>JAQSUU010000103.1:10707810-11415621 GCA_038087645.1 Saccharum hybrid cultivar R570
TGGCATATGAAAGATGGAAAAATGATTCTGATTGCTCAACCCTTGCTTGATGATAGAACAGGTGCTTACATAGTAGGTTGGATAATGAATTTAACATGGCTGTTAATAATTTAATTAAATAAGGACTCACCCTTAGTATTGCTTTCCGCAAACAAGAACCCACAAGCCATAAAGCCTATCATAATCCTTGAGAGTCGGGAAATATATTCCCAGTCGGGTAAGTCTTGCGAGTACATTGTGTACTCAGGGTTTATTTACCCTTGTTGCAGGTGCTGCTTGAGAAGCTAACTGTTGTGTGGAGGATTCTTCTGGTGGGCACAGACGGATCCTTATACCGCTCCGCTAGATGTTGTTTTATTCCGCTGTTTAATTTATCGCACTCTGAACTTTGGTACTGTAATAAAGAATTTCTGAGACTCTTTGTTGTATGAAATGGATTAAGTATTATAAGCTTGTACTCATTATTGGATCCCGGGTGTAAAATTGTGGAACGTTTCGAGTTCTCCCGTTGGGTGTGCTCGACAGAACTGCTTGACTTGGCTCACTTTTGGGGTGCTTAGTGTCTAGTGGAAGACAGCGCCTCTAAAAGTGTGTTAATTCAGGCGGTTCTGCCACAGTTGGTACCAGAGCTAATAATGAGTTTACAAGCTTAATCATTTTTTTTAAAAAAAAAAACTTAAAACTTTGACCAACAAAAGCTTTGCGAAAAATAGGATGCGGTAAAATCTGCGTAAATAACTATAAGCCCTAACAATATGGTCTATCTAGGATAGTGGCACTGGTTTTATCTAACCATTTTCTGCAGGTACACTAACTTACGCTACGTAAGAAAGCGCTAGTGTTCGGAAAGGAGTGTACGATGTGCCAAAAATTCAAACGAGTGCCGCTATATTCCGGCTTGAGTGAACGCATAGGCCGATGCATGCATTATAAGAAGAAACTCTGTTAAGCTAAACCCCCTTCACGTATAATTTTGGATAGTTAAGATGATAGGGTAATAAATAAAAGAAATGCTTCAATCCTTAATAAAAGCCTTATCAATCTCTCTAAGTCTCTTGTTCCTAGTCTGGAGGTTCTCTAATGGTTGGTTCCTATCTGGTCACAGATGGATCTAAGGTCCCGTCGTGTGGGCACTGGGTCCGGTCGTGGGAGCACCAGTGCCGGTGTGGGCCGTGGCCTTGGTGAAGGTCATGGTGAAAGTGGTCGCGACAATGGCAACAACAATGCCAATGGACAGAGCCGTGAGGCCCCACTCTTGGGTCCTCCTTCCCCGCCACCACCACCACCACCTCCGATGACTCCTGCGGAGATGATGGCAGAGATGTTAGCTTCATGTCAGGAGACAACCCGTGCCTTGGAGATGATGGCACAGGCTCTTGGTGGCTTCGTCCGTGGAGGCCACGGTGGCAACGGCGGGAACGGGGGTGGTGCCCGCGGTCTTGAGAGGCCCTGTTCTTATCAGGACTTCTTGAAGACCAACCCGCCCACGTTCACGCCGACTGCAGAGCCTCTAGACGCGGAGCATTGGCTTCGTGTGCTGGAGCAGAAGTTTCTGCTGCTCACGGTGACCGATGAGCAGAAGGTGCGCTTTGCCGCACAACAGCTTTTGGGATCTGCTAGCGCATGGTGGGATACTTTCAATGCCATGCAGCCGGTGGGTCATCCTGTGACTTGGCAGGAGTTCACCACTGCCTTCCGAGAGTACTACATTCCTGCGGGTGTTCTGAACAGGAAGCTCTCGGAGTTCTTGGACCTGAAACAGGGGAGCATGTCTGTGATGGAGTATGCCAATAAATTCAACCATCTGGCACAGTACGCTGGGACTCATGTTGACACAGATGAGAAGAAGAGGGACCGCTTCTATCGTGGCCTCTCTTGTATTTTGCAGAAGGAGCTTTATACTGGGAACTACCAGACTTTCGGTACTCTGATGAATGCTGCCATTTCTATGGAAGGACTGCAGCGTGACACTCAGGCTGAGTGGAAGCGCAAGCGGGGAATCTCTGGGTCTTCTAGTCACCCGCAGTCACAGAAGATGCAAGTTGTCAAGAGGATGTCCTACCATCCCCCAGGTGGACAGCCATCTCGGCAGCCTCAGCAGACTCGGCAAACACCGCCGACTCAGTACCGTGCACCTACTCAGCAGGTGCAGCAGCCCCAGGGACCGCAGTTTCCGCCTCGTCAGGGGCAGATGATCAAGTCTACTGCTTGTTTCAAGTGTGGCAAGGAGGGCCACTTTGCTCGGGAGTGTCCCGAGAATCGGGCGGCTCAGCCTTCCCAGCCGTCTGCCAACTCTCGCTTGATCAAGAGGACGATTATTAAGAAAAAGGTGCCAGTGAGTCGCTCGGGACAGGTTAACTACACCGAGGCTGAGGAGATCCTACAGAATGAGCCTGTGATGGCTGGTATGTTTACCATTGACTCCCACCCAGCATTTGTGTTATTTGACTCTGGAGCATCACATTCATTCATGAGCATGGGGTTTGCAGAAAGACACAATATATCTCTTATGGCTATTCCTTTTGCCTATAAAATTAGCACTCCGGGTGCGCAGATGTGCATAAATACCCGGACGGACACAGTCAGCTTAGTGCTGGCCACTCACACTTACCGTCTCCAGTTCATGTTGCTACCTGGACAGGGCATTGATGCAATCCTGGGCATGAATTGGTTGAAGGTTTATGGGGTAGTCTTGGACCTTAAGAGGAGAGTTGTTGAGTTACGACTTCCTTCTTCTGAGGATAGGATGTCTCTCCGTATCTCTCTAAATTCTGCTTCACCAGTCGCCGCTAATGTTGAAGCTTCTCCTGATCTTGCCTCTATTCCTGTGGTCTGTGAGTTTCCTGATGTCTTCCCTGAAGATTTACCTGGGTTACCACCAGATAGAGATGTGGAGTTTATCATAGAGTTAGAGCCTAGCACTGCTCCTATTTCACGGCGTCCTTACCGCATGGCTCCACCAGAACTAGCAGAAATGAAGAAGCAATTAGAGGAATTGCTGAAGAAGGGGTTTATCCGTCCTAGTTCTTCTCCATGGGGTTGTCCAGCTATTTTTGTGAAGAAGAAGGACGACACTCTGCGGATGTGTGTGGATTATCGCCCTCTCAATGCGGTAACCATCAAGAATAAGTACCCTTTGCCTCGCATTGATGCTTTGTTTGATCAGTTGGCTGGTGCTAGAGTGTTTTCCAAAATTGATCTTCGTTCTGGGTATCACCAAATAAAAATTCGGCCCCAAGATATACCAAAGACAGCTTTCTCTACTAGGTATGGGCTTTATGAGTACCTAGTCATGTCTTTTGGTCTCACCAATGCTCCTGCATTCTCCATGTACCTCATGAACTCAGTCTTTATGCCGGAGTTAGATAAGTTTGTAGTGGTGTTCATTGATGATATTTTGATATATTCCAAGAATGAAGAAGAACATGCACAACACCTTCGCATAGTCTTGAACCGACTGCGGGAGCACAAGCTGTATGCCAAGTTCAGCAAATGTGAGTTTTGGTTGGATAGGGTGCAGTTTTTGGGACATGTTCTGACCCCTGAAGGTGTATCGGTAGATCCTAGCAAGGTGCATGATGTGCTTAGTTGGAATTCTCCAAAATCGGTACATCAGATCCGTCAGTTTCTTGGTCTTGCCGGTTATTATCGACGCTTCATTCCTGATTTCTCCAAGATAGCTCAGCCTATGACCAAGTTGCTTCAGAAAGACTCCAAGTTTGTGTGGAGTCCAGCCTGTGAGGAAGCCTTCCAAGCTTTGAAGAAATTTCTTACCTCTGCCCCTATTCTTGCCCAACCGGATATTGACAAGCCATTTGATGTGTATTGTGATGCATCCAAGACAGGTCTTGGTTGTGTGCTTATGCAAGAGGGACGGGTGATAGCTTATGCTTCTCGTCAACTGAAGAAGCATGAAGTGAATTATCCCACCCATGATTTAGAGCTGGCTGCAGTGGTGCACGCTCTAAAGATTTGGAGGCATTATCTATTGGGAAACAAGGTGCATATTTATACGGATCACAAGAGCCTCAAGTATATTTTCACTCAACCCGAGTTAAATATGAGGCAAAGGAGATGGCTTGAGTTAATCAAGGATTATAATCTAGAAGTCCATTATCATCCTGGAAAAGCCAATGTGGTGGCTGATGCGTTGAGTCGGAAGTCACATCAGAAAGATGAAGAGTCCTTACCTCTCTCTCACTCTGCAGTTTTAGCTCACATTGCTCTAGTCTCAGATTTATTGGAGCAAATTATCATTGAGCAAAGGCAGGATGTTTTGGAGATTCCTCATATCAAGAAGTTGATTGCTGAAGGACGTGGTCCTCATTTCAGCATTGATGAACAAGGTGTGGTGAGATACAAGAATCGGTTGGTGGTTCCCGGAAGTGATGAGCTTAGAAGAAAGATTTTGGAGGAAGCCCATAGTTCCAGGCTATCCATTCATCCGGGAAGTAACAAGATGTACCATGATTTGCGCCACTTGTATTGGTGGTCAAATATGAAGCAGGATATCACTAAGTATATTGCAGAATGTGATATTTGTGGAAGGGTGAAGGCAGACCATATGCGTACGCCTGGTTTCCTACAGCCTTTGCCAATCCCAGTGTGGAAATGGGAGGATATTTCTATGGATTTTATTACAGGATTGCCTCGCACAGTAAAAGGGCATGATTCTATTTGGGTTATTGTGGATCGTCTTACAAAGTCTGCCCATTTTCTTCCTGTGGATGGAAGGTATACAGCCATGCAATATGCTAAGTTGTATTTTGACCGCATTGTAACTCTCCATGGAGTCCCTCTCACTATTGTTTCTGATCGTGGATCGGTCTTTATGTCCCGCTTTTGGACTCAACTCCAAAAATGCCTTGGAACTAGTCTTCTCAGAAGTTCAGCTTATCATCCGCAGACCGACGGCCAGACAGAAAGAGTCAATCAAGTGCTGGAAGATATGTTGAGAGCTTGTGTCATTTCTTTCCCAGAGAAGTGGGATGAGTGCTTGAGATTGGCTGAGTTTTCTTACAACAATAGCTATCAAGAAAGCATTCGAATGGCACCTTTTGAGGCTTTGTATGGCAAGAAGTGTAGGACACCGCTCAACTGGGTTGAAGTAGGAGACCGTGGTTACTTCGGGCCTGACTTTATCCATGAAGCAAGAGAGAAAGTCGGAATTATTCGGAGTCATTTGAAGGCGGCTCAGAACCGCCAGAAAACCTATGCGGATAAGAGAAGAAGGCCTTTGCAATTTGAAGTTGGTGATTATGTGTATCTTAAAGTGTCTCCCATGAAAGGTGTGCATAGGTTTGGTGTCCGTGGAAAATTAGCTCCTCGCTATGTTGGGCCTTACAAGGTTTTGGAACGGCGTGGTACTGTTGCTTACCGCATCCAGCTCCCAGATATATTGTCAGCCGTCCATGATGTTTTTCATGTGTCTCAGTTGAAAAAGTGTTTGCGAGTTCCTGATGAGGCAGTGGAGATCGAAGGACTCCCTCTCCAACCTGATCTTTCCTATATTGAGCATCCCGTCAAGATTTTGGATGAAAAAGAAAGGGTGACGAGAAACAATGTGGTGAAATTTTACAAAGTCCAATGGCAGAATCACTCGGAGGATGAGGCAACTTGGGAACTTGAGAGCTATATTTTAAAGCATTATCCTCATCTCATTCCTGGCTCATCAATGTAATTATCGAGATTAAAAATTTATTTCAACCTCTTTTCTCACACTAGGCACATGAAATCTCGGGTCGAGATTTTCATTTAGGGGGGTAGAGTGTAACACCCTCGGTGTTACCGCGTCAACAAGTCACTAAATATTTTTCATAAAGTCCAAGTAGCCCTTCAAGCACGTCATGTATCTTCACGTGAGAGCTCCATAGCCACAAAGTCAAATGACAAATTATTGTCATTCGCTAATTATTAGCATACCACTTGGTAAGATTTTTATCTCTATCAATCTCGCGACGCGCCACTGTCATCTCTCGTTGTTCTAATTATCCCGCCTTTACTTCGCTTGCTAATCACCTTGCAAAATTATTCGTGCACGACGCGCTACCACCGCCATAGTGTGTCGCACACGCTACGCATTAATATCACTCGCAAGTTCGGACCGCTAAGCACTCCACTTGTACGCTGCTGAGGTACTTTGCAGGCAAAGGTCAGGCACCATTTTTTTCCACTCGTTGGCACTGTAGCAGTTGTGGAAACACTGTTCACGAGTGGAAAAATACTGTTCACGCGTGGAAAACACTGTAGCTTCGTAGAAGGCACTGTTCATCCGCAGCACCCTGTCGCCCTCTCACCGTTTTATTACCTTTAAGCAAGCTAGTTTAGCCACTAACCTTATGACACGTCGCTGTCGCGTCTTTGTTTCTTCATTTCTGCGTCTCCTGTCTTTAAAAGGATACGCCGAGCTATTTCGCACCGCTGCTCACTTGCTTCTCTCGAATTAAGTTTCTCTGTTCTTACCCATGAAAGCTGCGTCTATCGATTTCTCCTGAGCTGTAATAATCAGCTGAGGTAGCTAGTCTATAATTGATCTTTTCATTCTCTAATGTTTCCTTGACCTGTGATCTCCTTCTCCGTTAATTCCTTGACCTAAATAAATGAACCAGCACCCCACCGCCGAGCACGTTCAGGTCAAAGCTCACTCCAGTCATGATGTGCTCATAAGTCCAAGATCACTCAAAGTCCATCATTGAATTAATTCTCTCATGACCAAGACATCACCGTCGCACACGGTATGCTCGCCTGCTGCTGTCCTGCTTTCAGGCAAAGACTTGACTGATGGATAGGACACGACAAGCATCATCAGAAGTTCTGAATCTCCCTTTCACATTTACTATGTCGGGTTGCTGATCACAAACACAGCCTGAAGGCATGGCTCTACTTTGACTTGTTAGGTGATGAACACTATTCACCCATCCCTCACGCATCCATTGTCAGCACGGTAGCGGTACGAGCATGACTGACCGTGACTGCGTGCAACGAGCCAGCTTCTCCCTCCCCGTGTCTTTTGCCTTTATAAGGACATGCCGAGCCATCGAGCTGTTTCGCCCCACTGATCATTCACTTCTCTCAAATCAAGTAACCAGCATCTCGCATCCAATTCATTGCTTCGTGTTCTACCTTTTCCAAGAACACGCAAAGGTGCGAATAGATTAGTTGGTTAATCAAGCTAATTAGCCTGCTTCAATAATATCATTTTCTTCATCTCTAGAGCTCATTTGAATTTATTTATTGATTGTGAAATAAATTTTGTTAGATTCCTAAATTCATGATCTATCTATTAGTGTAATTAGTTCGTATAGTTCAGTGATACCTTTAGGGTTACTTTATTATTTTGAAATGCTTATTATGGTTATTTAGAGAATGAATTTTTTTTTTGATGCATGGTAGCTAGTGCACCTTGTTTTATTATATATATAGTAAATTGATATTAACAATAAGGATGCCTTTAGTTGCTAAGATAATACATGAAATGTTTCATACTTGTTTAGTGGGAATAATAGGTAACTTTGCGTATTAGTCATTAGAGTTAGCTTAGTAGCTCGGTAGATGTATTCTTATTTTAAGAGTTGTGGTTGCCTATATATTAATTATTGCATCATCATTTCATGCATATAGTGAACGAATTGGCGGAGACCGTGACTGTCGGCGATCAGGAGTACGAGGAGATCGTTGAGGAGTACGAGGAGGAGATCCTCATACCGGAGGAGGTCCAGGAGCCACTACTGACTGACCTTGCTGACACTGCGCCTGCCCAAGGCAAGCCCCGGTGCATAACCCTTATTTTACAAATTATTATATATATATATATATATAGGTTGTGCATTTACGTTGCAGGAGTTTTATGATATCCACATGCATATATCTATATTTACCCATGAGCCTTACTAGTACAGGATCGTGTAGCTGCTGTGCTTAGGTTTATCGGTAGCGTGAGTAACCTGTCGTTACTCACAATAGGTGGTTATTATTATTATTATTATTATTATTATTATTATTATTATTATTACACTAATGATGAAATGATGGAAAAGGAAATGGTGACCGGGCAGGGATATGGTATGGGTTTTGGTGGGTGTAACAGGTTGTGTCCCGCGGCCACGGGGCATAGCTTGGTTGCACTATTTCCCTGTCCGTGTCGATTAAGGACCGTTCGTTGCACTGGATCCCCAGTCAAGTCACAGATCTCCTTATCCCGAGCATATACTAGCGGATGGGGGCTAGGAAGACTTGTTACTCTCTTGTCATGGGCTCCGGCTCTTTCCGGACCGACTGATTGGAGGCGGGGATAGGTGGAGGTCTTAGCACCGTATTGAGGCCGGGCCTCAAGTACGGGAGCTAGGAGTCCAAGTTTGGACGGGGACCTGGAAACCTGTGACAGGAGGGGAACGGGTTGGTCTTGCTTGTGCCTGGGGTACAAGCGAGGCGTGTGTTTTTTCGGGGTACCCAGCTGGGCACATTGATTCGCGAATCGCCGTTTCTACGTGACGGTACGGCTTGACTGCACTCTGGCACCGTAGTAAGAACTGGCATATGAAAGATGGAAAAATGATTCTGATTGCTCAACCCTTGCTTGATGATAGAACAGGTGCTTACATAGTAGGTTGGATAATGAATTTAACATGGCTGTTAATAATTTAATTAAATAAGGACTCACCCTTAGTATTGCTTTCCGCAAACAAGAACCCACAAGCCATAAAGCCTATCATAATCCTTGAGAGTCGGGAAATATATTCCCAGTCGGGTAAGTCTTGCGAGTACATTGTGTACTCAGGGTTTATTTACCCTTGTTGCAGGTGCTGCTTGAGAAGCTAACTGTTGTGTGGAGGATTCTTCTGGTGGGCACAGACGGATCCTTATACCGCTCCGCTAGATGTTGTTTTATTCCGCTGTTTAATTTATCGCACTCTGAACTTTGGTACTGTAATAAAGAATTTCTGAGACTCTTTGTTGTATGAAATGGATTAAGTATTATAAGCTTGTACTCATTATTGGATCCCGGGTGTAAAATTGTGGAACGTTTCGAGTTCTCCCGTTGGGTGTGCTCGACAGAACTGCTTGACTTGGCTCACTTTTGGGGTGCTTAGTGTCTAGTGGAAGACAGCGCCTCTAAAAGTGTGTTAATTCAGGCGGTTCTGCCACAGCAGGCCCATGGCCACCGCTGCCCACCCCACGCCACTGTCGCTGTCGGCCGTCTGCCCGGCGCCGGCGGGCCCCTCCCCCGACGCAACCCCCCGCGCCACCCCCACGGCGGCTGGGCCGGGTTCCGCCGCCGCGGCTCCACATCGCGCCTCGCCCAAGTCGGTGGAGCAGCTGTTGGTGGACGCGTCGATGGTCCTCGTTGAGGATGTCTTGGATGGCGAGGACGAGGATGAGGACGATGATGACGATGTGGGGACTACCTTCCTGTCGCCGGTGCTGCTGACGCCGGATCCTATGGCCGCGGTCACCTCCCTCTGCACGGTCGCCGGAGTCGAGGTCTTCCCGCCACCGCCCGGTCATGTTGCTGCGGCATGCGTCCGTGGCGTGCATGCTGCACGGCCGCCGCCACCGCCGACCGCATCACCTTTGTCACGACCGACAAGCAGCCCTTCTACAAGATCATCAAAATCCCTCTCCCCCCATGCTGCCCCTTTCCTTCCTGGTGGCAGATCGGCGGGACGCTCCAAGGCGTGTCGATGGGCGAGCGCTGACCTCAACGACTTCGATGCCGATGAGCCGCCGAGCGTCTTCCCTACTCCCTACCTCAACGCGGTTCTTCGTGAGCTGCAGCCACCGAGGAAGTCGACACGGTCCCGCCCCACTCCGGCTGTGGCGCTTGGTGTCGCTGCTGTGGAAGGTGCCCACCCCATGACGAGGCGGCGCCATCGGCGTGCGTTCGGCGACCGCAGGGCACTGCTGAGGTCGGCTGCACGACCGTCGGCGCGCTGCGTCAGTGAGAAGATCGAAGGGACGGGTGGCGCAAGTCGCGGTGGTGTTCGTAGGCGGCGCCGTCATCGTCAGAGGTGCTTGCCCACCCGCCTCGAGCATGCTGGACGGGTCAAGAGCGATGACGTCGGCAGCGTGCCGGTGAAAGGTCTTGATGGCTAGAGGGGGGTGAATAGCCTTTTAAAATTTTCTACAAAGACAAGCTAAACAAGTTTATCAATATAACAAATAGCGAGATGCGAGTTTTGCTTAGCCTAAGGGGTGTTTGTAAGCCACCTAACCAATTCACAATTCTAGTATTTGCACTCAACCGCACAAGTCAAACCGAGAAGGTAACTACAACTACAACTAGCAAGCTACACAAAGGAGCTACTAAAGCAAAGCTAACTAGCTAGCAAAGATAACAAAGAAAGTAATGTGGAGTTGAGTTGGGAGAGTTTCACCGAGGGGTGAAGTAATGAGCAAACCAATATGATCAATAATGAATACCAAGACAACCGAACACCGGGATCAATCAATCACAATATGAAACACGAAGATTTATCCCGAGGTTCACGTGCTTGCCGGCACGCTAGTCCTCGTTGTGTCCCTCTTCACCTCGTGGTTCGGTGGCTAATCGGTCTCACACCGAGCCTCTCAAAAGGCGCCACAAGAACCTACCAAATAGCAAAAGGTTGCAATGACACGAGCAATTTACTAACGTTGCCTTTGGCGCTTCGCCGAGGTAGGCACAAATCCCTCACAATCAACGGAGGTGGCCAAGAACAACCACCAACTCTTGCCAACGCCTCCAAGCTGCTCCAAGCCGTCTAGGTGGCGGCAACCACCAAGAGAAATAATAATCCCGCAGCAAATCAATCACCAAGTGCCAACTAGATGCAATCTCACAATGCAAATGCACTTGAACCACTCAATCTCACTTCGAATATATAAAGAAGCAAGAGAGATGAGTGGGAGGAGAGTTGCTTAGCTCAAAGTGCTCACAAGTATGTCAAATGTTCAAGAGAGAGAGAGCCTTGAGCCGGCCAATAAGTATTTATAGACGTACCCCTTCGAATATAGCCGTTAGAAACTTGAAACAGCCGAAGTCGTGCTGACCGGACGCGCCAGTCGCACAACGGCTAGCAGCGAAGCAACGACCGGACGCGCTTGACGCGCAGACCGGACGCGCTAGGATCGATCGGACGCGCCGGTCCCGTAACGGACCAGACGCGCTGGTCAAGCAGAGACTGCGCACAACGAAACAGCGACAGGACGCGCTGCAGAACTGACCGGACGCTACAGTGCCAGCGTCCGGTTGGAGTCCAGTAAGCTCCCTGATCGACCGGACGTGTCCGGTCGACTACGACCGGACGCGCTGCGCGTCCGATCAACAAACTGAAACACGCGCAGACGCTGAACGCTGACCGGACGCGTCTGGTCAAACAGAGACCGCGTCCGGTCCAGCGTCCGGTCACCTCTGTGACCTCCGTTCGCCTCCGTTTCTTTTCCGACTTCCGACGTAGTGGAAAATAGTCGTTTCAACTCCTCGAAAACGCTTGAATCCCGCCTCGCAAGCTCGACGGGAGGGAGAGAGGACCCTAAACCCTCTCTACCGCTCAAATTCCACCGCCTTCGCAAACGTGCTAACACCACCAAGTGATCTCGTCGTGTGAGAGTGTGTTAGCATTTTCACAATCATTTTTCGAGGCGTTATTAGTTCTATCCAAATGCATATGATTATGAAATGCACACCTAGAGGCACTTAGGAGTTCAATAGTCGCGTCATCCCCTCTTTATAGTATGGCTATCTATCCTATAATGTAACCACACCCACTAGATATCTTGGTTACTAAAACATAACCCTTAAGCATATACCTTTGCCTTGATCACGTAGGGTTGCGTCCAAATCCAAGTGTGGCCATCATGATCACCATGTCCATCTTGCCACCAACCTTGGAATGTACTAATCCTCATATGCTACATACAACTTAGGCATAGGATTAGTACTTAGGCATTGTCACTAATTACCAACACCAAACATAGGACTTTCAATCTCTCCCTTGTTGGTAATTGGTGACGAACCTTTCACAAAGATATTATGATAAAATTTTTGATTGAACCCATGTCACATTGTCCAAGTATATTACCATGTGTAAGAATTATGGACATATGATCATGAATTCAAATTGATAGCAATGGCTCCCCCTACATGTATGCTATATGATTGGATTTTGGAAGCATACATGTTAGATAGGAAAGATTAGGAGCATTGACTACCAATAGGTGCTAAGTGTTTAAGATTATAGACCTTTGAAGCGTGATACCATCGGAGTAGCGATAAACACCATCTTAGCACCTTGTGTAGTTAGATTTCACTTGGAAAATCACAAACATAACTAAAAACCTCATGAGATCAACATTATAAGCAAGGTTCTAGTACCACTTAGAAAAACATGGAGCAAGAAAAATCTAACTACTTCCTATTCATGCTAGTACCTCAATGCATCATTCAAATTATACTAGCAAGTCACCATACAAGCAATATATCAGAGAAAAAGAAATGCATAACTATGCATCATACATATGAAGTGCACATGGAAATGCAGCAATCATGCTTAAGAGCTTGCTCTCCCTACTTGTGTGCTCAAAATTTTAGTTGATCCCCTTCTTTTATCAATTCTCCCCTTTAGGTTTTCTCATCCTTGAACAATATTTTTCTCCCCCTTTGAGTTCTATCTTTGTGAACAACATTTTCTCCCCCTTTGGCACCAATGACCACAAGGGACCAATTTTACATATATTATCATGTTGAATTATGGGGTGAGGATCAAGTTTGTGATTCAACCTAGATTGCTTGCATAAATAAAATGCTTCGGTTTGATCCAAGGGCAAGCTTCTTCACACCTCACTAGAAAGGTTATCATGCACCATGTTGAAGCAAATATCTAGACAAGTTTTCTAGATTAAACACTTAGGATCACAAGCTACTTAAACAAGTTATATGCTACCACTAGATCATACAAGTCATGGAAACAATAGTGGCACCATATAAACTTCAAATTCATTTGATTTTCATGAATGAGCCTAGAACATGTAAATTATGACTAGATGCACTAAACAAGTCCTTAACATAGAATGTAGGACATGTCAACTAATTGTACCTTGGGGCTCGAAGGAGAGGCATGTCATATCATGGAGGTGCATCAACTCATGTTGGAGAAGTCAAGTATGTTCAACTCATTCTTTAGCTTGTGAAATCTCTTCTCATCAAGTGGCTTGGTGAATAGATCGGCTAATTAATCTTCGGTGCCCACACTCTCAATAGCAATGTCACCCTTTTGTTGATGATCTCTAATAAAGTGATGACGAACATCAATATGCTTTGTTCTTTGATGTTGAACCGGATTATTGGTTAGCTTCACGGTACTTTCATTGTCACATAGCAATGGCACATTCTTGAAATTGATTCCAAAATCCTTCAATGTTGCCTTCATCCACAAGATTTGTGCACAATAACTACCCGCGGCGATGTATTCGGCCTCGGCGGTAGATAGTGCAATACTATTTTGCTTCTTGAATGACCATGAGACAAGTGATCTTTCCAACAATTGGCAAGTCCCGGAGGTGCTCTTTCTATCCACTTTGTCATCGGCATAGTCGGAATCCGAATATCCATTTTGCTCAAAGCTTGCACCTTTGGGATACCATAATCCAACATCTTGTGTATGCTTTAAGTACCTCAATATTCTCTTTGTTGCCTTCAAATGACTTTCTCTTGGTGAGGCTTGAAATCTTGCACACATGCATACACTAAACATCACATCAGGCCTTGATGCCGTCATATAGAGTAGGCTACCAATCATTGATCTATATAGCTTTTGATCCACCATGTTGCCATTCTTGTCACTATCCAAGCTTCCACTAGTGCTCATTAGAGTAGTGATTCCTTTTGCATCTTCCATACCAAACTTCTTTAGCATATCTTTGATGTACTTGGTTTGACTCACAAATATTCCTTCCTTCATTTGTTTGATTTGAAGTCCAAGAAAGAAACTAAGTTCACCAATCATTGACATTTCAAATTCCTTTGCCATAATTTTCTCAAACTCATCACAATAATTTTGATTGGTTGAACCAAATATGATATCATCAACATATATTTACAACACAAACAAGTCTTTCCCAATCTTCTTGGTGAATAGTGTTGTATCAACTTTTCCCATGACAAATCCTTTGGATAGCAAGAAGTCCCTCAATCTTTCATACCATGCTCTAGGTGCTTGCTTCAATCCATACAAAGCCTTCCTTAACTTGTATACATGGTTGTGTTTCTTGTCATCTTCAAAACCGGGAGGTTGCTTCACATATACCTCCTCTTGAATGTACCAATTGAGAAATGCACTCTTCACATCCATTTGATATAGCTTGATATTATGAGCACAAGCATAGGCAAGTAAGATCCTAATTGCTTCCAATCTTGCAACCGGGGCATAAGTTTCACCAAAGTCAAGACCCTCTATTTATGTGTAACCTTGAGCCACTAGTCTTGCTTTGTTCCTTACTACTATCCCATCTTGATCTTGCTTGTTGCGAAAGACCTATCTTATTCCAATGACATTGTGATCCTTAGGCCTCTCAACTAATTCCCATACTTCATTTCTCTTGAAGTTGTTGAGCTCTTCATGCATTGCATTTACCCAATCCGGATCTCTCAATGCTTTATCAATGTCCTTGAGTTCTTCCATTGACACAAAAGAAGAGTGAGCATAAAATAATGTCAATCTTGATCTAGTTTGAACTCCCCTTTGTATGTCACCAATGATGGAATCCAATGGATGGTCTCATGCAATGTTAGTTGGTTGAAGCACTTGGACTTGATTGCTTGGATGTTGATGTTGATCATGAGTTGGAGATGATGAACTAGCCACTTGTTGATCTTGTTGCACTTGAGATGATGTACTAGTTTAATTTTGCATTAGAGAACCACTAGCTTGTGTAATTGGACTTTGGAGCACTTGATCTTTGTTGTCATCCACATCAATCACTTGCTTTGGTCTAATATCACCAATATCCATTTCTTTCATAGCATTGGTAAATTGAGTTCCTCTCACATCATCCAAGTTATCTTCTTCATTTTGAGAGCCATTTGTTTCATCAAACTCAACATCATGCACTTCTTCAAGTAAACCACTAGCCAAATTCCAAACTCTATAAGCTTTGCTAGTAGTTGAGTAACCAAGTAAGTATCATCCATCACATTTCTTCTCAAACTTGCTCAATCTAGTGCCCTTCTCCAAGATGTAGCATTTGCAACCAAATACCCGAAAGTATACAATGTTGAGCTTTTTTCCATTTAAGATCTCATGTGGTGTCTTCTCTAGAAACTTGTGGCAATAGAGGCGGTTGCTATAGAAGCAAGTCGTGTTGATTGCTTCGGCCCAAAAAGAATGACTCACATTATACTCATTCAACATTGATCTTGCCATATCAATTAAGGTTCTATTCTTTCTCTCAACTAGGCTATTTGATTGAGGTGTATACTTGGCTGAGAATTGATGCTTGATTCCAAGCTCATCACATAGCTCATCAACGCTTGTGTTTCTAAACTCACTTCCATTGTCACTTCTTACTTTCTTGATTGTGGTTTCAAACTCATTTTATACTCTCTTGATGAACTTCTTGAATATGTCAAATACATCACTTTTATCCCCAAGAAAGAATACCCATGTATATCTAGTGAAATCATCCACAATCACAAAACCATACTTATTGCCACCAATGCTTGTGTATGTAGTTGGCCCAAATAGATCCATGTGCAACAACTCAAATGCCTTGGAAGTACTCATAATGCTCTTCAATGGATGAGTGTTGCCCACTTGCTTTCCGGCTTGACATGCACTACATAGCTTATCCATCTCAAATGTGACATCCTTCAAGCCTCTAACTAAGTCATGCTTCACTAACTTGTTCAATTGCTTCATGCCAACATGACCAAGTCTTCTATGCCATAACCAACCCATACTTGATTTGGTGAGCAAGCATGTTGAAAGTTGAGTGTCACTAGCATTGAAATCAACTAAGTATAGATTCTCATATCTAAAGCCCTTGAAGATCAAATTAGAGCCATCAACACTAACTATCTCCACATCATCAACACCAAATATACACTTGAAACCAAGGTCACACAATTGAGCAACCGAGAGAAGATTGAAGTTCAACTTTTCAACTAAGAGCACATTGAAAATGCTATGATCATTTGAGATTGCAATCCTTCCAAGAGCCTTTACATCACCCTTGCTATTATCACCAAATGTGATGCTATCAATGCCACTATTATTTGATTTGAGAGAGTTGAACATTCTTGAATCACCGGTCATATGTTGAGAGCACCCACTATCAAGCACCCAATGCCTTCCTTCGGCCTTATAATTGACCTACAAAACAAATTAATGTTTCTTAGGTACCCATACTTGCTTAGGTCCTTGGAGGTTAGTCACTAAGCTCTTTGGTACCCAAATTGCCTTCTTCTTTAGACCCACAATTGGTGTATCAACAAACTTAGCATGCACACCTTTCTCACCCTTAGTAAGCACATAACAAGAATGAAAAGAAATGTAATCCATTTTAGCATGAAACTTATTGTTGTTCTTGTTCATTTTATTACAATTAATCTCTAGATGCCCAACTTGCTTGCATCTATTGCAATAACGACCATTATCCTTCACAAAGCGAGGCTTTGGAGTAGCAAAGGTCACCTTGCCCTTCTTGGGAGTATAGCCCAAACCCTCTTTGTTAAGAGAGAACCTTTGGATACCCAAGCATTTTAGCAAGCGGGCATCCCCACCATAGGCATTGGCTAATACGCGGGTGAGATCATCCACCTCTCTCTTAAGAGTCTCATTCTCAACCACAAGTGATGAATCACTAGTAGTAGAGATAGAGTTAGTTGTTGTGGATGATGATGAGCTACATGAAGCATTAGTAGGACCAACAAATAAAGAATCATCAATAATATCACATGTCAGTCCAATGTCACAAGTGACAATCACTTGCTCCTCCTTAGCTTTCTTCATGAACTTCTCCAACTTGAGGTCCTTCTCCTTGATGAGCTCAAGTAGAGTGGAGTGGGCTTCCTTAAGCCTAGTGTGAGCAACTTCAAGGTCATCATGGTCTTTCTTTAGACACTCACGAGAGGCCTCTAGCTCATCAAAGGATTTCCTAAGAGCTTTGAGCTCTTGTTCAATTCCTTTGCACTCCTTACTCTTTTTGAGAGCAACAAGCTCCTCCATCAAGGCATCATTTTCATTGCTCTTGGCAATGAGCTCTTGTTCCAAGATTTTATATTTCTTGGTTGTCCTTTTGTAGCTCTTACTCATTTGATCTATTATGCCCAATAGATCATCCTTAGAGTAGTCCTCATCCTCCTCATCATCACTCCTACAACCATCACTAGCACAAGAATCATTATCACTATCATCATATATTACCTTGGTAGGCTTGGCCATAAGGCATGTCGATGTAGTGTCGAATATGGATGGCTTGTTGGAGAGGGCGATGCTTGCAATGGCTCGCCGAGTGGTCCTTTCATCATCACTAGAGCTTGCATCATCATCACTATCGGAGTTGTCACTATCCCAAGTGACCACATAGCCACCACCCTTCGATGTAGTATCGAATATGGATGGCTTGTTGGAGAGGGCGATGCTTGCAATGGCTCGCCGAGTGGTCCTCTCATCATCACTAGAGCTTGCATCATCATCACTATCGGAGTTGTCACTATCCCAAGTGACCACATAGCCACCACCCTTCTTCTTCTTATTGATAGTGAAGCTCTTCTTCTCTTTCTTCTCCTTCTTGTCCTTCTTGTTCTTCTTCAACTTTAACTCCCTATCATGATATCTTTTGTCTTCATAGGGGCACTTCACCACTACATGATCGGGACTATTGCAATTGTAGCAAAGCACCTCCTTTGCCTTCATGAAGTCCCTTCTCTTTCTTGCACCATAGCCTCTCTTCTTCATGAACCGACCCATCTTTTGCACTAGAAGGGCCATGGTCTCATCATCAAATGGATCATCATCATCAACAACCTTGCTCTTGCCCTTAGAAGAAGAAGCCTTGAATGCGGTGGTCTTCTCTTGCTTGACCTTGATCTCCTTCTTCTCATCTTCATCTTCATCATCATCATATTAAGCATCGGTCATGACATCTTCAAGCACTTGGTTTGGAGTCACCTTGTCCAAACCCTCTCTTTGAATCATCTTCCTCAAGATAGCAAACTTCTTAGGTAAGTTCATCAAGAAATTATGTGAGAAGTCCTTGTCCTTGACATCTTCTCCTAGGCTCTTGAGATCATTGACAATAACTTGTAGCCTATAGAACATCTCCGGTATGGACTCATCATCCTTCATCTTGAAGCTTGCAAACTTATCCTTGAGCATATAGAGCTTGGCACTCTTTACCGTTGAAGTGCCCTCATATGTTTCCTCTAATCTTGTCCACACTTCACTTGCCATCTCAAGATCCTTGATTTGCTCAAAGACCTTTGCATCAATCTCATGAATAGAGCCAAGATATTGCTTCATCTTTCTTTTCTAATGATCAAAAGATATGACACCATCAAAGAATGGAGGCTTGCCCCCGACATGGTTGAACACAACTTGAGCCATCTTACACCGAGGTTGTTAAACCTTGCAAACGGTGACCACGGCTCTGATACCACTTGAAAGGTCTTGATGGCTAGAGGGGGGTGAATAGCCTTTTAAAATTTTCTACAAAGACAAGCTAAATAAGTTTATCAATATAACAAATAGCGAGATATGAGTTTTGCTTAGCCTACGGGGTGTTTGCAAGCCACCTAACCAATTCACAATTCTAGTATTTGCACTCAACCACACAAGTCAAACCGAGAAGGTAACTACAACTACAACTAGCAAGCTACACAAAGGAGCTACTAAAGCAAAGCTAACTAGCTAGCAAAGATAACTAAGAAAGTAATGTGGAGTTGAGTTGTGAGAGTTTCACCGAGGGGCGAAGTAATGAGCCAACTAATATGATCAATAATGAATACCAAGACAATCGAACACCGGGATCAATCAATCACAATATGAAACACGAAGATTTATCCCGAGGTTCACGTGCTTGCCGGTACGCTAGTCCCCGTTGTGTCCCTCTTCACCACGTGGTTCGGTGGCTAACCGGTCTCACACCGAGCCTCTCAAAAGGCGCCACAAGAACCTACCAAATGGCAAAAGGTTGCAATGACACGAGCAATTTACTAACGTTGCCTTTGGCGCTTCGCCGAGGTAGGCACAAACCCCTCACAATCACCGGAGGTGGCCAAGAACAATCACCAACTCTTGCCAACGCCTCCAAGCTGCTCTAAGCCGTCTAGGTGGCGGCAACCACCAAGAGAAACAAGAATCCCACAGCAAATCAACCACCGATCACTCAATCTCACTTCGAATATGCAAAGAAGCAAGAGAGATGAGTGGGAGGGGAGTTGCTTAGCTCAAAGTGCTCACAAGTATGTCAAATGTTCAAGAGAGAGAGCCTTGAGCCGACCAACAAGTATTTATAGACGTACCCCTTCAAATATAGCCGTTAGAAACTTGAAACAGCCGAAGTCGTGCTGACCGAACACGCTGGTCACACTGACCGGACGCGCCGGTCGCACAACGGCTAGCTGCAAAGCAACGACCGGACGCGCTTGACGCGCAGACCGGACGCACTGGGATCGATCGGACGCGCCGGGATCGATCGGACGCGTCGGTCCCGTAACGGACCAGACGCGCTGGTCAAGCAGAGACTGCGCACAACGAAACAACGACCGGACGCGCTGTAGAACTGACCGGACGCCACAGTGCCAGCGTCCGGTTGGAGTCCAGTAAGCTCCCTGATCGACCAGACACGTCCGGTCGACTGTGACCGGACACGTTGCGCGTCCGATCAACAAACTGAAACACGCGCAGACGCTGAACGCTGATCGGATGCGTCCGGTCAAACAGAGACCGCGTCCGGTCCAGCGTCCGGTCACTTCTGTGACCTCCGTTCGCCTCCGTTTCTTTTCCAACTTCCGGCGTAGTGGAAAAAAGTCGTTTCAACTCCTCGAAAACGCTTGAATCCCGCCTTGCAAGCTCGGTGGGAGGGAGAAAGGACTCCAAACCCTCTCTACCGCTCAAATTCCACCTCCTTCGCAAACGTGCTAACACCACCAAGTGATCTCGTCATGTGAGAGTGTGTTAGCATTTTCACAATCATTTTTCGAGGTGTTATTAGTTCTATCCAAATGCATATGATTATGAAATGCACACCTAGAGGCACTTAGGAGTTCAATAGCCGCGTCATTCCCCTCTTTATAGTACGGCTATCTATCATATAATGTAACCACACCCACTAGGTGTTTTGGTTACTAAAATATAACCCTTAAGCATATACCTTTGCCTTGATCACGTAGGGTTGCGCCCAAATCTAAGTGTGGCCATCATGATCACCATGTCCATCTTGCCACCAACCTTGGAATGTACTAATCCTCATATGCTACATACAACTTAGGCATAGGATTAGTACTTAGGCATTATCACTAATTACCAACACCAAACATAGGACTTTCAGCCGGCCCATTAGAGACTTGGTCCCCGAGTTCCCCCTCGCCAACGTCGTCGTTGTATCTCTGCTCCTGATGCGGACGGATGGTGCGACGTGTTGCCACGCGTGACGAAGGCCGGTAACAGCAGCCCAAAGCCGGCTGTGGTGCGGTCGCCTTATCGCCGGTCGAGGTGCATCTCGAGGCCCTGTGCGGCAAGTGCTTCAACTGTCTTTCTTCCTCCCACCGCGTGGCAACCTGCAAGCTACCACAACGATGTCTGCGTTGTCGGGGTTTTCAACACATCGCGCGCCTGCAAGCGACGGCGTACGTCCGCCGCCACTGGCCACGGCGCTGCGGAACTCGTTGACTCGGCTGGAGGCCACGCAGTGTCACCCAGCCCATGTGCTTCCATCTTGGTGGGATCCTTCACATGCCCGCTGGCACCATTCCCAGCTAGTCATGGCTTGTTGGCAGCTGGTCAGCTGGGGCACCAGGCGGCCTTGCAGCGTGGTGGCACCTCATCGTCAATCGCCCCAGGACAAGATCTCAAGGCCGTGGTCATGCCAATGGCTGACAGACCTTGGGACCCCATGTCCTGTGAGTGCGGTGTGCTGTCAATGACAGTCTCATCGACCGTCGCTACGCAGGGAGGCGAATTGCAGAAATGTGCGGTGCACCCCGAGCCTGAGCTTGTAGTGGACCGTTGCTTGGAGGTTCCGCGTTGGGTCTTCGATCCCATGCTGGTTGAGGTAGAGGCTTGTCTGACTGATAGGCCACCTCAGGTGGGTTTCACGTGCCAGGACATGTCTGAGGTGGCCCAGGCGGTGGACCAGTGCCTCTCAGGCCCAGGCGAGTGCGGCTCGGGCCAAACCTCACCTAGGCCCTCACTTTTGGAGCCGGAACAGGCTGGGGGATCTCCACCCCTAGTCCAGGTCGACTTCCCCGGCTATCAGGAAGATGCAGACGGAGGCGGCTCAGCCATGCTGCCTGTTGATGGCGGTGCACGTGTCGCAACGGCCATAATGTCGATCGAGGACTTCGTCGCTACATTCAAGAAGCCGCTCACGCCACCTGTCCTGTTGTCGCCTCCATGGCTAAGGTGAACTTGGGCGGCCAGGGCGCGAGCTGGGGAGCTAGACCACTCGGAGCTCGTCCCCAAGAGGAGCGCTAGGCTTGCCGCCAAGAGCAGGCACAGGGAACCGAAGCCGGAGGCTCAGGCGCGGAAGGTGAAGATGAAACATCTAGGACTCGAAGTGGAGACTGAGCTACCTGATGAAGCTTCCTTTGATGAATTCTAGACCGCTTTCACTCTCCCCTTGTCGACGACGATGCGGGAAGCCATGGAGGCCCTTTTCCTGGGCGCGAAGTGGCAGGCCTAGACGGTCGCTTTGGTCTTGCCGTTTTGGTCGAAAAAACTTTCTTATGTAATTGCTTCTAAGTGAATCTAGTAGCTAGGTGGTGTGGTGTGTGTTGTATCACGAAGGCTTCTCGCTTGCGTGATCGCGTACGTTTGTAACGAGAACTATCTTCCTCTTAATGAAAAACGGGTGAATGGCCCGATCGCGAAAAAAAAAGTTTAGGGTTGGAGGGTCACCCGATTAGGATAGCCAGTATGATTCTGATGTCTGTGAAGTCTTATTGGCAACTGCTTTGCACTATGTCTGTTTTTTTTTCATTTTTATAACTATATAATGACTGGTTTGCTCTGTGTTTTCCTTTTTGTTCTATACTGATTTGCTCCGTTTTTTTTCTTTTAAAACCATATAATGAATGCTTTGTTCTGTTTTCCTTCCTTTTTATACTGTATACTGCTTTGATTTTTTCCCTTTTTGAACTATATAACGACTGCTTTGCTCTCTTTCTCTCTCTCTTCCTATCAACTGCTTTGCTCAGGCATTTCTCGAACGAAGAGCACACCATTATTATTAGGGAACAAATGTCAAGTCCGGCACCGCGGACTGGGCCAGCCCATATGTTTCGCGAGGAAGAGCCTGCCTACTATCTTGGTGGCCGGTCCGACCCATTGCATTCCCGTTGTGTCAGGCTCCACGATGGGCTAGTTGGGCCATTCGGCTCGCCGCACCAATACGGACACGCATCGCCCATGTATGTAAAGCGGTATCCCCTAGAAAAAAAATCTAAAGCGGTAATGCTCCTCTTGAGACCCCGCCCACGTCGTCCACTTATGGAATGGACCCCACCCGCGCCGCCCCCGTCCGCATCAACCGCTCACTCTGCCGTGCCTGCGCACTACACGCCCTTGCTTGTGGGACGGATCCCACCCTTCCTCGCGGCGGTCCCACTCAAGCTGCGCGCCCCTGCTCACGGGAAGGATCTCGCCCTCCCCTACAGCTGTCCTCGCTCGTACTCGTGCGCTCCCGTTGCGGTCGCGCTCCATCCGCCTACTACGGCCCCTGCTCAAGTCTGTGCCGCCGACGAGCTCCACACCAGAGACCTCCATGCCACTCCATGCCGGTGTTGGTCTCCGCGTCGACGTTTCCATTTTCGTCCAATCAGCAAGTAGATGTTGCGCTTGAAAGCGCATGTTGCAAGCGTATGTTTCAAGTGTTTCAGATGTTTCAGAGGTATGTTGCAAGTGTTTCATATGGATGTTGCAAAAGTAGATTTAGATGTTGCATATGTTGCATTGTTGTACACATATGTTTCAAGGTTTTGTTTCCAATGTTTTATCTATTTTTTCAGACGTATGTTGCAAATGTGTTTATCTGAATGTTGCATATGGTTCACACATATATTTGCAAGTGTTTTATCTGCATATTTGCAAGTATTTTTCAGACGTATGTTGCAAATGGTTTCAAGTGTTTTCGAGGTGTTTTTGCAAGTGTTTCAGATGCATGTTCCAAGTGTTTCATCTGTTTTCACGTAAGTTGTGAGTGCTGCATCTGAATGTTTCAAAAGTAGATCGAGTGTTGCATCTTCCTCCTTGGCCCTCGCCTTCCGTTGCCTCGCCTCGGTGTGTCCTCCTTCCGACGCAGGTTGGGCATCCGTCGTCTCCTCCCTCTCTTCTCGATGCTGGTGACGTTCGGGGCGGCGCAGGCCCCATGTGGGCGTGCAAAACAACACGGAAAAATTATTGCAGGCGCGGGCATCCGACGCCCTGTCCGTCCGGACGTCCGGGCGCTAGAAAGCCCATATCTAAAGGCAAGAGAATAGCAAGCGCCAACGCGCGCACAGGTTGGCCACGTCAGTGTAAAGAACTGAGGCCGTTAGATTTGACGATGACGGTGCTACTGTTTCCTTCCATATCGAATATATACACGTTCCAACCCTAACTCCCTCTCGTGCATCCACATCCGCCTCTCCCTCTCCCTCCTCTCTATCTCTCGGCGCCGGCTCCCTCACTCTTGTCTCCGCCTCTCCTCCCTCCCCCTATCTCTCCACGGCCCGGGAGGGCTCGGGCACGGTGGCCGAGCACACGGCGGCATGGCAGTCCCGGCATTGTGACCTGCGGCCCCCATGCGGAGGGGGCACGGCGGGGCGAGCGCGGCACTGCGAGCTGGCCCGCTGGCCGCCTGCAGGCTGGCTGGGTGCCGGCCGCCGCAGGCCAGTGTGGGCGCTGGCCGCACGAGGTATAGAGAGAGATGGAGACCGACCGTGGATGGAGAGGGACGACGCACACCTCCCTACTAGTCCCTACTCTACGTCTAGTCCTAAGCTGCGTGGGCCAACACGTTACGTCAACAGCATACCGTGCCGGCACGGAGCAGTGTCCCGACGCTTCCGTCACCTCCGCCCTCGACAACCGCACGGCGCGCCACGCATGCCGAGGTCCCCGGATCCTGGTGCAAGCTGCTCCTGCGCGCGCACGTTCGCCTTGTCCCACTGTTACGACCCGCCACCGGACCCATGAGCCCAACGCGCACGCATGCCCGGCCGATCCCGTCGGCTGCGCCGGGGAAGGCGAGACGTGCGGCCGCCGGCGGCCGGCCGGAGCAAAGCAGCGAGCCAGAGGCTGGCTTCCAGCTGCATCGCATTGTTGGCCGTTGCACAGCCGAGCGCCGGCCGGCCGGTACGAGCACTGTGACGACGGAAGATTGGAAGAACATGGGGGCGTGACAAAAGGCGACGCGCTGGTGACTTGACCTGTGCCCTGTACCGCGCCCGAGCACACATCTCCATCGTGTAAAAGCCTTGTCCCTACGGCCTAGTACCTAGGGTTTCCATGACCGCCCCCCCTAGCTACTACTCCTAGGTAGCGGGCCTGCTTGCCGACCAGCAAGGACAGTTCGAATGGATGGCACGGGAGAACGTTATCACCATGGAAAAACACCACACCTCCATCTTTGCTTCGAGAGAAATATCTACTCCTATGTCGACCCAAATTCCAATTCGTCGTCGTGGATTCACGGGCCAACTTGCCAACGCAGGTCGTGTTCGTGCTTCACGGAATCATTGTTGTAACGAGGAAAATTATTGACTCGCCTATAGGTCGGGAGTCGGGACCTCAAATCCCCGTTTTCACGCGAGTAAAAAAAAAAGGCCACTTCAAGTGCTATTTTCAATGAAATATGTGGTTCGGCCTTCTTTAGATCCAGAGCGTAAAGTTTGGGACGTCACATCGGTTGTTAAGTTTGAGACGTCACATCGGTTGTTACATCAGAATATCATATAAGAATGTTCGGATAGTAATAATAAAAGACTTCAACACTCCGCAAGACGAATTTATTAAGCCTAATTAATCCGTCATTAGCACATATTTACTATAAAGATTCCTCACAAATTAATCGCAATCTATGCAATTAGTTATTTTTTAGTCTATATTTTATACTCCATGCATATGTCCGAACATTCCATGGACAGTTATCCATGGCTGACCACACGAGAACATTCTCCAACATTTTAAATATGTTTGATCTATAGAATCACTTCATACTTCATCATGAGTTCATCGCCATAAATTTTGTTGAAATTAACCAATTCATCGTGCATATAGCTAGCTTGTGAGTAATGGGGCGGTGAGCCGGTGACAAATCAAACCATTTTATTACATAAAACAAAAACAAAATGAGGAGTAAGATAAGATGGACCACCTTATTTCTTAAACCAAACACGCCCTTTTTTTTTTTCCTATGGTATCCACTGCAGGCCTCACGAGAACAATCTCCACCATTGTTTTTTTTTTCTTATGTCACATCAGAGGTGTCAGAAAGATATCGGAAGAGGTTTTCAGATACTAATAAAAAAAACTAATTACAGAACCCATTAAAAAACTGCAAGACGAATCTAATGATACTAATTAATCCGTCATTAGCACATGTTGGTTATTATAGTCTACGTTTAGTACTCCATATATGTGTCCAAACATTCGATGTGATGGGTGGAGACAAAAAAAAAAATTTAAGAACTAAACCGGGCCATAGTAGAGAGCTCATGTTCTTTGCAGTCACAAATACTACCAGTAAAGAACCCGCCAGCAGCTGAAGAAGAAACATGCTACTACCAAAGTGAAAAATCCAATGTTCTTTACCTTTTTATCCTGTCATGATCGTTTGATCATCGCCACTGCTTTTAAGTTCTGCAAATTGTACCGTTCCGTCCACTCGTCTGAGCCACAGACAATTCCCGCAGGAACAGTAAAAGCTACGCAACACGCGGAAAGGGGAAGCAAGCCGCAATAAAGCAAAGATAAAAAAAAACAACTGCATATTCACAACTACAAAAGTGCAGTGAACTGCAAGCAAAGTCTATAGAATGATGCTAAAAAAAAAGAGTGGCACACAGGCACACACGTAGAGGGGCACTCCAAGCAGAGCACCAGCTGCACAGGGATTTGTCTATGGCCATATCATGACAATTCTCTGCAGAATTTGATCCAACTATCCCTAAGCACAGGTACGGCTACAAGTCTTTTCTTTAATCAATACTAGATCACTGCTTTGTAACCCAACCTATGCAATTGCCACATGGTTTAGAACTTATATTTCATGAACAATGTAGGCTTTAGCAAGTACCTATATAATTTTCAAACTTCAACAAGGGAACAATAAACAAAACCTTTAACATGTCCATGAAAAGATGCTAATTTTGTTAAGCAGATTCAGGTCACTGGAATAGATAAAACACACACACACACACACACACACACACACACACACACACACACACACACATGGGAACACAAAGTACAATGTTTCAGTCAATGGCTACCACTGACAAACACAAGGTAGGATGGGTATAAATAAAATTAAGCAAAAAATGCATCTAATTCACTGTGGTGCCAAAGAAATCATAGATCCACTCAATCCAACATATTGCATTTACATCAGACTTGGTTTCTAGATGACGAGATAATTCCTTCGGATAGATGTAGGCAGCAGATTCCACCCACTGAACTATGATACAAACAGGCTTAGATAAACATATACTTGTCTGTACTTAGTAATGCCCCCAGGGAAGAGAACAAAATCCCAGAAATGTTTTTTACTTTTTAGAGGAATTACAATTACAGACAAGAAATGCCCGGATAAATGACTTGTGTACGCTCAAAGACGATACAATTATAAAGTAAAAGCTAACAGTCCACTTGGGTACACCAGTGACAAGTTGACAACAAAGCTTTGGCAGTACAAGGCACCCATATTTTCCACTTCTTTTAGAACTCATAGACTTCATTATATCCAAAATCATATCAATGTAACAAACAGGAGAATATTAACAAACACAACATAGTTGAAAGCTAAATTGCCGCTTGCGTCATGTTCAAAAGTAACACATACAAGAACCATGGATAATGCACCAAACACTGTTAACTAAACCTTTGACCCCTCTTTAGACATGCATTCGAATTAATTAAACCGTGAAACACCAAAAGTGTACAAAATGCAAGTACACAGACAAAAAGGAAATATGAATTTGATACAAGATTAGTCCTCATTATGTTGATGTAGTATAAATACCATTTCTGTACTTTCCATGGCCAATTTTTTATCTGGGCAACAATAACATTAGGATAGCCATTTTCTCAATAAAGATATAAAGGATAGTCACTATACTTCAAACGTAAAGGAAAGAAGGAAAGTTATCTTAACTATTTTCCTCTAATCAGCCTATACAATATGAATCAGATATGTATTAGCAAGATGGTTCAGTGCTTAAATAGAAAATCCTTTTGCTTATGTATGGAGTTATGATTTAGATATTTCAAGCACAAGAAACATGACTTGAGTTCAGTCCAAATGCACGCTTAAATATATTCAGGTCGCAATAGAATACATCATACACATTTAATTTAATTTAAACACTATAGTACGTGACTTTCGTAGGCAACTGAAAAGACTTGAAGTTGATCCAGTCAATTGGATTGGCATAATACTGTCCAAATGCACGCTTAAATTAATATATTGAGATTGCAACAGAATAGATCATGCACATATAAACACTATAATAAGCGACTTTCGTAGGCGTTTCTCAAAAAAAAAAGTGACTTTCGTACGCAACTGAAAGACTGAAAGTTATCTTAACTGGAACACCGAAATTCAATAGTCCAAACTACTTTCCTCTAATCAGCCAATACAATATGAATCAGACATGTATTAGAAAGATGATTCAGTGCATAAATAGAAATACCTTTTGCTTATGTATGGAGTTATGATTTAGAAATTTCGAACACAAGAAACATGACTTGAGTTCAGTCCAAATGCACGCCTAAATATTATTCAGATCGCAGCAGAGTAGATCAAACACATATAAACAATATTATAAGTGACTTTCGTAGGCAACTAAAAGACTGAAAGTTGATCCAGTCAATTGGATTGGCATAATAACAAAAGACAGCAAACAGACATTCATGTTTTAGACGCACCCAATTTATTGTGCAGGACAGAGACCCATCAGAAAATGCAACTTGCCAACAAGAAAATTTAAGCATGTGATAAATATGCAGATTGCAGATACCAAAGTTAGGGGGCAAAATTTGCATAGTAAACATCGTGTCACACTGTAGCAATTTTGTTTTTATTTGGTAATAATTGTCTAAACATTGAGTAATTAGATTTAAAATGTTCGTCTCGTAAAGTACAACAAAACTGTGCAATTAGTTTTTTATTTCATCTATATTTAGTACTCCATATATGTGCCGGCATTTTAATGTGACGGGGAATAAGAATTCTGCATAGTAAATTTAGTGGGCAAAGTTAGGTATCTAAACATGGCCTAAAACAAAACGATTGAACCAATCATATGACCCAACAGGACCGTTCATTGCCGTCAGACTGTCCAAGTAGCACACGTTACTTCACCTTGCTTAGATGCGTTTCAGTACAGCCAAACACCGTAATCACAAATTATGAATATTAAATTAGATTTTTTAAGTAGAATACTCCAATTAGTAAATTCAGGAAACCCATTCCAGTAAAGAGTGTTCTTTGGAGTAACAAAAGTAGGCAACGACAAAAACAAAGGCGAGCATGACCTGGAATAGTAAGATGTAAACAAGTCTTCAGTTTGCAAGAAAGTTCTACCCACAATTCACGGTGTCCATGTTGCACGCATAATGTCTAGTGTCTACATCCCCGAATAAAGAAGCAATGTGAACAGTATACGTGCTCCCGGAGGGTTGACGGCAGTGGACAAGACGATATGGACCAGTGACATGATCACACGTACTAGTACATGAGATAATAGCAGCTTTGATGATGACAAGATTGGCCAACACCACCAAATCCTTAAATTTGAAAAAGTTCACAGCTCATGCCGGCCGGGAGATGCAACCCTGTGCAGTGAACTTGTGTTCTTACAGAGTTACTCCACAGTAGTACTCCAAACTTATTACAGAGACCTACTACCCTCTGCCCATATGCAGAAATGCTCACGCGATGGAAATGCAGAACAAAGCTCTCGCTGTAAAAACATGCAAGGAGCACTGCTGCTGCTGCAATGGAAGACAGCGAACCAAATCAAACAGCCGTCCCCAAAAAGCACTCAGTGCATGCATGGCAATGCTTTTTACCATGGACACCTTTCTTTCGTTTCACATCTTGTCAACCACGAGGGGATCCGGCACAAGGAATAAACATGGGGGGATTGCACAAAAAATAAGAAGGGGGGAGCAGGAAGCCGTGATCCTGCAACCTCTTCTTCCTCCTCTAGTCGTGTCAAAAGAAGGAACCCGCGGCGGCATCACCGGCGGTGAACCAGGCTGTAACATGCACGATCGAGATGGTTTATAATATCCTAAGCCGGATGATTATCTCATCACATGCATTACACATTGGCCTCCAGAATACAAGTCCCAATGCACCTAGTAGAAGAAGATGCTCCGTCCAGATGGCACAAAGCCATGGCAAGAATCCCTGCCTTCCACACCTACCCATAGAAAAAGATAAGACACCAAAGGAGTGCAGCAAAACGAGTGAAGCTCATGGTCACAGCAAGCCAAATTAAGCACGCAAACAGAAGAGAGGGCCAATCAGATGAGGGAGGAGTCAAACATTGCAGCTCAGGATGCTGAACAAGTATCAATCACGAGGCACAACAGTGCACGGCTCTCAAGCTGCTGGGCTGGAGGTGACCCGCACGGCGAGAACACATCCCCAAATGTGGAAACGGAACAACAGGCATTGGGAACATGAGAGGATATGAACCGGAGGCTAGAAACCAGCAGGCAATATCTTATGCATAATAAGAGTAAAAGATTTAATCTTGCGCTATCTTCTTTCCAATTCCTAACAATTATTCTCCTCTCTACCCAACTAGTAATAGGGACAAAAAAGGAACTAGCAGCAGTACTTGCTTTGCTAGAGTAGTAGCACAACTAAAAAAACAATTCATCGATGTTATTATACACCAACGAATGACTAAATAACACCACGATGGAATGAAGAAGTTGAACAGAATAACACCATGCATTGACAGACATTAATGCGCCCCAGAAGGTTGAGAAAATTGAACTCTGCTACTAGCAATGAAGAGGAACAACGAACGGCAATTATCGGTGTATCCTTACTCTTCCGGTGTAGAAGGAACGAACATACGTACTCGATCAATTCATGGTGTTACCATAGCTTGACGACCCGCCGAGAATGTGCAGATGATGTCCTCCACCACCGTACAGCTCCGTGGGCGCCATCGAGGTGCCGCCTTCCCTCACGCCGCCGGCGCCGGAACCAGACGCCGCTCCGAGATGGAGCTCGGAGATGTTGGGCACCCCCGCCGTGGAGTCGTCGTTGCTGGTGGCCGCGTGACGGCCGTCGTCGGGGCCCTGGTCGTACAGGAACCCCTTGAACATGTGGCCGTTGATGGTGACCGTCGCCTGGTACGCGTACTCGTCCTCGCCGTCCTCGATGGACGTCACGCGCACGCACTTGAACACCGCCGGCGCGCGCACATGCCTCGGGAGGCTGTCCCTGAACGACGCGTCTGCAGCGACGAGATGTGACGCGAAGTAGAGAAGAAAACAAAGCGAGACTCGGATGGAGTAATGGCGGTTAGTACGTACCGTGGTGACTGGAGGTGGTGTCGAAGCTTCGTGGCGTGGTGGCGTTGGAGGTGGACGTGTGCGAGGTGGTGGTCTGCGACGAGAGGAGGCGGGGCTTCTTGGACGCTGACGCGGCGACGGCTGCCGCGGAGGCAGTGGCGGTGGCGGGGGAGGAGGATGCGGAGCCGGAAGTGGCGAGCTGCTGGCGCTCACGCCGGCGGGCTGCGGGGACCCAGGTGCTCTTGACATGCGTGGAGCAGTCGAAGCCTCGGCTCTTGCAGCAGGTGCGGCACCGGTTGTGGCCGCAGTCCTTCTTCGCTTGGTTGCCGCAGTCCTGACACGTGGTGGCGCCGGAGCCGGAGGAGCCGGCGCCGGCGTCCAGCATCGGGAGGGGCTTCTTGAGGTAGGCGAAGGGGCTGGCGCTAGGGTTAGGGTTAGCGCCCGCAGCAGCAGCAGCCGACGACGGCGACTGCAATGGCGGCTGCCAGAACTGGATGGCGCTGGCGGGCGCCCCCGAGGAGGCCGACTTGGCGGCGGCGTCCGGATCAAGGACGCAGGGCCCGCCGGAGAGCAGCGGGAAGATGGGGTCGCCGGAGGCCGCCGCAGCCGCAGCCGCCGCCGCCGCGGCCTCGTGGTGGTGGTGGTGATGGTGCGTGTGGTGGAAGGAGGCGGCGGGCGCGACGACGACCATCCCCACGTCGGCCATCCCGTAGTTCATGGCGGCCGCCTGGCGCATGGCGGCGGCGGAGGCGGAGGACGCCGGGCCCCAGAGGCCCGCGCCCAGCGAGGCGCCGGAGGCGGACGCGGCCGCCGCGGCGGCCGCCGCGCTGGCATTGAAGCCGAGGGAGAGGTCGTCCCCGCGCGCGACGGCGGCGGAGGAGGCGACCCAGTCCGCGAAGGCGCCGGTGTCGGATGGGAAGCGCCGTCCCGAAGCCACACTTATAGGGCCGGGGAGGGATTCCGCTGCTGCTGCGGACTGCGGTCGGAGTCGGAGCAGCCGCAAAGATTTAAAATTTCGCTGCTTGCGCCGCTGTAGATAGAGCCTAGATTTCGTTACTGCCGCCCACCGCAGCAGCAGCAGCGGCCGGCAGCAGATAAAAAGGAGAGGATCCGAACCGAATAAAAATCTCTTCTTCCTCCTCCTCCTCCAGTCCTCGGAGCTGAGCCGCTGCTGCTCCGCCAACGCCAAGAGGGGAGTATCTTCTCTGAGTTGAGCAGGTAGTGCAGTAGAGCGCCCTGTCTCTATCTCTCTCTCTCCCCCTAATCACTCGCCTCCTCTCCCCTGCCCTATATACCTGGTCCTGTTCCTATCATCATCATCATCAACCTAGTACTGCTCAGCCTTCAGTGGGGAACTCTTTTTCTCTTCTCCTCCCTCCCTCCCTCCTAGCCTGCTGGCTTGCGCTAGCGATTTTTATTGCGATTTCTTCTGCCTAGGACAGTGACATGGGTGCATGGCTACACTACAGTATGATGAGAGAGAGAGAGGGAGAGAGAGGAGGAAGAAAAGGGAAACAAAGGAAGCAGCACAACACACACAGCAGTGGAGTGGTAGAGAGAGAGACACTAGTAGAGCGAGAAAGCTTCTTGCGTCTCTCTATGCTGTGGAAGGAAGGTTGCAAGAGAGAGAGAAACAAAGGAAAAGAAAAGAAAGTGTGGGGGATTTTAGTGGGGACACTGAAATTCCTCTGTGAGATCTTCTCGATCACTCCTTATCTTCTTTGGCGGTGGGACACGGCCTTTTCCATGGCTTCCTCTTGGCCGCTTGTCTTGTTGCTCGTCCCCCCTGCTGGCCTGCAGCTGCAGCACACTACTCCCTCCGTCCTTAAAAAAAAATCATTCTCGCTTCTTTAAAATTTAACAATTTTTAACTTTAACCAAATATATTTAACAAAATATTAATATTTATGGTATATAATTAGTATCACTAGGTAGATCTTTAAATATACTTTCATAATAAATTTATTAAAAAATGTAAATATTACATGTATTTTCTATAAACGTAGTTAAAGTTGAGAAAATTTGACCAGCACGCTTTACACGGTGACTCTTTTTCTGGGACGGACCAGTACTCCACTGACGAGCTTCTTCTGCTGCTTCTGCTCCTGCCGATCCTGCAGCTGCGTTAAAAGCTACAGTAAGCGCTCAGCGGAGGGGTCAGGGATCTAGCTAGCCTGCGGCCTACCACTCCTACCAACATTGGAATCGAGCCCACGTTTAGATCACCTCAAAATTCGAAGTTTTTTTCGCTCTCTCTCCGTCACATCAATTTTTAGCCGCTTGCATGGAGTACTAAATCTAGGTAAAAAAAAATATCTAATTACACAGTTTAGTTCAAAATCACGAGATGAATCTTTTGAACCTAGTTGGTCTAGAATTGAACAATATTTGTCAAATAAGACGAAAGTAGTACTATTCATCAGGTTGAAAAAATCTTCAATCTAAAAAAAGAGCCGATGATGTATTTATCCCACACATCCACACACACATTTGCCAACAGTCAGACATCCACTGTGGCAGTATATTTCCGTTGCCACGAACGCCTTCCTTTTTGTTTTTACTCGCCAGGCATGCTTGCTTTCTGCAACGAAGGAGTAATCCATCTTTTCCCCTCAATAATACTCTCTCCGTATAAAAAAATGACGTTATGGCGATGTACGCAAGTTTGTCAAGGATGTCGTTCGGGCTCTAAGGACGCTAATCTGGACGCAAATACCCCCGCTCCTTCGATTAACACACCACGCGCATTGAAGACGGGACCGGTCCACTCCGCAGCAAATTCTCCTCGATTCCCGTCCACGCCGTGGCCGCTCGCCTATCGCCCTCGCTGCTCTCCACTCGCAAAAGCCATCGTCGCTGCTCGCCGCCGCTCGCAGGTTGCGTCGCTCACTCGCCATGGATCGAGCTCGCCGCTGCTCGCGCTCGCCACCGCTCGCGCTCGCCTCTCGCGTCTTCTAATCGAATCGAACGTTGAGATCAAAGGCAGGAAGGAAATCAGCCATTGTGCCGGTCAGAGTGGAAGAAGTAGACGAACAAGCTAAGCCATGAAAGAAGCAAGCTAAGAATGTTGAAAGAAGCAAGCCAGAGTGGAGTAGTAGATGCAAGCGCATAAATAGAACCTCGGGTAACCCAAACATCGGTCATATTCCAAATGAGCGCCAGGCCGGAAAAAAAACACACGCTTTCTCGTATGGAATGCACGTGGAGCCGTATTTAATAGGGGCAAATAGAAAAAAACTTTACCCTAATTAATCACTCCTTGGTATGCTAAATGTTGTCCTAAACGTCATTTTTTCCTATATAGAGGGAGTATGTCAAAAAATCCTTCCTTAATACTCCCTCCGTTCCAAATTATAAGGCATTCCAAGAATCTTGGAGAGTCAAAACATCTTAAGTTTGATCAAAATTATAGAAAAAAATTACAAAATTTTATAACATTAAATAGGTATACTATAAAAATATAATTAATGAAGAATCTAATGATACTTAATTGGTGTCATAAATATTATTATCTTTATCATATAAATTTGGTCAAACTTGAGATCCTTTGACTCTTCAAGATTTTTAAAATGTCTTATAATTTGGGATGGAGGGAGTATATATTTTCTCGTTCATACAAAAACCCGGTTGTGCTTGCGTACCGATGTTTTGATCGAGATGGACGTCCAAGATGCCTCCTCTTTACAGCTGCTTTGGGTTCTGGCAGCTCGTCTTCGTCATGCCATTACTACGACCTGCATATTGTGGCATCCATGTCATGCTCTTCAGAAACTTCCGACGGTGACAGGTTGTTAGCAACCTGATCGGAACAGTCTAAGTTGTTATTTCTGCCAATCAAGTGTGTGTCTCGATGATCATTTGTTAGCTCCTCACTCGTCATTCGTCAATACCTTTTTATGTAAAAAAAAAAAGCAAAGTGGTCCGCGCAGATTATGCGGCTACCATGTTATTCTACCCTAATTCAATTGAGGGCGTGTTTAATTCAGGGCTGTAAAGGGTTCGGAGTACTGTAGCATATGTGTAAGTATAACAATTAGTGTTCCATCATAGATTAATTAGGTTTAAAAGATTCGTCTCGCAAAATATATGCAAACTGTGTAATTAGTTATTTTTTATCTATATTTAATGCTCCATGCATGTCTCTAAACATTTAATAGGATTGGGTGTAAAGTTTTTGGATGGGAGCTAAACACCCCCTTAATACTTCTTTTGTCCTGAAATATAAGTAATCTAATTTTGTCCTAAGTCAAACTATATTAATTTTGACCAAGTTTATATGAAAGAAGAAAAATGTGTAGGACTTGAAATTATCTTAATTCAATACATTATGGAATAAATATAATTTTATAGTATACGTATACCTCTATGATGTGGTAGATGATAATATTCTTTTCTATAAATTTGGTCAAAGTTACTACAGTTTGACTTAAGACAAAACTGGATTCCTCATATTTCTGGATGGAAGGAGTACGTAGGTCCTGTAAAAAGTAAAGCATAATACTCAGTCTAACCGTCTCAAGTTTGATTAAGTTTATAAAAAATATCAAATAACTATCAAACGATGTGTACAGTTTATACAAAAAAATATAAAAGCTTAGTTTTATAGTGTATATATTTATTGCCAAACATGTTCATAGCTTTTTATAAATTTGATCAATCTTTAAATAAATTTTATTCATAGTATTGATTCTATAACTTCATAAATGATGTTATCAAGATTGGTTTTCCACAGTCAGTGATTTGTGTGGTTATGCCTTGATCCTATATTCGATAGACAACATCACTTCATATATATAGTTGCATCTTAATTTAGAGGTGGGGTTGGGGGGGGGGGGGGGGGGTGCATGGTGGCCTCTAGCATCCTCCTACCACCATGAACACAATGGAGGCCCCTTAGCCGCTCGTATATTGCTAAGCTACGTTCGCCACTGCTTACGGTGTTATTGTTACCTATGTGAAATACTTCTTGTTTTTTTTTGGCCCAACTAACGCAGTGGCCTCAAGCTAAGGGCGTAAACCTAGTATAGAGAGAAAAACACATGGATCCTTTCATTCGTTTTTTATTTCGTCGATGTGAATCATAATTAACTAATATGAATAAATGGTTATCTTCCTTCGCTGAATTTGTCCTGCCTTATGTTCGGATACGCAATCCGATGTCGTGTACCACTTGGCACTACGATGCAGTGTAGCATCCTAAGTGTCAACATATTTTGTCCTCGCATTAAGCCATCCCCGTTCTCTCTTATTAGGTGACAACAACCTTGCAAAGTTGACCAACAAATAAACTCGAACCTTTGTACTTTTCCACGATACAGATAGATCATTACTACCTTGTATTGGATTTTATAACCTTTCATTTGTTTACTATGTTTTTAGTTTTTCTAAATTTTATATCGAAGTGTGTTTGTATCTTAACATAATTATATTATTTGATTTTCAACCATACATGTATTAAGTAGGACATACATACGAGGTTGCCTTGATGAATTTGTTTGGTTTTTATGAGCATCTCGAAGAGGCTCTTTATATCTTCCTAATCTATAGTATTCTAGTGAAAACAATACCCTCCGATAGCCTTTTTAATTGAGTCTTTAATTATAGACATCCTCTATTCCGTATTTCTGGCTACACAAAAAGAGATAGCCAGAATGGCTCTCTGAGTGCGCACAAGATATAGAAAAATTATTTTTTTATCAAACATACATGTATTAAAATTTAAGGAAACATACAGATACACGTACAAATACAGGTACATTCGAGAAGGATATAGAAGACAGCTGAGTCGACTATTTTACACAGAGGCCCCTAACAAACAAAGAAAATGTAAAAGAAGCCCTGAATCCTCTGCCGGTGTTGATGCAAAAGTGGATCTGCAAACACAAAGGGCTAATACTCAATCCGATATCCAAAGCGTGCCAGTCGATTTGACCTGTTAATCGACAAGGATGAAAATTCGAGTACTTTGGTCCTAACAACAGCGATACGCCCGGAAGCCACGGCTAAGAGGTACTCACGCGGAACTCGAGGATCGCCGAAAGTCGCACTGAAGCGATGCAGCTCGTCGAATCGATGAGAACTCGTAAAAAGAAAAATATGCAAATTGACGAAGTCGCCGAAAAGTAAGTAGATGCAAATAGGAGTAAAATTGGTTTGATATTGATTGATTCTATCTTATAGTGTCCCTCAGTCTATATTTATACCCTGATCTGAGGAAACATAACCAGACACGACTAGGACACCGAGTCCATATCTAAGGAAAAACATGACTCTTACATGAATCATACTCTAACAAATATAGAAAAGGAAATCAACACCTATCTACTCCCCTGTCCGCCTCAATTACGATGAAATTTTCATCGATCTCCTCTCCATCGGCATGCTTCCCGTCATCACCAGCTTCATCGACAGTAGTCTTTAAATTTTCCTTCATCGGCATCGGCAATAACATCTCTGATCTTACCAGCAACGCCTCTGAGTCTAAGTCAACCTTTTCATCGGTTACCACCATTCATCGGCAACAATCTTCACAAGCTGATCTTCATCGGCACCCTTCTATCAGCGTAATACAATAACTTTCCTTCTGCCGATTAGCCCACTCTGATCATTTTGACACGTGCCAAAAACGGTGTCAACACATGCCCCCCAATTTCGGAGTATAAAATCATTGATGCTCCGAAATTTACTCCAGACAACGATTGCCTTTACCCAATTATCTTAATTTATCCTCCGAGCATAACATAATATGTTACCAAATCCAATCAAATCTAGTCCTGATTCACGTGTCTCAGTAAATATTGCACGATCTTCAACCACTCTTGCTCCAATTATGGTTAAGATACAAAAACAATAGTCCATCGGCAATAACCTAACACAGTGACACTACCGCTCTCGGAATTAAAATGTCCTGTACCGAGATTTCTTCCGAGTCATGATTACTTGCCATCAAATCATCTGTACAACCCCTGGATTATCGTGCGAACAGTTACCATATCCATCTGAACTACCTCGACCTACACGCGCGCGGTAGAGAGATAAGTCCATAATACCCCTATTCCAATCATCCTATAAATAAATATCTCCCAAATGCTCGTCTTCTACCCTTAGACTCCAACCCTCGTCATTCTCTCTTTCCGGCTGCGACCGCGATGAACAACCGTGCAACCTCAACCAGCAAGAATCTTCCTCAGCGGCAACCTCGAGTCTCTAGCTGCGCCTTCATCCTTCTCAAAACAATGGCAATCAACTTCGATGTCCCTGCGATTTGTTTCACCTTCATCCCTTTTTACTGCGATTCCTTTTGCCCTTGCAAGTTCATATAGTTGGTGATTTTTTTTTCTCTTTTCCTCTGTTCTTTTGATCCTCCAAACTTAGGAACTATGCAACAAGTTAGTTATCCCAACCAATTAGCCGCACATCCAATGTCTAGGACCAATGGGTGACCCAGATCCAACCGATTTGATCAATGCAGAGACTAACAGAATTCCCTTCAGAGCCCAGAATTTCTCTTTTAAATTTATGGAAAGATACCTTCCGGTCTTGGCCTAAAACCACCAAGGGGTGGAAAGATTGGTATCTGAGGGTAAACGGGTCGATGCAAGTGTACTGGGCAGAGCGAAAGCTAGACCAATGCATCAGGTTGTCCATTGCTGATATGCAGAAGAATGAGTCGATGATGATTGCTGTCGCTTATTTCTGGTCAGACATAACAAATACCTTCATGTTTGGACATGGCCCAGCTACTCCCACCCTTGCCGATGTATACATGCTCACCGGCCTAGATATTTCAACTGCCGATGAGGCCTCCATTTACGACAGAAAATCTGAGTATAGGGTGAATACCCGTAACATCGACGGTTGGACAGGGTATATTCAAGAATACAGGAGGACCGGGACAGTTGGTCAGAGGGAACACGCCATATTCCTGAACATGTGGTTAGAAAAATTCATTTTCTATGGTCGATCGGTAGGACCAACCAATGCTTACCTCCCCGCAGCTGAACTACTCGCCAACGGTGTAAGGTTCCCTCTTGGCCGATATCTTTTGAGCTCCACTTATCACCTTTTACATCAAGTGTCTCATAAGCTTCTGCTTGGTGAACCCATTAGCAACTTAGGAGGCCCGTGGTGGTTCATTAACATGTGACTGAATGCCCACATGCACAAACGCTTGCAATGGGATTTCTTTGTCCAGCAATTCCCGCGAGATATCACCGAAGACTATGAACTTGGAGATGAAGAATCGGCAACACGCCCACCTCTCAATTTTGGTGAAGCCATAATTGTTCTTCCCGGAACAGAGGCCAACGAAGATCAGATCGGCCAATTCTTCCAAAGCTTTTACAACGATCTTTCCCATGATCATCGGGCCTGGATGCCCTACATCGACGAAGAAACCAGATTCCCCCTTCTCTTCAATTTTGCCGATGATACCTTGAATACATTCCCCGGGCAATCCCAATAAATACATTCGGCAGTGGGAAAAACACCAACATCACCTATGAATTCTACAATCCATCGGTAGTATCACGTCAATTGGCCTTTGGACAGCTGCCAATTAAACTTTGTTTTGTCGATGTGATTAAACCGAGAGAAACAATCACCAGCGGAACGGACTGGAGCAGGGTAGTGCGACTCTCTCCCGATGTCGATGCTACAGATGTAGATATATCCACCTGGATGCCAGCCTCTTTTATCACTGAATCATATAAGCTATGGTGGAAAGAGTGGAAGGGATAATTATTTGCAACATCCGTTCATACATATCAGCATATGATTGACCCTGAGTATGTCATTCCTGATGACGCAGTAAGTTTCTTTTAACACCCTTCTTCTTTTTTTCATTTTATATATAGGCAACTAACTTTCTTGTGACAGGTCGATGACCTAGCACCATCCATAAGCAAGAGTGGGAGACACTTTGACCTTCGACCTGTCTCCCCAATATCACCGATCGGCTACAACGCCCCTACTCTGGGTGCTCTGACTCATCAAAGAACCCATGCCAAGAAAATCACTACCAAGCCAAAACTGGCTAAGGCTAGAGCCACTCCATCGGCTGCCGCTGTGACCCTGATAAAAGCATTCTAGGTAACAACCCTGTTTATTCCAACTCACGCCGATCTCAGACTGTACTAACACTAATTTTCAGGATGTAAGAACTACTGCTAGATCATCATCGGCAACTCCTCTGGCATCAAGCACTACCATCTCTGACAAACCTTCAGAGGTAATCCTTCAACTTTATATTTAATCTGTTAAATATCATATCTTACACCCATTTTGCAGCAACAAACGGGTACATTGGCAAGTGTACCGATGTTCAACCTTCACCACCAACAAGTGTCGATGCCCCCCAGCCAACTGTTGCTGAGACCCAAACAAAGCGCAAAGCTTCAACAGATACTGAGGCACAACCAAAACGGCAGAAGTCCGTACCGATCCCAACATCTGATCCAACACCTCTGAGCCAACCAGAATCGGCCGATGCAACTAAGCAAGCAGTCGATCCTCCTGCACAGGGCACATCATCGGCCGTCGTATCCCAACAACCAACTACTGATGAGACCACGGAGGAATTACCATCAAACTTAGCACCAGTCAATCCTGAAGCTGAAGGTATCCCATCGACAAGCTCAGCCGATCCCTCACATGGCACACTCCAGGTTGCTTCCTCCAGTCAAAGACAAGAAATTACCTTGAAGCAAGTAAGCTGACTGACCTAGCCGATTTATAATATTCATACTTGTCCTCAACTGACCCCTTTTCTTCTTTCAGGAATAAGACTCCCCAGACAGTTTATTCTCCTTTGTCATCGATGTTTCTGATGAAGACGGAGAGGAGGCAAGCTCTTCACTTGCACTGGGGACAATATCGGCAGAAGTCAAGTCCAAGCTGGAGGCTCTACTGAACTTGCTGCAGCAAGACACTGCCCAGTTGGTAGATGGTTCGGACCCTGCAAAAGCGATCTTCAAAACAATCCGTGGCCAGGTCCTTGCTAACATCGAAGAGGCACTCTTCCCAGCAGCCCAATTAGAAAACCGACAACTCCAATATCAGAGGGCTGCTCAACGCATTGCCGATAGAACCGCTCAGGCTCAGCTTAAAGAAGAGATGCTACAATTGAAACAGACGGTCGATGAGAAGCACAAGAACATCGGCCGTTTGCAGACTTCGGGTGCCGAACTTAAGCAGAAAATCTCGGACTTATCGGCAAAGAGAATGACTCTACTGGCTGAACTGAAAGAAGTTGAGGCGGCTCTAACTCATACCAGGAAGGAAGAAAGCCAGCTACCCGATGCTATCAAGGCTCTTCAGAGACATCCAAGCTCGCAAAGCCCAGACAATGAAGAAAAAACTTAAGCCAGTGGAGGGTGCTGCCGACGAAGATATCAAAGAGATAAAGGAAGCCGATCAGATTTGCCTGCGTGCGATATCAGCCATCCAATCTTTACTAAATTTGTAAATCCTATTTATTGCATTGACGCTCTATGAAACACTGATACCCTTGTATGATTCTAGCCGATAGGACTGTTATTGGCACTTATGCTTTTATGCATCCATCCAGATACTAGGGTAATATTTCTTTAAATATTTTCCATTTAATCCTCTAGGAAATACAACCCCTTCGAGGGTTTCTAGAATATATGCGTTGCCCGGAACAGATTGATTTATTCGATATGGACCCTCCCAATTAGGAGACCACTTGCCAAACTTTGAACTTTTAGTCCCAATCGGTAAAATCAACTTCCAAACCAAATCTCCATCGGCAAACTCCCTTACCTTCACCTTCTTGTCATACCATCTGGCTACCCTTTTCTTATTTTCTTCGATGCTAACTAAAGCCTTCAATCGATGACCTGCCACATCTTCTAACTCGTCTTTCATAAGAGTATCATAGTCATCGGCTGTCAGTTGATCTTGAGAAAATATCCGCCTAGAGCCAGTTTTAATTTCCCAAGACAATACAGCATCGTAGCCGTATACTAACTGATAAGGCGTTACTTTGATTGCACCATGACATGCCATCCGATATGACCATAGGGCCTCATTCAATACTGTATGCCACCGCTTAGGATTTTCTTTAATTTTGCGCTTAATGAGTTTGATAATTCCTTTGTTAGAAGCCTCAGCCTCACCATTATCTTGAACATAATAGGGAGAGGAATTCAAAACTTTAATCCCCATACCAATAGCAAACTCATCAAATTCTCCCGATGTAAACATAGTACCCTGATCGGTAGTGATAGTTTGAGGAATATCAAATCGGTAAACAATATGCTCTTTCACAAAATCGATCATACTAGCCGATGTCACCTTTTTCAAAGGAACTGCTTCAACCCATTTTTGTGAAATAATCGGTAGCAACAAAAATAATTTTATGTCCTTTGCTCGATGGTGGATAAATCTGACCGATGAGATCAATAGCCCATCCCCGGAACGACCAAGGTTTAATTATAGGATTCATAGCCGATACAGGCGCTCTTTGAATATTACCGAACTTCTGACACCCCTGACATCCTTTAAAATATTTAAAGCAATATTCAAGAATAGTCGGCCAATAGTATCCATTCCTTCTGATCATCCACTTCATCTTGAAAGCCGACTGATGTGCCCCACACACTCCTTCATGAATTTCACCCATCAAGCTTTTCGATTCATCACCACTAATACATCTGAGTAAAACTCCATCTATAGTCCGATAATATATTTCATCATCGAGGAGCACGTACATAGTGGCCTGAAATCTTATACGTCTTTCAACCTTCTTAGATGGATCCCTTAAGTAATCGACAATCTCCTTTCTCCAGTCATCAGTATCAACTGCCGATGTCAGCACCTCCTAGACGGGCTGATACCCTGAAGCATGCTGAGCTAGCCGATTAGCTTCTTCATTATGCAACCGAGAAATATGTTCAAGACGAAAATCTTTAAACTCTTTCAATAATTGCAAACATCTCTTATGATATGAGATCAAAACTTCACTTCGGCATTCATAAATCTCAGCTAACTGATTTATAACCAGCATAGAATCACCAAAGATTTCGACAGCATCGGCACATATCTCCCTAAGTAATTCTAATCCTTTTATCAAAGCTTGATACTCAGCCTGATTGTTTGTCAATGTAGCAACAATTGGCAATGAAAACTCATACTTCCTTCCTTGAGGTGAAATCAACACAATGCTGATACCTGCTCATTCACCACACGAAGACCCATCGAAGAAAAGTGTCCAAGGAGCACCTTCCAGAGAGTCCACTGTACTGCAATGCTGAGTGACAAAATCAGCCATAACCTGCCCTTTAACTACCTTAGCCGATTCGTAACGTAGGTCAAATTCTGACAATGCTAAAATCCACTTGCTGATTCTACCACTTAATATCGAAATCGACAGCATATATTTGACCACGTCATCTTTGCATACGACAGTACATTCGGCCGATAGCAAATAATGCCTCAATTTAATACAAGAAAAGTATAGACATAGACATAATTTTTCGATGGCCAAATACCTTGTCTCAGCATCCACCAATCTTCTGCTCAAATAATAAATAACACGTTCTTTCCCTTCAAATTCTTGAATAAGAGCTGAGCCAATAACAGTATCATCAGTTGACAAATACAACCTGAAGGGTTTCTCATGTTGGGGTGGAACTAGAACTGGAGGGTTTGTTAAGTACTTCTTAATTTCATCTAGGGCCAACTGCTGCTCAGCTCCCCATACAAATTCCTGATCGACCTTTAATTTAAGCAACGGACTGAAAGCTTTGATCTTACCCGATAGATTAGATATGAACTTTCTAATAAAATTAATCTTGCCGATCAAAGATTGCAATTCAGTTTTATCGGCAGGAGCAACCACCTTTTTAATTGCATCAATAGACTTTCTACTGATTTCAATACCTCTCTGATGTACCATAAAACCCAAGAATTGACCTGCTGATACACCAAACGCATATTTATTAGGATTTATCTTCAATCCATGCTTCCTCGTGCACTCCAGTATCTTTCATAGATCGGCTAGATGTTTTGTGATATCCCCAGACTTAACCACTACATAATCAATGTAGATTTCCACTAATGTGCCGATGTACTCTCTGATAAGTAGCACCGGCATTTTTCAAACTGAAGGTCATGACTATCCATTCAAACAACCCCACATGACCTGGACATCTGAAAACAGTCTTGGGAATATCTTCTTCAGCCATGAATATTTGATTATAACCTGCATTACCATCCATGAAGCTGATAATCTGATGTCCGGCTGCAGCGTCAATCAACAAATCAGCAATAGGCATTGGATAACCATCCATCGGTGTGGCTTTGTTGAGGTTCCTGAAATTAATACAAACACGAAGTTTCCCATTTTTCTTATAAACAGGAACCACATTAGAAATCCACTCCGCATATCGACACTACCGAATAAACTTTGCCTCAATTAATTTAGTTATTTCGGCCCTAATATCAGGAAGTATATTAGGATTGCATCGGCACGCTGGCTGCTGATATGGCCGAAATCCAGATTTGATAGGTAACCGATGTTCAACTATCGATCGGTCTAATCTAGGCATTTCAGTCTAATCCCAAGCAAAACAATCTTTATATTCTTTTAACAAATTAGTTATTTGCTGCTTACACTTAGAATCTAACTTAGCGCTAATAAAAGTAGGCCTTGGCCTATCACCATTACCAATATCTACCTCTACTAAATCATCAGCCGATGTGAACCCCTGAACTAATTTTCCATCATCGGCAAACCTATCCATTAAAACTCCTCCTCAGAACCGAATGCTTGGATCGGTGGAATTTCATAATCAGCAACTCTGAGGAACTCTTTCTCTCAAACTTCTTCTGATATGCATTTGGTTCGCTCATAAGTATCTGATTCTGCCGATGCGATGATATAAGAAGAATCACTAGGGACAACCTCAATCTTATCCCCAACCCACTGTGCGAGGCATTGATGCATTGTGGAAGGAACACAACAATTGGCATGAATCCAGTCCCTTCCTAGAAGCAGATTGTATGCACCTTTACCATTGATAACAAAGAATGTCGTCGGCAAGGTTTTGCTGTCGATGGTCAATTCAACGCATACTGCCCCTTTAGCTGGTGATACATTTGAAAGGATCAAGATGCCCAAGAGGGGGGGTGAATTGGGCTTTTCTAAAAATTAAATGCAAGAATTAAATCCTACAAGCCGGAATTCACCCCTAGTGTCTACTTGTGTTCCTAGAGAGTCTACCGATACAAAGTTTTGCACCCTAGTTTCCAATCCTAGTCTAGCATGGTAAATCTAGGAATGTAAAACAAGAAATGAAAGTAAATACGAGAATGTAAATGCTTGAATGTAAAGGGGCAAGGAACACGGCGATGTTTTTCCGAGGTATCAGAGAGTCGCCACTCCCCACTAGTCCTCGTTGGAGCACCCGCGCAAGGGTGTAGCTCCCCCTTGATCCGCGCAAGGATCAAGTGCTCTCTACGGGTTGATTCTTCGACACTCCGTCACGGTGAATCACCCAAAACCGCTCACAAGATGAGTTGGGTCATCCACAAGCTTCGCCGGATGATCACCGAACTCCCAATCACCACCACGCCGTCTAGGTGATGGCGATCACCAAGAGTAACAAGCTAGAACTCTCACTTGACCACTACGAGCCCAAATGAGAAGGTGGATGCACACTTGCTACTCTCTAATCGCTAGTGAGGAACTCTCAAGCTTTGATTCTCAAATCTCTATCCTCACTAGTGCTCTTGCACACCCTTGCACTCCAAAGGTGTTTTTCAGCTGATCAAATGAGCAAGAGACCTCTAAAAGAGGTGGTGGGGATGTATTTATACACCCCATAGACAAAACGAACCGTTACCCGCTGACTCAGCAAAACACGGGCTGACTGGACGCGCCGGTTGAACTGACCGGACGCGCCGGTCGCTCGTAACGGTCGAAATCCAAAAAACAACCGAGTGACCGGACACACCGGTCAGGGGCGACCGGACGTGTCCGATCGTGCAGGGAGCATACTGTACTCGCACCGGACGCGCGACCGCGTCCGATCGGTGATGACCGGACGCGTCCGGTCGTCTCTGGACCTTACTGGACTGTGACCGGACACGCCGATCACACCTAGGTCGCGTCCGATTGGGTGTTTCCCTCAAGTGACACGTGTCGACTTCTGACCACCGCGTCCGGTCCTCGTGAGGACCGCGTCCGGTCGTCAGAGCTGAAACCCTAGCCGTGGAACTGTACTGACCGGACGCGTCCGGTCATGCCGAGGACCGCGTCCGGTCATGGGAAAACGACCCGAAACTTTCCGAAACGCGTCACAACTTGAACCAAGTTGCTTCCAACTGAACTTTCAGCTATTCTAGAGCTGCCTAGCGCCAAGTTTAACAAGTGTGCACCACACCTAAATATAGGACTCGCCTAGGTCAAGCTACCCGCTCATGCCCCCCTTTATAGTACGGCCAAAAGAGAAAAACGGAGATCCTAACGATTATTCCAAATGTATCTCAACACCTCGACATCCGGAACTAACCATCCTTAATCTTGACGTCACTCTTTTGAAAACCGAAACGATTTCCATCAAGGGGCATGAATACCATGGTGCCCAAAGCAGTTAAAACCTCCATGACCTAACTTACCAAAGTTTTTGCAAAACACACGTTAGTCATGGTAATAAAGCGTTGTCATCAATTGCCGAAACCAAACCTCGGGGCCTAGATGCTTTCAATCTCCCCCTTTTTGGTGATTGATGACAACACTAAGATATAAAAGATTTGAGTTGAGGTTTTCGAGCATGCATGGTTCACATAAGCAAAAAACAATAAGCACAAGGGGTTAGGAATTGCTTATGTGCCTCAAGCCAAAAGAGTGTACTCATAAGATAAGACAAAGAACGTTAGTACACATACAGATATAGCTCATAAGAAATCGGAGTAAGGCACGGAAGCACAACCTTAGAGCTATAATTAAAAACGGTGACAAGTGTTAACACTGCGACTGGATAAAACATTAAGACTCAAGGTTTATCACACGACGACATGCCACACGAATGCAATGACTGAAAAGTAAACATGATGCATGAATGTAGCACACAAGAAAAAAAACGAAAACCCTCTCTCAAAACTCCCCCTGAAACTACTCTCTCTCCCCCTTTGGCATCAAGCGCCAAAAAACTAATCTAAGGATCTGACGGGGGGACAGACGGAGTCATGTCGGGTGCCGAGGTGCGCGGAGTAATCACGAAGTGTAGAGAATCTCCCTCGGAATCTGAGCTATCTGGCTGACCCTCTGAAGAAACACGTGGCTGTGAAGCGGTCTGGGTCTGAGCGGCAGGAACAGGTACTGACGTAGTAGCAATAAGAGGATCCGTCTGAGTGACCTGAGCCTGTAGCGAGCCAATAGCAGGAGGATCTGTCGAGGCAACTGACGAAGGAAAAGTCTCTATAGTACCGGTCCCTGTCACTGGAGGAATAGCTGCCTCTGAAGCTGACAACCCTGAAGAAGTAGCAAAGGTAGTGTGCGAGGGCGTCGGCTGACCAGTCAACTCGCTGTAGGTAGCACTGTAATCACCGAAGGGTGTGCCTGTCAGGAGGTGAGGGCGAGGCTGGTCTGAAGGTGTAAACCTCGTGTGAATAGGCATGAAGCTCAGGGACTAGAATGACTGGAGAACCTGCTGCTGTGGAGATGTGAACTGGAAGCTCGGCTGTCTCTGACTCGATGGATCACTGGATTGTAAAGCAGAAGTCAGGACAGAAGCAGGCGGAGGAACCCCAACAGTGACTAGGTGGCGCAGGAGATCCAAGTACTGCTACTGACTAGCTATACTCTGTCGCTGAATCTCGTACTGCTGTCGCTGCATTTCAACCTGCTGCCTCTGGATCTCAAGCTGCTGACGCTGAAACTCGTCCTGACGAGCCTGAATCTGTGCAAGTGCTGCAGCTGTGTCCTGAGCCTATCGCTGTATCTGCTGTTGCTGCTGCTCCTGTGCCTGGGTCAACCTCTCAAGTATAGCTACCATGGCTGGGTCTGTGCGGGAGGCTGAACCAGAGCCACCGGCCTCGTGGTCGTGAGACCGAGGAGACCGGTACCTGGGGATGGGCTGGTAGTCCTCATCAGTGCTGTCAGATGTCACATCCTTAGGAAGATCAGCAGGCTGAGCGTCAAGATCGGCAAGCTCTGCCTCTGCAAGCTCATCAACTATGGTGTCCTGCTTAGCCGCTGTCTCAGGAACCTTAGGTCGCTCACGCTGTCCTGGCACTGGGGCCTGATCTCTAGTGACTGAAGCCCAAAGCTGACGGATATCATACTCAGGGAAAGCAGTAGTAGTATCTGATATCTCAGCTCGGATCTCTACTGGTAGCTGAATGGATGATCTAATGATGAAGCAGATCCAGTGTGCATAGGGCAGCTGACGATTACCCTTGAAGCCCTCAGCTATGGTGTCCTCCATCTCACTAAGTATGAGATCCCAAATGTCAAACTGTGTCTGTGAGAGGAGGTGGTGAACAACCCATAGCTGCATCCGAGTCAGTCCCTCTCTGTAGCCAAGTCTGGGAAGTAGAGTGCGTCTGACTATAGCATCTAGAACTCTAGCAAGTGGTGTCAAACTGGCAGGCGTGCGACGAGACCCTTCGCCAAAAGGCTCACGGAAGCAGGGTCGAATCAAGTCTGTAGGTGGCACTGCCCCGCCGTGAGGGCGTCTCGGTGGAGGAGTCTGACCAAAACACAGCTGATGTATCTTCGTGTCGGAAGCTGGGAGTCTGAGAATCTCCCGCACTCTGGTGCTGTATAGACGATGATCGCGGCCTCGGAATGCAAAGTGAATGAAATCATGGGTAGGATCAATCCATAGTGAAGCATAAAACTCTCTGACCCATGTGCCGCAGTATGCACCTGTCCGTCCAAGAAGATCTGACAAGCCTAGCAGAAAGGACAGGTGCGGACGTAGCTGTTCTCCCACAACCTCAACCAGTGACTCAAGTCGACAGACCCTCTGTGGTCAGAAAGCAATACCGCTGTTAACTAGAGCCCTGTAGAAATCCTCCTGAAGTGGTGTATAGAAGCCTTCTGAAGCTCTGTGATCCCTCACAGGTGGAAACCACCGACTGACCTCCACGAACCTCAACCCCTGCACCTGACGTGCTGTAGCACCCCTCAAGTCAAAGTGCTCGATCGGGGGTGAACCTCTAGCTCTGGGAGGAGGACGTGCTCCACGACGCTGGCCCTCTGGCCTAGGAGTCACCTGAGTACGTGCGCGTGTGGAGCGGCGACGTGGTGGAGACTGAGCTGGCTGCTCCTCTGTGTCCTCTGTAGCCTCTGGAGCCTCTGTGGCCTCTGGAGGTGGATCAACTGACATACCCTCTGTAGCTCCAGTATCCTCAGTACCCTCAGTGGCCTCTGTGCCGAGCTGTCGACCTTCAAGATGAAAGCGACGCTCGCCTATGCGTATGCCACTGCTCCTGCCACCTCTCTCTGCCTGCTCTGCTGCATCTGCCACGGCCTGAGCAATCTCTGCCTCTGTAAGTGTCTTCTTCTTCTTTCTGGCCATGATCTTGATACGCTTCCCACGTGCAATCTCAGACCGACGAGGAGGACTGTCGTCCCCGTCACCAGGAGCACCACCGGCGTTCTTGCAACGCACCATGCTGAAAAACTGACCGAAAACCTCTAAAAGATGGTGAACTGTCACTCGAGAGGCTTGACCTCAATCCGTATCCGCAAGCTTGGCCTCGGATTCAGCAAACTGATCTCACCCTGACACACGAACAGACTCGCTGCAATGACGGAATAGAGAGATCTACTATAAGCACATATATAACTAAAAGGTACAAAACCCTAGAGATAGCAAGCATATGAGATACGATGTGAATCGAAACGCGAAGCTACCTCGGATCGACGAGACGACTGACAAGATGAGGTGACCTAGATCGCAAGATTCCCCGAAATCGTCGGATGAGCTCTGATTTGCCGAAACATGATGCAATTAGGATTAAAAAGAAAGATTTACGGCAAACCCTAGCGAGGAGGTCAAGGTGACGCGAAACAACCTCGCGAAGAAGACGACGCGCGACAAAACCTCGACGACGAACGATCGAACGACGTTACGCGAACCCTAGGGTTAGGGTTAGGGCAACTCGACGAAGAACGATCGGAGGCGAGCGTGAGGCAGTCCACTGCCGGAGGTGATGCTGGCAAGCGGGAGCGCGGCTCACCGGTGGCAAGGGCGCGGCTCACCGGCGGCGGAGGTGCGAGCGGGCGGCGGTGGCGCGGCTGCTCGGCTGGCGTGGGCAGGCGCGGGCAGGGACGGTCTAGCGTGCGCGCGAGCGAGGGCCGACGCGGGCAGGAGACTCGGCAGGGCTTACCGAAGGCGAGGAAGACGGCAAAGGCGCGGCGGCTCCGGCGGATTTGGCGAGATAGGGCAGGCGGCGGCGGAAGAGGCTCGGGCGGATGAGAAAACACGGCCGAGGACGAACCGTTATATGAAGAGGTTAGATCCACTCGACGCGTGATGACCGGACGCGGTGGTCGTTATGACCGGACGCGGTGGTGCAGCGTCCGGTCACACTCCAGTAAGCTCCTGGAGTGACCGGACGCGTCCGGTGAGGACTGACCGGACACGGTCAGAGTCCGGTCGAGGGGAGCTCGGGAATTCATCGCGAATGACCGGACGCGGTGGTGGTAACCGGGACCGGACACGGTGGTCAACAGCGGCGCGTCCGGTGCAGCGTCCGGTCACTAGATCTGGAATTGGTCTTCTGGATGACCGGACGCGCTGGTGGACGCCGGGACCGGACGCGGTGGTGAAGCATCACTGCGTCCGGTGCAGCGTCCGGTCCAGTGTTCGGTCACTGTTCTTCGCCCTTCTTCGTTCCGAACTACGACGCGACTTCTCCCAATCAGGTTCCAATTCAAAGAGACACAAATAAACACCAATTGGAACACGATATGAGTGACCTCACTCAAACCCTCAAATTTTTCAAAATAGATTGCCTTAGGCTAGTATTATTTTTAAGAAAATAGGCAATAAACACCCGAGGAGCAACGTATGGCCATGCAATAGAGTTTTTGAACCTTTAGGAGCGTCAAAATGCTCTCTTTATCCATGGACGAACACAGAGGTTGCTCAAAGCGAAACCGAAAAGAAACGCCAAACAAACAACCATGCATATGCAATGCAATACAAGAAGGTAAAGCTAGGATGCTTGTCAAGTTTGATCCACGGTTAGGCTTCTTCACTCCTCCAAAGAAGGGTTATCGTAACCGTGTTAGCCAAGCCCTAAATGCATTGCGATAAAACAAACATGGCATATTATACAATGCAATGCAAGGGACAACACACGCTCATTTTTTAAAGTTGCTAGAATCAAGCACATTGAGTTCACTTCTTAACCTACAAAAGGTTGCCTCATCCAAAGGTTTAGTGAAGATATCCGCTAATTGATTTTCACTTCTTACACCTTCTAGTGATATGTCATTTTTAGCAACGTGATCTCTTAGAAAGTAATGGCGGATATCAATGTGCTTGGTGCGAGAGTGTTGTACCGGATTGTTAGCAATTTTAACAGCACTTTCATTATCACATAAAAGTGGCACCTTTTCAAGAACAATTCCATAGTCTAGGAGGGTTTATTTCATATATAAGATTTGTGCACAACAAGCCCCCGCGGCAATGTATTCCGCCTCGGCGGTGGACAAAGCCACACTATTTTACTTTTTAGATGACCAAGATACTAAAGATCTTCCAAGCAAATGGCACCCTCCGGATGTGCTTTTTCTATCAATTTTGCAACCGGCATAGTCCGAATCGGAATAGCCAACTAGTTGGAATCTAGCTCCTTTGGGATACCAAAGACCAATGCTTGGGGTGAGCTTAAGATATCTTAGGATTCTTTTTACGGCACTTAAGTGAGGTTCTTTAGGGCACGCTTGAAAGCGGGCACACATGCACACACTAAACATGATATCGGGCCTAGATGCGGTAAGGTACAACAAGCTACCAATCATAGAACGGTAGAGAGTTTGATCAACCGGTTTACCTCCCTCATCTAGGTCGAGATGTCCATTTGATGGCATTGGGGTCTTGATTGGTTTGCATTCTTCCATCTTGAATCTTTTGAGAAGATCCTTGGTATACTTTTCTTGAGAGATGAAAATCCCTTCTCTCATTTGCTTTACTTGAAATCTAAGGAAGAATGTGAGCTCACCAATCATTGACATCTCGAACTCCTTCGACATCAATTCACCAAATTCCTTGCAATAATCTTCATTTGTTGATCCGAAGATGATATCATCAACATATACTTGACAAATAAAGATCTCCCCATTAAACTTCTTGGTGAATAGTGTGATGTCGACCTTCCCAATGGTGAAGCCCTTCTCAATGAGGAAGTCCCGAAGGCGCTCATACCACGCTCTAGGGGCTTGCTTGAGCCCATATAACGCCTTGGACAACCTATAAACATGATTAGGATATCTAGGGTCTTCAAACCCGGGAGGTTGATTAACATAGACTAGTTTATTTATAAAGCCATTTAAGAATGCACTTTTCACATCCATTTGATATAGTTTCATATCATGATGTGATGCATATGTAAGGAGGATACGAATGGCTTCAAGTCTTGCAACGGGTGCAAAGGTCTCTCCAAAATCAAGACCTTCAACTTGAGAGAACCCCTTTGCAACTAGTCTTGCCTTGTTCCTCACCACTATGCCTTGGTCATCTTGCTTGTTTCGGAACACCCACTTGGTTCCAATGACTCTTGCACCTTTAGGATGCTCTTCAAGTGTCCATACTTGATTGCGGGTGAAGTTGTTCAATTCTTCATGCATTGCATTCACCCAATCTGGATCTTGAAGTGCTTCTTCTACATTCTTAGGTTCAACGCAAGAGACAAAAGAGTGATGTTCAACAAAAGAAGCTAGCTTTTGAGATCGAGTCATTACTCCCTTTGTAGGACTCCCTATGATGAGATCTTGTGGATGTGCTTGAAGTAGTGGTGAGTTTCTTCTATCAACCACTTGAGGAGGTGGATGGGGAGCATCAACATCTTGAGCTTGTGCCTCGGCTTGTTCATGAGAGACATAAGTGTCTTCATTTTCAACTCTCTCATTCTTGTCATCATCTTGAGGCACACGTGATGAAGATGGTGGATCAACAGTTTGTACATCGTCATCATCATCTTTTGGCTTGATGTCTCCCACCGGCATGTTCTTCATGGCCTCCCTCAAGGGTTCATCACCTACATCATCACAATTCTCAATTGCTCCTTAGGAGCCGTTAGATTCATCAAATTCCACATCATATGTTTCTTCAACCAAACCGGTGGCATGGTTAAATACTCTATATGCTTTGGACTTTGATGAGTAACCAACAAGAAAACCAATATCACAACGTCTTTGAAACTTCCCTAGGTGTTGATGCTTCTTGTAGATGTAGCATTTGCAACCAAACACCCGGAAGAAAGAGACGTCCGGCTTCTTCCCATTAAGCAACTCATAGGGGGTCTTGCCAAGAAACTTTTGTAGGAAGAGGCGATTTGAAGCATAGCATGCGGTGTTGATTGCCTCGGCCCACAACTTCTCCGAAGTGTTGTACTCATCTAGCATTGTTCTTGCAAGGGTGATCAAAGTTCGATTCTTTCTCTCAACTACACCATTTTGTTGAGAAGTGTAGGTTGAAGAGACCTCATGCTTGATTCCAATTTCATCACAATAAGCTTCAATGTTGGTGTTGTCAAACTCTTTGCCATTGTCACTTCTAATCTTCTTTATCTTGACTTCAAATTCATTTTGAGCTCTCTTTGCAAACTTCTTGAAGCAATTTACCACTTCGGATTTGTCATAAAGGAAGAAAGTCCATGTATACCTTGAGTAGTCATCCACTATCACAAGACAATAGAGATTACCACCCAAGCTCTTGTATGTTGTAGGCCCAAACAAATCCATGTGTAGAAGTTCTAGCACTCTTGAAGTTGACATGAAAGCTTTGGTTGGATGAGTGTTTGCAACTTGTTTGCCCGCTTGACATGCACTACAAGGTTTGTCCTTTTCAAACTTCACATCCTTCAATCCTCTCACTAGTTCTTTCTTCAATAGCTTGTTGAGAGTGTTCATTCCAACATGAGCAAGCCTCCTATGCCAAAGCCAACCAAGTGAGGTCTTGGTGAACAAACATGTCATCAAATTTGCATCTTCGGAGGTGAAGTCAACAAGATAAAGATTGTTGTATCTAAAGCCTTTGAATATCACTTGCTTGTCATCTATTTTTGAAACTTTTACTTCATTTGGTGTGAACAAGCATTGGAAGCCAAGGTCACAAAGTTGCCCAACGGATAACAAGTTGAAACTCAATAAAGCAACATAGAGCACATTTGAGAGTGAGTTATCATGTGATATTGCAATCTTGCCTATACCCTTGACTTTGCTCTTTGAATTATCCCCAAATGTGATCTTCTCTTGACATATTCCATTCTCTTCAATGGTGGTGAACATACGAGGATCACCGGTCATATGTTGAGTGCAACCACTATCAATAACCCAATGAGATCCACCGGTCTTGTAGTTCACCTACACACAAGAGATCAAGCTTTTTGTTTAGGGACCCAAACTTGAGAGGGGCCCTTGACTTTCTCCACTAGTGACTTGGCAACCTATATTTTCTTTGGCCTATTCTTATTTGGGGGACCCAAAAACATGACTTTCATCTTTCCATTTGAATCTTTTCTTAGCATATAATGAGCATTGAAGGCGAAAGGTCTAGCATGCTTGGGCAAGGGTTGTGGTGGTGGAGTTTTGTATTCATGAGCAAAGTGACCTTCTTGACCACACTCAACACATCTCTTTGGCTTGGGCTTTGACTTGCTTTGTTGTTGTTGAGCTTTTGCTTTCTTCTCTTGATTTGCCAAGTACCCAATACCACTTCTATCCATCTTCATTACGGTGTTCATGAGGAGCTCACTTTGCAAATGTTGGCCTCTTGTGAACTTGCTTAGGCCGGTCTTGAGATGCTCTTTTTCTTGCTTGAGCCTTTTGTTTTCTTCAATGAGTGACTCATTTGTTGGTTGCTTCTCAAGAGCCATCAAACCTTTTAGCTTCTTGTTCTCATTTGCAAGCTTCTCATTCTCACACTTGATCTTGGCATAATCATCATAGTTGCTTGACTCAACCACACTCTTGCCTTTGCTACTAGAACCTTGCTCAATGCTTTTAATGATCAAATCATCACATGATGTAGCTATATCACACTTAACAACATAGTTAGTAGCATCATGTGTCTCAAGAGCAAGTTCATTAGCAACCACAAGACTATCATAGTCAATTTTTAATGTGGTGTATTTGTCCTTTAGAGAATTATGTCTAGTGATGAGCTCATCATGCTTCTTCTCAAGTTTATCATGTTGATCTTTAAGCTCTTTATAAGAGGTTTTGAGCTCCTTGAGAGTGGAAGACATCACTTCATTTTGAACTCTAAGCTCACCACTAGTCTTTTGAATATTTTCAAGCTTGGATGAGAGTGATTCATTTTCATTTTGAAGATCATCATTTTCATTTCTAGTCCTTCTTATGATTTTAGTGTATTTGTTTAGCAATTTTACAAGTTCATCATAAGAAGGTGCGTCATATTCATCATCACTATCACTATCATCATCATCATCATCACTATCATGGTTTTGTACCTTTCGTTCACCCTTGGCCATAAGGCATAGGTGAGTAGTGGACGATGATGGTGAAGGAGGCGGTGAAGGTGGTGATGAAGATATTGGTGAAGATGATGACCCCATCACAAATGCGGCAACCTTCTCTTTCTCATCATCGCTCTCATCTTCGGAGGACTCACAAGATGATTCAATGTCGGTGAGCCAATCACCAACAATGTATGCCTTTCCTCCCTTCTTCTTCTTGTGGAACTCCTTCTTCTTACCATCCTTCTTCTTGTATGGCTTGTTCTTCTTCTTCTCTTCTTCTTTATCACTTGAATCATTTTTCTTGCCCTTGTTCTTGTTCTTGTACTTGTCTTTTGGTGGTCTAGGGCATTGATGAGCTAGGTGGCCAAGTTCACCACAATTGTAGCAATCCATCTCCGAGATTGGCTTTCTCTTGCTACTTGTGAAGAATTTCTTCTTCTTGCCATCGAACTTGATGCCACTCTTGTTGAGCTTCTTTAGCATCTTGGTGGTCTTTCTCACCATGAGTGCAAGTGATTCATCATCAACATCACTTTCACTTGAGCTTTCTTACACCATCATGGCTTGGCCCTTCTTCTTCTTCTTGTCATGACTAGATTTGACGGCCAAGTCTCTCTTCTTGGAAGATGATGAGCCCTCTTCCGGAGTGATATGCATGTACATCTCATGAGCATTGACTTTCCCTAATACTTGAGTCGGTGTTGCGGTGGAAAGATCACTTTGGTGAAGTACCGTGACAATGTGACCATACTTCTCAACGGGAAGCACACTCAAGATCTTCCTTGCAACATCCGATTGGCTCATTTTAGTGAGCCCAAGAGCATTGAGGTCCTCTACAAGAACATTCAAGCGAGTGTACATGTCATTAGCACTTTCTTTGGGAAGCATCTCAAAAGAATTAATTTTCTTTAAAGCTATGTGATAGCGTTCCTCACGCTCACTCTTAGTTCCCTCATGGAGAGCACAAAGATTTTCCCACAATTCATGAGCGTTCTTTGCATTACGCACACGATTGAAGATATCTTTGCCTAAGCCCCGGTAGAGTGCATTTTTGGCCTTTGCATTCCACCGGTCGTACTTCTCCTCGTCACCAATGGGGTTTGCGGGATCCTTGATAGCGGAAAGCCCTTGGGTTGCGGCTCTAAGACATCCAACATCTATGGCTTCGAGATACGCCTCCATGCAGATTTTCCAATATGGAAAATCATCCCCCTCAAAGGTGGGAGGTGGTCCTTCCCCGTTAGACATCTTGCTCTAGGCGGTAAAGCCTAAAATAGGAGCAACACGGCTCCGATACCAATTGAAAGGATCAAGATGCCCAAGAGGGGGGGTGAATTGGGCTTTTCTAAAAATTAAATGCAAGAATTAAATCCTACAAGCCGGAATTCACCCCTAGTGTCTACTTGTGTTCCTAGAGAGTCTACCGATACAAAGTTTTGCACCCTAGTTTCCAATCCTAGTCTAGCATGGCAAATCTAGGAATGTAAAACAAGCAATGAAAGTAAATACGAGAATGTAAATGCTTGAATGTAAAGGGGCAAGGAACACGGCGATGTTTTTCCGAGGTATCGGAGAGTCGCCACTCCCCACTAGTCCTCGTTGGAGCACCCGCGCAAGGGTGTAGCTCCCCCTTGATCCGCGCAAGGATCAAGTGCTCTCTACGGGTAGATTCTTCGACACTCCGTCGCGGTGAATCACCCAAAACCGCTCACAAGATGAGTTGGGTCATCCATAAGCTCCGCCGGATGATCATCGAACTCCCAATCACCACCACGCCGTCTAGGTGATGGCGATCACCAAGAGTAACAAGCTAGAACCCTCACTTGACCACTACGAGCCCAAATGAGAAGGTGGATGCACACTTGCTACTCTCTAATCGCTAGTGAGGAACTCTCAAGCTTTGATTCTTAAATCTCTATCCTCACTAGTGCTCTTGCACTCCCTTGCACTCCAAAGGTGTTTTTCAGCTGATCAAATGAGCAAGAGACCTCTAAAAGAGGTGGTGGGGATGTATTTATACACTCCACAGACAAAACGAACCGTTACCCGCTGACTCAGCAAAACACGGGCTGACCGGACGCGCCGGTTGAACTGACCGGACGCGCCGATCGCTCGTAACGGTCGAAATCCGAAAAACAACTGAGTGACTGGACGCACCGGTTAGGGGTGACCGGACGCGTCCGATCGTGTAGGGAGCATACTGTACTCGCACCGGACGCACGACCGCGTCCGATCGGTGATGACCGGACGCGTCCGGTCGTCTCTGGACCTTACTGGACTGTGACCGGACGCGCCGATCACACCCAGGTCGCGTCCGATCGGGTGTTTCCCTCAAGTGACACGTGTTGACTTCTGACCACCGCGTCCGATCCTCACGAGGACCGCGTCCTGTCGTCAGAGCTGAAACCCTAGCCGTAGAACTGTACTGACCGGACGCGTCTGGTCATGCCGAGGACCGCGTCCGGTCATGGGAAAACGACCCGAAACTTTCCGAAACGCGTCACAACTTGAACCAAGTTGCTTTCAACTGAACTTTGAGCTATTCTAGAGCTGCCTAGCACCAAGTTTAACAAGTGTGCACCACACCTAAATATAGGACTCGCCTAGGTCAAGCTACCCGCTCATGCCCCCCTTTATAGTACGGCCAAAAGAGAAAAACGGAGATCCTAACGATTATTCCAAATGTATCTCAACACCTCGACATCCGGAACTAACCGTCCTTAATCTTGACGTCACTCTTTTGAAAACCGAAATGATTTCCATCAAGGGACATGAATACCATGGTGCCCAAAGCAGTTAAAACCTCCATGACCTAACTTACCAAAGTTTCTGCAAAACACACGTTAGTCATGGTAATAAAGCGTTGTCATCAATTGCCGAAACCAAACCTCGGGGCCTAGATGCTTTCAACATTGTCTTCAAAATCTTTCAGCATCATATCGGTTTTGGTCAAGTCTTGATCTCCTTTGCCAAGTTTTTGATACATTACATAGGGCATAATATTAATCGCAGCTCCTCCATCGATAAGTATCTTAGATACAGGCTGCCCATCAACTCTGCCTTTCACAAACAAAGATTTGAGATGTTGTCTCTCGTCATCAGTAGGTTTCTCAAAAACAGCCACCATTGGATCTAGTGCCAGCTTAGCTACTTGATCGGAGAGAACAACTTCTTCCTCATCATCAGAGAGTGCCAGAAACTCCATCGGCAACATAAATACCATATTAACATCTACCGATGGGCCCTTATCTTTGTGTTTCACCTGCCACTGCCGATGTCCGGACCTCTCATTGGAAGAGCTTTCCTCTCGGTATAGGTCCTCCTAACGTTCACGCTGCATCCTCCTTTTCTGTGTCTTGGTCAGACCCTCAGGGCACCATCGAGGAAGCTTAGTTTTCGAAACTGGCTGATAACAGATCCTAGTTGATTCTACACGACATATATTAGGGTCCCTGTAGAATATTTCTTCATCAGGAACTCTTGCGTTTGCCATCTCCTTAAGCTCCTCTTGATTCCTTGGAAAATATCCAGCATGCTTACCAAGCCTTTCATGTACACTAAGTCTGCCCCCCAGCCGATCATGCACTGATGATCCGCCTCTGATTGACTTATTGATAGATAAACCCTGATTACTAGGCTGAAACCTCATTTCTGGCTGATTGGACCCATAGTAACCATTGCACTCAAAACAATTTTCAATAGTTGGCAATTTAATGCCTTCTATCCAGCAATGAATGAAAAACGGGCACCTCCAATGATCTTTATGCCGATACCACTTTTCCCGACGTCTCTCTTCTTGCTGTTGTTGATATCGGTCCCTACGCTGACGCCAACCCTCCTGCTGCCTTCGATGGGTAATCACAATGTCAGGTCGATGATGTTTTTTGGAACTACCACTTTTTCCCAGCAGACCCTTGCTTTTTGCGTCATCGGTAGTTATTCGATGTTGGGGATCCACTGATGCATTTTTCTCAGCAGCCTCTGATGTCAATACATTGGTCTTATCCTTGGCATCCAACATATTTGCTGGAAAAGGGTGCTGATCAATTTTCATCGGCTTCTGGGTCTTGGAGTTGCCAAACTTAATTCTCTCAGATTCGATGGCCGATTGCAACTGCTGCCTGAACACCTTGCACTCATTTGTACTGTGTGAAGTTGCATTGTGCCATTTGCAGTACAGGATCTTCTTCAGTTCTTCTGCTGATGGAATCACATGATTAGGTGACAACTTAATTTGACCTTCTTGAAGCAAAAGATCAAATATCTTGTCAGCTTTGGTGATGTCAAAGGTAAACTTCTCTGGCTCTTTCTGACCAAAAGGACAAGATATCGGCCTTTTATTCTTAACCCACTCAGCTAAGCCGATAAATGGTTCTTCATCAGAATCAGAATCTTCTACCTTATCAACAAATGATACTTTTTTGCTCCAATTCTTTTTAGGCTCAAAAACCCTAGTGTCTTGATCAGAGATCCTTTGTACAAGATGACTCAGGCTTTCAAACTCCTGAGAAGCATACCTGTCCTTGAGATGTGGCAATAACCCTTGAAAAGCCAGATCGGCAAGCTGCCGATCATCCAGCACCAGGCTGCAGCACTTATTCTTTACATCTCGTAGCCTCTGCATAAAGCTTTCTGCCGATTCATCATTACATTGCCTCAATTTTACTAAATCGGTAAGCTTCTTTTCATGGATTCCAGCAAAGAAATACTTATGAAATTGTTTTTCTAGATCAGCCTAAGTAATAATTGAATTTGGTGGCAATGATATGAACCACGTGAATGCTGATCCAGATAAAGATGATAAAAATAATCGAACTCTTAATTAATCTCTGCTAGCTGCCTCTCCACATTGAATAATGAAGCGATTGACGTGTTCCATCGTTGATGTATCATCTTGTCCAGAAAATTTGGTGAAATCTGGTACCTTGTACCGATTTAGGAGAGAAATTAAATCATATGCTGGAGGGTATGGAGTCCGATAAGAATAAGTATTAACTTTGGGTTTTATCCCAAACTGATCTCTCATGATTTCTGCTATCTTATCGGCCCAAAAAGCATCAGCCTCCAGTTGACGAACTGGCTGAATTTCTACAGGAGGTGCCTACTAATATCCCTCCACGTATCTTTGTGGCACACGATCTCCAGCAATCGGCATATTTCCCACCACTTGTGGCCCACTAACCTGCTAGAAAGGATTCATCGGCTGAGCTGCCGATGCCTGATTCTAAAAACCAGCTTGCATATGACCTTACTGAATTCCTACAACTTGCTGATTCTGCTGAACTGCATGCTGAACAGGTAACTGTTCTGACCAACCATTATTAGAACTCATTGGTACAAAGCTTGCCGATGGTTGATAACTTGCTAACATTGTTGGATAACAATTAGCATAACCGGCTTGAGGCATGAACTGCATCCCAGGTTGACTCATAGCAGGGGCCTTCTGCTGCATCGGCAGTAGGCTTGCCGATGGACTTGTATTGGGTGCTTGAAACGAAGGCATCTGGAAACCTCCTGAAGTTGATTGCACAGTAGTTGATGTGGCATATTGAGGTACCTAATTCATCGGTGAAACAGCCGATGATACAGGAGCTTTTCCTGCTGCGTCAAACACTTGAGGTAACCCAGAGTTAAAGGCATACAACTCCGGAGGCATACCATATCCCCACCAATTAGCAGGAATCTGGCTATTTTGAGACACATGCCCTGACATAGCTGATGTCGATAGATCTGTATTGAGCTGAACTCGTCCTCCTGAAAGTATTGGATCTGATCTTATCGGTGTAGATTGAACATTAGGTAAACCTGCCAAGACTGGAGGAGAAGTAACTTCCGTACCCACAACGGCTGAGGGAGCCGATGGAGCATTGACTGATGCCGGTTCTGGTTGATGATAAGCTGGCCCAACATAATATGGTGGCACTTATCCCCCTTTAAAACTTCAAACCATAGCATTGTGAACAGTATTGGACATCACATTGGAGTGATTAATCAAAGCATGATTTACTGCAGAATTAACCATCTCTTGAAGTTTACCAGGATTGGAGTCAAAGGTAACCTGCCGAGGCAACAACAGATCTTGCTTCTGTATGACTTCTCCACTCCTGTTCAAGCTGAATGATTTTAGGCAAAGCTGCATGTAATCCTCTATAGCCTTTTCCATAGCCTGCTTCTGATCTTCCTTAAGATCTTCCGATATCGCGATGACGTTCCTCGAATCGATCTCAGGAGTGAACATATTGATCATGTTGATTTGTCCCACCGAGCATGCCAAAAGATGTGTTGATGCAAAAGTGGATCTGCAAACACAAAGGGCTAATACCCAATCCGATATCCAAAGCGTGCCAGTCGATTTGACCTGTTAATCGACAAGGATGAAAATTCGAGTACTTTGGTCCTGACAACAGCGATACGCCCGGAAGCCACGGCCAAGAGGTACTCACGCGGAACTCGAGGATCACCGAAGGTCGCACTGAAGCGATGCAGCGCGTCGAATCGATGAGAACTCGTAAAAAGAAAAATATGCAAATTGACGAAGTCGTCGAAAAGTAAGTAGATGCAAATAGGAGTAAAATTGGTTTGATATTGATTGATTCTATCTTACATTGTCCCTCAGTCTATATTTATACCCTGATCTGAGGAAACATAACTAGACATGACTAGGACACCGAGTCCATATCTAAGGAAAAACATGACTCTTACATGAATCATACTCTAACAAATATAGAAAAGAAAATCAACACCTATCTACTCCCCTGTCCGCCTCAATTACGATGAAATTTTCATCGATCTCCTCTCCATCGGCATGCTTCCCGTCATCACAAGCTTCATCGGCAATAGTCTTCAAATCTTCCTTCATCGGCATCGGCAATAACATCTCCGATCTTACCAGCAACGCCTCTGAGTCTAAGTCAACCTTTCCATCGGTCACCACCATTCATCGGCAACAATCTATACAAGCTGATCTTCATCGGCACCCTTCTATCAGCGTAATACAATAACTTTTCTTTTGCCGATTAGCCCACTCTGATCATTTTGACACATGCCAAAAACGGTGTCAACAGCCGGTCGAACCTTCCAGACTCCATTGCCACCGGCCGTCGCTGGAGGTACTTCGCCGCCAACCCCAGGTCAGAAGAAGCCCTGTCGCCATGAGGCTTTGGAAGTAGCCGTAGTAGACACTCGCACCAAAGAGCGAGATGAAGCTGAAACAACATCGGCCGGGGACACACCCCGAGCTCCCTCGACCATGGATAGGAACTCATCGCCGACGACAGAAGCTGCTACGGAGAACCCGAGCCATGTCCACTCTCCAAACATCTGCGCAACCCAAAGCTGCCTCTTTATCCTCGAACCAAGAAGCCAGAAGACGCACCTCCCAATCGGACCGATGCGCCGCCGACCGAAGACTCCAAAATAGATCTCCATGACCTCATCGTTGACGCCGAGGTAGAATGTCACCAGGGCGAGGAAGAGGCCGGAAGAAGTTATTTCCCTGCATCGTCGCCGCCTCTGCCTCGTCGACGTCGCCAGGAAAAGCAAGCCACCGAGGATAGACACCTGAAAGCCCAAGTTTGGTTTTGGTAATTAATGACACTAAGTTGCTAATGCCATGTGTTAAGTGTTTTGAGTTAGGCATAAGCAACACATGTGATGAAGGTGTATGTGGCAAGGAGTGGTGGCCACAAGATCACAAAGAGATGGTGCATGGATATGAATTGACGATCATGGTGAAGGTGGACATGGAACAAAGTGATCAAGGCAAAGGTATAATCATAGGGTTTGCTTTTACCGGTCTAAGATGAGTAGAGAAGTGATTGACCGGGTTTAGGATTGATAGCCGACTATCAAGAGGGGCAATCACGGTTAGCTCATGAATCAAGTGCTACTAGGTCTATGTCCTAAGCATATGCATTTAAATCTAGTAGAGGGCTAACACCACTCCTTGAGAAATGATTGTGAAAATACTAACACACATACACATGGTGATGTACACTTGGTGGTGTTAGCACATTTGCGAAGGTGGTGGAGTTTGAGTGGTAGAGAGGGGTTTAGGGTTTTCAAGGAAATGAAACGCTTATTTTCCATTACGCCGAAGGATGAAAAAGGAGGTGAAGTCGCGGGAGCGAGAAACACTCGACGGACGCCGGGTTGCTTGGTGTCAGACGCTGAATACGGTAGCGTCGGACACTGACGTCAGCGTCCGACCAACTCATCGCGCTGCAGTGCTCCGAGGGTGTGGCGTCGGACGCGCTAGTGGTGTGGCGTCTAACGCATGATGTCAGCGTCCGTTGGCGGTGGTGTCAGCAGTGCGCAGAGGAGGCCAAGGCGCTCGATAGCATCAGACGTTGAGGCGCGTCTATTGTCACACCGATGGACGCATCTGTTGCGCGTTCGACGAAAGTGGACCTTACTGGATGGTGTCTGTCGAGCGTCAGACGCGCGGACCTTCTTGCGATAGTCACGTCTGTTGGTTGGAAATCGACCATTAGAAATTTGACCGCACAGGACACGTGGTGACTCGGGGTGCGACGGACACAGCCGACCGTGTTTGTTGCCTAGGCGATGGACGCGTCCGTTGCCCCCGACTAGGGCATAACGGTTAGTTGCTTACCCCTTCGCTATAAATAGTTGGTGGCCTGTTTTGGGGGTTCTCTCTTGCACTTCTGAGATATTGAGATATCTTTTGAGCTAGAGAACACTCCCTCCACTCATCTCCTTGCTTGATTGCTAATTCTAGTGAGATTGAGTGAGATTCAAGTGCATTGCATTGAGAGTTGCATCTAGTGGCACTTGATTCTTGAGTTTGCTACGGATTGCTTGTTACTCTTGGGTGTTTCCCGACACCCTAGACGGCTTGGAGCAGCGGTGGTGTTGAGCTTGTGATTGGAGATTGTTTCGAGCCTCACCAAGTGATTATGGGGGGTTCTTGAGCCTTCCCCGCGGGAGTTCGCAAATTGGCTACTCTAGTGGAGCTCATGGCTTGGAGGATCCCCATCTTGTGATTGTGTGTGATTGATTCTTTGGATACATCTCATCTCTACACCGTCGGTATAAGAATCAATTCACTTCCCTTTTACATTCATGCACTATATTTTGTCTAGTGTGCTTAGAGTAGTTTGTATCACTTAGGGGTAATTAGTTTAGAGACTTAGCTTTGTTTGTGTGAACTAGAGATCATAGCCTTGCACTAGAATTATATTTGTGGCTTGCATAAAAGTAGTTGAGCTAGTGCTAGAATTAGCTTCGCCATCTTATATACTAACTTTGTTGTTTAGTGAAGCTTGTAGAAAATTTAAATAGGCTATTCACCCCCCCTCTAGCCATTTGGACCTTACAACACCCCCTGACAAACCCTAACTGTAGAATCCCCGACCAGATCACCAAAATCACAGCCAGGGTATGTCTCCTCGGATTCACCGATGCCGATGGAACGACGGATGCCAAGAGAAATTCAGAAGAAATTTATTCCACCACACATGAGGAAAGAGCAGCACAAACCTCCATAGCCCCACAACGGGGAGGACATAGACAAAGGCGGCGCCGACGACACCGCGAGGTCCACGTTGGAGGGATGCCATCATGCTCTCTTCCTCCAAGGAAGCAGCACCAGCAGCGGCGCCGCAGGAGAAGGAGCAGCAAAAGTGCCCACCCGGGCACCTCAAAGTTGGCATACAAGCCCCAAACCTATCCAGATCTAAGCTAGTAAGGTGCAATATAAAGATATAGAAAATAATTTTTACTCAAATAACTCTCCAATGCAATTGATGATATAGAGAGTAAGTGTCGGGTACCTGAATTAAGGGTACCCAAAACCAACGATTAAAAGGAGCAAACCCACGAAAAATCTACGCCCTGAGACCTCATAAGAAATCGTATCAAGGCTCCACCTACAACGGGTACGCCGAGCCAAGCCCGCATACGGGGCACCCTCGACTGCGCTCCGACCCGCACGAGGCCCGCTCGATGGGAAGCCTCGACCCCGAAAAATCTCCAACTCGCACGACCCGGGGTTAAGTTGGTTGACCCTCCCCTCCCTCATTCACCTACTCACTGACAAGGCATTCAATGCGACCACTCCCACCTACGTGGCTACAGCCCCACCGGCGTGGGAGCAGTACCCGTGTCTGATCCTACTTTTTACGGCCCATCCCAGGATGGGCGGTGAAAAAGCTGCCACTATTCACACCACGTCAAGCACTGTTCTACCATCGACGACCCCTTGACGCATAAGACGACAGCCACCGCACCCAGGTTTTCTGGGGCTCAGCATTATCCGTTCCTCGTCGACCCCCTCAGCTACTTCCCGGCCCGGCCTCGACCGCTGTCGGTCAACAAAGGAATGACGCCCGCATGTCGACTACAGGGGATCGCACGCTCGCGCACAGGACCCGGGGTCTTTCACCGTCCCGTCACCAACGTCACCACGACACCCCAGGAATGGCCGGCATTCATAGACGCACGTCGCTACAGCAACCTCTACAGCGCCCTGCGCCTTCACCTCTAAGGCACCGTCTTAGGGTTTTTTGGACACCTCGGCCTCCACTTGACTCTATAAAAGAGAAGACATAGGGTTCTCCAGAAAAAAGAGCAAGGAGCACAAACAAGACAGAGATCTTCTTCACTTCCGAGATCAACATCTCAAGCAACACTCTACATTTTTTCTATTGAGACTTGGGACCGGCTCCCTCTCTCACAGCTTGTAACCCCTACACAAGCACCTCGGTGTAAGAAAATACAATACTCTCCCCGCTGGACGTAGGGCCTTCTTTGCCCGAACCAGGATAAACCCCCGTGTATTATCTTTGCATCACCATCCGGATTATGGAGCATGTAGCACAAATTCACTCGTCGGTTTAGGGCCCTTCCAGATCCGAACACCGACAGTAAGCTTTAGAAATACTCTAACAAGTTGATGTTTTTCTTTATATATAACGACAAAAGTAGATGATAGCAGAATACTACTCCCTACGTCATATAAATAATAAAGACACCCTAGAGTTTCTAGGACACATTAGTGACCAACAAAAATGACTTTGGTTCCCCTCACTAATAAACAGCGGCAAACTGTTCTTCACAGTACCAATACATCGCTAAACCAAACTCTCTCCGTCCTAAAAGGAGTAACATTTTTTACTTTCAGACATCGTGTTCGACCGTTCGTCTTATTCAAAATTTTTATGTAAATTATAAAATAAATAAATTATTATTAAAGTATCTCTGATGATAAAATAAGTCATAAGAAAATAGATGATATTTATAAAAAATTTTTGAATAAGACAGATGATCAAACAAGATGTCTGAGAGTAAAAAACAACATTCTTTTCGGGATGGAAGGAGTACGAACTAGAATGTCCTGGTTTATGAAACTAATTTTAATTCCTACCGTACCTCTTTGGGATGTAGGGACTAGTTATAAGGGTATTTTTGCCTTTTATTTTCCTGCACATGGGCAGTGGTTGTTAATATATCAGCATGCCTATGCATAATCTAAATTTATTTCCTCTGATTAATATGGTAATTTCTAGACATGAGAATTACCACGGAGACTCCTTCAGTTAGTAGCGTTGACCAAACCTTTAGTCGAGAAATCTACTGTGACACTATTCGGCGGCGAACTGCCGGGGTTGGTCGGGAACGAACAAGCAAACCACGAACACAGTAAACAAAGCCTCGCAAAAGAGGGGCAAAAACAAAAGAACGTGCAACACACGGCTGGGTACAGAGGCGTGTGTAGTGTAGCATTTCTACTGCGCCCACTGTTCCGAGAGTACGGGCACGCAACAACAACGGGCGTGCACTCTCTGCTCTGCATCCGGCGCGGTCACGTGGCGCAGGCGGCGGAGAGAGTGCAGTGGAGTGGGCGGGCAAATGAGAGGCGGCCACCGCGCGCGCATCCAGAGTCGTCCAGGCCCACTGTGTTTCAACAGCGGCATGGTGGATGATTGCCTCATGCCCAGCGCTCCACAAAATGCACAACCGTCGGCTATCACACAACTCTATAGGTTATTCCACCTTCAGCGCTTGATTTATCAAGTTGAGCCGCGGTCATCGTCACCTGCGTTCCACGCACTGTTGTACCGAGGCACATCATGGAGCATGAGTAATCTATACTCCCTCCATACCAAATTATAAGTCATTCCAAGAACATGAGAGAGTCAAAACATCTCAATTTTGACTAAAATCATAGAAAAAATTATAAAGATTTATAATATCAAATAGATATACTATAAAAATATAATTAATAAAAAATCTAATAATACTTAGTTGGTATCATAAATGTTATTATCTTATCGTATAAATTTGGTTAAATCTAAGATGCTTTGACTCTGAAGGTTACTTATAATTTGGGATGGAGGGCGTACTATTTAGTGGTGTTGTATATATGACGTACTCTTACTACTACTCTCTCTGTCCCTAAAAGAATGAATTCTTAGCAGCTTTAGGACAGATCAACCACGAAAGATAAAAGATCATGTCCCTCGTTAAACTGTTGAACCTTAATAACTCTCTGGCTACCGAGAAGCCTAATTATGTAGTGTCATTTGGAGTATCCAATAGCAGCGCAGCAGAGAGAGGTTGTGTTAAATGCGACCCAAACTACGAGAAAGATTAATGTGGATCATTCAACTTCAGAAATCGATTCTTTTGAAGATAATTTTTTGGGCTAGAAATTGACTCTTTCAGTGACAGAGGGAGTACGTCGAGATATTGTGCATGTTTTCACTTAGAGCAAGTATAATAACATGCTGCAAGCTGGCTAAATGCTAAGGTGAAGGAGAGAGGAGCAGCGAGCTGTAAGCTTACAGCCAGGTTAGGTACAAGAAAAAAACTTATAAGAGGGACACATATACCATGTATTAATAGCGAATACTTTATTACTGTATAGGTAGTGGCTGTACCAATTAGCCTTGCTCTTAGCGACACAAGACGCCCAATGAATACGATGGTTACACACAACACTGAGCAGTTGTACTAGAAGATGATATCGAGGACCGCCGGCCGGGTCCCGGTCCCGGTCCCGGTCCCGGTCCCGGCCCGAATTAAAAACCCAAAGGAAACGTGCTGGTCTTAACTCAGGAACAGATGCTAGGAATAGGATACAAGGTGACCGACCTACCTAACCAAACCGGCCAAACGACAGACAGCGCGGGTCTATGGATGACATGGCTGCCCGCGCCTCCAGCGCCCAGTCCAGCCTCCGATCCAGGCTTTTGGAAGCACGCAACGCACACCGTGACATGCTCCCTCTGTCCCTAAATATTTATCAGCGTCACTACATGTCTATAAGTTTGACTCAATTTATAAAAAATATGTACAATATTTATATCTTTAAATAAATTTATTTATCAAACTAGATTCAAAGATCTTTACAATTATACTAATTATATATTATAAATATTAATATTTTTTAATATATATTTAGTTAAAGTTATTCTTCGAGAAATGAAAACTAGAGATATTTAGGGACGTAAGAGCAGGTACTACTGGATCGTTCGGAAAAAAATGAGCATGCATGTGAAAGCAAGCTAGCCGGGCCGGTCGCAAAGCGACGACGCGTCATCGGCGGCGCATGCATGCATGCACGCGCGCGCCCACGACACGCTGCCACACCTCCAAACCGATCGATGGAGGAGGACCATCCGGCTGCCGCGCGCGTGATCATATTTGAAACGGCCGTTTGCCCCCGAGAAAAGCGGCCAAATGCCATCGGAAATGGCGGCCAGGAGACGAGAAGAACGGGCGCGCCGGCCGGCCGGCCGGCCTTTAGTTACGCTAGCTTAAAGTGAGCAAGTATAAAAGCAACGAAAGGCGACGCCATACATTCAGTTTATTACTCCTATTTTATACTACGGCTGTGTTTAGATGGGGGTGTAAAATTTTTGGAAGCACAATAACTCTTTCGTTTTTATTTGGTAATTAGTGTCCAATCATGGGCTAATTAGCTTCGAAAGATTCGTCTCGTAATTTACAACCAAACTGTGTAATTAGTTATTTTTTTTATCTATATTTAATGCTCCATGTATGTATCCAAAGATTCGATGTGACGGGAAATTTTGTAAAATTTTTGGAACTTTGAAGCATCTAAACAGAGCCTACATCTTTTTATTTCTTTATTATTAGGATCAAAAGGTTTTTCTGGTATGCAGTGTTTCACACGCCTGTATATACTACTGTACGAGCAGCGTGACGCCGGCGCCACGGCGAGGAACCCGTCAAGTTGTCAAACTAGGAGGAGTGGCCGTCGCCGGGCGTCGTTGTCAAACGCGGCAGGCCGGTACGGGTCCGTCGGGGCTGACGACGACGGCCGAACGTGACGCGGCGCGACCGGTACTGTCTGCGCTCTGCACCACGGCTTTGCAGTGAACTCAGCCGGGCGGCCCCGTGCCCGGAGACGCAGCCTGAGACGAAGATCTCGGACGCCTTCCTCTGCCTCCATCAGCTTTTGTTTCCTGCTGCCAGGCAGCAAGCTAAACGCAGGAGTGCGTACCGGTTTAGGGTTTTGTACTTACGTCGGCAGTAGTATATGTTCTCTAACGTTTCCATCGGAAGCTTTTATCGTTGATTTGTGCGTTTTGTTAGACGTCCGATGATAAGAATATATTGCAGCTTCTCTGACAAATGATCGTGGATAGTGACGGGACTGTGACTCGTTCTATTGGCATCCATCCACCATTAGCATAGAGGCCGGGGTGACCGAAGTCTTTATCGTGGCATATATATACTCCCTCTGTCACGTAAAAAAAGTCATTCTTACATCTCAAGAAGTTAACTCTCTTTAATTTTGACTAAACCTATATAACAAAATTTTAAAATCTATGGTACATAATTAATATCATTGGGTATATTTTTAAATATATATATTTTTTTATAATAAACTTATTTAGAGATACAAATATTACTAATATTTTTTACAAAAATCTAGACAAACTTTAAAAAGTTTGACCAGCACGATTCCTGTAACGACTCTTTTTTTATGGGACAGATGGAGTACTCCATTAGCTACATGTCTTATAAAGGAACAGAATGTTCATTAGCGGAGGCTAAATGCCTTTTGGAACACAATAATGTCAAATAAATAGTGAACTTTGACGGTTAGTACTGATGTGAGGTACTGGGCTCTGTCATTCCTTCTTGCTGATGTATTTCTTCTTCCAGTTTATTTTAGTTATTGCTACTTGTACTTTACTTTTGTCCATTTATATAGTTTCGCATGTATATACCCAAATGCTTAGATACTCCAGGACATGATAAAGTAATGAACTATAGTATCCTGACCACCAACTTCAGTAGGTATCGAAACCATGAATCTGTACAAGCAACCAACCAACCTAGTCGCATCTCCTTTTCATTCAGGTTGATAAGTGCTCCCTCCGTCCCTAAAAGAATGAACTTCTGGAACAGTATCATGTTTTAGTGTACCAAGTTTGATCAATTATAGATAAAAAAATATAAATATTTATAATATCAAATAAATATCATTAGATTAATTACGAAATGTATTTTCATAATAAATTGATTTAGAGTTATAAATATAAATACTATTTACTAGAAACTTGGTCAAACATGACACACTTTAACTGTCACACATACTGTGGTTTCATCTATTTCCGGACAGAGGTGGTACACGTAACCAAACAACTGTTCCCAATCATCAAAACAGTACCTCCCTACATCCCTACATGAACTTAGCCTGTCCAGTTGGAATGTGGTTCCTAGATGCGAGCAAGGCTCGGCTAGACAACGAACAAAACAGGCGCTATAGCCTATAGCTACCGCAGGCTCCACCAACATCCACGGGCAGATGGAGGGAGAGGGGCCCAAGTCCCCTTCCCCATTACCCAAAGTAAAATTTTGCACCCAATAGGAAAGTACTTTCTCCGTTCACACAAAACAATGTAATTATAGGATCAGTGCAGATCAAAATAGTTCAAGTGTGATTTAAATTTATAGTAAATATTATTAACATTTATGTCTCTACAAGTTAATTTATTATAAAAATATATTCTCTAACTAATCTAATGGTGTTGGCTTTGTATCATGAATGTTAATATATTTTTATATAACTTTAGTCAAAGTTTAAATTGGTTGATTCCTCGAAAAACGAGAATTGTATTTTTTTTTGGACGGATGGAGTAGACAGTAAAATTTGAATCAACGAAATTTTGAAAAACAAGAAATAGTGGTACCCTCAACAAGTTTCTGGCTCTGCTGCTCTGCCACTACTCACGGGAAAGGATTGTCTCCGAAGGAAAGATTGACGGGTGCACACATTATTGGTGGCGGGCGTACTACGTAGGTACGGGTTGGCAGGAGCAAAGGGCAGGGTTCCAGCTGCAGCCTCCAGGAAGCGGAAGGCGAGGTGGCAGAGCCGGGACCGTTGGATGGTTTGTACTGTACTGTACTACGCTAGTGGCGTGGGCAATTACTGCGGCCGCTGCTGCAACGGCCTGCGCTGCCCTTGCGCAGCTTGCCCGGAGAAGAAACCAAAGATTGGCTCCATCCACTCGGAGTTTACTACTGTACTGCATGCCCGCGCGCGACGTGCATGTACTGGTGTATGCTCGCTCGACGACATACAGCACACTGCATGTACTGGTGGCTTCGCCTTGCATGTACGTACTGGTGGCACACTGCATGTACAGTAGTGCTAGTGCATGCGTTGTCCATAGTGTATGCTCGCTCGACGACAAGGCCGCCCGCTGCATGCCGATAGTCCCGGCATACGTATATATACGTACGTGTACCGTATAACGCGCTAGCGCTGTAAGGTACTGAGCGAGCGAGCGGGAGCGGCGACCGGCGAGCCTGCTGTGAATGCGAGTGGAAAAGCCTGACAGGTACAGTACTCCCTATACCATGTACCCGTAGGAGCACAGTCTTAACAGTTGTACCCGTACTGTACGTCGTACGTGCGTGTGCGCACTCGAGGTCACCACGGACGGTCACCGGTGTCCACGAGCATTGTGCCGTGGAAGCAGCTGGTAGCGCTAGCTAGCAATCCTTGCCGTGTACGTACGCGATGGTACATATTCGTCGGCCGCGGCCCGCGAGCGCGCGGCGCAGGATTCGTGCATGTGCGCGGCGTTATTGTGTCGCCGACGCGCCGGTCAGCCGCCGCTGGGGTCCGGGCGGCCTCGATCGGTCCCTCCGCGTCGTCCCTCCGCAACCAAGAGGCTAAAGCGATTAAGCGACAAGATCCTGCGTAAGGCGTCATCGCCGCTATGTCCTCAGCTAGCTGTGGAGGCACAACCAAAGTTGTTAACTCATTGTAGGAGGATCGCCGCACAGGCGCTTTCACGCGTCCCGGCTTCTAAGCGGGGAGAGGTGCTGGTGATGAAGCGGATAGGATTGCTTGACGACGGATTGACGAAGCCTTCCATGACAATCAAGAACGTCTACGACAGCATCTTCGTCGACTAGCTCAACCCCTCCCATGCTGAGGCAATGAGGCAGCTATTTCTAGATCCACAAACAGAGCGGGCGAGGTGCCACGCAAGCCGGGGCATCTGATCGCCGATGATGGCTAGGTAGTATGATTAGCGAGTAACAGCCTATGATCTCATTTTGCTAGGGAGGGCAGAGTTGATTGTATAACATTATCCCTCCCTAGTATGCCATGTTCGTGGCGCATCGGTTTAACTTTCACTATTCCTCGATCTTAATACAAATATGTACAAACTCTTTTGCATTCGAGGAAAAAAAAACTTCTCAAAAAATAGCCAGGGCATAATTGTGACTTCTAACTTTTAAGTTTTAACTATTCTCTCCAATCTACTCGCGGAAAGTGCTATTTTAACAGCTACATGCTTTAGGGATAATTACCGCATTTAAATATTGTCATTTGGCAAAACGAAATTAAAGTAGTGTTCATCAGAAAATACCGACATTAATAAAGTCCTATAACACATTTACCAAGTGGGGAAAAGACACACAGTATGAACACTTACTCTCCGTGTCTCCAAATGAATTTGCTCAAATATGTACAAAAAAAATTAACATTTATGATACCGAATTACATTTATTCAATGGACTATTATATGTATTCTTATAGTATATTTATTCATAGTTATAAAATATTAGTAGTATTTAAACAAATTGAGTCAAAATTAAGTAAGTTTTGCTCAATTCAAGTCTAGATACAAATTCTCACTTAAGGGATGTACTGTATCCTTTTTTAACGGATGTAGTACTAACTGTATTTTATACACATTTTTCTTCTTAATCCAAAAGACAAATTCTTACTATGACAACGAAATTCGAACAGACCCTTCATTTGGGAGATCGAGTTGCTTTTTCTAAGAAGGCGGCGGCCACACGTTTTTCTGGGTCGTGCCCTGTGATTGGGGCATATCATGTTCACGTCGGTGCTGTGTTCGGCCTGCAGGGCAGCCGATGATGCCCACCACGCCACCACCACCACCCAAGGCTTTCGTGCGTTCTATGGAGAGGAAATTGGATGCTGCGGTGCAAAGCTTTTAAAGTTGCCAGGTTATTTTACTCTGCCAACACTGTATTTGTGGTCACCACCGTGCACTATTTAAAGTGTCAGTTTCGTGGAGCTCTGGCCGGCTCCAGCTTCTACTTCTACTTCAGTACTGTGCGCTGTAGTAGAGTTGTTGTAGTAGCAATGAGTCTTTTTATAACATTTTAAAAATGAGCTCAAGTTGCTTGTTCTGAGTTTGCTAGGGTTGACTCGTTCTTGGTGACTCACTCGTGGGCCCTGTCATGTGTTCGATGATGATGCTACACACTACTAATGCACAGTACTGCCATATAGCGTGTGTACGTACATACTCAGTACATAGTACTCGGTACGAGTGGCAGAGACCTGATGGGGTCTTGTGTTTGGAATACTCTTTTTTTTAAAAAAAAAAGTCGGGAGGGGAGGTCCCTACGGCCCTACCTAATTTGTATTAAAAATTGCAAACTGTACAAATGCAGGTTCAATGCCATGGGGCTCACAAAAGCGACAGCAGGAACACAAGAGAAAGAAGCTACAGAAATGCAGAAGAAAAAAAGCTCTATAGAACAAAAGAAAGAAAATGCAGAACTATAGTGTCGGGTACCGATATTATAGTACCCATAAGATAGGAGTCAAAAGACATCGGCCTCAGCCCGTCTAAAATAATTGTGAGCGCAGCTACGGCCCAGTCCGGCCTAACAGAGGAGGTCCCCGGCTCGTCCAAACCCTCAGGAGAGCGTTCTGTCCCGCCTGACCCTTTTGGTGCGGGTCTCACCTTTTTCGACCCCCCTAGGAGAGGACTCCGCCTCGCCTGACCCCTGGGGTCGGATCCACTCTTAGGAGTGGAGGAAAGATCCCGAAAGGGGCCCGCACCGCCTCAACCGCCGCAAGCGCACGCCCCTGACACAAAAAAGGGGAGCACGTATGCTTCCCACGGCTTGCAGCCGTGACTGCTTCCCCACGGCCTGCAACTGTGACAGGCTATCTCTAGAAGCTCGTGTCGTCTCGCCGTCAGCAGGGTGATCATGTGTCGCTAACCCCGCGTGCGACCCCCGTTAGACACCCACAGTTCTACACTGTGCCTTCAACTCCAACGTGGCCTTCGTCGGGGGAGTCCGTTGACTATATCGTCCTCCTGGGCAGTACGGAGCGCCACGAATGACCCACGACAGCCCCGTGTGGGACCGATGGCAGGCGAGGCTACAGCGTGGGGATGTCCCCATCATCTACTGACCGTCGGGGCCTGCCGGCAGAAAAAGGGGAACATCATAGCTCCGGGACCCCCTCCTTCTCTTTTTGGTTTTTCTCTTTCTTCTCTCTCCATTCCCTCTGTTGTATGACTGGCCTTTCACTTGGAGTTATAAAAGAGAAAGTCCAGTACCTTTCGAGAGGACGACTCGACAGGCCGATCATAATCCCACGAACCGGAAAAACACACTCTCATCCTCAACCCACAGAGACTTGAGAGCTCGTCCCTCTCTCGATCATTTATAACCCCTACTACAAACCCAGTGCTAGTAACACGGGTAGCAGCTCGCAACTGGATGTAGGGACATTCCGCCCGAAGCAGTGTACATCCTCGTGTTCTCTTTGCACAACCATCCGAACTCAAACGCGCAATCCACTAAATTTACAAGTCGGCGGTTTCTAAACACCGACATATAGAAAAAGAACATAACTGAACAACATCCTGAGAATCCTAGAGTTCTCAAATTGATGGCCGCTTCCTCTTGCAGCCGGTTGTTTCCAAATTTGTGTTCATGCCATGATAGCCATGGTTCCTTCTTTGTTCTATGTTTCCGTAGTTGGAAGGTTTGCACTACATTATCTTTGATTGTTGAGCAAGGTGTTGTAACATTGTCAAATACTCTTCTGTTTCTTGCCAACCAAATATTCCAGGCTATTGCAATTAAAATAGTTGGAACTTCAGTACCATCTTGTACGAAGTGATTCTGTTCTGTTGTCATTAGAGCTTGAGCCATGTTTGTGTGTTGATTTAGTGTGAATCCTAAGGTTGTCCATATTTGGGTTACATATGGGCATCTGCAAAGCATATGTTCGATATTTTCCTCTTCATTACAGCCATAGGGGCATAAGGCATTATCTATGATATTTTTCTTTGCTAGGATATCTTTTGTCTTCCGTCTTCCCTTTACTGCTCGCCAACTCTGAAAACTCAGCTCCAGAGCAGGTGCTTCACCATGGAGCAGCTCTTCGTGGAGCTGATCTCTGACCAAACCGTTTTTAGTAGAGCTTCAACTCTGAGATGGACTTATATATAATTATTGAAACCTGATCAGGGACCAAAATAAAAAAAAAACACATCTTCTTCCTTCTCTCTCGATGCGGCCATGGTAGGCAATCCCTTGTGGCACTGGGAGAGGCCGCATGTGGTCGTGATAGGCTGAGCAGGGGCGCTGGAGAGGGGTCGTGACAGGCTGAGCAGGCTGATCATTACTACGAAAGTCGCTGTAATAATAAAACAAAACCTGATAATGGTCCATCCCTCAATCAAAAAGAAAATGACAATGGTCCAGGACTCCAGAACGGCTCGACGGTTAATTTGACCGGCAAATTGCCGCGCTGCGGTGAGAGGCGACTAGCGATCCATCCTTCCCGGGCGGAGAGTTGGGCATGAAGCCCGGGCCCGCGAGCCCGGCACGAAGCCCCCGATTTTGGCCCGGCCCAAGCCCGGCACGGCCCGGTAGTCAACGGGCCTGGGCTGGCCCGGCCCGAAGAGCAGGCAGTGCCTGGGCCAGACTCCAAGCCCGTGGGCTAGCACAGCATGGCCCGCTAAATAGGGAAGGCCCGGTAGCGGCCCGGTGCCCCCAGCCTCATCCCCTCCCCTAGCAGGCCAAAATGGCCACAGCCCAAGAATTAGCAGCCCACTAGCCCAACTGTAAGTGCATCTAGCCCTTTAGTGGGTTTTGGTGAATTGAATGACAACACCATTAAAGATCTGACAAAGTTTGCAAAGTGTTGAACAGGAAATTGAGTTTATTGCATAACTTATGGATTGTGAAATGAGAAGTATATATAGGTTCAACAAGAAGGCAAACCATATGATATTTCACATATCAAGCTTAATTGATCTCAACATTCATATCAAGAAGATATTCAAGCAATAAGGATCACAATATCGAAGAAATGGTTTTTCAGTGGATGCTTAATATGATGTGACTTGAGTATGGCTCGATAGGGTGAAGATAGCAAGGAAAGGGCTTCGAGGGACTAAGCGAAGGTGAAGGGCAAGCAATGGCTTGTAGACCGAGGTACCATGGCTAAGGTGAAGAAGAGAGTACTTGCATTGAGTCGAGGTACTAATTGAGCCATAAGGAGTCATATTGTATTGAGGATCAAATCATTAGTGGAAGTGACTTGAAGCCAAGGATTGAACTCACATGTGTTGAAATGGTTCAAGTCACATGCTCAAGCTGTACTTGCTCAAAGAGAGAAGATGAAGTTGATTGCATCCCTTTATGAAGTGATATTGAGAAGAAGTGACATATGAAGACATTGAAGACTCAAGTGGTTAAAATGGTAATATTCTTTTGATCTTGAGTTTAGACTATGCCGCACTATAAAGGGGGATGTCAATCTAGTTGGTTTGAGGAAGATAGAGTGCTCAAGTATTAAAACTAAATTATAAGAGAGACACTCTAGCACCTCACGAGCACATAGAATAGTTTTAGTGACTTTTGGTGTCGGAAGTCCCGACGTATGTCGGGAGTCCCGACGGTCGAAAGTGCTGACTTGCGCCGAGAGTCCTGATGTCCAGTCAGTTAGCCTGTGCGGTGACTGAGGACGTCGGAAGTCCCAACGTATGTCGGAACTCCCGACGATCAGGAGTCCCGACCCTCGCCAGGAGTCCCGACGCTAGGCCCATCGGCTCGCTCTGCTGACTGCTGCGTCGGAAGTGCCGACGTACGTCGGAAGTCCCGACGGTCAGCAGTCCCGACGTAAGTCGAAAGTCCCGATGTTGACCTTTGCGTAGTGTTTTTAACCTTGCATGAACAGTGTTTTCTCTAAAGGCCAGCAGTCCTGAGATCTATGTCAGCAGTCTCGACGTAGATCTGAACGGTTAGATTTCTACTATGTATATAAATAGCTCTCCCATCATTTCTAACCATTGCCCACTCATTCCACTCGACCAAAACTTTAGAAAAGTGCCTCCTAGCACCCAAGAGCCTCTCTCTTCTCTCCTCTTTGCTCCTAGCTTCAAATCGTGTAAGAGTTTGAGTTGAGAGAAGGGATTTGGTGAGAGAAACATCAAAGAAAGCTTGAGCACTTGATTTCTTCGTCAAGCCGGTTGGATTTGCATTTGTTACTCTTGGGTTCTTAGAACTCTAGCCGGCTAGGCGTCGCCCGTGGAGCTTCCAACTCGTGTGGTAGCCCCGAGAGGTTTGTAATCACCCCAATCATCTAGTGAAATCACCCCTCATCTCAAGAGATTGCTCTCTTGACTTGAGAACGAGGATAGGGTTGAAAGAGACCCGAAAAGCCTGTGTGGCTTCCTCAACAACGTGGACATAGGCAAGCTTTAGTGGCGAGCTGAACCACGGGATAAATCGGTGTCTCACTTGTGTTCTTGTGTTTTGCATTGCTATACTTGGATTTGTGGTGATTCTAGGGTTTGGTCCTGATCTATGTTTGGAGGCATCTTGGCATCAAGGAAGTGAGCTAACATCTTCACCTTACCACTAGGAAGTGGGGTTGTAAGTTATTGGCTTCACAAAGTTCATTTGAGCACTTGTAGTTCTTTCTCCATAGGCGTCGGCACTGCTGATAGCTTGCGTCGGAACTGCTGACGACGTCGGGAGTTCCGACCTGAACTGTCGGGACTTCCGACAGTTGCTGACAAGTGACTTCGAGTTTTGTGTAGAATTTTTTTTAGACACGCCTATTCACCCCCTCTAGGCGACATCAAGGTCCTTACAAGTGGTATCGGAGCTAGGCTCTCAATTTCGGGCTTAACCGCCTGGAGAGATGATGTCGACAAGTGAGGAGGTATCTCTAGAACTTCTACTTTTAGATGGCTCAAATTATGCATCTTGGTCCGCTAGTGTGCTTGATGTATTTAGGGCCATGGGTCCTCATATTGAGCGGATTGTAGATGTGAGCATTTCACCTCCTAGTGACGATTTGGCCATCTTATCTAAAGAGGAAGTGAAATGCTTACAATACAATGCTTAAGCTACTAATGTCTTATTTAGTGCTTTGAGTGAAGATGTTCTTGATGCCGCCATATTTGGAGATGGTGAACCTCTTGATGATGCTCATCTCATTTGGACCATGCTCAAAGAAAAATATGACAAGTCCAAATGTGATGAGAAGTTGCTCTCATTAGAGGAACCACTTGAGGAGTGCTCAACTTCACCGACAAGTGAAGAGCATCAAGTGATTCTCCCAAATGGTCAAAGTGATCATGCCACATCCACTCCCTCACCAACATATATGAATGGTAATGAAATGGTTGGTGAGAACAATGCTTTTACATGTGGTACTTCTACTTCCTCTTGTTCTTGCGAGACTAACATTTTGAAGGAAGGAGAAGCTTGTGATCGGTGGAGACCAAATGATGAATCCACCTTACCTAGAAGCTCAGCTCTTCATGCGACTTCTCCCGTGTGCCTCATGGCAAAAGGTGGGAAGGTAACATCAAAAGAAAAACCTCCTCCACATCCTAGTGACATCTCTAGTAGTGATCTTAGTGATAGCTCTAGTGATGATGAATCTAGTGATGAAGAGATCGATAACACAATTAAAAATTTGGATCCTAAGACCAAACTCTTCATCTCGAAGCTAATGGAGGATTTAGAGAGCGTCCAAGCTGAACTAGCAACTAGAGATGATGATCTCATTGCACAAGAAAACATCTATATTGCTAGTAAGGAAGCTCTTGCGTTAGAGAGAAGTGAGGTGACCTCTTTGCGCAAGGCTTTGACTAAAGAGCAAGAGGACCATGCTCTCACAAAGAAGGCAAATATTGCACTCAATCAAAAGTATTGTGACTTAGATAAAAAGCACAAAGAGCTTGAGTTGCAATATAGTTTTCTTTGGGACAGCACCTCACATCCCTCTAAGGCAAATGATGCCTCTACTCCCTCCACTAGCCAAGGTTGTGAAAAATGTTTTAATATTGATTTGAATATTTATGACACTAACCTTGCTAATATGGAGGCTATGAGAAAAGAGATTGCTAGGCTCAATGAAATGATAGCAGGAGGGTGCATGGATGACATGACTCAAAGTGGTTGCAAGAAAATTGAGAAATCAAAAGGGCCACAATACAAGAATGGGTGGCATCCCTCAGTCAAAGATGAGCTCAGGCACACAAAAGGAGCCAAGACAAATGGTAAGAAACTAGTGAATGGCTTTGGATGTGTGCAGTTTGAGATGAGGGAGCAGATTGGTACAGTTCAGCCTGCACAGACCGCGGCAGTGCCGCACCTCAAGGGTGGCAGTGCCGCACCCCGCAAAAATGGGAAGGCTACCAATCTGACTTTTGATCAAACTAAGCTCAAAATGAAGATGCCTAGACAGAACAGCAAAACCCCCAAGGCCACTAAGGTGCAACTCCAACCAAAGACGACTCTCATCACTTGCTTCAAGTGCAAGAAAGAGGGTCACCATGTAAGAGATTGCAGCTTGAAGAAAGGAAGGAAGGGCGTGAGCAAGATTCAAGAGAGGAAGAAGATGGCTCATGTCAAGTGCTCCAACTTGGGACACAATGCCTCTATGTGTTCCAACAAGGCTGATGACCAAGCCACACTTTCAAAGAACAAGACAAGAAGAAGCAAGAGGAAGTGTTATGGATGCAATGAGAAGGGTCATGAAATTGCATCATGCCCCTCCATGAAGGATGAAGGCTTGGCATCATCAACAAAGAGGCTCATTAGTGAGGTAGCAAACAAGAAGCAAGACAAGAAGATGTCCTACAAGATCAAACGCCACATTTGCTACACTTGCCGAGGCAAGGGACATCTAAGTATGGATTGTCCTATGGGTAACACTCCTAAGCTCAACTCAACAATTGATTCAAATATGCTTAGGAGGCCCAAAAATGACACTTGTGCTAGAAAGGTGATTGGTTCACCACGTGCTAGCACAAAGGCTATTTGGGTGCCTAAGTCTCTTGTGACTAACCTTAGTGGACCCAACATGGTTTGGGTACCAAGTTGTGCTTGATAAAGTATTGTAGGTACTTGAAGGTGATATGAAGCTTTGGGGTGCTTGAGCAAGATGATTGAAAATATTTACTCAAGCTATCAATCAATTCATATTGTCTTTTCTAATATGGTTGGCCCAAAGATAAATCAATGGATATATTTCTAACTTCATAATCACCTCGGTAACTAGTACCTAACCCTTGCTAGATAGCCACTTAACTTGTGTAGTCTCTAGTAGTTCACAAATATGTGTGTTTGTGAATTATTAGGAGTGGCTAGATGCTTGTGCTTCATCACTTATTGTTACATATGATGCTTTTAATGGCTCTCTGGTAGAGCAATATCTTTAGATGTGTTGCAGGTACTCATATCATAAAATATAGCAAGAGAAAAGCACAAGACATGGATCAATATAAAGAAGAGCATAAGGAGCTAGGCTGAGCCTGTCTAAGTCGGCCAGGCCGGGTTACAAAGCCGGTCAGGCCGGGATGGCAGCTAGGCTGGGTACCTGGGCTGGCCAAGCTGGGTTTCACAACCTAGGAAGAAAAGTCTACTTGTGTGGAATTCTTCCCAGCAAATTATTTAATATGCCTATGCATGATCCATGTAACAAAATGGTTGTGAGTATTGCTCTCTAGTTAAACTCTTGTTCAATACTCTCTTTATGTGAGTTAGTTATAAAGTGAGCATCCCCAGTTAAGAAATTGGCTATGTGCATTGCTAAGTAATTCCAATACTTGATGCACTCATTTAGGGGGAGCTCACTATATATCTAATCTCGTTGTTACTGATCTTTTCATTGAGCATAAGTGTAGATTCAAATGAAAAGATTTCCGTTTCAAGTATGACCTGTACCATTGAACATTAAAATACTACTTGAGACCTATTCCAAGATGTGCACTCATGATGTCTTATAAATCAAAGGATCTTGTGAATAGCTTTGTGAGTATTTCTATGGCATAAGTTCAAATTTGATTATTGCATTGTTGCCATGACCTAGACATAGAGTGAAATCCCATGTTCTTAAAAGAATTAAGTGTTATATGAGTCATTCAAATACTTAGAGCACTTATCAAGGGGGGAGCTTACTCTATGGCTAGTGTTGTGAGACTAACCGTTTCTCGAAGTGATTTATGTAGTCTCACTAAATGAGAATGTGTTTCTCAAATGAAATGTGCTTTGTGTGCTCTTGTATGCACAAATTAAGGGAGAGTTTAGACTATATCTTGTGGGACTAATGATTTCTTTTAAGGTCATTTTGAGTAGTCTCACACATTGGAGATAAGGAGGATGGATGGTTCCTTTGGACTCTCTAGGTGCTTCACAATTATTCTAGGAAGTCCTGGTCTTTATAAACCAAGTGCTCCCGATTTAGTATTGGATGCCCCAATCCTTTAGTGGAACGGAATTTGAATGAGTTAGAGAAAATAATTGAAGAGTGGACTTTCATTGCTATTTCTCCTCTCTAGAACTCATCAAGTGCACATGGATCCATCTCATTGGTCATCCAAGACCATGTCAACAAAGGAATGGTAACTCCTAGTTATCAAATTTGCAAATTTCATGAATTTTACCTCTTGCTCTCTATGTGAGTTGCCTTAGGTAAAGAAAGAACTAGGAACCTAATATGGATCTTGGATGATCACAAGAGCTTTCAATTTCACCACATTTCATCAAGTGAGAATTGTGGTCATCCAAATCACTAAAGTCTCACTTATGATGGTCATGACAATCAAAATTTATGTGGTGATCTATCTACCTTGGTGGTGGTATATTTTCTTTGGCATAATTTCAATTATTGCAAGATTGTTATGCCTTGACCAAGATATAGGATGAACTCCTCTAGATTCTTAAACCAATTCAAGTGCATTTCACAAGTAAGTCAAGTACTTGATGCACATATTAAGGGGGAGCCCATTCTATGTCTTGTGTCTTTTGAGACTAACCTTTTCTTCTAGTAAATTTGTATAGTCTCTTGGTGAGAATGAGTTTCTCATGGGTATGCTACATTAACTCAATCCAAATTGGTAAAGTTATCCTTCATATTTATTTTGAATGCAATATTTATCTCTTAAGTAGCTACTCTCCATAACATAGCTTAAATTCCTTTGTTTGGACTTAATTGACCAAAAAGTGCATATGTTCTTGCTTTCCACATATATATGTATGCACTATCAAAAAGGGGGAATTTAGTCTATGTTATGAGGTTTTGCAATTAGTGATCCACTTGCCATCCACATCCAAAATGATCACTAGTTGTGAAACTCTAGCTTGTGCAATTTAATGTTATCTCTTGTCTTTATGAGCATTTCCTAGGTGACATTATGAGATACAAGAATCCATTTCAATTGGCATCAACTTGTGAAGGCTCTTTCAATTGATGTCAAAATTGTGAAGATCATATTTCAATTGGTATTGATGGATAATCTCTAAATTTGGTGTATCAAGAAATATGTCTTCAATTGGTATCTCAAAATGACAACAAGAGCTAGCAATGGACTTTAAATTGAAATCAAGCACAAGTTTGTGATATCTCCTATGATCAAGAGAGATGGGCACAAATGAAATCTTTTGCATCGTGTCAAGCCCATCAAAGCACTAAATTTAAAAATTCATGATCACGGTGGAGATTATGAGGCTTAGAACAAAGGTACATCGCTCCGTGAACTCTTGTATTACCTTTGTGCATCTAGGCCCTTACATGCTAGTGTGTGCATGTGTGATAGAATTCAAGCTAATCTAAAAGAGTGTCATTTGATGACCATTAAGAGAATTTTGAAATGTTGCACACCTTGTTTGATCAACTAGCATCTAGGCAAAAGGATTGGAAAAAGTTCATAATGTGCTTCAAAATGCTTTTTCAAAAGAGAACTTGCATTTTATGGTCATTGCTTGTTTTGGTTATCTTTTATTGACCATATTATGTCAAGTTTGTTGTATCCCTCTTCATTCTTTTCTCTCTTTTTGGTGCTTGTTGCCAAAGGGGGAGAATGAGAAGGGAGAAGAGAAGGGGGTACAATTTTTTTAGTCACCTTGGATGCTTATGTGCACACTTGTCATATGCATCACGGTTATCATGTTGACACCTTGCACCCCACGGATGCTAAGATATAGAAGAGTTCCCACACTTCATCTTGAATATGTGCATTTGGCATTTGAGGCCAAAATCTGAATTTCTTTCAATGCACACATTTAGGGGGAGCTCACTATATCATAGGATTCAAAATCTTATTATTTATCAATCTCTTGTAAGCTTTAATTGTGTTGTCATCAATCACCAAAAAGGGGGAGATTGTAAGTGCATCTAGCCCTTTAGTGGGTTTTGGTGAATTGAATGACAACACCATTAAAGATCTGACAAAGTTTGCAAAGTGTTGAACAGGAAATTGAGTTTATTGCATAACTTGTGGATTGTGAAATGAGAAGTATATATAGGTTCAACAAGAAGGCAAACCATATGATATTTCACATATCAAGCTTAATTGATCTCAACATTCATATCAAGAAGATATTTAAGCAATAAGGATCACAATATCAAAGAAATGGTTTTTCAGTGGATGCTTAATATAATATGACTTGAGTATGGCTCGATAGGGTGAAGATAGCAAGGAAAGGGCTTCGAGGGACTAAGCGAAGGTGAAGGGCAAGGAATGGCTTGTAGACCGAGGTACCATGGCTAAGGTGAAGAAGAGAGTACTTGCATTGAGTCGAGGTACTAATTGAGCCATAAGGAGTCATATTGTATTGAGGATCAAATCATTAGTGGAAGTGACTTGAAGCCAAGGATTGAACTCACATGTGTTGAAATGGTTCAAGTCACATGCTCAAGCTGTACTTGCTCAAAGAGAGAAGATGAAGTTGATTGCATCCCCTTATGAAGTGATATTGAGAAGAAGTGACATATGAAGACATTGAAGACTCAAGTGGTTAAAATGGTAATATTCTTTTGATCTTGAGTTTAGGCTATGCCGCACTATAAAGGGGGATGCCAATCTAGTTGGTTTGAGGAAGATAGAGTGCTCAAGTATTAAAACTAAATTATAAGAGAGACACTCTAGCACCTCACGAGCACATAGAATAGTTTTAGTGACTTTTGGTGTCGGAAGTCCCGACGTATGTCGGGAGTCCCGACGGTCGGAAGTGCTGACTTGCGCTGGGAGTCCTGACGTCCAGTCACTTAGCCTGTGCGGTGACTGAGGACGTTGGAAGTCCCGACGTATGTCAGAACTCCCGACGGTCAGGAGTCCCGACCCTCGCCAGGAGTCCCAACGATAGGCCCATCGGCTCGCTCTGCTGACTGCTGCGTCGGAAGTCCCGACGTACGTCAGAAGTCCCGATGGTCAGCAGTCCCGACGTAAGTCAGAAGTCCCGACGTTGACCTTTGCGCAGTGTTTTTAACCTTGCATGAACAGTGTTTTCTCTAAAGGCCAGCAGTCCCAAGATCTACGTCAGCAGTCCCGACGTAGATCTGAACGGTTAGATTTTTACTATGTATATAAATAGCTCTCCCCTCATTTCTAACCGTTGCCCACTCATTCCACTCGACCAAAACTTCAGAGAAGTGCCTCCTAACACCCAAGAGCCTCTCTCTTCTCTCCTCTTTGCTCCTAGCTTCAAATCTTGTAAGAGTTTGAGTTGAGAGAAGGGATTTGGTGAGAGAAACATCAAAGAAAGCTTGAGCACTTGATTTCTTCGTCAAGCCGGTTGAATTTGCATTTGTTACTCTTGGGTTCTTGGAACCCTAGCCGGCTAGGCGTCGCCCGTGGAGCTTCCAACTCGTGTGGTAGCCCCGGGAGGTTTGTAATCACCCCAATCATCTAGTGAAATCACCCCTCATCTCAAGAGATTGCTCTCTTGACTTGAGAACGAGGATAGGGTTGAAAGAGACCCGAAAAGCTTGTGTGGCTTCCTCAACAACGTGGACATAGACAAGCCTTAGTGGCGAGCTGAACCACGGGATAAATCAGTGTCTCACTTGTGTTCTTGTGTTTTGCATTGCTATACTTGGATTTGTGGTGATTCTAGGGTTTGGTCCCGATCTTTGTTTGGAGGCATCTTGGCATCAAGGAAGTGAGCTAACATCTTCACCTTACCACTAGGAAGTGGGGTTGTAAGTTATTGGCTTCACAAAGTTCATTTGAGCACTTGTAGTTCTTTCTCCATAGGCGTCGGCACTGCTGATAGCTTGCGTCAGAACTGCTGACGACGTCGGGAGTTCCGACCTAAACTGTCAGGACTTCCGACAGTTGCTGACAAGTGACTTCGAGTTTTGTGTAGAATTTTTCTTAGACACGCCTATTCACCCCCCTCTAGGCGACATCAAGGTCCTTACACCAACCATATATAAACCGGCCCCCTTCCTCAGTTCCTCCCCATCCCTAACCCTAAATCGCATTCGGCCATTCCAATCCGCCGCTGCGCCGCAGAGCCGCTCGCCTCGCTCACTCACTAACCTCACTCGCTCCGCCACACGCCGCCGTCGCCCGTCGCCAATCTCGTTCGTCGTTCGCCACCAACACGGAAGCACCACACGCCGACGCCGCTCTCCCTGTCTGTCAGGCCTGATCCCCTCCTTTCTCGCTATCCTAGTTCTGTCCTCCCCTCGGTCACCATGTGAGTTTGCCTTCCATCCATTTTATCCGCCACCGCTTGCCGTCTTGCTGATAGTGTGGTCGTCTTCTCTACTTTGCTGGGTGGCCGTCTTCTTTGGCCCCGCGCTCCGGTTGCGTAGGTAAGAAGGAACCCTAACCCTAATCTAGATCTGACATCATGAGCAGGCCTAGGTGTAATGTATGGGTTGATTTTGATGAGGTCTTTGAGGAAGTCAATGGTGTGATGATAAGAACACAAGCTATCTGTAAAATCTGTAGGACATCATTGCATGCTAGATCTACTGATGGTCTAGGTCATTTGGTTAGGCATTTGAAAGTTTGCAAGGCAAAGGTTGCAAATGATGCCGATGCCGGTGTCTAATCTGCTTAAGATCTGATCCCTAACCCTAATCTGCTTTTGATCTGATCCCTAACCCTAATCTGCTTCTGATCTGATCCCTAATCCTAATCTTGACCTTCTGCTTACTGCTTCTGAGTTCTGAACTTCTGCTAGTGCAGGTCGGTGTCAGTCCCCGATGCTGCTTCCTCTAGCTCTAGCTCTAGGATCATGAGCTCGAGGCGACCCCCACCCCACGCACCGTCGAGGAACGGGGCTAGAAGGAGGCTGTCCATGGCCACGGTTGCCATGGCGGATGACGGTGTCCATCCTGCCAGGGGCGACGATGATGTGGACGCGGCGTTGCTACCCTCAGAGGTGGAGAATGATGACGACCTCACTGAGGACGCTGCAGCGTTGTTCGGTATCGATGTGAACGGTGCCAACGACGCTGTAGCAACGGCCACTGGGTCTGCCAACCCAGTGATGTCGAACACCAACAGCAATGATCATAGTACTCGTACTCCTACCTCTTCTCTTGGTAAGCGCAAGTCCACCTCCAATGTCTGGGTTGATTTTGATGAGGTCATTGAGGAAATCAATGGTGAGAAGGTTCGAACAAAAGCTACCTGTAAGATCTGTAGGTCCACATTAAGTGCTAGATCTTCTGCTGGTACTGGTCACTTGCTTAGGCACCAGAAATCTTGCAAGGCTAAGGCTGCTAGGGATGCTATGATTCAGTCCAGAATTGCTTTTAATCCCGATGGTTCTGTGCACAACTGGAATTATGATCCTACTGTTGCTCGTTATGAGTTGTGTAGGCTGATTGCTAGGCTTGATCTTCTACTAGGCATAGGTGAAACTGTTGCATGGGAGGAATACATTCAACATGCTCATAACCCTAGGTTTATTAAGAGCTCTAGAAGGACCACCACTAGAGATCTTGGTAAGCAGTTTAATGAGCGTCGTGAGTTGATGCTTCATGTGTTCTCTATTGCATCATGTGTTGCTTTGACATCTGATATTTGGTCTGGTAATGCTAAGGAGGACTACATTAGTGTAGTTGCTCACTATGTGAATCTTGATTGGGAGCTGCAAAAAAGGGTTATTGGTCTTAGGTTGATTGAAGTTAAACATTCTGGTGAAAACATTGCTGAAAGAGTTGGGGCTGTGGTTGAGGAGTATGGTTTGATTGATAAGGTCTTTTCTGTCACTCTTGATAATGCTTCTTCTAATGCTAAGGCTATGGAAACTTTGTCACCTTTGTTTGCTGGTTATTTGGGTCCTGATCCTGCACCTGAGCATACTGATCCTAATCAGAGAACTTATACTCTAGTGCATCAACACTGTGCCTGTCATATCATCAATCTTATTGTTAAGTCTAGGCTCAAGAGGTTGAAACCTTTCCTGGAAGATTTTAGGACTGCAATTAATTTCTTGAATTCCTCTAATAATAGAATTGCTATGTTTAAGAACTATTGCATTGCTAGAGGTGTTAGGCCCAGGAAGTTTGCACTGGACATGGATGTTAGATGGAATGCTACTTATCTTATGCTGAAACATTTGCTTCCATACAGTGATGTCTTCTCTGTGTTCATTAATTCAAATTATGGATCTGCCTTGTTGACATCCAATCACTTGTATGTTGCTGGAAATATGTTGGAGTTCCTGGAACTGTTTTATGACTGCACAGTTACTCTGTCTGGTGTTTACTATCCTACCAGTCCAATTGTTCTGCACCATGTGTTAGAAATTGCTACTCATTTGCATGAAAATGAAAGGGATGTGAGTCTTAGACAGTTTGTCTACCCTATGCAGCATAAATTCCTTAAGTACTGGGCAAACATACCTCTGTTATACTCATTTGCTTTCATTCTTGACCCTAGAGCAAAGATGAGAGGTTTCTATAATGTTCTAAATTTACTTGCTGAAGCTACTGGTTCTGTCTACACTACTTATTATGATGATGTCAAAGTAGAATTGTACAAACTATTTGATAAGTATGACAGGAAGTTTGGTGCAGCTAGGAATCAAAGGGTTGCACAGCCATCAAACCCATCAGGTAGGAGGGGGCTGTCATGGGGAAGAATCTTTGGAGATTCAGGTGTTGTTGGTCCTCCCCTTGGTAGTGCCACCCCTTCATGTTCATCTGCTTCTGCTAGATCTGAGCTCTCAGTCTATCTGGACAGTGACAATGTGACCCTTTATGATGATACTTTTGACATTCTTCTTTGATGGCGTGACCACAAACTGACCTATCATGTCTTATCTATAATGGCCAAAGATATCATGGCAGTACCAGTGTCTACAATATCATCAGAATCTTGCTTTAGCTTGTGTGGCAGGATCATTGAAGAAAGGCGTCGCCGCTTGTCACCTGAAACTGTTGAGATGCTGGCCTGCTTGAAGGACTGGGAGTTAGGAGAGAAGAGGGAGCAACATGAAGCTGCTGACGACAGAGACCTCCAGGAAGCCTTCAAGGAGTTGTTTCTTGATGATCAAGGTGGTGCTGCAGCTGCTGATGCTGGTGAGTGAGGTGTGAAGAAGGTGATGACTCAACTTTTGGGCTTTTGTGTGAGTTGAGATTGGACTTGCTGTTGTCTCTCACTCACTTGTGTAATAGGGAGTAGTAAACATTTGAACAATGGTCTGGAACTGTAATAACTTGAGACAATTTAGAGTTGGCTGTACTCTTTTCTTTTCTAGGGTTTCTCACAAGGGTGAGTTTTACCTAGAAAGGTTTTTAATGAGGCAGCATTGCACAAACAGCTCATTCTGATAATATTAAGTTCAAGTTATCTATTTTCTTGTCTTCATGTTCATGTGATCATGTCTTATGTAGCTTATGTAGCTGTTTTCATGCTTATCAGCTTATGTAACTGTTTTTAGTGACTTGTGTGACTTGTGTGAGTGAAAAGGAAGAATCTGTTGAAAAATTGGAGTTTGGAGCTGTGTTTTTTGTTTTGTTGGGCTATGGGCCGACCCGGCCTGTTAATTCTTGCGGGCTCTTGCGGGCTGGCACGGCACGAAAGAGGCCCATAGTGCCGTGTCTGGGCCGAATGCCAGGCCCACGTGCCTGGTAGGCACGGCCCGCAGGGCCCGCGTGCTTCCTCGGCCCGACAACATACGGGCCGTGCTGGCCCGCCACCGTGCCGTGCCGTGCCGTGCCGGCCCGTTGCCCATCTTTAGGCGGCGTGCAGGTGCAGCCAGCCAGCCTGGCGCCGCTCTTGGCGGTCGGCATACTCAACGTCGGGAGGCCTATCCAAGTGTCGCCGATCGGGGTGGCGGCCGGGGAAAGCTGTTTAGTTCCCTGAAAAGGATAAAAAATGTACTGTAGCATGTTTTGGCTTTATTTGGTAAATAGTGTCCAACCGTTGACTAATTAGGTTCAAAACGTTCGTCTCGCAAAGTACAACCAAGCTGTACAATTAGTTTTTGATTTCATCTACATTTAGTACTCCATGCATGTAACGTAAGTTTGATGTGACGGAATTTTTTTTTTTGTATAGTGCATTTTTGGAGCAACTAAACACAAGGTGGAAAGCGCAGCTCTGTCCAGGATGGTAGTGGAAGGCATCTTTGCTCTCGAGGTCGTCAGGGCGTCAGTCGGTTTCGTTTCGTGGCTGCATGTGACGACTTTGCCCGTTTCGACGAACGAGGCGCATTCATTCACCTTCTTCTTCGCCGCTGCTGCCATGCGACCCACGCCATCCGTTGACAGCCGAGCCGGTGTGGACGCGTAGAGCACGTACGGACTACGAGTACGTACACCTTTCTTCGTTCCCATGGTATTCAGACAATCATCAGACAGGCCCTAGAGTACCTGCCTTCGTCGGCATGCACCATGGATGCATGATGGAGGAGCAGACTGCATCCTCTAGATTGTGCTGGTGGGTGCATGCCAAGATTTTGCAGGGGTTTACAAATGATGGCACGGATCGACCAGGCAGAGATCGCTGTGAGCCCGTGAGTGGTGATAAGACAAAAGGGTAGAAAAGAAAGACGTACGCGCTCAGCTGCGAGAAAGGGTGAACCCACCGAAGGGGAGGTTCCTTTCCATTCGATCCAGTGCTGTGCTCCGTAGTGGCTGTGGCTCGCCACCGGACCACGACACCAGCTGAGCTCCGTCACTCTGCTCTGCTGCTCCCTAGTCACAAGTAGTAGTGTACTACTCCTACTCCGTAGGATGGATAGGACACGGACACTGCGAGAGGAAGACTAGTCGCTGGAGACATGGACGGGCAATTATTGGGTGCATCATGTCACGCGTCCGTGAAGCCTGAAGCACTGAAGCTTCTTCTCTTCGGGGGGGTGTTTAGTTTTAGGAGTTAAAGTTTAACGAACACTATAGTATTTTTGTCTTATTTGATAAAAAAAATTCTAATTTAGGACTAATTAGACTTAATAGATTCGTCTCGTAAATTACTCTTAATCTATGCCGACATGCATGTAATTAGTCTACATTTACTACTTCATGCATTTGAGCGAACATTAGACCCCGTTTGGTTTGTTTTTGTTAAAGTTTAACTCTCATCACATCAATGTTCCCTCAAATGCATGGAGTACTAAATGTAGACTAATTGCATGTATGTCGGTACAGATTAGGAGTAATTTACGAGACAAATCTATTAAGCCTAATTAGTCCAAGATTAGAAACTTTTTGTCAAATAAGACGAAAGTGCTACAGTATTTGTTAAACTTTAACTCCTCAAACCAAACACCCCCTTAATGTGATGCGAGTTAAACTTTAACAACGTGAAACCAAACAGGCCATTCGTATGGGTATGGGCAGGGGCATCATCGGATCCTTTGCTTCGAGTGCACTGTAAGAGCATCTCCAACCAAACCCTCATATTTTGACCTCTTATCCTTCGAAGTAGGGCTTCCTCATCCAGATTTCATCCTCTACTTAGTTGTGAACTCCAACCGATCCCTCATATTCGCCTCCCTACTTTCTCCCACCTCTATTTTATGCATATCTTGTAACTAACAAATCAACCATTTTTAACAGCTATATTTTCGACGTTTATACATTTATTAATGGCTACATTCCAATGGCCATTTTTTGCAATGACAATTTTTTCAAAGTCTCTCTTTTAGAAGGCCATATTCCAGCGAATTTGTTGCAACGTCTCTATTTCGAACGGCTCTATTTCAAACGTCTCTATTTCGAACGGCTCTACTTCAAACGGCTATATTGCAACGTCTCTTGAGTTTACTTTTATATATGCTTACACACTCACCTGGTTCATACACCAACTCATTCGTTTTATTGCTCCTTCTCTACTCTGTTGTTCCTTCTCCACCGGAAATGAGTCGTCTCTCTCGCTTAGATTCATCCTCATCTTCGGATGATGATGATGAGCCTGAGCTCATCCTTTGTGCATTACACCAAGCCCACACTCAATATCTAGCTTTGAATAGTCCACGTTGGGGAGGTTCTATACCTGGCCGAAACTATATTCATCGAGATAGAGAAAGTGGCCATTTTAGACTCTACAATGACTATTTCTCAGAACATCCAACCTATGGGGAATCTATATTCCGACGTAGGTTTGTAAATATCTCGGTCAATTCGTTGCCCTCTTTTCTCATGCTCTTTCTATGTGTAAGTTTTGTTATTCTCATTTCTTTGCTCAGGTTTAGAATGGCCCGTCCTCTGTTTCTTCGCATAATGTAAGCTATAGAACAACATGACAATTATTTTGTGCAAAAAAGAGATAGATGTGGACGACTTGGGTTATCGTGTTTGCAAAAGGTTACTGCAGCATTGATGATGATCAATTATGGAGTACCGGCAGATTTTATGGATCAATATATTCGCATTGGTGAAAGTACTGCCCTAGAGAGTCTTAAAAGGTTTGTTACAGCTGTAGTTGAAGTGTTTGGAGATGAATACCTAAGATCTCCAAATGAGTATGATACTACCAGATTACTTGCAATAGGTGAGCGCAGAGGTTTTCCAGGAATGCTTGGTAGCATAGATTGCATGCATTGGCAAGGGAAAAACTGCCCTGTGGCATGGCATGGTCAATATAGGGGTCATAAGCGTGAGCCCACTATCATCCTTGAAGCTGTTGCTTCCAAAGATCTCTGGATTTGACATGCTTTTTTTGGTTTGCCAGGGTCTCTCAATGATATCAATGTTCTTCACCGTCCACTTTTGTTCATGCTGCAATACATTCCAGCAATGCATCTCTCAATGATCTCTTCTTGCTTCCTTTCGTAGACTGAGAGGCTTGTTCAACAACATTGTGTCCTTCAGGTGAGATACCAAAATAAGACCCATAATCAGCCTCGGTCTTGTCCACATTGCTCCCAAAAACATCATCGAAGCTGGGCATTTCCATCTTCCTGCACTGCAAAGTACATTGCAAACCAATTTAATGAGATACGCTGTGGGCTAAAATGGATACGCTGTTCATGGATCACATGGGCTCATATGGGTGAAGGATTTAGGTGCTGTTTGGTTTCGTAGCTAGCTCAGTAGCTCTTCTTGCTTAGGTGGCACAAATAACATTTCTCAAAAAAAAAAAGTCGCACAAATAACAAGAAACTTGCCAATCCAAGGGTGCCAAGTTGATTTTCTCACAAGTCACAACAGCAAGCATAGAAATCGAGGTGTATTGTCACCTAACCAAACAAACTATCTACTCCAAATCCTTGCTTGGCAAGGTTAGTATTGACAAAGGTACCAAGCAATAGTTGTTGTCAGTACTAGATTTTAATTGCTATTTTTAGAAAAATGATGTTTTAATCTAGTCTCAGGCTCTCAGCATAAGTTTGGTGCTCAACAAATCCTTATTTTAATTTCAGCCTCTTACTGATAAAAGTAAGCTCTCAAAAGGCACAAAATACACTAGGGGGAAAGTCTAAGCACTAAGCTATTATTAGACGACCATCCATGTTTGGTGAAGATTTTCATGACTATTATTTTCAGAATATGACATGCTCACTACAACCTTACTCCTTCTCTAGGATGGTCAAAAAAACAAAACAAAAAAAAGCCTGTCTAGTGAGTGGCATTGAAAATGACCTGCTCGAAAAAATAGCGCCGTTAAGTTATGGGTTACCCATTTTGTTTCGTAGTTCATCAATGCCTCACAATTAATTAAGGGTTATATCACTTACCACAAAAAAATAGCGCCGTTAAGTTATTCAAGAAATTTAGAGATGCCAGATGCCTCGCAATTAACAGTTATATCACTTATCTGTGTCAAGTCAAGAAATTGAAACCAGTTGTTCAGGTTTCATCAAAAAGAATCTAACGGTTCAGCTCCGCTCAATTCGCCAAAGATAATAGTAACTTGAGAAAAGGTGGTAATTTGTTTTTATTGTTTGCTGGTTAGCTCACTTTTTTTAATACTTTTTATTTTAAGTTCAGAGCTCCCTCTACAACAACCTAGAGTACTATTCGGAACTCTCTCTATTAAAAAAAATCTAGGTTTCATAGGATTGTACAGTAGGAGTAGCTAGGATGTTAACGCGCTCTAAGGGTGCTCCCAATGTAGAAACCACTATAGTTTCTATGAACATTAATTGTACAGTCATCTCGGCGCTTTACTGATGTGGTAAGGTAGTTATTGGAGAGAGAGCAAAAATCATAGAAACCGGGTCTAAGTTAGAAACCATGTCTATATGAGAACCAAGACACAAAGGGATGTGATTGGTAGAGAATTAAGAGAGAATGTACGTGATTGAATAAAAAATTATTATGCAGAAACTATCCATTGAGATCATGATTTTCTATATGTAATGTCTATAGAAAGTAATAGATATAGAAACTATATGTAGTTTCTAACATTGGGACTGCACTAAAGCATGATGAATCTCGCGTTTTGCATTTAGCTTAGATTACTAAAGCATGTACTAGTCTGTCCCATAAAAAGAGTCGCTACAGAAGTCATGCTGGTCAAACTTTCTCGACTTTGACTAGATTTATAGAAAATACGCACAACATTTATATATCTGAAAAAATATATTATGAAAGTATATTCAATGATCTACCTAATGATACTAATTATATACTATAAATGTTAATATTTTATTAAATATATTTGATTAAAGTTGAAAGTTGTTGATTTTTTGAAAAGCAAGAATGACTTTTTTTTTACGGAGGGAGTACGTGATTGCATTCGAGCCTAGATTACTATTGGAAGTGCTGAATTGCAACAATACCGCCTTCAATCTGTCTGTCTGGCACGTCGTCTCAATTCGCACGGGTGTCACGAGAATTGGCGTTGGGGAGCAGGACAACGCATGGGGCCCCACCCCAACCCAGGCACGGGGAAAGAAAGAAAAGAAACGTTCGGCGCGTCCGGAGGCCAGACTGGGGAGGCGTGCTGGTGCAGCAGGGCCAACCGGGCACGGCAGCGTGGTTCATCATGCGGGTCCCTCGCGTGTCTTTGGGCGCCGCGGTTTCCGAGGAGCAGCGCATCGAGCCCCGCGCGGGCAGTGGAAAGAGGCCCTCGGCTGTTGGCTTTCTGCCATCGGGGACAGCCGCCCACGCCGAAACCCTGGCACGGGTCGGGCAGTGCCCACAGCCGCAGGCACACAGGCGGCAGTGGCAGGACTGGCACGCCCCGAGCCCCGACGCCGTGCCGTGCCCACTGGGCGGCCGGTCCAGCCGCAGCCCGCCTCGTCGCCTCCCCGTACGCCGACACGTCCGCCCACACCCCACTTGCGCACCGTGTCACTCACGTGACGACCCGCGTCTCTCGCCCCGTCTCCGTCTCGCTTTCTGGAGAAGGGCCTGTTTATTTCCCCAAATTTCACTATGCAAAAAGAAGATTCCCCATTACATCAAAATGCCGGCACATATACGAAGTACTAAATGTAGATGAAATAAAAAACTAATAGCACAGTTTTATTGTACTTTTCGAGACGAACATTTTGAGTCTAATTAATCATTTTTTGGACAATTTTTACCAAATAAAAACAAAATTACTACAGTACCTCGGGCACTGTTCATGCCCGAATTCAGACCCGAATTCGGGCATCTAAACACGGCCGAAAACATGTTCCGCTCCTCGGCGCGCCGCCCGGGCAGACCCCGGTGGACGAACGAAACGACGCCGACGCTGACCGTGTCGCCGTCGCCCTCGAGTCAACGCAGCGCGGGGCTGGTAGCGCCTTGGCACGCGCGCAGGCTCAGCCGCTCAGGGGGAGTGTCAGCGGGCCAGGCCTGCGCGATGCAGCCCAGCGGAGCGCATCGCTGCCTTGGCCCTTGGGTCTGTCCTGTTCGCTTCCTTCGCTGCCGCTGAGCTCCGGCGTCCGCCTCCTTGCTGCCGCGCTGCGCCTCGCCTCGCTAGTCCCCCACCGGCCACCGTACGGTACGGACGCCGTTTCTGTGCCATGATAACCTGCCTCAGTGCCTGTCCCCCGTCACGTGACCGCCGGCGTGCCCTGGCCGGGGACCTTGCTACTCACGCACTGACGCCTGACGGACGGTAGTACCGCTCTGTACTCTGCCTCTGGCTGCCCAGAGTTTATGCGGTCACAGACAGGCTGGTATTGTACGAGCAGGCGCTTGTGTATCTGTATCGGTAAGGGTATTCTAAAACCATACTCTAAAGCTTTAGAGTCAAAACTGCTGCACTAGATACTCTAAAACGATACTCTATTCTTTATCTCACTCTATATTTAAAGTGATATTGTGCTTACTCTATACTCTATCGTGGTGGGCCCCACTAGCTAAACAAAGGGGAAAAAAATGCTATAACTCACAAACCAAAAATCCAAATTAAATTTCGATTTCACCATTAAATTCTTCTCAATAAATCCTTCAAAACTAGATCACACATGGATATATTTAGATAAAGTGACAAGTGGGTCCCACAGTGGATAGAGGATGATATAGAGGATGGATGGATGCGGGAGAATTGAGTATAGAGGAGAGAATCTTGCTGACTAGAACGTATAAAGGATGAATATAGAGGTCCATGAGTGGCCCACCATTCCGGGTCTCGCGGCTTATACATTGGCTCTTCGGAGGCCCGCCTGTATCTGTTTCGTGTATGGGCTGTGCTGGGAAATAGTAAGAAAGGAAACCAATCCATGGCCACCGCCTCGAGCCAGACGTTGCCGGAGAAGAAGAGACTGGGCTACACGGTAGACGGGCATTCTGTTTCAGGCTGATCTACTCCTTGACCTAAACTGTCGGTACCAACATTAAGCAATCGCAGTAGCTCCGTAGACTTTGACGTTAATAAAAAAAAAACCAATTTTATTCTGTTATACTCTTTCGATAAGGCCCATGGAATTTAAACCAAGACAGGCCTGGTCTGCAGATTCAAACCAATACAGGCCCATGGATTTAAACCAAGACAGGAATAAAACCAAGGCAGCGGTAGTGTCCCTGCCCCAGGCCCAGCTAGAAGTCTACTTAGGCCTAGGACGTCTTAAGGCCTATGGATTTAACCGAGCTGCATGCAACCCAGGATTTACACACTGAAGGTATCCCAAAACCCGCAGCGCTAACATCTTGAGAGTTTTGTAAAACAACTCCCTATTAGATATGTTTTAGTAAAAAAAGAGAGAAAATAAAACTGCCTTCCAACAGTTTGGTAAGATACCTCCTTAAAAATAAAAAGTTGTAGTTAAATATTCTCTCCGACTCATAAACCTCCGTAGTCAAGAGGAACTCCGTATTCGTTACCCGTCCGTCGTTTCTCGTCAGAGTAAATTGGACACATGAGCAAATTAAGAAAATAAAAGATTCCAGATGAGAAAGCGGTAAGAAACCGTCAAAAAAGATTTCGTTAGTTAGAAATAGTTCGAGGTTCCTAGTGCAAAATCGTTTGGAAAACTATTAAAGGAACATATAGAGAAGGACAGCATTTAATGTTGTTGTTTTTCTATTAATTTACTAGATCTATTAGTTTAGCAAATAAATTATACCATACTCCTGCAGAGATTTCTTTTGAAAATTATACAGTATAACTCAGATCCTCACAACGCACGCATACTCACCCATATGAACACACGCAGGCAAACCGAGATTATGTTTGATCATAAACAACTACTCCGTACATGCCATTTCTATGCGCAAAAATTATTCAGACTTTTATATTCGGTCGGATTGAATATTCTAATTTGGTACTATCTTGGCTGATTTGTCAACTAAAATTATATATTTATTCACAAAATTTAGTACATCAGTAGACAACAAATATATGCCCCCCAAACTCTTATTGGCTAGGTTATGGCATTGTCGTGGCATTGAGCCTTGGCTGTTGAATTTCAGTTGGTGTATAAGTACTACACCCATTCTGTGTTGCAGTTCACTCTATTTTTATTATAAGCCGAACTTGTCTAATTTTGAAACAAAAAAAACTTTGTAGACAAATGCAACTAACATTTATAACATTTAATGATTATTTTGAAACATATTTTGGTAGTGCATTTGAATTTATAAATGTTAGTGTATATATTAGAAAAGTTTGACTTAAAACAAAATTAAAGTGAATTATAATCATATAAATGATAAAAAAACCCCTTAAATTCGTATATAGCAAGTTCTTGAGCAGACGATTAAACCCACGATCCAAACGCTGATAGTAGCAATGAACGAGGCTTGCATTCTTGAACTCACGGTGTGGCAGCGCCACAGGAATTTGAACACTTGTACTACTAGTACACAATACACGGATACACCCTTCAGAGGTTCCATTGATCATTCAGGGCTTCAGGCCGTGCAGAGCTCGCGCGAGAAACCGACGCGGCCATTGGCGACGTCGAACAGCACGCGGTGGTTCTGCTGCTGCATGCTGGCCAGCACATTAAGCGCCGCGTCGACGCCGTCTGGCGGCCCCGCCGCCAACGCCAGGCACGCGATTCCGCCCGACGAGCTGCGGATCACCACGTTCTCCTCGGGCAGCGTCACCGACAACAGCCCGTCGAACACGAACGTGACGGTCGGCACGGAGACGGTCACGTTATAGCACGTGTCGAAGCCGCCGAGCGGGCCGGCCACGGGCGCCCGCACCGTGCGCCGGAACGCGTCGCGCACGGCGGCGTACACCGGCGCGGACAGCCGCGTGAACATCGTCCCGGCGTCGACGATGGTGCCGCGGCCGCTGGCCGGGTCGAACGCGAGGGCCGACGCCGGGACCGGCACGGGCTTGCCGCCGACGCGGATCCCGACCATGTTGACGTAGTAGAGGGAAGGGCGGTGCGGGTTGGACAGCAACGGCGTCGTCTTGATCCGCTTCGGCTGCCCGGCGGGACCGAGCCTGAGCGTGCCGGAGAAGTTGGAGGACTTGTAGCTCGGCAGGCAGTAGGAGAAGACGGAGCCGTACACGTCCTTGGTCTGCGAAATGAACGAGAGCGGCCCGCGGCCGAAGCCGACGAGCCCCTGCGGCGGCACGGAGTTGCCCGTGACGACGTGGAGGCAACCGAACGTGTAGGCCGCCACGACGTCGTTGTCGGCCAGCGCGAGCGCGTCCTGCCCGAGCAACGCCTGGAACGTGGACGCAGCGTACGACAGGTTGAACGCGCACGACGCGCCGGGCCCTCCGGGGCACGACGGGCTGGGAACCTGGGAGCACTGCGGCGAGCCACAGCGCACGGGGCGGTACGTGGACGACTGCGTCGGGTCAAACGACGGCGCCGGCGCCGGGGCGCAGCCCGCGCAGGCGGCGCACGGCACCCACGCGGCGTCGTTGCTGGGGTCGATGGCGACGAGGAGCGCCTGCGCCGGCGTGCCGAGGCGCGCGCGGGCGACGTAGTTGGGGATGCTGAGGAGCTGCCGGCCCGCGCGATCGGCACGAACGAGCGGCGTGGCCCTTTCTTGGCTGCGCCACTGACCGGCGGCCCCGGCCGGGGCCCCGCCGCGAGCGTGGTCGCGCGCGCCGCGTCGGAAGCCGACTGCGCGGCGAGGGTGGCTGCCCATGTGGTGACCGGTGCCTCGACGCTGGGCGACACCGAGTGAGGAGAGCGTGCCAGGAGCAGCGTCGAGCTGCGCACGGCAGTGGAAGGGGCCAAGAGGCTGGACAAGAGTACGAGGAGCAGGAGGACAACCGTCAGTCTCAGCGGCGACATTGTCGTTGGTATCTCCGAGCAAGCAGTTTCTCCTTTCTCGTAGGATCGGAGGAGGTATGGAGATGCGGTGCGAGGGTTGGATGCTACTACATGGAAGTGTACTGTATTTATAGGAGCTGCCAAGGAGGACAAGAATCAGATACAACTTAAGTGGCCGATGCATTACACATTTACATGCTGGCAGCGTTTTTCTTTTTTTTTTCCTTTTCAAAGGGTAGTATGCACACTATATTGATTGACAGAGAGGATGCATATTTCTTGCATGCAGAGGAAATGTTTCAAGGGGAAATCATTACATTGCCGCGTGAGACTGGGACCTGCCTGTGTGCATTGCATACATAGCCTCGCCTAGCCCGCATATGAGTGATGAAGCTCTATGGAACGGCATGGACGACGGATCCGCTAAGGTTGGGTGGGTGTCTGGTCTGGCTACGATCTAGACGCATGCATGAAGATGACAGACAGAGCACAGGTCCAGGTCATGTGGTTTCTGCTGTTCTGAACCCTTGTCTGCGATCACTCCATAGTGTCGGTGGTTGGGATGGAAGACGACGACGACGATCGTCGCTTGGAGCCGCTGGTACCTGGTATCCTGAGTCCGCGCAGGTCTATGTGGGTTTGCGGGGGGCAGGGGGTAGTGCTCCGACGAGGATGACGAGTTGAAAGGCAAACGGCGAGCTGCCCCGCCGGCGTGCTATGGCTGCCGCGTTGGACTCAGGCGAGGGCACGGGAGCTGCACATGCATGCCATCATATGTGACCGCGTCTCCATTCTCCGACAATGGTGGACCGCCACTATCTGCGTGCAAATGTCAAAGAAAACGCACTCCAACTCGGCGCGATGGTGTGGTAGGTTTGTTTGTATGTAGATTAATGGAAGCTTTGGTTCGGAGAATCAACCGATCTTAGCAAGTGATTTATAATTTGAATTGGAGGGAGTAATTTTTTTTACCTCCCTAGAAATGCTTTTGGTAGTAGTTCTAGATAAATTTTACTTACCACGAAATTTGAAAATCCGTATATCATTTGGACACCGTGGAGTATTTGCTAAAAGCCGGCGAATCTTTTATAAGTGCAAATTCAACGACACAAGCATTTGACGGGACAATCTCTTTTGCCCATCTTCCCAAGCACAGCGCGAATCTGCATCACCATACTAATACTAATTAAAATTCGTTTGTACAGCACAGAGCACACGAATATTTTGATCCATAGCACGGGCACATCCTAACTGACTGTGATCTGTATATTTGTAATCCAATCCAATTTCTGAACATAACCAAACCAATTTGTATGCTTTGATCAGAGTTTCTATGGGCGTTGGATCCTGGTGGTGAGGGATGGCCTCATCTTGACGATCTGCTCGCCGTCGGCGCCCAGCTGCCTGGCGGACGCGCTGGCCTCGAAGTAGCGCTTGATGATTTACAGCACGAGTGCACCAACACAACTTACTTAATGATTTACAAAAGCACCAAGTGTTTTATCTCAACTTAACTACAAAAGGTACTTCATTACACTAATTTAACGACTAGTCTGCCCAGTCTCGCCATACAGGTCTATATCCGTGATTATCTTCGCGGCCGTCGCTTGGGAGGTAGCTCTGAGCTGCTCTGCCTTCTCCTGGTCGGTGTTGCTTGACACACCGGCCTCCAGCCTTCTCAAGTCCACTCCGGGGTAAAGTGACCGCACCACGGCCAGGACATAGGCGGCCACATATTCGCCGACGTCCCGGATGTATTGTTTAAACCAAGACTAGGAGTTCTTGCACTTGTCGACGATGGCGCCTGGTCGGGATGCTCTGCCGGCTGCTGGCTCTTCCGGCTCCATCCCGATCAGGTTCAGAACTGGTGTGATGCCATTCTCCATCGCCTGGCACTTGTCTCGGTATCGTTTGACCTCCTGAGTGAGGACATCAAACTATGCCTTACTGTTTCGGCGAATAGCTGCATTTAAAACAAGAAGGTCATGCTGAGCATTATGACTTAAGGATTAGTTTACGATCGATTTGTCGGACACTCTGGAGCTTCTTGTCGAGCAGGTCCGCCCGTTTCACCAGCTCCTTTTTTTCGTTGGACAAGCGGGCCACCTCCTCGTGCAGTAGGATTTTCTCTGCTTCCATCTCTGCCGAGTAGGGCATGGTTCATCAAGAAATCAAAAGATAGACATGGTCAGAGTTTTTCCTACGCACCTCTTTTCTCTTGGTTGAGGCGGTTGCGCTGCTCGGCCATTGCTGCTCTCTTCACGTCCAGTGCAGCTTGCTCGTCCTGGGCCTCTTGCAACCTCTCCTGGAGACGCGCTACGTTAGCATTTTCCTCCACCGTCAGGATGATGGTGTCAAAGCATTGTCTGCGATACTTCGACGTTTTCTCAATACTCCGCGGTACAGCAATGGGTTACTCCTATAATACTACAAAGGACTCATCCGCACAAGGTAGGGCTTGTGGCGTTTTTACCTTGATCTGGCTCATCAGGTCGTCAACGGTGCGCTGCAGCTTGCGCACAGCTCTGTCAGCGTGGAACACCCACTCGCCGTGACGCTTCCTGGCCACGTGGATGCACTGCGGTTGCACTGTTTCCTTTGGAGCCCGGTTGATCTCCTCGATCTTTGGCTCCTCTTCTATCGCTGCTGCTTCCGGTGCATCTCCTTCTGCAGCAGGATTGTCGTTGTTGGTCCCAACGCCGAGCACGACACCCATAGTACCGCCAGAGGCGGCATCGGGCGCGTCAGCATTGGGCACTGAGCCCTCACTGCTGGTCTGTGCCGTGCTGTTCGGCGCTACTAGCGTGCTCGGCGCGCTCATCTGCACGGCTGCTTTCTGCAGCCGCTGGCTCTTGGTCGCCAGTAGGATTTTCCACATTTTCCGTGGATTCCGGCCTGCAGCGCTGTGAATAAGAACATACTCAAAGATAACTGCAAATGACTACAGAGTTACTTACATGTCAGAGCGCCTAAATGCAGCTCTGAAGGGATGACCGTTGCGGCTACCACTCCCCATGACACGGGCACCAGCCGGCTGACTGCTGCTTGCCTGTCCCACTGTGGTCTGCGGGTGCTCGGGGACTGCTGAGCCTATCCCGCGGGTGCTCAGCGTCGGTGCTCGGGGTGGCGTCGCTGCTCGGGGCGGTGTCGGCGCCCTCGGCGGCGTCGGTGCTCGTGGTGGCGTCGCTGCTTGGGGTGGTGTCGGTGCCCTCGGTTGTGTTGCTGCTCGGGAAGATGTGGGCACACTTGGTGGCGTTGGCGCGCGGGACGGTGTCTGCGCCCTCTACCGACGCATCAGCGGCGTCTCCTCCTCCTCCTCCTTGTCGTCTGTCAAGCCGACCACGACCTTACGTCATTTCTGGCTGCTATCCTCATCATTAATATTCAAGCGGCCTCCCGTGCCTAGGGGGCCAGTGGATTTCTTCTTCTGGGAAGGCCCCTCTGATGTGAGGCACTTCCAGGCTACTTTCCTTGTCACGTGAGGTTTGACGTCTTTCGCCCCCTCTTCGCTGCTATCGGTCACCCTTTGTCAGCGTTGCGAACGGGTCTCCCGGGCATCCATGCCGGCTGGCCAGTCATCAGTGGGCACATCGGAGATGTATACCTCTGCCCGGTCCTGGCCACGCATCTTGCACAGATCAGATTCAGTGTTAAGATTGCAAACCAGCAACTATCAGGCATGGAGTTGAATTGTGAACGACTTTGCACGTACCGTGTCGGAGGCGAAGCCAACTTGTATGCTCTCATTGCGTTCGGCAGTAGGCGGTATCCTGCCAAGTCAAACAGCTGTGCCAGCCACCTATCTATCTCCTCACTTGGGAGCTGCTCCGATGTCTCCTGGGTCGCGTCGTCAGACCCGGAGTACTCGTACATCGGATGCACCCTTTCCTTACAGGGCTGCACCCGTCTGAAGATGAAGTTGGTCGCGACAATTGGGCCATCGATCTGGGTCTTGTCAAGCAGCTCCTGCACTTGCACCATCTCGGCGCTAGTCGGTCTCGCCGACCAGCTCTCCTACTGCTCGGGAATCTGGCTGACGTCACATGTCGCAAATGGTTCTTACTCCTGTTGCATGTAGACCTATTTGCGGTACCAATCCCTCATCGAGGTGTTCAGAGGGACGTTCAGATAATGCGCTTTCATGTGATCCCAGAGAAGCAGATACGCTCCTCCGGCTATTTTGGACCCCCAGATCCCCTTTTCTTTTTGAGGCAGAAGAAATGACGCCATAGATTGAAGTGGGGGTGGATTCCAAGGTACACCTCACAGAGGTTGATGAAGATAGAGATGGACAGGATAGAGTTGGGATGCAGATTGCACAGACTAACTTTATAGTAATACAGAAGCTTGCGTAAGAATGGGTGACAAGGATTCCCAAACCCGTGCCAGTAAAAATCTTCAAAAACAACGAGTTCACCAGGGCGGGGGTCTGGGAAGCTCTCACCGATAGACGGCCTCCACCCTCCGATGGCAGCATTGGGAAGCACGCCGCGCGTCGATGAGCTTGTGGATGGAGCTCTCCGTGCTTGTGGATTTCGTCCACTCTGCCGACATCATCTGAGCCCTCCGTCCACGGGACCCGCGGGCCATCTCCTTCTTCTCTGGCAACAAAAATACGGCTGCGGCATGTGAGATGGATGCAGCGAGGCTAGATCTGGCGAAAATACGGTGGCTGCAAGTGGTTCGGATCTTGGGTTTGAGATTCAACTACAATGGCTATGCGGGAAGCAGAAGAGATGGAGCGAGGGAGGAAGACAAACCGACAAGAAAGGTGAAGTGGAGTAGTGGAGCGGCGCCGCACGGGTATTTATATGAAATGGTGTGACCCTTTGACTTCCAGGGTTTTTGGATAACTGTGCCCCATGCGCGGCGTCCGCTTCCTCAATTATTGGCTTTCAGTGGGCCGCTAACTAAGCCTCGCCTATTGAGTATCATGGCTCAGTGGGCCTGAGGCTGTCGGCTTTGGATTTTAGCGCGCCAGTATTTCTTTGGGATATTCCGATTGCTACAAGAGGTCCACAACGAAGCTAGGGATTGGGTCCACAGCGGAGCTGCGGACTGGGCCCTCAGCTGAGCTGGGGACTGCCCCAAAGACAAAAGCTGGGGACTGCTATGTGGCAGAGCCATGTCTTGCTTCTCTGGAATTGTGAGGTCAATGCTCCCATCTGCAGCAGAGCTAGGACTGGGCCCACAACAGAGCTAGGAACTTGGCCTCCAGCAGAGCTGGGCATCGTGGTAGATTCATGGTCCGTTTCTCGACTGAGTTGGGATTATTTCTTTTTGGATCCTGGCACCACGTGACCGAGTCACCTACTGTCAGGCTCGGGGACTAAGTGGGCACACTTCACCTAGCGGTGAATGTTCTTACTATTTTTGCAACATAGTTGGCAGATAGTGCCTGAGGCATGACCCCTACCTTGGATATACCGATCCTGAGGATCATTTCTTGTACTGGCCACTGTCTCCCACCCTATGCTTTTGCATATGCTTTGTGGTAGGTGGAATGCAAGGGTAAATCAAATGGCCTATATATGGCTGTAGGCTTCCTATGCAAGTTCATCAATAATTATCTATGATAGTTTATCAAGTTTCAACCCATCTCATCCACATGTTCTCCCATCCCAAACACACCTCTCATCTCATCTCATCTTATCTCATCTCACTCTCTCTCAAGACGACAAGGATGACTCCCGCTCGTACCTTGCCTCAATGGCCAAAGCCGAAATCCAACAGGAAACCCAGAGGAAAGTAGAAGGGACCCCTCTCTCTAATCAAGTGAAGCGTAGGTCATGGGAATGTCCATATCCGCGGACGTGGCTATACATATAGATCGATCAACTCTGCAGAGCGTGTACACCAGGAAATCCATAAGATCGCCATTATCGGCAGTGCCCCGCCTAGGCTGATGCCGACTGCCTCCCAACTGGTGCGGTGCCACCCTACCACTCAGCCCTGGGCCACCTCGGAGTCCACCAAAATGCTGAGACTGTGAGACGTAGTACTGGGCCCCCAAGGTTACTACGCTATCTTAGGAGGGTGTGGGCTCCCATGCCCGTACCTCCCTACACTGTCACCTTCCAACCTAGTAGTAGTGGCACCACCCTAGTCAGTTGGGTAATCGTCCCCTGCTCATCGGGAGCGAGTGGTGTGCACGAATGTCCTATGGTTCCGGTTCTAAAGACATACCAGTCCTTAGGGGAACCGAATAGGATATCTTCTCAAGGGGATAACCAACGCCCGTGCCTTGACGGCACCTCCACCAGGGATAAACAACACCTCGGTCCACCTCACACATGTACCTGCCACAGGTACCTCTCGCGAGGGATGCCTAGGTCGCACCCCTCGGGAGAGACTTGCCCTAAAGACTCATCGTAGGATCTTGCCCAATCAACTCAACCCTCACCACACACCTAAGACTCACGCCAAGATCTTCCTAAGTTCATTACCATCATTATCAAGTTATCGACACCACGTGCCTTATCCAGTCACGTTATCCCTTCACCAAGTATCACATCACAGGTATAATGCATAGTGAAAGTAAGGCAGTAAGTAGAATGCAAGCGTCTATCCTAGCAGCGGGTGTGCAGGGGAATAGGTTGCGACAAGGTAATGGCTCAAGGCAAAAACTACCATGCAACCTATCATCATTTTTATCTCTTAAAAGTAAAGCGCTAGCAGTTCTAGTGATTGCATGCGTAATAGGATCTACAAGGTTGGGTGGGACGTGGAACACCTGTTGAATGTCAACTTCGAGATCCCCAGCGTACTTGTCGTTGCTCTCCTCCAAGGTCCCTCCATCCGCATGTCCTTCCTCCAATGGGTCCTGATTCGATCAACACTAACTTCGATGCAATTACCTCGTTACCACGACAAGCGAAAGAGCAATCGGATCACTAAACCAAGGAAGACCGCGAAATGAGAGGCAACAAAGCACCGAAGGAACAACTACACCAGAAGAACACAAAAAGAGAGAGCGACTTAGCCCTCTCGGTGGATGTCCGATCCCTAGGCCAAAGAATAAGAGTGGTTGTTTACTAAGCACAAGCTTAAGCCTTAGCCTAGCCAATACTTTCTAGGTCAATCATGTCAACCTATATGGCTTAATAGAAATGGCATAGGCTCTAGCTCATCCTAAGCAAACACCATGGCTCATGGCCTTCGATCCGAGCGTCATGGACACTGATGAGAACCGAAAAGACTACAAGCAGGGTTCTCTCTCAATCCTCATGCCATTGAAATTGGTGGGAACCAAGAGAGGGTGGAACGGGGAGCGAAGAGAAGGGAGAAGAGAGGCAGTCTACCTCTTCCAATACACATGCCATGGCGAAAGGCAAGGCATCAGAGAGGAGCGACACACAAAAGAACACGAGTGCTCAAGCTCCTTGTAGGGTACCATAACCTAGGTGCACTAAATGCACTAAGACATCCCTAGGGTTCTTAGCGGTGCAGTTGTCACCACGAGAACCAAAGAAATGCTACGGTCTAAATATGTACAAGCATACAAGAGGCTTGAGCACAAAGAGCCAAAAGAAAGGGGTCAGGGATTCACCTTCCTTTAATCCACTCACCATAGTAGCCGATGGGGATTTTAAGGAAAGGAAACAAAAGAGCACAAACAAACACTAAGGGACGCAAACAACGAACTAAGGGCTTGATTCCATGGCACTTCGATCTGCATGCCATGGTAAGGACATGAGCCGAGGTAGTTGGAATCAAGAAGATCAATCTACATCTTACTGGATCGACGGGGATTGATAGGGGAGAAGATAGGAGAGAAAAATGGTCTCCACATTCTTTCGACCAACTTGCCATGGGGAAGGGCTCGGGTTGAAAGAAGGGAGGCGCAAACCCAACGGCTCTCAATCCACCCCAACTCGTAAATCTTCACGACCTAGGTGCAGAATCAGCACAAGACTATTCCTATGGCCCCTAGCGATGAGATTATCACCGCAAGAGCCACAGAAATGCCTGGGTCTAGGTGGCACAGGCATACGAGGTGGTTAGGATAAGAGCAAAAGAGAGCAAAGGCAAAAGAGGTAGAACCTGATGGTCATAGCGAGGTAACTCACGGCCATAAGCTCCACCTAAACGAGTTGATTTCATAGTTCTACGATTATCAGCTGTAGCAGAACCTCCTAAATTATATGGCCCACATGCACCTGTCATTGTCCCTAAGACCTCTGACAGCGATACATGTACACCAAATAACCTAAGAAGATCTGTCGGGTGCCCTCACAGGACCCCGATTAAACTACATTTAACAACTCATACCAGGATCAACAAAGAAGTAACTACAACATTACAACATTTGTACAAAACTTTACATCAGAGTGCGGAAGAATAACAACAATGAATTTATAAATCATGATTAAGTTAACTTTTTACAAACTTAACTTGTATTGCGGAAGTCGAGTAGAACTACAGAAGACAACTTAGGTAGAGCACCTAAGTTAGGAGAGGACAATCAGATCATGTCGAGCCCACCGACATGACCTAATTAGCAGCACCAGTTAGCACCTGCAACAGGGGTTAACAAACCCTGAGTACGAGAGTACTCAACAAGACTTACCCGACTAAGAAAAAGACTCCAAGGGCATGCTAGCTTTAGGGAATCAAGGTACGGGTATTCCAGAATCAAGATTTTCTTTTGCAGAAAAGCTTACTAAAGTAGATCCTTATCTTCAACATTTTACTTTTACCATTGATGGTTCATTAACCAAATCTAGGTGATCCTAATCTAAATCAAAGTAATTATCATCAAAACTTTTCTCATTCTTTCTTTCAATTCCAGTTCTTAACTACGATGCAAGTCAGGTGATCAAGTCTCCATAACCGAGGAGCAACGACGATTCGAACCGATTATACCCAGCTGGGGATCCCTAACCTCACGACATATGTAGAACCGAATCTTGCATATATCAACCCTCATTTAGATCTCCCAAAACCAAAACGTGTCCATCGCCACCCGAGAGTACAGTACCCCTCGAACCCGACCAAATTCTAGCCCCGAGGGTACACGCTACTCTCGCCATCTCTCCACTCCCAGTGTGAGGTTAGACGTTCTCGTAATGGAATCACCAACATTTTGGGCTTACCCAAGGCATGAGGCTAGTTGCAAAGTCTCGAACACAACAGGCTTACAACGAACGGACCTTAACTGACAAGGCGGAAACACTACATTGAGACTCCTTTCCCAATGCATGTTAGCAGTGGCCAAACCACCCGCCCGATCTTTCAAGTTTATTCTCATATTTCAATATTCATTCAATATGCCGTCATGGCTATATAAATATTGCATTTAAAAGCTTAACTTCTAAGCATAGCGAAGCATACTACGCATTTTCCGTAAAACAGGTATCAAGGTTGATATCACAATAATCAAGGATGATAATGCAGCAATTAGGTTATCACTCAACTCCTAATTACTTAATGCAGTAAACCATAATATAAATAATAAAATATTTGTAAAATTCAAGGTAGGGTTTAAATGCACCGGGGCTTGCCTTGCGTTGCAGCGGTGGTTAGTTCTCGTAGAAGTCAAGTTTGACACCAACACCTCGAGTGTATCACCTTCTCCGAAGCTTGATCGACATGATCCAAAACACTCTCGTATGCACTACACGTATACAAATGATGCGAGATTTAATATGATGGAATGCATGCCATGATGCATGACGCATGATGATGAACAAGGAATAACATGCAAGAGACATTTAGAAAGGATAAACATTAGTTATCTACTTGAGTACAGCTTTTCTTCGTGGTACAGTTGCAAACTAACAACATTAACTTAACATTACAACTAGGGTTCATTAAGTGGTTAACACTAATGACTTTGATTGAGTACATGAAATATCATTAACATTTTTAGTTGTTCTTTTATCAAGCCAAAGGTTCACTTATCATAAAACACTTTTAGTTAACCATTTAACAAGCTAATCATGAAGTTAACAATGAATTATGCATAACATACATTACAAAAGGCAAACAAGGCAAGGCTAGGATTACATTAACTCATCATACTAAGCTAACAAGGCATATCAAGAGAAACCTATAAGTTATGGTTTCACTTAACATACACGCTTACTATTTAAAGCTACATCATGAAAAGATATGTAGAAGCAATGTATATGAAAATGCATAACTCAACTTGTACCATCTCTTATTAATTTAATCTTTTCATCCAAGAGGTTGCATTAACAAAATAATCACATCACATACATGCATCAACTAATGGAAATCTTAATTAAACTAAAAAGCATTTTTAGTTTTCTATTATCTCCAATCGATCATGAGCATACCAAACAAACAATTATATGCCATGAAACAGCAAAGGTAAGGGTGTTCCAAGGTCCACAATCAACTTCAAAATACACCCAATTCATTTTAGGATTTATGCTAATCATTTAATATTTATTAACTAATTAACTAAGCATATAATTAAGGATATAATTAAACATCATCAAATTAATCCCAAACTTTTTGTGAAGGTTGATTCTAGCATAAAACAGTTACACAAAAAGTTTCATGACCGTTGGATATTTATTTTAGCCTACAAAAATCATGTAATAAGCATTTGTTAATTAAAAGAGCTAATTTTTAAGCATCTAAAAACTATTGATTTTTATGGTTTCATATTTTTCCCACATAGATCACATCATGAAGAGACTGCACCAAAAATTTCATGATTTTATCATGTACCAATAATTAGTTATGAAAAGCACAAATTCAACATATATCCTGAAAAGGAAAAAGAGAAACAGCACTGTGCGCACTATTCACCTGAGTCATGGTCTTCGCACTTAGGCCCCTGTCTTTGTTCCTATTCTGGCGCGAAGCCCCTGGTCGCAAATGAAGAACAGAGGACGCACGGCGAGGCTCGAATTCGGCCGGCTGATGCTCGTCGGCGGCGAGGGAGGTGCGTAATAGCACTGAGGCATCGGGCCGCACCTGAACACAGTCCTCGCATGGCCGGAGACGGTTCGTGGCAACCCGGCCACGTGCGACCACGGTGCTACTGGCCATGGCGGATGACTGCGGTGGCAACCGGCGTGTCCTGCGGATGGAAGGTAAAACCGGCAAGCCGGTGAGCATCACAGCATCTAGGAGAAGCTGAAACACAAGATGGAAAGAAAAGAGATGCTCCAGAACGAGCTGTCCACGGTGAGGTGGAGCATGGCAACCATGGCAGACCGCCGCGACGGGAATCCGGCCCGTGGCCGATTCCGGCGAGGAGAGGCGACACAAGTGGGTCAAGGAGGTTCGTGAGGAGCCATTGAAATTGGAGACGCAAGCAATTGAGCTGGGAGCGAGTGATGGTGGTGAATTTCGCTGGCGGCCGAGCTCACAGGCGACGGAGCAGAGGAAGGAAATAAAGAGAGGGCGACCGGTGCGGGCTTAAAACGGCGAGGACGAGCCAGGAGAGAGCACGGGCACCTTCTGGAACGAGCCACGCGGTCGTCCACGTGCCCAAACACGAGAGGCGACGCGGAGTTGGCCAAACGGTGCACGGCAGCTCACCGGTGAAGCAGACAGCCGAGCTGCTCCCGTCGCGGTACTGTAGCAGCCTGACAGTGCATCTTCATCTCCTCTTTTCTCCTCATTCCACAAAAGAACAGGAAAAACTTCCAATACAAAAGTTGTTCTCCTTGATACTCTCTACAACTTTGCTTTCATGCTCATACTCCAATTCGGACCAGATCAATGAGATTTTGAAAGGGGAAGATAGACACAAGAAATTGTCTTTTGAACACTGAACTGAAACAGAACTAGTTTCAGAAACAGCCTGAAACTCTCCACTTCCTCCTCTATTCTCTCCAACTTTTATATAGTAACTTGATCTGCTCCCAAAATAAAAGTTGTTCCTTGATCCAAGTTCTCCACCTTTGCTTAAGGAACCCTCACCCAAAACTTGATGGTTTGAAAAATATAGAATTTTGAAGAGAGGCACTTTAACACTGAAAACTGCATTTCAGTTAAGAGCTTTGAAAAAAATTGGTTCGATTAGCTAACTTGTGACAGTAATTAGTGATCACCCATTAATCAAGCATCACAATCAAAGACACAATATCAAAGTTCAAACATTGCTCCATTCAAAGAAACTTAAGTTGCACAAATTTTTTTTAATGAAAATTAATTTCATAACTCACCAAAGATTGAACTTAAACACTGTTTTTTAGAACTTAGGTAAAAATGGCTAAGTTAGAAAATCAACCTTAAATCCAATCTTTGAGCTCCAAATTAAACATGTTTGACTTGGAAAACATTTCACTAATTTGCCTCTATTTCTCAGAGCACATTTTAAACAACAAAGTTTATTTTAGGAAAATTTTATTTGCTTGGGCAAAGTCACATATAGAAATCCACATAGAACCTTAATTATTGTTCATGGCATCATTCCATGCAACACATGTAAATCAACATTGGCAACCTAGGAAACATCATATTTGCAACATGGACATGCTCTTATTGAAACATTACTATGCAACATATGAAACACTACCTATGCAACAGAGACCTGGTATGTGAAACATTGCTTATGCAACATGAAATGCATCTTATGCCTTGATGTATAATGATAATGCATGATCATTACATAATCAGGTGTTATTTAGTATAGTAACACCAGGGGTGTTACATCAGCCCCCAATTCATATCCCACTAGAGTTGGTCATGGAGGGCTAAAAAATGTGCGGGTAAGAACCACGTTGATATCGTCACCGAGTCCTCAGTGTCCGCATCCTAGGGACAAGATAGGGGCTAACGATCGTTGAATAATGGAGACAACTAAAGCACGAGGGAAGGAGTTAGCTTGGCATCGTGGCCATGGCAGAATGAACCCCACGACCGAAATGTTCAAGCGAATTACCATTCCCCAATCGACTCGAAGGCACGGTCCACAGACAACACAAACAACACAAGAACCACAACTAAACCACACGACATCTATCTGGAGTAGCACATGTCCGTAGCAACACAAGAGAGACATCACATAAGAGATAGACCGACATGAAGGCACGACACAAGCATAGATGGATAGATCAAGTAGTAAGTATGAATGATGATATATGGATATATGATCAAGAAATGTCAAGTATGAAATGAAAAACAAGGGCTTGCCAACATCGAGATTGGTGTCAACTAGGTTCAAAGGGTCAACCTTGATGGTGAAGGGCCGCTGCGGCGCGTTTCGGCAAGCTACGGCTAGCTGCTGGCCTGTTGCAGCCACCTGTAGCCCTCTCTGGCTAGCCATGGTAGCAGAGGGTTCGGTAAGGCAGCAGAAGTGGCTGCAGGCAGTTGGGAGGTAGCTGCGACAACGTGAAGGGACCGCAAGGTCGGGCACCCACGCTGCGCACGACGACGTGGAGGTCGACGCTACTGAACAGGGTGGCCATGCCAAGAAGAAGCAGTGTATGGCCTCCCTGCAAAGTGATACAAAGCGGCATGAAGGCCAGCCTTAGGCAACAACGTCGACGAGATCAACTGCGAAAAGAAAAAGGCGGAGCTTTTGGGCGTTGGTGGCTCACCGGTCGTCCGGGGAAGGCGTGGATCGGTAAGGAGGTGCTGCAGGACGGTGATGGTTGGTGCAGTGGTTTGGGACGTCGTGAGTCCGGTGAGGTCGGGGTTCAAGGTGCCAGCTTGGGGGCGTCGTTTGCAGGCTCGGGGCAAAGGAAGGCGGGGCCAGGTTCCTCTGCTTGGCGTCGTCGCGGTACAGGACTAACCGGAGGTCATTGATGTGGTGTTGGCGAGGTACGACGGTGCTTCTGGTCGCGAACGCAGCACGACACGGAAGGTGGAGCAGGAGGTGTCCTGGTGGTGCTGAGGGTCAGAGCTGCTCGGAGCAGAGGAACCTGACGTGGCACAGCCCTAGAGACGGTGGACCGGGCACAACTCCAAGCGTGCGGCGCGGTGAAGTCACCGGCCGATGGGCAGCGGGGCCACGGCTAGCAGTGGCCCGGCTCGATGCGACGTGGCAGGGTCATGGCGTTAGCGCGAGGGAGGAGGGCTGGGCGGCAGTGCTCGGACCGACGGGCGCGGAGAGGGAGCAGGTAGGAGTGGTGGCTACTACGAGGAGAGGCTGAGCGGCTGGTGGCTGCTAGGGTATTTGTACGCACCGCGGGCTAGGGTTCTGGGGGCTCCGGTCATCCTAGGCGTCCTGCCGCCAGCGGGACATGCGGCGGTGGATACGGGGGCGCGGGCGCGGTGCGCGAGCTGCGACGGTGGCATCTAGGAGCCGAGTCACGTGGCTCCTAGGGTTTTGGTGTTGGGCGTGGCTCAGGCCTGCGGGGGCCAACGAATGGGTCTGCGGGGGCTGCAGGATGGGCCTATAGGGCTGGCAAGGCAGGCCGAGGGAGGCGGCTATCGAGCTGGGCCGCGGAGGTGTTGGGCCGACTGGCCGCGTGTGCACAGGCTAGGTGGGAGGAGGAGGCGGTGCTGGGCCAGCAGAAAAGGAGCAGCTGCGAGTTGGGCTCGCTGGAGAGGAAGAGGATGGGCTGGCAGGGTGAGAAGGAAAGAGGGGCGATGGGCCGGCTAAGGGGGATAAGAGCTGAGCTAAGATGGAGAAGGAAGGAGGAAGAGGGGAGGTTGGCCCAACAGAAAGGGAAAAGGATTTTCCATTTAAAGCTATGGGAATTTGAGAGAGCTTCCAAGGATTTGCGAGAAAATCAAAAGAGATCCGAGATGGGTTCGAGAAGGGAATTCAAAATGGAGTTTGCGAGGGAAATAGGGAGTGAAAAGGAAAAAGGGCTTTTCCTTTTATGACTTGGGAATTTGTGATGTATTCAAATGAAATTCAAAAGGGGTTTGAGCCAAGGAGAAGAAGGATGGTTTCCCTGTTTATACTCCAAGGATTTGAGATGGAACAAAGAGGGGTTTGAGAAGAATTTCAAAGGAGATCCGAGATGGAAATCCCAGAGAGCAATTTGGGAGAAGCCCAATTGGAATTTGAGTTGATCTCAAAAGGAATTCGAGAGGGGACTTGCTACGGACTTGTGCACTCCAAACTCTAGACAAACTCAAACACAAGACTGACCCAAAAGTATAAGCACTCTCCTACAAACAAATGTATATGATTGCAATGATTTGTTAGTGAGTTAGACTCGGGTTAGACCTATAAACTACATGCTTCACACAATTGCAGGAAAAATTTTAAAAAGCTCGTATTTTTGGTTACTCAAAAACCTGGGATGTTACAGTAGCCCTTGAGCCTGTGGAAGAGTGGAGCACTCCTTCATACGCTTGAGAATGAGCGACTGTGGGTAGTTTTGACTCATTTTTATTTTTAGAAGGACTGTCTGGTGGGTGCGCGCGAGCGCACTCGGCGGGTGTAGCCCCCGAGGCCTTAGAGGGATGGGTTATCCCTTCAAGGGCTTATAATCGAGCGAGAGTGGTGTTTCTAATATGACCGTGGGTCAGGCAGGGAGCCCCTGCGGCCTTGGCCTAGACCATTCGCTAGGTCAGGATGCAGGAGAAGCCCCCGAGCCCCTGCACGCTGCAAGGGACTGACCGAATGGCCTTCTCGGCTATCGTATTATTTCTCTTACGCTCTTTAGCAGAATGGAGGGGTATGCATAGGCCCTCGTCTTCCTATTTGGGCCTTATTGTGGCTTGTTTGATTTTTGAGGAGACTATCTGGTGGGTGCGCATGAGCGCACCTACCGGGTGTAGCCCCCGAGGCCTTAGAGGGATGAGTTATCCCTTCAAGGGCTTTGAATCGAGCGAGTGGACCTGCCTAGGGAAGACGAGGGGTCGTGCCGGGTAGTTGCTGTTGTGACGCTTCGTGTTGCGGTGCATGGGAAGGTGGGTGATTTGTGTTTAGTTGGTTATCTTTTCACAAGGCTCCATTGTCATGTTGGGGTGTAAACCACCTGTGAGAACGGTTCGCCTTCTTGAGGCATGGCATGAGACCGACGCGGTTCCCTTGGGAGATGAGCGGGGCAGTTGGGCGTATTGAATGCCTGGGAGTTGAGAGGCCTCCCCGGGGCCCTTTATAACCTGAGTCGTGGTGCCTGACCCTGGCATCTCTCTTCTTCTGTCCATGCTCTTTGTTTTTTCTTCTCACCACCTTAGCCATGGAGCACGGCGACTCGTCTAGGGGTTCCCGCGTGAGTACACCGGGAGAAGGAGATGGGGCGCCTTCTCGCCGTCGTCGCCTTAATCTCGGCATCGCTTCCTCGTCGGGGTACGGGCATTCCTAGAATGCAGCAGCCTGGGGCATTCCTACCCCACTTCAGGAAGCCCGGGAGGAGTTGGCCACCGTGAAGGCGGTGGTGACTTCTTTGGAGGAGGAGGCGGTGCTCGCCCGTTCGCAACGAACAGAGTCCGACCACCGGTGCGCGGGTGAGTGATTTACCATTTTCTCATTTTGATTTTTTAGTTGATCTAATGTCTGATGCCCGTTGTTTGCTTTGGGTAGAATTGCTCGCAGAGGTAGAGTCCCTCTGCGATGCCGCCGATGTCCTGGCAGATTTTGTCCGCGCTCCGACGGGGCGCCGGGAGGAGCGCCTTCTCAGCGCGCGAGCGCTGATCCGGGCGGCGATTGAGTGCGGCGGCCATCGAGGGGCGGTCGTCGCACTGATGATGGCCCAGGCGGCAACGGACGTGGAGCTCCAGGACGTCGAGGGCTTCCCATTGGGACAGGGGCTAGGAGACTACGAGGACCTCCTCGAGGGCTTCGAACCAGCGATGAACGTCGTCGCTGCCCTGGTCCCTGCGGACCAGGTTCTCGATGAGGACCTATAGGCCTAGTCTAGGACCCCCTTTCCCCCATAAATGTAAAATGATCTGTCTAAGAAATCAGTTTGTTTGATTGTTGTTATGTTTTATTTCCCCAATCCTATCATTTCGTCTTGCATTGATTATCAATAGCGGTTTTAGCGAGGTCGCCGAGACCCTGCCTATTGACGATTTTCTTTGGGGAGGAACTAACTTGTGTTTGTGTAGATTGATTGGACGTTTGAGTGTAGCAGTTTCCCACATCCCGAGGTAGGGTAAGATGTGTTTTTATCAAGGCTCCTGCATTACCTAGGACCATAGGTGCGTCGGGACGCCCGGGAGAGCTTGCTCGTGGGTCGGACATTTCTACCCTCGGGCCCCGTACCTCGAGGAGGGGTCGGGCTCTTTTGCCTTAGTCTTAGGATCGCTGGCCCGTTGGGACGCTCGGAAAAGTTCATTCGTGGGTCGAGCATTTCTTCCCCCGGGTCCCGTGTCCCCGAGGAGGAGTCGGGCTCTCTTGCCTAAGTCTTAGGATCATTGGCCCGTTAGGACGCTCGGGAAAGTTCGTTCGTGGGTCGGGCCTTTCTGCCCCTGGGTCCTTCGAAGTCCTTATTGGCGCGTAGGGCTAATTAAGTGACTTTATAAGCATATCCCTCATGTATTTTTCAGCAAAGAGGAGGGTTTGGGCAATGCCATGGCTTCCCTCGCTAGGTCGAGTCGTGGTGCATGTTGAGTTGCAATCGGGTCAGTTCAAGTAAAGCCCCGGTTCCCGTTCGCGGGGATCCGACGGAGGTAAGCTAGTGACCGGATTCAAAATTTCCCGACGGTTGGTTCGGGGAGTTCCCGGGGTCGTTCGACAGTCCCCGAGGGCTCGCTGCCTTTTTTTTTGGAAAAAAAACTCCTGAACCGTAAACTGGCCTGGACTTGAACATGGTTCGAGAAGGCCCATGATGCTCCGCACGTCCGGGTACTGGCCACTCGTTGCCCCTTCTCATACCATCCCTCACTCGGATGGCTCGGAGCGGCTGTTGAACCCTTCGCGGGACAACCTTCGAACTCCATGCCGTGATTGGACTGTAAAGGGTGGAAACGTATCGCGTAATTATTGCCGATAATATAACCCATGATTTAACACGTAAATGATGAAATAAATTGTAGCGGATAACATGCAACAGTTTCACCAGTACGAAAAGATTATGTTTGAACAGAGTAATAGATCATGGGTAGGGGATGATGCGGTGATCTACCGATCATGGCATGTCGACGCCGTGCGCGACCTCAACCCTCCAGCGTTATGGCCACATGAGCTCATAGCCGTCGTCGTTGGAGCTGCTATTGTCGAGGGGGTAGTCGCAGACACCGATGAAACAACATAGAGCCCCCGGGTCACCGAGCCCAGAGAAGTCGGCGCTGGCCTAGCTACTACCGTCCTCGTCGGAGCTGGTACTAGAAGCTGTCTCGGTAGTCGTGAGTACCTCCGTGATAGCCTAGGCATGGTGAGTCGGTAGATCTGTGGAAATCTCCCATGCAGACGGATCAAAATGTATTGCGGTCGAAGACTGGCCATGGGCCCTCCCGTGGTCGTGTGGCTTACCAGCCGACATCGTTTGGCCTTGGGAACCTCCTGGGCGGTCGTTCTTGGGGGTCTGCCCCTCGTCCGTGCCCAGGCGAAGATTAGACATGGCTTCAGAGATGGCGTCGATGTCGAAGTTAGGGGGGAGAAGAACCAGATCATAATCCACTCTCGTGCAGATGAAATCTAGGTTCCCGAACCGGACATGGGAGCCTAGGGCAAAGCGGATGCGGGGATTGGCCATCAAGATCTGCTAGATGGATTGTGACGTGCAGAAGGCCCCTACCTGGCGTGCTAACTGTTAGTGTCTAGAGGACCGGGTGTCTAAACAGAGCGACTAGTGAATTTGTATCTGCGCGTCTAGACCTTGATGGTGTGCAAAGCGGACACAAGGATGTATACTAGTTCAGACATGAACGGCCCTACGTCCAATGAGTTTCGCTGCGGTTCGTGTTGCCTTGCACCGGGGTGCTCGTAGTAGGGGGTTACAAGCTTTCGAGAGAGGGAACAGATCCTAGGTCTCTTGAGTGGTGGTGGTGGTGGTCGTTTCGACTGAGATGGGTTCTAGCTGTTATTCCTTGATCGTTTCGTCTCTCTTTAGACGTGGCCCCTGCCTCCCCTTTTATAACTTCTAAGGGGAGGGCTCGGGTTACATTTGCGGTAAAGTGGTGAAAACGGGGAAAATGAAAGAGAAAGACAAAAAAGGTGGCTTCGGACGTAGCCGTCCTTCTCCTTATCCGGTGGAAGCAGTTCCCCTTGTAGCGCGGAGTCGTGCGAGGCATTGATCTTTTGGCCTTTCCATTCGTTGGTGCGACGTGCCGGGGTCATGCCTTGACCTGTACGCCTCTGTGTCATAAAGGTGGGCGGCGCGTGCGTCGGGATTTTCGTAGCGAGGGGCTTAGGTGCCACAGCTGCTGTCACCCCCGTTGCTGTGGAGGGATGGATATCATCGTGGTAGAATGGCCGGGGTCATGTCGAGTTAGGACGTGGTTCATGTGCCCCTGTTGACTGTGCACTGTCACGTCCATCACGTCGATGGGAGCGAGTACCATAGTTGGGGCCCCCGTGGCTCTCCGTCTTCCCTAAGGGTTCCACGTGCCCCTCGGGCGAGGCGGAAATGCGCCGCGGGGGGAGGGGTCGAGCGCCTTTGATGACGCCGCGGGGGCACGGACAAGGCGGAGAGATGTCGCCCGAGACACTTGTCGTGCCCGAGGCCTCTCCGCAAGGCTCGGACGAGATAGTTTGCTGTTTGCGCCTTGAGCGGCTGACGCGTTGTCAGTGCTTTTTGGGTCCCCTACGATGGGCTTCTTTAACAAACGTGCAAGGTACCGTATTTTACCCCTGTTGGGTACCCTGGGTATTTTGATACCCGACAGTTTTGAATCTAGTTTTTGATCTGTTAACCAACCAACAGAAATGTCATCTAGTAATCCCCAAAGCTGCATGTACACTACATATTTCTGCTAGTCATTACAAATCTATCACTCACATCTATTACAGATTTGCAACAACAAACCAGCAGCAATTGGCGCTCTCTTTACATACACACCTTTAATCAATTAGCATTTGCAATCATTGCATTATTGATTCTGTCATTTAAAACCCCAATCCCATATCCACAATGCAATCAGCCACTGAGCATCAGTGCTAAAATACAATCACTTCCCCACTTGGCCCACGCGTCCTCGAACCGGAACCCAGAGGCTTATAGTACGTCCCTGCAGGATATGCTAAGATCGCCTCCTAAGTTGTATGTGCATCTTATTAGGAAGGAAAAAAAACTCTCAATTGAGACATGATGAATGATTATTATAAATTGTTTGGTTGGTTGTGCCTAGCCCTCTTCCTATCAACAGAGCATGTTGTTCTATTAAGATCGAGCAATTAAACATATAGTACGAACTGGAGCATCTTAGGGAGAGAGAGGGACTGAGATTAGAACAAAGAAAATATTTGGTGTATCCATAGAAAATGGTCCAAATGCAATGCACATTGCTTAATCATTGCCTTCAGTCTTGCCATAAATAGATAAGCACATTGCAAATTCTTGCAGAAAAATATTAGAGCACTCAGAAAGATATGGCCTGCTTATTTTTTAGTTTAGATGCTTAAAAATTGTAGAATTAAATAAAGAGGCCACATTAAGTCCATAGTTAATCTATCAAATTTGCTAATTGTGCTTTGGCACAGTGCTGAAAAGTGACGGTTCAGTTCTCACCAATTGATCAAGTCATAGCTCTGTCAGTGCCGCTTATCAGTCTCTCCTGCCGATCCAACTTTTTAACCTTGACAAGCCCGATCAGAACTTGCAGCCCGAAGAATGCGCAGAAGGAGTATGCAATGGTTGATGGTCCCTGCAACGGGTATTGAAGATTTGAAGATCAGGTGATGAGAACAAATATGTGCTAGAAATTTGACGGATGGTATACTCCAGTTTGTTTACAAACTTACCTGGATTGAATTGAAGTACAATACTGTTGCATGGTTCACCAAACTACCTGCAGCAACTCCCTGGATGATAAAGAGCAAGACTTAAGAATTAAGGCACATTATGATGACAATATTGAACTTAAAATAAAACAAGGTTCTGTATCAAAGAAAGAAAATAATTTCATGATATAAGGCCTGTTTCACTTGATCAGCTTTTCTCACATTGAAATTGCAGTTGCAGTGGCCCTCTGTCAATTTTGTTTTAACATTTAGGAGTAGATTCCAGTGCAGGCTAACTGAATTTGCCTGGACTTAGCATCATCCAGCGGACAAGTTCGCTCTTGTCAGTAGCAATCGCCAAAAGATCCACTCCTGCAAAATTTAATTCTGAGTCAACAGAATAAAATTGATAGAATAAACCATGATATATTTCCATCAAGCAAGTCTGCTTCTTCTTTTCAAACTTCTCCTTAGTTAATTGCTTTTTAAATCCCAGTTCTGAAGTTGCCTTCTCTCTCTCCTTTCTTTGTGCTGCTAGATGCTCTTGAAAGCTATAAATAATAGATGCAAACAAAACAAAGTCAAACATCATGCTCATGCTCATGCTCATGCTCATCCAGTTCAAAAAACCCCATTTGCTATAACTACAAGGTAAAATCTTCTCAAGGACGGTGTTGTATTTGGTTACTCTTTTTTTCTTTAATGAAATAACACATAGCTCTCAAGCAGTTCGAGAGAAACAAAAATCTTGTTAGGGATAAGTAACTACCTATTAAGGAAAAATTGAGCTGTTCTTCTGACAGCAGTCATATCGCCAGTAGGAACAAGGACCCCCATTTCAACCATTGTTTTAAGCACCTGCAGGAATACTGGATTCAACACTCCCCAGAACTTCACAGGGTATAGATTATCATGGGTGGCTATTATGTCTAGAGAACTAACCTTCCTTGGATCTTGGATTTAGCCATCAGCGACATTGTGTGACTACGAATCAGAATTTCAGAAGGGGCTCAAGGAAGGGAGAGGGATGAATCTGCAGGGGCGAGGGCCGCCGCCATCGTGTGGCCTCGAGCAAGGCGTCGAGCGCGACTCCGCGCGGCCTGGTGAGGGGCAGCGCCAATTGTAAGGTCTAAATGGTCAGAGGGGATGAATAGTCTATTTAAAAATCTACAAGCTTCAGTAATCAATAATTATTAGTATAAAAGATGGCGACGCTAATTCTAGTACTAGCTCAACTATACTAAGCAACCCACCTATACAATTCTAGTGAACAAGACTATGATCTCTAATTCACACCAACAAAGCTAAGTCACTAAGCTACTTATTCCTATGTGATACAAACTACGTTAAACACACTAGACAAGATAAAGTGCAAGAATGAAAAAGAGGAGTGAATTGATTCTTATACCAACAGTGTAGAGATGAGATGTATCCAAAGAATCAATCACACACAATCATAAAAGAGAATCCTCGGCAAGAGATGACACAAGATTTTTTACCGAGGTTCACTTGCTTCCCGGTAAGCTACTCCTCGGTGTGGCGATGCACCCACTTGATGGATCACGAGCTAATTGACTATCAAGAGTCAAACCCTCAGCGGGTGCCGCATATCCACTCACAAGATGAGAATCCTCCAAGTCACGAGCTCCACTAGAGTAGCCAATTCGCGAACTCCCGCAGGGAAGGCTCAAGAACCCCTCACAAACACTTGGTGAGGCTCGAAACAATCTCCAATCACGAGCTCAACACCACCGCTGCTCCAAGCCGTCTAGAATGTCGGGAAACACCTAAGAGTAACGAGAAATCTGCAGTCAACTCAAGGAACAAGTGCCACTAGATGCAAATCACTAAGCAATGTACTTGAATCTCACTCAATCTCACTAGAGTATGCAACCAAGCAAGGAGATGAGTGGGAGGGATGTTCTCTAGCTCAAAGTATGTCTCAAGTGTTCAAAGAGTTAGAGAGAGGCTCCCAAGGCCGGCCAAACGAGTATTTATAAGCATCCCCAAAGAATAGAGCTGTTAGGCTCGAGATGCCGCTCTGCACGTGTTGATCGGACGCGCTGGTCCGTTCGACCGGACGCGACCACAGCGTCCGGTCGCACCTGCGTGACAACGCCGAAAGCATGACCGGACGCGACGCTAGAGATGACCGGACGCGCTACACCCGGCGTCCGGTTAGAGTCCAGTAAGGGTCCAGAGAGCGATTTCGTCGACCGGACACGTCTGGTCGCACGTGACCGAACGCGCCACCGCGTCCGATCAGCTCTGAGACTTGTGCTGTTCTCTGGGTGCGTGACCGGATGCTCCGGTTCCGCGAGAGACCGGACGCGTCGGTTGAACTGATCGCACCCGCGCCGCGTGCTGCTCTACCACTGACCGGACGCGTCCGGTCAAACCGAGACCGCGTCTGGTCACTACCAGTGACCTCCATTCGCCTTCGTTTCTATCCAAGATGACTTAGAGAAAATCTCCGCCACCGACGTAGTGGAAAATAAACATTTTATTTCCTCGAAAACGCCTGAATCCCGAGAGGACCCCAAACCCCTCTCTACTGCTCAAACTCTACCGTCTTCGCAAATATGCTAACACCACAAAGTGTACACCATCATGTGCATGCGTGTTAGTATTTTCACAATCATTTTTTAAGGCGTTATGTTAGCCCTCTACTAGATTCTAATGCATATGCTCAAGATGATGACCTAATAGCACTTGATTCACGAGCTAACCGTGATTGCCCCTCTTGATAGTCGGCTATCAATCCTAAACCCGGTCAATCACTTCTCTACTCATCTTAGACCAGCAAAAACAAACCCTATGATTATACTTTTGCCTTGATCCCTTTGTTTCATGTCCATCTCCTCATGCTTGATCACCATGATCATCATTTTATGTGCATCTCCACCATGATCGTCATTTCATATCCATGCACCATCATGCTCCTTGCTCCTTCATCACATGTGTTGCTATGCCTAACTCAATCCACTTGATACAATGGCATTAGCAACTTGGTGTCATTAATTACCAAAACCAAACTTGGACTTTCACCAATCCTGTCGGTGGCCTATTGTCCTTATATGCGGCATGAACCGCGAAGCACCGGGAGCCCGAGAGACGTGGGCATTGGGATTGCAATGAATCTCGCGATCACCTTGAATCCCCAATTGACAGAGACTCTTAATGTAGTATCCCCCCTGATCCAAGGCCGCGCCCCACGACCTCTAGGGTTTGGCGCGTCGGGGCCAGCCGCTGCTCGTCCCGCCGCCCATGCTGGTCTGGCGACGCGAGGCATCCGCGCGAGGGCTGGGCTATCGCTGCGGGGGGTCCCCGCGTGGTGGCGCGAGGGGAGACGGGAGGAAGGCGGCGAGACAGGTGGCGTTGCGGGAAGAAAGGAGGAGGTTTCTGTGCATGACGCTTTCTCTCTCTTTTTAGCAAAGGATCAGGAGAGGAGAGGGATCACACGATGGGCAAGGGGCAGACAATTTTACATCAGGAATTCTTTCTTATTCTTTATTTTTTCGCACCCTTCCACCTTCACATTTATATATTATTTCTCTCTTTTACATTTATATCTTGAATCCTCTCTTATTCTTTATTTTCATTCACACCCTTCCAACTCCTACTGTTATGATGCGCGCGGTATCGCAGGGTGGGGCAGATGGAAGTACCAAACGTTTACGTTTGTCGCACAAAAAAAAGTGTCTATCTTTTATTTTTTTAGTTGTATATGCAGGAGAAAAAGCCACGTAGATTTTTTTAAGTCACGTCCCATTCGAGCGGAGAAGGAACCGAGAAAAGAAAAAAAAACGAACCCCATACAGGTTCCAAACGGCCCATCACAACATCACCATGGCCTATCAGGCCACCATACCACCATCGACATATAAAATCATCGAACCCTGCTCTGTGCGACCCCGCCCCCAATCCCTTGCTCCCGCCGCCACCACCCGAGTCCCACGCAGTCTCGGTCGCTGCTCTCAGCACCGTGCTAGCGGCGGCTCGTGAGGCCGTGTCCCCAGCGGCGGCAGGCTAGGGCGCGTCCCCGGCAGATCGTGAAGGCCTCGGGATACCTCCTGCGACGGAAAAGATCGCGCGGCCGCGCTCGGGTGGCAGCGACGGAGCTCGCGCGGGCCCCGGCCCCGGCGGTGGTTGGCGCGGGCGCGTTCCCTGCGGCTCACGTGGGGCCCGAGATCCCGCCGCTGCCGGTGGATCTCGCGCGGGCCGCGCTCGAGCGGATCTCGCTGGACCGGACGCCGGCGGGCTCCACTGTGAGGAGGCTGACCAAATCTGGTGAGCCGACTGGGGACGCAGCAACCAGGCCGTGAGGAGACCGGCAACGTCGCAGGACTGGTGCGCTCCCTCAGTGATTGTGGCTGGCGACGTCGGTGCTCAATTTTTTTTTTATTTTGGCCATATGGTTGGTGGCCTCAATTTGCTATGTATCTGGTCTCGATCTGGAGTATATGATGGTCTTAATTTGGTATTGTCCTCTATTTGGTCTCGATCTAAACCGTCTCCTAGTCTTTCCTGCCTTCCAAATTATTGTTGGCTCGCTGGTGTCGGTTTCGCACCGGAATCCGTCATGGAACCGGGTGGTCTCCGTATGAATTGCGAGTACAAACAATATATTAAGGCCAGACGAAACGAAATTTAAGTCAGAAATTTGCCTCTTTAGGATTATATTAAGGATTAGAATTAGGATTAGGATTAGTGAGGAGGAGGAGGGAGGATTGAGGTATATATATAGATATAATAAAGAAAAAGGAAAAAAGTCTAAATACACGTCTGAACTACAGGGGTCGGAGTACATCACTCCACCCGGTATAAAACCGTTTAAGTAGCACTTTAAAGTATGATGAACGGTCTAATTAGCCCTTTGGGCGGTATTGATGGGCTGTTTTGCCTATCAGGGCTGGACAAAAAGCTCGTTAAGCTGGCTCGGTGGCTCGGTACAAAAGTGCTCCGATTGGACTCATTTATCTTTTAAAATGAAAATGACTTGATTTGGAATGACTTTCAACTTCGGCTCGGCTCGTTAGGCTCGTCATGAAGAAATAATGATGAATAAGATTATACCAATTTCTAAAAAAGCTCGAAAAAAACTATGGTTGGCTCGATATCCGGCCCAGCCTATCTTATACCATCTAAATCTGGTTTGGGCAGCCAGTTTTGACACCGTGGCCACCAGGGTGGTTGTTTTGGACACGGTGGATGTTGGTCCACTCATCAGGTCGCATAAATAGGGGGAAATCTGTCTTCTCCGTTTCGTAAAGCTCTTCATCCAAATCGCGCGTCCGTCCCAGCGCCTCGACGCCATCGCCGGCCGCGCCCTCGTCGGCCTGCGCCGTCTCCGGCTGCGCCCTCGCCCTCGCCCGTCTACGCCTTCTCCCGCCATGCCCTTCCGGCTGCGCCGCCCTCTCCGGACGCGCTGCGCCGGTCTGCGCCGTCTCCGACCGCACCCTCGCCGGCCACGTCCTCGCCAGCCCCGGAGCCAGGCGTTGACGGCCCGCGGTGCAGCCCCTAAGGAGTGCTTGCCCGCGTCCGTCCGTCTCAGGCCGTGGCGGAGCCTTCACCCTCAGGCGGTGCTGGTGCTGAGTGTATTGTTTACAGGCTTTCAGGCTTCTTGGCTTTCAAACTCTGATGATCCTGTATCCAACGTATCCAGTCCTTCAAAGTCTCAACTTGAGTATATTCTTTGTAAAGTTAGAATTTTTGTAAAGGATGCAGCATTGCAATTTGTAAGCTTCAGTGTGGTTTCCTGTGTGTGTGCTAACTGTGAATTGTAAACTTGGTGATCTATGTGAATTTGAAAACTTTGTTGTCAGATCATTGCAGTGAGATGATTGTGCATAATCTTATGAAAATGACTTTGAAAACAAGACCAAAAAACAGAGACTGACCAATTCTTATATAGTTGCTTATATTACATAAGTTTTTGAACCTAGGAATTTTACACAACTTCACCATATTGTTCCCCCTTCACTGCTATTTTACAACCAAAATGCCAGCATTTTGTCACCCATCACTGGTATTTGACACAAAACAAAAGTCACCCAGTCCACATGATCATCAAGTCCACAGATCATGTGACACAAGTCACCAGGCTACACATCATTCTATTTTACAAACAAAAGTCATCCAAAAGAACATCTGAAAACATGGAGTCCTCTCAGATGTTGTCTCCAAAGAGGAGATGAGGCAGTCGACCTTGCCTTTGTCTTGGCTGCCTTCCTCTTCCTATGTTTCCACTTCCACCTGCTCCTCTTCCCCTTGTAGTAGGTTGTCTTGCTCTGGTACTTGGTGGCCTTGTCCTAGACTGCTGGCTTGGACCTGCAACTCCTGCCCTTGCTTGGCTTGGACCTTGGCTGCCTGAAGCTTGGCTTAGCCCTTGGCTGACAGTAGGCCGGCTGGGAGCATGACTAGTACTACCTTGGGTGCCAGTGTTGCTTCCCTTGGTCTACAAATTTTTGGCAAAGATGTATGAATGAGGCAATAGAGCAAATGTATGAAATGAGTAGCAATGTCAAATATGGTGGCATAGGTCTAACCTTTTTAGGTTTGTTGGTAACAGCAGTTGCAGAAGTCTCTGCTTCCTTTCTCTTCTTGGTCTTCTCTCTGGTGATTTGTGCATATTGCTTATTGCCAGCTTCTGGATTCTTGGGACACCTCCTTACATTGTGATCTGATTTCCCACAGAGTCTGCAACTCATCTTAATCCCAACCGTGCTTAGCTTTTTCCCTTTAGGTTCTTCTCCCTGCTCCCTCCTCCTTTCTGTCTTAGGCCTACCAGGCATTTTGACAAATGCTGGTGGGTCTGGTTTAGGCATGGTTGAAGTAGGCCAATTCCCTGGTCCCTGAACTGGCTGCAAGACATGTTGGTAGGTCTTCTTGTAAGCTTCTATGCTATAACAGGGTGCAATATAGTCCTCAACCTTGAAACAACCTTTGTAAATAGAGCTTATAGCATGACAACATGGAAGGCCTGACAGCTGCCAATACCTACAAGTGCACTCTCTCTTCTCCAAGTTAACCAAGTACTTTCTGTCCTCCTTTTCTTGGACTTCATATCCATCTTCTCCATTCCACATGACATAACACTTACCTGAAAGCTCTATGTTCATCTTCAACTTCTTGAAAACATTGGGGCAAATGTTTCCAGTCCACTTAGCAGCTCTTGTCCTATTCTCTTGAATCCTCACCATGAGTTTTTTCCTAATGTGTTCACACATTGAGATCACTGGATAAAACCTGGCCTCCATTATGCTATTGTTGAAGCTCTCACACATATTGTTGTCCACAGAGTCACAGTTGGATCCTATCTTGAAAAAAGCTCTGCTCCAGTGCTCTGGTGATGTGTTCATCATGTCGTTTGCTCCTTCTGGTGTCTCTTGAGCAAGATATGATATGTACAAGTTAAACATTGGCCTGCAAGATGCCTTTGCACACCTCCACCACTTCTTCTGCAACTTCTTGCTTGTGTACTTCTTTCTCCAGTTGGCATAAATGTGTCTGGCACACATTCTATGCTCTGCATTAGGAATTAATTCCTTCACTGCCTTCAATAGCCCCTGTGTAAAATTCATATCAGGAATAAGCACAAGAGCTAACAAATGTGATTAGTAAATAGCAGAAATTGACTAGTATTTACCTTTTGCTGGTCAGAAATTAGAACCCAATCCTCTCCTCCATTACTGATGCAAAGATCTTTCTGCAGCAATGACAAGAACCAATACCAAGTGTCATAGTTCTCAATTGGTACTGCTGCCCAAGCAATTGGATACATTTGATTGTTGGCATCCCTACCAATGGCACAGAGCAGGTTTCCATTGTTTGCCCCCTTAAACCAGCAACCATCTAATCCTATGACCTTCCTACATCCAGCCAAGAAGCCTCTCCTCAATCCATCAAAGCATACATAGAACCTTTCAAACACCTGTTTGTCCTCAATGTCTGGGTCTAGGCAGACTACAACAGTGCTACCAGGGTTGGACCTCTGTAGCTCTAGCTGGTAATCATAGATCCTGTTGTACTCCCCTTTCATTGCATCAAGAGCTTTCTGAAGCACTAGGGACTTTGCTCTCTTGCACTTAGAGATTGAGACATCTGCAAACAAGTCCTTTTGCACAGCAGCCTTGATGAGAATTGGTTTCCAAGTAGGATTATCCTTGATCTGCTGGAAGTAGTGTTTTGCAATAAAACCAGAGGGCACCAACTTGTTCTCTCTTGTAGGTGGGCAAGTGTGGACATCATTGAAGGTCACAACCTTCAACCACTTGGACCTTGTAGTGATTGACCCATAAATGAACCACTGACATCCTTGCCAATCACATTCAGCCCTGACTTTGTTCTTCTCATCTATGGGAAATCTAAGTGACCTGTGTGCTTTAATCCCATATTTCACAAGAGCTTTCTTGAACTGCCTGCTATCCCTGAATGCCATCCCAAGAGAGAAAATAGGGACCTCTGCTTTGCTATCAAATCTGTTCTCCAAGCTCTTCCACCTTTCAGTTTCACCATCACTGTTTTCATCATAAGAATACTCTTGACTTGAATCAACATAAGGACTACTAGGGTCATCTAAGTTGGGCACTTCATCAAAGATATCTTGTGCAACAATATTTCCAACTTGGCCTCCATGAACACCTAGCTTTTTTGCTCTGATATTCCTCTTAATCTGCATAGCATAAATCCTTAATTCATTTGCCTCTTCATCATCAGCAGAGCTGTCATCCTCAGCTGGCTGCTTGTAGTCTTCATCAAATGAAGAATCAGTACAGTGGTCCTCATCTCCATCTTCTTCCTCTACAACCCCTTTTCCTTTATCTGATGGTTGTGCTGGGTACTGCATCTCCAGGTCATGAGCAGACATATCATCAAAAGCTGATGCATCTCCTTCCTCATCATCTCCTCCCTCATCCTCTCCTAGTTCATCATCACAGCTGATAACATCTCCTCCATCATCTGCTGCCCAAATGTCTGCACTGATCTCCATGGCCACCTCCTCAACATACATGTGAACACAACTGCCATCACTGTGAAGTGAGTACATGGCCTGGCATGAGGAATCATCTTGCAGCAGCACAAGCCCATTACTGACATGCTTCCCAGGCTTCAACCAGAACAGCCTCAACACACTAGGTGGATTATAATGGTCAGATAGATGTCCCTTGATCTCAAAAAAGGAAAGCTTGTCCACCTCAATCCATGATTCAGCAATATCTCCCCCAACATAGAACTGGGCACCTCCAACGCTGGTAAAACTACCACCAAAATGAAATTTAATACAAATTTTATCATCCATCCTGCCAAAGACATGCAAGCTTTCAGAAAAGGAATTTTAGAAAACAAGAACTTCAAGAATTGATTTTTTTTCTAACCCTAACACACGATCGACAGCAACAACTGGCCAAACAACATCACTAAGCCATACCCGATGCTCAAGCACTAATCCAAAACCACATGATTGACGACACTTAACCCTAACCAACAGTACCGCAAGAAAACCCAATCCCCCCAAACCTAGGCTGCTCAATCCAGACACAGCGCAATTGGAAACTCGAGATTTGGCATATGGGTACCCAATGCGCACCTGGTTGACGTGCAGAACTCGAATCACCGAGGCGTCCTCCCGATCATCTGCGCGCTGTCCGTGTCGTCGCCGGAGTCTGAGAAGACGAAGCGGAGAGAGCGAGGGAGTACGAGCGTTCGCGGGCTTAGAATGAGGGGGAGGCGGAAAAGGGAGGAGTGGGAGGCGTATTTTAGCCTCTGGTTGGCCTGACAGGCGGGCTGGGCCACGCAGGATGGCCACTGTGGACGAGATTTGCCACGCGGGCGAGCCAGATAGGCAAAACAGCCCATCAATACCGCCCAGAGGGCTAATTAGACCGTTCATCGTACTTTAAAGAGCTACTTAAACGGTTTTATACCTGGTGAGGTGATGTACTCCAACCCCAATAGTTCAGAGGGTATTTAGACTTTTTCCTAAAGAAAAACATCTCGATTCCAACCTTCGTCCACCTCCCTTTGCTTCCCTCCTCGCGTTCTCTTCCGTTCGCCGCCGACACCGCGTGCGCTCACTCGATCGCTCCCTCTCTGCCTCTCTGTCTGCGACGACTGGGTGGGCTACCGCCGCCGCCGCCGCCCTACCCCAGGTGTGGTGAGGCCTTTGCCTACCTCTTCACCCGCGACAGGCGCCCACCAGGTATTCCTCCACCCTTTTCTCTTTCTTGTCTGCTGTGCGAAACCTAGGTCTCGATTTTTTTTTAAAAAAAATGAGTTCTCAAACTCTGACCTCAAACTATTTGGCTATTTGATGCCTACTAACTTTTGATGCCTACACATGTACACCCATGTCCCTTTACTGGATGTGATTGTTCATCTTTGTTTCTGTCCTGCAGTCCTATTAACATAGGATGAAACAGTGGCGGATCCAGGAATCAAAACATGTGGGGCCAGCCAGCAGAAGTTATGGGACCAAACCATATATGCTACAGTAAAATTACACTAGATTCGTCAAAACCTGTGGGGCCAGGTGGCCCCACAGGTTCTACCTACGTCCGCCACTGGGATGAAAGCTATTGTTTTTCGCACTTTCAGGCATACACTCATGTGGGTGTGCTTGCATGTGCGTGGACAGTTTTGTGTGTGGGGGGGCGGGGGGACTGCCTTATTCATCCGAAGCACTATGTGTAAGAGAACTTATCAAGCCAGCCTCGTTTCCCCCTGTTAGTAGGCAGATGCAAATGTTTGTTGAAACTTAATTTAGCATGACTAATTCTGTTCGTGATTCCTTTATTTTTCAAGCTGCCTGGTCAACAAAAAGTGGATACCTTGTTTAGCAATCCACGCTTGTACCTTATATATCACTACATGATTCAACTACTTTGTCCCAAGTTTGCAATATTAAACTACTTTGTCCCAAGTTTGCAGTATTACATCTTTTGCATCTTGTCTGCTTCCTGTTGCTGCAGGCAAGCTTTGCGTGTGACCTTGTCCTTGTAGGTTCTATCTGAGAACCTTCGGAGTTGCTATCATGGTTGATCCAGCTGATGCTTCTGGTTACACCATCAGGTAAAAGCATATGCTTGCTTGAAAATTAGGTTCATGCATCCTGTAAGGACATCTAAATCTAAATTTAATATATGTTTAGGGACACTGTGGGGATGAGCATTGCTGTTCTGGAGAGCATTTTGGGGGATTGCATCAACAAGGAAGAACTTCATCTGCTGCTGAATAAGAATCCTTCCCCTGTTTGCTATGTTTGGTTTGTGCCGTCCCCCTCGATGCACATAACTCAGGTATGGCGATATAAAGTTTCCACGCCATTCTTGGACACTGTTTTTTGAAGCATACAAGTGTCTAGGTAGAAACGATGCTAAGATTTGATGTACTGTACTATTTTGGCTTGTGTCCATAGGATCATACTCAGTGCAACACAAATTCATTTAGCCCTAGCACTTCCAACTTTTTGCTTTTAACATAAACAGATTTTTTTTCAATGCACTGTTAATTTGTTTGCAAATTTTAAAAAAATATTTACAAAGTTTTATTTGTATATAACAATTGCATTTAATATGTGGTCTGTGAACCCTTTTCTAGAACGAAAAGCGTTTGTGCTTTGTAGTTTTGTAATTTTTGATGGTTCAGGGTTAATTCTGAAGATGATATCCATGTCCTTTTGCATGTTGGCACATCTGATACGGTATCCACATCTGAATTGTTTGATGAGTCTGTTCTCATCTTTCAGGGGATTTCAAAGACAATGTATGTAAATAACATGGTCAAAGCTGGTTGCACAGTTAAAATCCTGATAGCAGATTGGTTTGCCCAGATGGACAATAAGATTGGCAGTGATCTGAATAAAATCCGGACCATTGGCTACTATAATATTGAGGTTTGGAAGGCAGTTGGTATGGACCTTGACAGTGTGGAGTTTGTATGGTTGTCAGATGTAATGAATTGCCACGCAGCCAGTATTTGGCCACTTGTCATGGATATTGGCCAAAAAATTACGCTGGGTGGAATGAAGAAGTATCTCCTTGCTAACAACATCTAATAGTCTGGGTTTTGTTTACTTCGCTCGCAAACCTACAAGCTCGGACATTTATTTGGATCATCCCTTCATATTGAAACAGTCAATTCACTTTCTTGTTTACTGGGCAGGTGCTGCAGGACGACAGCCCCATATGGGCTGGCTACATTGCAAGCTACAGAGCTACTTTTGCCTTGGCTGCAGTGCGCAACCATTTTATTTCATAAGGTTAGTGTGTTTAACAGTACATCGACCTCAAATGTTATTTGAAGAACCATTATTCTGTGATAGAAATAATTTTTTGATCTTCAACTTATCATTAGTTTCGCTGCTCATCAATGCTATCTTAATCCTTTTTCTAAACTATCTTGCCATTTGTATCTCAGGAGGTGGACATATGGCTGTTTGATGTTGATCAGAGAGAGGTCTCTATTCTAGCTAGAAAGTACTGCCAAGACATAAAAAGGGCAAATGTACCGATGATTCTGTTTAACAGTATCCTAACTCTTGACACTTCCGTTGTTTCTTTTGCATTTTTTTTATTGTAGCATGTACTCAAAGTTTGGAGGCTTAAAAATCACGATACACATGTATCCTTAACTTGGATTACAGATATGCTCCCTGATTTACTCAAAGACCCTGGTCTTGCAGAGTGCTCCGATCCAACACGTGCTATCTCCATGGAAGATGATGAGGTATTCCCCAGATAGTTAGATTTTGCCCTGAGCTATTTTGCATGTATATTTTTTTACGAGTTCATTGCTATTCCCAAACTGTGGTAAGATACCTGTGCAATCTTGGAATAAACTTGTCTAAAGCTAGAAAATCTGGAGAAAAATGATTATGCTGCCTCTTGAGGCTTTTATTTTGTATAATAAAAACATATTTTTAAAACAATATATATTTGGAGAAAATCGACTGTTTGGCATACCATGGTCCATGGCTGCCAAGGCCCATGTTTTGTAGCCAAAGAGGTTCATTTTTTGAAAGTATATGCGGGAGGGTTTTGTTTTAGAACTGTAATTAAAAAACTGTTTTAGGAGTATATAACCCTAGAGCTTGCATAGTACAACTGGAAATAGATGTGAAAATGAATAGAATAGAGGAAAATTGACAGTACCCTTATCTAACAGTTTTGTCACTAGATTGTGACGAGTCATGACAACACTTGGGCAATATAAAGGAAACTCTTATTTTTTTGCTTGATTATTTCAGTTCTCAATGGAAACTCTTATTTTATGCTTGATTATTTCAGTTCTTCACATCGAGAAATAGTGAAGTACATAACAAACATGATTATGAGTCAACATTTTTTAATATTTATTTATAGTCAGTGTAGCCTCATTGAGAGGTTTCTTTGTAATATATTGCTCATCTTATCTACATGTTATCAAAATGATTTCACTTAATTTGCATTTTGGTACTGCAGGAATTTGTAGATTATAAGATAATGGTGAGAGCTTTCTGCCCTCCAAAAGTAGATAAAGGAAACCCATGTTTGGAGTATGTCAAATATGTTATTTTTCCTTGGTTTGGAAAATTCGAGGTTGTTCGGGAGAGGGACAATGAGAAAAGGTAAACCCTTCAAATTCGTTCTTACCCATTTCCTAATCAAAGTTGGTGACTAAATCATATGTAGAACATGAGTAGATTATCTTGTTTCTGCCATCAAATATTCATTTGCTGGCTTGGGGAGCTCTATTAGTCTCTGATAACTAAGATAAAGAATATCCAAAATATTATAAAGCCACAAATCTGGTGGTACATTTTTTTTGTATGTATATTTCTCTGGTTTGTAACATAGTGCTGCTCTGTGAAGGACATTCACAAGCATGGAAAAGCTCATTGCTGATTATAAACGTGGCACTCTGCATTCTACTGATGTGAAGCTTGCCCTTAAAACTGCAATAAACAAGATGTTGCAGGTATATATTTCTCTCCACTTTCTGCCCAATAGCCTTAAAAATCTTATGTGCTGAAACAGTCTACAATAATTTATTTATTTTGGGATGACTAGCTGCTATTATGATTTATATCTCAGGGTTACACATTCTTTTGTTCATCTATTCCAAATCTGAAAAAACTCTAGTGTCTCATTGATGCGTACATGGGATTTATATCATGCATTAGCAAATTTGAGCCTTAGAGAAATCTTAAGGGCTTCATCTCTAGCATTCCCCAACTTGTGACTAGAAGGCTTTGTTGTTGTAGAGAAATCTAGTGTGCACGGTGTACCCAGTTTATTTCCACAATTTGCTTAAATCCAAGATATATTCTGATATAGCAGTTTGTTCTTACCCTCCTTTTTTTTTTGGGTGCAAGCCTTATCGTGATCACTTTCAGAGCAACATTCACGCAAAAGATTTATGGCAAACGATTGAAGGTACGCTTTTTGTTTATTTCATGTCATTTGATACAAAAGCATGTCAGTCATATATGAGTTAAGCTTTGTCCCCCAAAAAATTATGAGTTAAGCTCTTAAGCTGTCTAGGTTTGTTTGTAGTGGCAATCATTCAAGAAATTAGATAATTTTGCTCATGATGTTCAATTTGTCCCAACTTTTAATTATTTCGTGCCTAGGTTATTGTTTCTTCGTCCTTTTCTTTGGATGTTTTTAGTAAATCTAAAATATAACGCATGGTAATTCCGTTCACTTTGAAGTAATAATCATTTTGAGTCTAAGCAGAATAAATAGTACTTCAGTTCGCTCATTCTTTTTTAACTTGTAAGAAAATGCACGGTACTTCAGTTACAGCCAAATTTCATTGATACCTGCCCCCGATTAAGCCCATAATTTGTTTTCCTACTTTTTGATGATTAGTTTTCCTGGTAGGTCCGATGGATAGGTTTATAGGATCTGGTTTCTGAGTGTGAGGGTTATTTGATTGGTGCTAGCGTAGTGGTTCAGTTACTTGTTTACTTCATCAGACACCACTGGCAGGTCAAGAGAATTACGTGAACATTTTCTATTTTGCAGCAATACTATATGGAGACTAAATGATAATTGAGGTGAGGACGTCAAGATTTGCTCGGAGAACCCCAGGGCTCCTCTAATTAGTGGTGGTGCAAGTATATTGATCTAAGATGGTGGTCATAATTCTAAGTTAATTGCAAGTGTATATGTATTATTAATCTAAGTATATTATTAAGTGATCATAATTGTAAGATAATGCTAGAGATTGTTGCTTTGATAATCGTTGCTCTAGTGGGGCTTTTCGATTGAAGTTGAGAATTAGCTTGGCGTACAGTGATTGTGTGAAAAAAAGGCGTAATTATCATTGTTGCCTGAATGAATTGGCACTTTCTGTACCCGGTGTTCGTGGCGTACAGTCCAATGTAATGTCGGACTACGGGACTAGTCGAATGCCCATGCGTTACTATGAATTTGAAAACGAATCAAAATATTGATATGTTTCTACAGCCCGCCAATTTGATGTGTGGTGATATACTGTGACGGATTATGTCTTATTCTGTATGCACAGAATGAAAATCAAACAAGATAAGTTCACACCCTTGGAACGATACCTGCATCCGTCCAAGAATTATTTAGTCGTATCACAAGCAAAACCATTTGAAGATACAATTGTGAGAATAATTATATTGATATAGATATACGGCCCTGTTCGCTTGTCTTATAATTCGTACTTTTCAGCTTGTTTTTTTTAGGTGTAACAGTGTTTTTCTCTAATAACAAATCAACAAATAGTACTTTCAGCCATAACTTTTTAGTGAAGCTAACGGGCCCTAATACTGCATCTAAGCTTTCTATAGCTGGATTCTTACGCTATTTTTTTTTCATGGTCTTTGAACTCATTTATTAGTATAAATAGTATTGTATTTTTTTATTTAAATCTGTATTAGTTTGTGATTTAGTTTTCACTGTGTGAACCCATTTGCATGTTTGTTACATTACACTACAAAATATTCGACGCCCGTGGCAACGCCCCCTCCAAGCTCCTCGAGACGCCGCGCCCACGCCAAGCTGCCAGGACGCACGCCGGACGCCGCCACTCCGCCGGGCCACCGCCACGCCGCCGGGCCGCCGCCTCCCGGAAACGCCACAGCGCCGGCCACTGACGTCGATTATTGCAGTGAGCCTGGCTCCTCCGCGCCCTCCGCTCCGTTTGGGTCCTCCGTGTGGGCGCTGATGTTCGGGTCCGGGAAGCGCAAGAAGCGGTCGGGCTGTGGCGGGCGCGTCCCCGCCCTCCACACCCCTGCCGCCGCCAAGGAGACCGGGCGTGCCTGAGAGGCCGAGACGACACCCTCCCTGCCACTGGCATCCATCCTCTACCGCCGCCCCAGCCTCGATGGACGGGACCTCGCTGTGGCCTCAAAGCGCCGGCTACCGAGGGGGCGGGCGCCGCCACAACCTCGACGCGTGGGATGCCGAGGGGGCAGCCGCCGCCGCGCGGGACAAGGGACCTCTGCCGTCCGGGTAGCATCCGGGTTCTATCAAGGGCGACCGGGTCTGGCAGCTTCTACTCGAGATACTATCCAATTAGGCCGCCTTTTCTCTGTTTTCGTTGTTTTCTTGGTTGTTGGTTGTGGTTTTGATAAGGATTTGTTGTTGCTGCTGCTGAGCTTTATGTACACGTTGGCTCGCAGAGCCGGTGACAAAGGTAGTAATCATAATGGCAAAGATTAGGAGGCCAAGAAGGTTCAACGATGGCCAAGAAGGCGTCGCTCTTCGGCACGCCTGGACTTGCTGCAGATGCTACGGTGTGCCAGAGCCCCTCGTGACCATCCTATCTGGCGACGGCTAGCATCCTCCACAGCATCAACAAGGTGAGGTCACCTCTGCTCTGCCTCTGCACCAGATGATGATAACTGGCGTGGCCAGGAGTCATGCCCACGCAACAGGTTGAGCCTCCGAATTGTTCTCGGAAGACCACTGGTTAACACTCATTTTTATTTAGATTGTTCTGGATTTCGTAAATTTGGGAGTCAGAACAGCTGTTGTCTCATTCCTTGGTAAGTGGAATGTTTCTCTTTTTAGATTCACTCAAAGCTGTCACTGAAACTATGAATGCATGTGAGGAAGGGCTATAGGGAAAGATATTAATCATATGTCGGGTATTATAATACCCAGGGTACTCAACAGAGGGTAAAATACGACATCCTGCACGTTTGTTAAAACTCTATCGTAGGGCCCCAAAAAGCACCGGCAACACAACAGCCGCTCGAGGCACGAACGACGAACTCTATCTCACCCGAGCCTTGCGGAGAGGCCTCGGGCACGATAGGCGCCTCGAGCGATATTTCTCCGCTTCGCCCGAGCCCCCGCGGCGTCATCAAAAGCGCCCGACCCCCCGCGGCGCGTTTTCGCCTCGCCCGAGGGGCACATGGAACCCTCAAGCAAGACGGGGAGCCACGGGGCCCCCAACTACGGCACTCGCTACCATCGAGGGGATAGACGTGACCGTGCACAGTCAACAGGAGCACGGGAACCACGTCCTGACTCAACATGACCCTGGTCATTCTACCACGACGACATCCATACCTCCACAGCAACGGGGGGTGACGACAACTATGCCACCTAACCTCCTCGCTATGAAAATCCAGGCGCACGCGCCGCCCACCTTCACGGCACAGAGGCGTACAGGTCAAGGCATGGCCACGGCATATCACACAAGCGAACAGAGAGGCCAAAAGATCAATGCCCAGTACGTCTCCACGCTACAGGGGAACTGCTCCCACCGGATAAGGAGGAGGACGGCCACGCCCGAGGCCACCTTTTTTATTTTTCTCTTTCATTCTTACCGTTTTTACCTCCTTACCACGAATATAACCCGAGCCCTCTCCTTAGAAGCTATAAAAGAGGAGACAGGAGCCACGTCTAAGGGGCGATCAAGCAACAACAGCTAGAGCCCACCTCAATCGAAACCACACATCACGCACCACCACTCATAAGAGATCTGGGATCTGCTCCCTCTCTCGAAAGCTTGTAACCCCTACTACGAGCACACCATCAATGCCTAGACGCGCAGATACAAATTCACTCTTCGCTCTGTTTAGACACTCGGTCCTCTAGACGTCGACAGTTGGCGCGCTAGGTAGGGGCCTTCTGCGTGTCATGATCCATCTACTAGGTCTTGATGGCCAACCCCCACATCCGCTTCACTCTAGGCTTCTAAATTCAGTTTGGGAGCCTGAACTTCCTCTGCACGGGAGTGGATCACGACCCCCCTCCACGTCGATCCATCATGCTTTCCTTCTGGGCCCCGATGAACACGTCGGAGGCCTGGACCTCATTGACATGGAAGGGGAGGCGCGCTCTGTCATCCCCTGTTGCGCCGCCACCCGGCGCACTTCTCAACATCAACTCCATCTCCGAGTCGATGGGTGGTCTATGCCTGCGTGCTAACGAGGCACGGGCTTCTGGGGGCCTCCAGCTCCATGGATCTGACCACCCGAGGCTAGAGCGTCAGCTCGATACCTTCCTAGGACCATGACTGGCCTAGGAAGGTCTCCATCCACTTCATCTCGTCACCACCAATGCCTTGCTGTAGTCACTGCGTTCCCCAGACATAAGTGCCACGCCAGCACAAATGGCATGGCCTTATGGGCTGCACAACGCTGTGAGAGCTTACAACGATTTCATCTAGCCCGTAGGGAATTCCTCTGTGGGCTTGCCACAATACCACTGGGCATCCCTCTCAGAGCTCCTCGCGACTTCAGTGACAGCCTCAAGTGGCGACTCCGAGGAGGACGATGGCACCTTGGCTGACGCTGATTTCCCCGGGCTTAATCACCCGGGGACTCGGCGCCAGTTCCCTGGCGGAGACAACTACCTTCACGAGGGTTTTGACTCTGATGATGAGAGTCATGACCCATCTCGAGAATGCTTCATGTGCGATGGAGAGCACCACGAAGGAACCCCCGATGAAAATGAGGGTGAACGCACCCCGCCCAACGCCGCGAACGCCGCACGCGCAGCCATGCCACCACCCTTGGGGCGAGCACAGCCCTAGCTAGAGCAACTGCGCGCAGCGCTCGAGCAAGAGCTTGAGAGTCGCAATTATGTCAGCGCGGCTCGACGTAGAGCTCGCGACATCCACTGCCAAATCTGCGATGACGACGACGACGATCATCCGCCTCCCTTTGCCAGGGCAAGCCAGAATGTCGCCGCTGCGGCAATCCTCCTCTGGATGATGTTCGAACCATCGACTCTGGAGGGACGGCAAGCCCACGGAGAGCTACGTGCCCTTCTTGAGTGTGCCGCGGTGCAGCAGGCTAAAAGCTCCACGTCTCGACGACGCGGACCTGAGCCCGACCAACCCGTACCATCGGCGACACGTGAAAAGGAAGTCTCGGTCCACCCAGAACAACCAAGAGCGAGGGACAAGCCCCCATCTGTTCACGCCCGCGTTGGTCACAACTACGATGCGCGCAACGTCCTCAACGCGTGCAAAAGGCACAAGGAGGATGGAGCTAGCCGCGGTTACCACCCTCGACAGGGCGGCCGCTATGATAGCGGGGAGGACCGGAGCCCATCCCCCGAACCAATGGGACCGCGAGTTTTCAGTCAAGACATCCGCAACACGGCCTTCCCGGCACGGTTCTGTCAACCTGCCAACATCACCAAGTACTCTGGGGAAACGAACCCTGAGCTTTTGCTTGATGACTACTGCCTCGCCTGCCAGCTAGGCGACGCGGACGACGACCGCTTCATCATCCGCAATCTCCCTCTGTTCTTGGCTGACTCAGCGAGAGCTTGGCTAGAACATCTCTCGGCCCGACGCGTCCACGACTGGGCTATCCTTGTGAAGGTTTTCGTGGGGAACTTCTAGGGCACCTATGTCCACCCTGGTAATTCCTAGGATCTCAGGAGCTGCCACCAAAAACTGGATGAGACTTTTCGTGAGCACATTCGACGTTTCTCCCGGCAGTGCACCGAGCTGCCCAACGTAACCGACGCTGACGTCATTGGGGTGTTCCTCGCGGGAACCACCTACAAGGAACTCATCCACAAGTTGGGGCTCAAGGGCCCACGCACCACTAGGGAGCTCCTGGACATTGCCACCAACTTTGCTTCTAGCGAGGAAGCGGTAGGGGCAATTTTCCATGACATCAAGGGAAAGGAGAAGCAGCAGGAGAACATCGACGAAGGCGGCTCCAGTCGTAACTTCAAAAAGAAAAAGAAGGCTAAGCAGCCACGCACGGATCCCTTTGTGGCCGCCGCCAAGTGCAAGAACCCCAAGGCCCCTCCCGAGGGTGGCCCAGGAGTTTTTGACGAGATGCTTGATAAAGCATGCCTATACCACCGATACCCGGTCAAACATACCCTCAACGAGTGTGGCATGATGAAACGCTACTTCTTTGGGGGTGCCCAGGGGAAAGGCGATATTGGCAAGGGGCCCGAGGATGACAGGGGCAATGGCAGGGAGAAAGACGACAACTTCCCTGTCATCAACAATTGCTTCATGATCTTTGGCGGCCTCATGACCTACGATTCTCGGCGCCAGCGTAAGCTAGAACGCCAAGAAGTCTACGCCGCTGAGCCAGCCATGCCATCCTTCCTCGACTGGTCTGGATCGGCCATCACTTTCAATCATGACGACCACCCAGATCGTGTCCCTCAGCCAGGCCGATATCTGCTGGTTGTCGACCCCATCATCGGCAACACGCGGCTCACCAAGGTACTGATGGATGGAGGCAGCGGCCTCAACATCATGTACGCTGAAACCCTTGACGCCATGAAGATCAGTCAAACCTAGCTCTACCTGAGCGGAGCGCCCTTCCACGGTATCGTACCAGGAAAGCGAGCCTTGCCCCTTGGGTAGATCGATCTGTCTGTCACCTTTGGAGATCCTTCCAACTTTAGAAAGGAAACCCTCACTTTTGAGATGGTCGGGTTCCGCGGCACTTACCACGCCGTGTTGGGGCAGCCGTGTTACACGAAGTTCATGGCTATCCCGAACTATACCTACCTCAAACTCAAGATGCTGGGGCCCAACAGGGTCATCACTGTCTGCACCACTTACCAGCACGCATACGAGGGCGACGTGGAGTGCTGCGAGTACGCCGAGGCTATCATCGAGTCTGAGGCACTTGTAGTTGAGCTAGAAGCGCGCATCAAGGAGACACCTGATCCCAAACGGACCACCGGCTCCTTTGAGCCCACCGAGGGGGTCAAGGAAGTCCCCCTTGACCCCATCGACTCTAACAGCAAGAGTGTGCGCGTTGGCACCACCCTAGATCCCAAATAGGAAGCAGTGCTCATCGACTTCTCTGCACAAACAACGACATGTTCGCGTGGAATCCCTCAGACATGCCTGGCATCCCGAGGGAGGTCGCCGAGCACTCCTTGGACATCCGGGTCGGCTCCAAACCAGTAAAGCAATGACTGCGCCGCTTCAACGAGGTGAAGCGCAGAGCGATCGGGGAGGAGATCCACAAGTTGCTGGCAGCCGGATTCATCAAGGAGGTGTTCCATCCTGAGTGGTTAGCTAATCCTGTACTTATAAAAAAGAAGAACGGTAAATGGAGAATGTGCGTTGATTACACTAGTCTCAATAAGGCTTGCCCCAAGCACCCATTCCCTTTACCACGCATCGTTCAGATAGTCGATTCCACCTCAGGTTGTGAAGCTCTCTCTTTCCTTGATGCTTACTCTGGTTATCACCAAATCATGATGAAAGAGTTCGACCAGCTTGCGACCTCTTTTGTCACTCTATTCTGGACCTACTACTACGTAACCATGCCATTTGGCCTCAAGAACGTGGGAGCTACGTATAGCGCTGTATGCTCACCGTTTTTGGGGACCTCATCGGGCGGACTGTTGAGGCTTACATAGATGACATCGTGGTGAAGTCAAAATGAACTGACAACCTAGTTGCCAATCTCGATCAAGCATTCAAATGCTTGCGAGCCAAGAATATCAAGCTTAACCCCGAGAAATGCGCCTTTGGGATTCTAAGGGGAATGCTACTTGGCTTTATCGTCTCTGACCATGGCATCGAAGCCAACCCAGAGAAGATCTCCGCTATCACAAACATGGGTCCAATTCAGAATTTGAAAGGGGTACAACGAGTTACGGGATATTTGGCGGCGCTGAGCCGCTTCATCTCATGCCTCAGCGAACGAGGCCTTCCCCTTTACCGGCTCCTGAGAAAGATGGACCATTTTGTCTGGACCCCCGAGGCCCAAGAGGCACTAAATGGGCTCAAGGCGCTTTTAACAAAGGCCTCGATCCTTATGCCCCCAGCTAAAGGAGAACTGCTCCTACTATATGTCGTGGCCACTACTCAGGTAGTGAGTGCCGTCGTCATAGTGGAACGGCAGGAGGAAGGTCACGCCCTCAAAGTCCAGCGTCCAGTCTACTTCATCAGTGAAGTCTTGTCCAACACCAAGACACGCTACCCACAGATCCAGAAGCTCTTATACGCTGTCCTCGTCACCCGGAGGAAGCTGCGCCACTACTTCGAGTCGCACCCAATCACGATCGTCTCATCCTTCCTCCTAGGGGAGGTGATTCAGAACCATGAAGCGACAAGAAGAATCGCTAAGTGGCAGTTAAACTCATGGGAGAAGGCATCACCTATGCCCCTCGGAAAGCCATCAAGTCCTAGGTGCTGGCAGACTTTGTGGCAGAATGGACCGAGACCCAAACGCCACTGGCGCTGGTGGAACAAGAATACTGGACGATGTATTTTGACGGGTCACTGATGAAGAGCGGAGCTTGAGCAGGGCTTGTCTTCTTCTCCCCCTCGGCGTGCGCATGAGGTATATGATCCGAATTCATTTTCCGGCCTCCAACAATGTCGCTGAGTATGAGGCACTTGTCAACGGTTTGCACATCGCCTCTAAGCTTGGGATCCAATGGCTCAATGTCTGAGGTGACTCTCAGTTGATTATAGACCAAGTCATGAAGGAGTCAAGCTGTCACAACCCCAAGATGGCGGCATACTGCCAGACGGTCTGCCTCCTGGAGGACAAGTTCGATGGCCTCGAGCTCAACCACATTGGCCGACGGTCTAACGAGGCAATAGACGAGCTCGCGAAGCTGGCATCCGGTTGGGCACCGGCTCCCGCCGGCGTCTTCACCAACAATCTGCATAAACCCTTGGTTACTCACCAAGGGTCGGCACAGGATGACAACAAGCTACCCGAGCCCGCCTCGAGGGCTATCCCAACCCTGCCTCCTATCGATCCTAAGGTTATGGACATCGAGGAGGACCCAGATGTAGGGCCTGACCCCTGCCAGACTGGAGAATTCCGTACCTCGAATGCCTAGTCCGTGGCATACTCCCACCTGACAAAACCGAGGCCCGACGCCTTGCGTGCCGCGCTAAATCATTTGTCCTACTAGATCAGGAACTTTATAAGTGGAGCCCCACTGGAATCCTACAACGCTGCATCCCCATCGAGCAGGAGAAGCGGCTACTGCAGGATATCCATGGGGGCATTTGCGGCCACCATGTAGTGCCACGCGCCCTCGCCAGGAATGTGTTCTGGTAAGGTTTCTACTGGCCCCACTACCGTGGCCGACACCATTGAGGTAGTACGCTCCTGCAAAGGGTGTCAGTACTATGCTCGTCAAACTCACCTACCAGCCCAAGCGCTCCAAACGATCCCCATCACTTGGTCCTTTGTGGTCTGGGGTCTGGACCTTATCGGGCCGTTCCAGAAAGCACCCGAGGGCTTCACCCACATGCTGGTCGCCATTGACAAATTCTCAAAGTGGATTGAGGCTCGGCCAATCGCACGAATCAAATCTAAGCAGGCGGTGCTCTTCTTTACTGATATTGTCCATCGCTTCGGGGTCCCAAACTCCATCATCATCGATAACCACACGCAGTTCACCGGCAAAAAGTTCCTTAATTTCTATGACGATCACCATATCCACGTGGATTGAGCAGCCGTAGCGCACCCCCGAACGAATGGGCAGGTCGAACGCGCCAACGACATGATCTTGCAGGGACTCAAACCAAGGATCTTTAATCGGTTGAACAAATTTGGCCTTCGATGGGTCGCAAAGCTCCCCGCGGTCCTCTAGAGTCTGAGAATGACCCCGAGCCAAGCAACAGGCTTCACGCCCTTCTTCATGGTCTATGGATCCAAGGCCATCCTACCCACCAATTTGGAGCATGGAGCGTCAAGAGTCAGAGCGTACGACGACCAAGGGAACCAAGCATCCCTTGAGGATGATGTAGACCAACTTGAGGAAGCACGTGACATCGTCTTACTCCACTCTACCAAATACCAGCAAGCCTTACACCGGTATCACCATTGTCACGTGCGGGGTCGGGCGTTCAGCGTCGGGGACTTAGAGCTTCGCCTCCGACAAGACAACAAGGGCCGCCACAAGCTGACGCCACCCTGGGAGGGCCCATTCGTCGTCACAGAAGTTCTCCGACCCGGCACCTATAAGCTGGCTACCACGAACGATGAGGTCTTCACCAACGCCTGGAACATCGAATAACTATGTCGCTTCTACCCTTAGATTTCTAGGCTATGTACATATTTGATCTCGAAATAATAAAAAGAGCGTTCGATTGTTCTTCTTTTACTTTGTCTGATTCTAAGGGAGACCTGACCCTATCTACGGTTAGGGTCGGACCTCTCTCGGGGGCTAAACAAGGGGGCCCCCGATGTTTGTTTTGAAATTTTCAAAACTTTTCAAAAGATTTTTTTTGTACCCGAGCCCGCGGCATTGTTTAGGAACGTGGATGCTTTAGAAAGCAAAGAACCCCTCGGGCTGGATCGGTCGGATTGCGAAGAAACCTACACCCCAACGGTTACGGTGCCTTCGCTCACCAATCTCAGCCCAAGGGACCGACTCGCACTTCTAAAAAATCCACGAACTTAAACACAACGCAGGGATCGGGCATAACATTCAAAAAAAACTTACGAAAAGTTAGCCACCTGAGCCCTTCAGTGGCAACTAGGAAATGCGGCTGTACTAGAGCACGAGGATCCCTCGAGTCAGGTTAATCGGACAGCGAAAAGCATATGCCTCTACAGCTACGGTACTCTCGCCCAATAACCCCAACCCAGGGTATCAGACTCAACTCTAAACACTGCAGGCCTAGCTGCATTACGAGGGTCGGGACGAACATGTAAAAGCTTGAAACGAAAGATAGTTACAAGTTTTAAAAAGTGACCCCGAGGGTCATGGACTTGTTCAATATCCCAAGTTCTTACAAGGGCACCTTGCCCATCACTGTTCACAGATTCAAAGGCGGGGGGATGACCTCTTCTTCGAACTTGGTTGCCAGAATCTTCGCTGGCTCAGCACCTCCTTATCGATCGCATCGAGCTCCTCCTCAGGGCCGTCGACGTAACCCTCGCTAAGTGCCTCTAGATCAATCTTCTGATAATGAGACCTAAAGATAGTGAGCGCACACCACATCCCAAGATGGAGGGCCTCCTTTACCTAGGTCTGAACCCGCTCGAAGGCGACACCAAGATGACCCCGCAATGTGCTCGCTCCAGGGTGCGCCTGGACCGCTCCAAGAGCATTGCACAATAGCTCGGTGGTGGCACGAAGCTTGGAGTGCTCATGCTGCTCCATCTTTAGCGCCTCCCGTGCTGACAAAAGGTCCACTTCCACCATGGCAAGCTTACCCTTCAGCCCTGATTATCGCAGGAGATAAGAAGCACATTTTGAGAAAACGCTCAACAACAGACAGCCAAGGGTACTTAACTTCTAACTCCTTAGCCCGGGCCAAGTCTTGCTGACGCCCTTGGGCCACCACGGCCTGGAGGGATCCCACCTCAGACTTTAGCTGGTGGTTCTCCTTGGCAACCCGAGAAGCCGCACGCGTGGTCTCCTTCAGCTGGTCCTCCGCGGTGATCTTCTCCCATCGAGCTGTGTCACACTCTTGGTAGGCCTTGTCACGCTCACCAAGAACGCGCTCGTGCTCAAGGCGGACAGAGTCAAGATCGGCCTGAAGCTATTTCGAAGCCTGTGACAGCTCATCGTGCTCGCTCTTCACCTTCTAGGCCTCCTCTTGGTCCCTATGAGCATGCTCGATGAGGGCCGCCAGCTTCTCCCCTGACTCCTTGGCGATGGTAACCGCCTCATCATAATGGATACGAAGATCTGCCATTTCATTATGGAGGGCGGCCATCCTCTTCTAGGCTTCCACAAGCCGCGCCTCGGCCACGGTGGTCCTCCGCATTTCTTTCAACCGGCATTCCTAGGAGTCCTGCTCACGACGGAGAAACTATGACTTCGTCCGGCTCCGTTCGAGCAGTTCCTATGCAAGAAATCATGTCAAAAGGCACTAAGAGGCGAAAGCACCAAACGACAAGCATTCACCTTGCTCAAACGCACCTGACCAGCTAGGTGGATGTCATCGTGCAGGACGTTGAACGTCGTGGTCAGAGCTTGGTTCAGGGTCTTGCACCCCGTCTAGATTTGGCTCCAGGCACCCAACTCCTCGACGTCATCCAACAAAAAAACCGATGGTGCCTCTGGCTGATTTCGATCCAACCAGGTGAGGCGCGGACCGCCCCATTGGAAGGGATCATGCCCCATCCGCGCAAGGGTTGCGGATCCCCTGGCACCAGAAGATTGGGCTACCTCGGCCATGTCAAAAGGCTCTCCTGAGGATATCGACACCACCTCCCCTTTGACGGCACCGGGACCGCCCGTCGCTGTATTGTCCGCTCGGGACCCGCCTCCCCTGTAGACCCCACCTATGCTGAAGGGCCCTCAGGCATGACCTCCTTTGTTGCCTCATGAGCCCTAGCGCTAGGGCTCGCCCCCACGGTTAGTGTAGGCACCTCCACCGTCGGAGGCGGACGTGCCTCACCCTCCTAAGGGAGAGTCCCCTCGAGAGAGGGATTCGACCCAAACCGCGGTAGCTCCTCCAGCGCTACCATCTCCTCCTGCACGGATTTCTCCACCCCTGCCTCCGAAAGCACTGCTCCCACTGACAGGGTGGGGTTGGGTAGAGGTAAGGCAGGGGCCTCCGGCCCCTCACGTCCCCCTATGGCCGCAGACGCCAAAGGAACGCCACCAGCCGCCTCCGAGGCAGAGACATCCGACCCCGCCACGCTGCCAGCTGAAGCTTGGCCTTGCCACTTCAGCACCTTCCACAGCGCAAGAGGAGGGCGTCGGGCTGAACCTTCCAACAAGGACGACATGCATTAACGCTTCCAGGCCTCGACGCAAACAAGCAGCAAGAAAGAAGCGTCCCTTACCTCAACGACGTAGGGCGGGGACGTTTTCACGATGGCTCACTCAGGCTTGACCCCGCGGTCATAGGGCTGGGCCTCTTCCCGGCCACCATGGCCTCGGCAGTGTCAGGCTAGGGAATTGGCTATAGCGAACCCACCATCTGATGGGGTTGAGGACCCTCCGCCCTCTCAGGATGAGCCAATTCTTGCGGCCTCGGGGGCTCCATTCCTCCACCCATCGTCGCGGCACCCCCTAGATTGGGGTCCCCTGATTCCTGACGAGGTGGTTCAGCCCACGGCGATCTCCCCTCGATCGAGAGGGATGGCTCCCTAGGCAGCTCCCCCTCTTCGGCCATGGAATCCAGCTAGTCATACTGGTCGACCTCCTCCTCATCGTCATCGTCATCATCAGTGCTCGATGACTCCTCTCTCCTGGCCTACCGTTGTAGTCTTCGGCGCTTGTCGCGCTTCTCTTTCCTCCTGGCCTTCTCAGCTATTTTCTTCTTTCCTTCCTCCTTCTGCTTCCTCACCCTCTCGACATGATCCTGATTCCGCGCCCTCTGCATCGCGTCCTCGGGAAGGGGTGGGTCAAAGTCGGGGACAAGGCAGAGATTCCCCTATAGTCGCTCGAGCCCTAGGTTAGGCAAAAAGAAACACAAAAAGGCTACGGGAAGGGGAAGAAGAAGAAGAAGAATGGACACTCACCATCTCAATGAAATCATCATCGGGACGCATTGGCGGGTGGACGTCGAGGATGGCGTCGGGAGCACGGTCCCCTCGCGGGGTGCGTTTGGCACCATTTCGTCCAAGCGGCGTGCTCGCCACATCAGTGGTACCACCCTTCGCTCGTGGAACGCGATGATGACTCTAGCTCCCATCATGCCTGTGTCTACCAGATGCTTGACCGCATGGAAGAGGGAGTCGATCTTCCTCTTTTCGGAGGCGATAGGACTGTAGCCCTAGCGCTCTAGTGCTTCTCCGAAGGAGCGATCAGTGTACGGAGGCAGGGGCACATCGGCGTCACTCCTAGGGTAGGACCACCACTGATGCCACCCCTTATTCGACGATGACCACTTCATGACGATGTACTCATCCGCCCAGCTCTGTTGAATCTGGATCGCAAAGCTACCGATGCGCACCGGCACCGACTCGCCCTTCCTCACCGATTTGAGGAAGACAATGGCGCAAAAGTAGTACTTCCATAGGGCGAAGTTGGGCCTGATGCCCAGATAGCCCTCACACAGGGCAATGAAAACTGCAATCTGCAAAACCGAATTGGGATTGAGATTCCTGTAATAGTGAAGAAGACCGCGGAAGAAGTTGCTCGCAGGCGTCCCGAACCCCCGTTTGTGGAAGTGCGTGAAGCTAACGACGTAACCGACGGGGGGAGGGGGGTTTGGTTCATCCTCGTTGCCGGGGACAATCCACTCCGGCCATGTGGCGTTCATCACCGGACGGAGGAGACCATCCTTGATGAGCCGCAACGCAATCTTTTTGCTGAAGCTGGAACGACCCCATGGATCCATTGAGGTGACTGAGATATCACTCCGGCAGCGAAGGCAATGACGGTGGCTGCGGGATGAGTCTTTTCGATCTTTGTTTATCCCTTTCTCTCACAACTCCTTGCCGAGGCACTAGAAAGGCAAAGGGCAGAGGTGTGTAAGGGAGAGAAAAAACCATCGGGTTAAAAAGGGGAGTCCAGGGCGATTTGAGACTCCAACCACCCACATTTAATGCGGCTGCAAAAATGTCTCATCACATCCTAGATATCTTGATAACCGTTCACACGCTCCCTATGAATCTGCTCCCACACCACGCACCCTCTGCCTCGCACGCCGCGCCTATTGTTATCCTGTAACAGAACCGACCAAATTATAAGAGCACAAGTACAAAAACAAGCACCGAGGCGCTCAAATTTTCGAACTTGAGCCCATATAATCCCGGTAGTCAATCGAAACCACGAAGGATTTCAAACCAACTTGCTTACAACCAGGATCGCATCATTCAACATACAACATCATACGTTACATTTAACAAGTAGTTCTGAAATAAGTTTACACAAACGGAGTTGTAATTATTACAAACCAAGTTTATAAAAGTAGCGGAAGCAAACGCACACCAGTTGTTTAACTACTGCCAGTCTTGATGATCCACAACCCGCAAAAGCATGAGGAAAGTACATAAAAGATGATCACGCCCAAGTGATCTAGTCTTCTTCACCCGCAGGGTGGAGACAAGTTTTGCAGAAGCCTTGATAGAGCATATCATCTGCAACAGGAGGGAATAAACCCTGAGTACTGGAATGTACTCAGCTAGACTTACCCGTCGAAAACCAGAAATAAGATGACACCAAGGATTATGTAAGGCTTACACAAGGGGCTAGCTGACATAACATTTTGCATAAAGGCATAAGTAATTGATACTCTTATAACCTGTACTAGCAGTTATTTTTAGCATTTACCTGTCATCTATCTTAGCACCTGTACTAAACATGCACTTGATTATAATCAAACAACATGATTATTATATCCATAGCAGGTATATCATTATGGCAACATTGTATCATTCCCTTAACCACCAGTTCATTTAATGAGGTCTACGTTGCCGCTGCTCAAGTCAAGTGCTCACTAACCGGGAGCGACGGCGATTCGAATCGAATTCCTATCCAGCTGGAGGGGTATTTCTAACACTCACCGTGCAGACCCCTGCCAGGGTCGCATAGGCCACCGTTTCATATGATTCAGGAATCGCGGGTCCGAATAATGTCGCGACCCCAAGGGCGACACTCTGCCAGGTGATAGGGACTCTAACCCCCCCTTGGTCTCACGTCAATGTCCCCAAGCACATCCTTTCTCTTCTCCAAGAAGCAACCTACCATTCGATTCCCGGCCTGAATCACATTACTCGGCTTCGCGGTCGGAACGGCTTATCCGGCCAACTAAGTGTTAGACTGCGTTCAACATGACTCAAGGACGTACAGTGAATCGGTCCTTAAACGACTCAGACGGGCATAGCTCCACACCCAAGACGTGAAGTGTCTTGCGGCTGTACTATCGAACTCCCGCCCGGTCTCAATTTCATTTTTAAGCATGGTTTCATCCACGATAGCCATAAAGCCACTCGTGACTCCTTCCTACATCTCGCGGATGACCGGAAATCACCCGACTTCTACCGTACTAAGCAGGGCTAAGCATTGACACGTGCCTAAACCTAATATAGGATTAAGTACGATATCTGGATAAGGACAGGTATAATGTAACAAGTGTTTTCATATAACTCCTACAACTTAATGCATTAAACAATTAAAATTACTCAAGATTAATTTATAAAACAGTAGGTTCAGCATACACCGGGGCTTGTCTTTCAGAAAGGACGAAGGCCGGTGGTCAGGACACTCAGGTAGATCTTCGGCAGGAGCTTCGTCGCCGGCTGGTTCCTCTAGCTGCTCCGGCTGGTCCTGGACTTCCTCCGGAATCACCGGCTCGAATTCGAGGAGAGTTATCCCCTCCGCTACACCTATTGCATGAATGCACAATAATTATCATGGATGCATAAAGGTGCAACATGCTCGGAATGAATGCATTTCAGAAATAAAATAATAATCCAATCAAGTTACTTTATTAGTACGTGCAAATCTCTTCTCCGGAGGAGAAGTACTTACCTAATCTACCCAACCTAAGATATAGTTGTTCCTCTTCGGTTAAGGCTCTAACACCTAATAAACACAAGAGTGACATTATTTAGGTTACCACAGTAAGTTATTCTGGACAGCAGCTCAAAGATTCTGACATAACTGAAGATTCCTAACTCCAACAGATATGATCTAAGACAATCTGGAAAGCTCAAGAAATGCACCACAATTTGTTTTCAGACCACAGCACTTAATTCCAAAGTTTACCTAGTCGAAATTCCAAAGTTCCAGAATCTGCTTTCTCTAAACAGAGAGCAGTCACTTCTGGACTGTCACTTTAAACAGCAATAACTCCCAAACTACTAAGCCAAATGCTCCCAAATTTTGACACAAGCTCATTTACAAATTTTACTACAACTTTGGTATTTACAAATTTTTCAGCAACCACCTTTATCCAAGGTCAAACCTAGAAATACTATCAGCTGTCCAGAAAACCTAAATTTGTAAAGGTTAAATATTTATTGATGTGGCAAACATTCTCTAAGACCAAACTAATACTACTACAAGTTCACAAATGTCACACAAACACCAGAAAGTAAGGTGTGCCCACCTAGAATATTTATTTAAACCCATTTCTTAATTTACTTAAGTAATTAAGTGAAATTTCAAACATATAAGTAAACTGCTCCTAAAATTCTACAAAAATTACAGGAGACTCTCTGGCCCAAAAAGAGGCTACTGTAAAAATTTGAACTAAATTTATTTACAGGAACTTCCTACACAAAATTCACAAGCCCAAAAGGCTGATTTTTGTATAAATAACAAAGCATAGTAAAAAGTGTCAAACAACATATTTCCAAATTTTTTTAGACACTCTAGGGTTCAAGACATTCTCCAAAAATTTATAAGAACATTGCACATGTAGAAAAATTACTAAAATTCATTTAAGTATTTCCTAGAATCACAAGATAGCTTGATAACTTGAAAAGTACTTAAGCACTACTGCCCAAATTTTTACCAAAGCTAGAGCAAGTATAAATTAGCCTACTCACCAAATTTCATAATTTTTTTGTACACTGAAACTCAAGATATAATTTAAACAAGTTTGCATGTGATTTAAAAACACATTTCAAGGACCTATTTAAATATCCCAGAAAACAAACATCACATATCCAATTTATATTTTTCTAAAATACTACACAACCTGTAGATCCTAACAAAATTTATCTCATGATTTTTGAGCAAGTAAAACCCTAGATCTACATTTTCTAAACCACCACAAAAATCTGTGACAAAAATGAAAAGAAAAACAAAAAACCGAACCCAACTCGCTACTGGGCCGGCCCGGCTTGCTAGCGTGGCCCAGCCAGCGCGCGGCCTACCCCGGACTCCCGCCCGCGCGCGCGTGGCGCTGACAGCGCGGGCCCGCAGGCCAGAGGGAGAAGAGCGAAGGGGGAAGACGGCCGCGACTCCGGCGAGCTCAAGCTCGCCGACGACGGCGCTTCCGGCGACGGGAAGAGCACCAACGGCTTCCCCGTGACCCTCCGCACCGACCAGACCCAGCTCGGCTGACCCTATCCCAACCTAACTACGACGGCCATGGCGACCGCGGCTCGGAGGCGGCACCCGGTGGCGGTCCGGCGAGCTCCGGTGGCCAGGGACCTAAGTGAGGTGTACTACGGCTTGCTGAGGACATGGCGGACCTCTCCATGCCAAGGAAGAGGGCAGAGGTGGAGTGAGTGCCGCTGGCCGCGTGAGCACCGCACCGGCGGCCATGGCGCGGCAGCGCACGACAGTGTTCCGGCGTGTGCCGGCCATCCCAACCGGTAGCGTCATCACCTAGGCTGCTCTACCCACCCCGGAACCCAGAACACTTAGCGGGAAGACTGGAGGGTGACCGTAGGGAGCTGGCCACGGTGAGCCGCCGTGCGGACAGTGCGTCGGCGAGGACTCACGGTGGCGGAAACCGAAATTCGCCCTCACCTCGACACAATCCGGTCAAGCCACGGGTGGAGGAGGTGGAGGGGATTCAGGTGGAGCGGTGGATGGGATTTGGAGGACGGGGGTGCGACGGTGAGCTTGCACGAGTACGGAGCAGGCTGCGGCGGCAATGGCGCCTCCGTTTTCCGCCTCGGTGAACCCGGCCAGAGCGAGAGGGAGGAGGAAGGAGAGTGAGCGCGGGTGATGGGGACTGAGGTGTCGACTCCCACTTCACTCACGCGCGCGAGCTCGCGACGTGGAGGCGATGGCAGGGCGCGAGCGCCACGCGGCCACCGGGCTCTGCCCGAGCGCCACGACGCGAGCCGGCTGCATGGCGTCGCCGTTTACTGAATGGAGGTCGTCCTCGTTCGACTGACAGAGCAGCTTCGTCGACGATTAACTCCCAAACCAGTGAGAACCAGACGTGAGTGTTGTTGGCAATGTTGTAGAGCTACATGAGGACTACAAGTTTGTCAATTGGAGTTTGGGCTGGTTCAGCCTGGATTTGAAACTACAAGGCTCCAAAGTGGTGCCCCTTGAAACTGAAACTTAGTTTCAGTCACTAAGCCGACTGAAACCCGATTTTCTAGACACCATATCTCCTAAACCATTTAGAACTAGGTGATGGTGATATTGATAATGTTGTAGAGCTATGTGTGGACAACAACTTTGTCAATTGGCTCTAGGACTGGTTTGGCCTAGTTTGTGAGTTACAAGTTGCTAAAGTGAGGTACAGTGAAACGGTTTTCAGCTCCACACTTAGCCAAAAGGGCTAAGTCTCAAAGCAGCCTCTAATACTGACTTGTGGGCCATTTTTGAGCATGTTCTGGTCATTTTCATGAGATGGCCATATTAGAACTTTTGTTCCTTATGAAATTCTCTACAACTTTGCTTAAGGTTGCTCCTCCATGCAAGATCTCTAAACTAGACTTTTTAATTGGTCAAACCAGAGCACTCTAGGGGTCCAACCTAGTCAACAACATTTGGAAGGGCAATTTGGTAATTTTGGTCAACATGAAAATTGCTCCACTACTTCCCCTAAATGTAATTAAGGTGTTATAAGACCGAATTAACCACTCTACATATTGGTTGCACAAAGTTCCTAGTGTCACATTCTTTGGAACAAGTATTTCAATACTTTCACCCAAATGTTGCAAGCCCATGTTGCACATGTTGCATGAGTGTGTTGCATAACACTTGCTAGTTATGTTACACTAAAGTGGTTGACATGTCTCACAAGGAAATTGCACATAAGGTACTTATATTTTGCACACTACTCACTTCTTACTTCACATGAAATATAAACATATCATAAGCTTATGCGTGAAATGAATGATGCTTGCTTATGCTCATGCAAATGCAATGCAATTAAGGAGCTAAACACCTGGGGTGTTACATATCCCGTCACAGCAAGGGGCCTGGGCACCCCTCCTCTCCACGGGCCAAAAATAGGCCTCGACAGATAAGGAAAGAATATGGAACTACATGCACTTGGCCCAATTGCAACCCCAGAGTTCGAAGGCTGGCCCACCGAGGGTTCGACAGCCGCCTCGGGACTCTTGAGTCAAGAGTTAGGCGTGAATCACCCAACTTCCCATGAAGCGTCATAATAACAACTACCCGGCATGACCCCTCGTCTTCCCTAGGTGGACCCACTCGCTCGATTCAAAGCCCTTGAGGGGATAACTCATCCCTCCAAGGCCTCAGGGGCTACACCCGGTGGGTGCGCTCGCGCGCACCCTCGGATAGTCTTCTCAAAACTGAATAAAACGCGATAAGGCCCAAATAGGATGACGAGGGCCCACGTATACCCCTCCGTTCTGCTGAAGAGCGCAAGGGAAACAATATGATAGTAGAGAGGCCATCCAGTCAGTCCCTTGCAGTGTGGGGGGGCTCAGGGGCTTCTCCCGCATTCTGACCTAGCGAATGGTCAAGGCCAAGGCCGCAAGGGCTCCCCACCCGACCCGTGGTCATACAAGAAACACCATGCTTGCTCAATCAAAAGCCCTTGAAGAGATAACTCACCCCTCCAAGGCCTCAGGGGCTACACCCGCCGGGTGCGCTCGCGTACACCCACCGGACAGTCCTCTTCTAAAACAAAAATGAGTCAAAAACTACCCACAGTCTCTCGTTCTCAAGCCTCTGAAGGAGTGCGCCACTCCTCCACAGGCTCGAGGCTACTGTCGGGAATCAAAATACCCAGGGTACCCAACAGAGGATAAAATACGTCACCCTGCACGTTTGTTAAAACCCCATCGTAGGGCCCCCAAAAAGCACTGACAACACGACAGCCGCTCGAGACACGAACGGTGAACTCTATCTCACCTGAGCCTTGCAGAGAGGCCTCAGGCACGATAGGTGCCTCGGGTGACATCTCTCCGCATCGCCCGAGCCCCCGCGGCGTCATCAAAAGCGTCCGACCCCCCGTGGTGCATTTTCGCTTCGCCCGAGGGGCACGTGGAACCCTTAGGTAAGACGGGGAGACACGGGGTCCCCCAAGTATGGCACTCGCTACCATCGATGGGATGGACACGATCGTGCACAGTCAACAGGAGCACGGGAACCGCGCCCTGACTCAACATGACCCCGATTATTCTACCATGATGACATCCATACCTCCACAACAATAGGGGTGACGGTAACTGTGCCACCTAACCTCCTCGCTATGAAAATCTAGGCGCATGCGCCGCCCACCTTCACAGCACAAAGACGTACAGGTTAAAGCATGGCCACGACACGTCACACCAGCGGATGGAGAGGCCAAACGATCAACGTCCAATACGTCTCCACGCTATAGGGGAACTGCTCCCACCGGATAAGGAGGAGGACGGCCACGTCCAAGGCCACCTTTTCTATTTTTCTCTTTCATTCTTCCCGTTTTTTACCCCCTTACCATGAATGTAACCCGAGCCCTCTCCTTAAAATCTATAAAAGGGAAGGCAGGGGCCACGTTTAAGGGGGCGATCAAGCAACAACAACTAGAGCCCACCTCAATTGAAACCGCACATCACGCACCACCACTCACAAGAGACCTGGGATCTGCTTCCTCTCTAGAAATCTTGTAACCCATACTACGAGCACCCCGGTACAAGGCAACACGAGCCGCAGCGAAACCCACTGAACGTAAGGCCGTTCATGCTTGAACCAGTATACATCCTTGTGTCCGCTTTGCACACCATCAAGGCCTAGACATGCAGATGCAAATTCACTCGTCGCTCTGTTTAGACACCTGGTCCTTTAGACGCCGACACATATGAACAATATAACATAAAAATATTTATATGAACTATATAATTTTTGTCAACGACATTGAACTTTACGGCATTCAAATATCATCATGCTTCAAAGGAATTTGTTGTACGTTCTTCAACTATCTTTATTAGAATCTGTTTCTACGTAGATGAATTAAAAGGCTCAATCTTCATTTCTCCGGGACGTGTCGTGTTGAATGATGGCAGGAGAAAGGCAGTCAACTAGAATCCATTGGTTATAACTTAATGCAGTCCTGAGACAAGACATTGCATTCTTCGATACCCTTGTCTATTTTACATTTTTAGCAAAATGGATGAAGGACATAGTTTTTGTAGTGTTAGCGATAACACTACTATTTTCATACTATTTGCATCAGTCTCAGCTTGTATTGCCTGTGCTAAACTATTCATGAATCTATTAACTTATATCAGATACGTACAGGCGGGAAAGCTTCTACAATACAACTCTCTTCTGGCTTTTTTGGTGATTTTATAATAGCATTCACAAGAGCCTAGGTCCTCACCCTTGTCATGCTAACATCACTACCACTAACTACTCCCGTCCACGGCCATGCCAATGCCAACACTTCCCTTCCCTACCTGTTCGACTGCAGGATTTGGTATAGATTCGACCTCTTATCCACTGCCAAGAAGGAGAGTAGAGGCAGGGTAGCTATTTGTGTTTCTCCTGCAGAACTAGATGTAGAGAAATGCAAAGACTGGAAGATGGGAACGTCAAGAGAAAGCTGGCCATTGTTGGGAAGGGTTTAACTTTTGACAGGTTTGTACTTTGTAGTACTTGCAAGTTGCAACATATTTAGTGGCTTATGAAAAACTAGAAGTAGACATGAAGGTGGAACAGTTTGTTATTTTTCTAATGCTTGATTTGCCTATGAATCCAGTGGTGGCTACAGCATTAAGACCGGGCTAGGCTGCAGCATCGAGCTGATGAAATTTGACATGGGAGGCTCTGCAGCTGTATTCAGTGCAGCTAAAGTTTTGGGAAAAATAAGCCTCCTAGAGTAGAGGTACTTCATTTTTCACAGCCTCATATTTGTATGAGATGTAGAGGTTTTACCCACATTAGTTTATATATTAAATTTCTATGATTTTTCCCTTCTCACAGGTTCACTTTATAGTCGCTGCCTGTGAAAATATGATTAGTGGCATGGGCATGAGACCCGGTGACATTGTAACTGCTTCCAATGGGAAGACAATTGAGGTATGTCTTTTTTTTTTTCCAACACGTTATAAATGACCAGAGTCTGCGTGATTCATGAAGCTTTGTTATAAGGAATCTGCATGAATCTGTGTGATTCAGGTGTGTTGACCTCCATGCACATCTCATATGTATTTCACAATTGTTAGCTGTTTTATTCATAATTTACAATTGGTGGAGCGGGAACTTGATCATAAATATGCTTTTAGAGGCAGACCGAAGCTTTACAGTATATGATACATACTCTATATTTACAGTATATGATGCATGCCTATGTTTCCTTTTTTTTGTGAGTACAGCCAGTATAGTACATGATACATGCTTTGTCATGTAGCCACTAGCAAGTATATGACATTTATCATTTTATTTAGGACCATCTCATATGAGTACATACGTACCATTCATTTACTTATCTAGCTGTACATTAGAGGTTATAGTTTTTTTTCCAGGTTATACTCAACTATGACTTTTCAGATCTTTTTGCAACATTGAAGATGATTTATTTCTAAATTTTCAGTTCTCTTTTTAGTGGCAAAACTGATGCAGAGGTAATTGTGGAGCTGAGGAGCACCTGAGGAGTGAATGCAAATAATTTCTTCATTATGAATACATGAGTGCGCATCCCCTAGCATGTTCAAGTCCAAGGAAATGCCTAATCAAATACCCATTGTTTGCAACATTCAGCAAGTTTTATGCTGAATTTTGCAAAAACCTAGCATCAAGGGCATCTCTCCAAAGTTTCAGCAAGCTTTATGCAGAATTTTGCAAAATCTGACATCAAGGACATCTCCCCTTTCTGAAAGAGAGAATTGTTTTTACTCATTTCAATGTTCATCCAGTTCATTTGAGTTGTGGCAAGAATATAAGAAACTCCTGACTCCTCCTAACTGAGCCCAGCTACTCTGCTGCAGACGATTCAAGGGCCCGTACCCTTTCAGTGATGATCAGGGGGTGAAGGAGCAGGCCACTGATGATGAGTAGAACAACATCTGGGAGCTCCCGGCAGGAGAGTTGCCTTCTTACAGCTAAAGGTAGATATAATCGAGAACTTGAAGCATGGTTTTGTCTCCAAAAGAGATTCAACACCTCCAGCTTCAGTTCTTCCTGTCAGTTGGAGGAAATTGAGTAGGTGTCTAGCCGATTGGTGTCCAAAGCACCGTAAACTGATGTAAAACTTTGTTCTAAATGTTATGTCTCGACAGCGGACCCTCCTGAGTCCTGACTGTGCTGCAAATACTTCATCTGTATTGTGTTCTTGTGGATGGATGTACAATGGCTGGTGTGTTGTCACAAGAATTCTGATGCTAAATTTTTCTGGTGGGGAAAAGATGAATTCTGCTAACCATCCTAGAGAATATGAGACGTGAATCCTAATGAATCTTAATTAACTTTGGACTAAAAGATATTCATTGATTGTTTGATTTGCATTGATAGATGTACCGTAGCGTTAGCATGGGCAATGTACTAACAGGCATACTGAAACTAGAATATGACGGTAATGGTATAATTGTGGCCTGTCATATATTCTACTGTAAGAATGGCATCCTAGAGATATATGCTTGGTCTGACACTTCATGCAAGAATGGCATCCTAGAGATATATGGGATGATATATGCTTGGGCTGACACTTTATGCTTTATAGAGGTTTACACATACCTCTTTCGACAAGTGCACTGAGAAAAGGTACAGATATGATCAGCTTATTTTTTTTAAATCTATGATGTAACACAACGTTCTATGATCCTATATATGGATAGTCACCAAATAATTTAACTAAGCTGATTTACACCTCAAGCTTGGAACTTCTCATGGCATGTTAATTGATAGTCAAGAAGGATTTATCCTCTGTGAGAATGAACTATAATTTTTTTTTTCTTATGTGGATTTGTGATATATGTTGTTCTGTCTGAACTGGGCTTCAATTCTTGGACCAAGCTCTAATGGCAATTCATTTCTCTAAGTCCATAAGAATAGTTAAATTATTATTGAGTTTGAGAACCTGTCCAGTTCTAAAGATGTTAGCATTTAACAAACACAATATTAGATCAAAGTGCTCGTGGTGGTTGTTTTGTTCCATGACTTCCTAAATATAAAATATTATTCAAAAGAAGTTTATCGTTGTGCAAGCAAGACATGAGTTATGGGTTGTACTCATGACAAACATCATAGCTGTATAGATGCTTAAGTGATCTAGCTTGGTTGTGACTTGTGATCAGTCGTACAAACGTAAATAAAGAGTATCAGTTTCTGATATCTTTTAATGGTTTTAAATTGCACCCTGAAATGAAGTCGTGACGTTAGCACGGGTATTATACTGGTGTAGCCTAAGGGTTGGGCAAGGCGTGTTACCAGCGGTGATAAGGGTGGGGGATTTTTTTTTTAATCAAAGGGTGGGGGATTGGGGTAGGGGAAAGGGAAAGGGAAAGGGCTAGGGGTACAGGTTCGGGCTAGGCGTGGGGCGTGGGCATACTTTTACATCTGATGGTATATGATGTTCATATGACCGAAGTTGTGCCGTACATTGTGTATTAATTAATTCGATATCGCATACAATATTTACGGGAGCTCATCTTAGATGAAAAAAAAACATACTACCAAGATTGGTAAAAAAAAAGTCTCGGCAACGGGAGGCATGATTAAATGTCCCCGAATATTTACAAGGAGTTCTCACGAAACCACCTTTTACCGGTGTCGGTGTGAAGCTCTGGCCATAAAGAGAACAAAAAAAAAATCTTTGACCTTTCTTTTATTCTTTTACCAATTCCTATGAATTTTTAAAGTTTGCAGAAGATATTGTGAAAAATATAATTTTCTCAGCACAGAGGCGCGAAATTATATTTTTGAGGCTTCCAACTGCGGAATTATATTTCGCACAATGGTCCAGCGAAAACAAGTTTTTCGCTCCGTTGAGTCGCAGAAACCCCTTTTCCTTACGCCGTGTTATTTTTCGCATGACGGTGCCTCGAAATCAGAAGTTTTCCAGCGATCGCAAAAATTGTTTTTTCCGGTGCCCAGTTACGACAATATATTTTATTTGTAATAATCTGTATAAAAATCTAATTATTTAAAAAATTTCACCGACCGCCTCGCCCGCCCGCCGCCGCCCCCAACCCACCCCCCAAAGCCCAAATATAAACACGGTTCACCTCGTATCCTTCCGTTAGAAGATTCTTTTTGCGAGTAACCAACCGTCTTGAGCGAATCCCCTTCTGCTTACAATGGTGCCGCCGGCCTCTACATCCTCTTTCCCTTCGCAGAGGGCGAAGAGATTCGGTCCTACCGGTTGGTCCCGGCTTACGAGGCCCCCCCGGCGCTTCGTTCAAGAGATGCCGGAGGGTTTTCCTGACGGCAAGCAATTTCCAGCGACGGCTTGCTTCGCGGCTTTGAGGAATGGTGAAGTTGCCGTGTCGGCGGGGCTCTCGATGACCGGTGAGGTGGCGCTAAGGGAGGTCGTGGAGCGACGCTCCCTGGTTCTTCCTAAAGACTGCTCTCTGAAATCTGATCGGAGCGCTATCATTGAGATTTTCGTTTGGCCCCAGCAGCAGCGGCTTGTCTTGAAGCTGTATTTTGGTAGGTACATTCGTTCGCTTCTGAGCTTTCCTACTCGTGCCAATTCGTACCTTCTGGTGATGGCGACGTTTTGATTTATCAGGGGTTGATAGTTTCAGTTTCTTGGAGCAATAGGATCGTCTTGAAGCTATACTTTGGTTGGTAGATCCATTCCGCTTCTGATCTTTCCTACCCATGCAAATTCGTACCTTCTGGACTTCTGGTTCCGGTTAGGTTTTGATTTATCAGCTAGATTGATAGTTTTAGTTTCTTGGTGCGATAGGTTTATCTATTCCTTTTCTTAATTGATTGAGCCATTTACTGTTGGAATAATTAGAAATACCAACTGTCTTTCCTCACCTATTGGATAATTAAAGAAGATATCAACAGGGACAGTTCTGTTAGTTGCAGCTATTGGTTTCGTGGTGTCATTTTCATAGATTTGTTCGCTTGGGCTTTGTTGCATCGAACAGTTTAACATTTGAAAATTTCTTACATGTACGCCTCCAAGAATAGCCAATGGATATAATCTCACAATTATAAACAAAAAAACAAGTCGCATGTAGAATGTTGCAATCAGTACTGGTAGCATATGATTCCACTACACGTAGTAAGGTAGAGTTCTATTCTCATACCCACAACATTGTCATCATTGAAATCACACGCTGACAAACTCCTTGGTTTCATTTGAAGTTCATTGCTAGAAGAATCATAAGTTTATTTCTTGCCTCTGTGCATTGACAATGAACTGACCAACTCCCATGGGAGGTAATGCATATGTACACCCAGGACATTGCGTCACCTATGGGAGGTAACTTGTATCGCTTCACCCAACACAAATAAGATCTTTGTTTATGTGATCATTAAGAAAAGAGCACATTGACAGAGAGACAAAGACTAGTACCCGTACATGACCTTTGAGCGAGACAATGTCCATGGGATAAATTAAATACGTAGTTATATGCTGCTTATATGAAAAACATAGTAATACACAGATCATGTTGTGCAAAAACACAACAGCATATCTGGCTATATTAGGAGTAAATTACATTGCTTGGAGCTGCAAATTTTGAGGCAGCAATGTTTGTAATGGCAAATCCAAATATTCCATCTTGTTTTCTCTAGTATGAACTCTTTATGTAGTATGGGGAATTAGGGTTGTTGCAAAATAGTACTGCAGGGATCATTTACTTTCATTGTACTCGAAGTATACCCAACAGTTCATATTTGCTCTTACACTGTTCTTCATGCAATTCATAGGATATGAGGAGAAATGGATGTCTACATCAGTATTTGTTATGAATCATGTTGAGATAAAGGAGCTGGAAACTTCTGGATACAGTGCACTTGCAACACCATCATCTGATGTATTTACACTATACCTGTGTTCCTCAGTTATTTTCTACATTCCCTAATGACCAGGACTTACGAATATTCTTGTTTCCCAGCTGCCCTACTGCAGAAGAGAAATGACAACTTTTCAGGAAACTGCATTCAAATTCGTCGGTCTGATTGATGATGCAAATGCATCACTGTTTGCACCTCTCAAACTTGAACTTGGAGTAGATGTTATGTTGACAGCTCATAAGCTCGGAACTACTCTTTCTCTCTCTCTCTCTGGAAATTATTTGAAAATTTCTGAACAGTAACTGATCTTTTTATCTCTTCATTTTTAGGCGAAGGAAGTTTTTGCACCGTGTAGAAGTGCGAAATTTTTGGCAAACCTTGTGCTGTTAAATCTCTCCGCCATAACACGAATGGAGTTTATGAGCCCTGGTAATGTCCCTATACTTCCAATCTTTTCATTGCATTGACATTGTCCTCCACTTTGCTTTTCGAAGATCTCTTGTGCATGTTTGTTCTATTTACTTCTCTTTGATTTTTTAGTGGTTTTGGTTTGGATTGCTTGTTAGAAATGGATTGGTAGCTAAGTTGGGCATTGCTGCATGCTTGCTCAATTGATTTTAGGGGTTGGCTCAGATGTCTTTTGAGTGTGGCGTGGCTTTGTAGATTTGGTTTAGGATGATGTTGTTCATGTAATAGTGGAAATCTTGCAGCCTGGGGGAAGCAAAGAAAACAGTCAGGGAGGGAGGGAGGGAAGTAGAGAGAGGAACCAGACATTCTAATGTTTGTTGGATTTGTAACAAGTAACGATGAGACATGATTTTTGAACTTCTGTATTTGGTCCAACAAGTGAAATAGAATAGGCTGTTAATTCAGTAACTGTAAATGTGATTTAGCTACTATAAATGTGATTCCTACTATAGATGTGTAACTATTGCTCACTGTTGTTTGTATTGATGAGAGTTGAAGATGGCTGAAATAGTGGAGGATGATTGGGACGTTGCGGATGTTCTCTGTTGTGTGTATTTCATTCACTGATTATTTGTAGAAAGGATTGCTCGGTCCTTCAAACAACGAAGGACTTCAGAAACTTATGTGTCATCGTCAGCGTTTTGGGAACTGGATGAGGAAATAGTTATTTCTGCTGTGGATACGCAGACTTCAGAGTACAGGTATGTCATGTTGCCCTGCCCTGTGGATGCGGGCCACTGAGTGGAGGTTCGGATGGTGTAGGAGGATATCCAATCTACCACAAGTTCAGTTTGTGATTTTTGTGTTCGGTTTATAGTATTGTAGTATTGGCTTGAAGGATAGTTCAGGAAGGAGCTGATTTAATTTGTGTAATGTGGTGACTTAGTGTTATGAAACTTTAACCTTTGTGATTCTGATGGTTGGATTGATGTAGCATGTATATTACATATCAATCTACATTCTTGCCCTCCTGTGATCAAAATAATTTACTGAACATACGTACATAAGTTATTTTATTCTCTGTCTGTCGTGCTAGTTTATTTAGTATATGCTTGCCTTTTACTGAATTTTTTTGTGTGATGCTACTCGAACAATGAGTTTATAGTGTCACTTTTATAATTTTTCTTCCTATGATCAGGAAAGAGCTAATTATTTGAAGTCCTAGCAGCCAGTAATTATAGCTGCTGCATACATTAAAGAGGGCAAATCAGCTCATGGCTACTTAGATTCAGTTGTTGTAGTTGACACTGCTCCACAGTACACTTGGCAAATCCGATTCTCGTATTGATATTGTCTTCTAAGGGCCTATTTGGCGGAGCTGTGCTCCCTAATTCTCTAGTTGTGCTCCCTGATTCTTTGGGAAAGTGATTCTGAGCCTGAAAATGATTCTCTTTGATTCTTTAACATAAACTCTTAAAATCACTATGGAGAATCACTTCACAGAATCAGGAGAAGCTATTTTTTTCAGCTCTCAGTCTCTTAGTTCATTTCAGAGAATCACTTCACGAAATCAGCAGAGAATCAGTTCACTCTGGAAAAATCGTTTGGCAGCCGGGTAGTGATTCTCTTCGAGAATCCGCTCCATAGAGCGCTCCCAAACACACCCTAATATAACATCAAGGCTGAATCAAAGATAATTCAAAGTTACAGCTCATTGTATGTTCTTTGTATCCAATTTTTGTCGGTATTCTTTTAGTAGTGCATATGAGGTTGCTTCAGCAGTCCAGCAAAAGTTTCTCAACCTTAACAAAATGAGATCCGAGAATTGTATATTTTGTTGCTCTGTCCTGCGTAAGCTGCAATTGTGACCTTATAGTTGTTTTTTTCCTTGTGAATGTGAGAGGTTTACCTATTGCTTCTTTTGGTTGTTATAAATGGTCTAGTGTAGTTTGCACGCTTTGGCTTGCTTTGCTAGACTTTCTTGTGGCCTTTTTTTTGCTTCAATTTTTTTTGCTGCTGCTGATTAAAGTCCTAGAGCTTTTGTTTCTCGAGCTGCTGCTACTACTGGAGTTGTAGGTGTTGATTGGATTTTTTTTGGTTGTGCCTATTGATGTCTCTGACTTGTAGAGTATATGCATGTGCCGTTGAGGCGTGCATCAACTTTGCTGATTTGCTCTGCTCTCTAGGCTCGGTTCAGTTGTTTTTTGATTGGTCGATAATTTTAGATGTATTGTTAACGGGTTTGGATCTGGTTTGGTATTTGAATCTTGTTATGCAAATATGACAGGTTTTTGCTTGTAGCATCTTTCAATTTTTTAGACACACGTGTCATTGTTTGATTTGTCAAAAAAATTGACAGATTAGGTTGATAAATCTGTTGACAGATGTATAGACATATTCAAATGTTATTATCTTATTATATAAATTTGGTCAGATTTAAAATGCTTCGACTTTCTAAGATTCTTGAGATGACTTATAATTTGGGACAGAGAGAATTGTATACAGTAGAATCATTTAGGTTACATTGTTTCAGGCCGTGCAGAGCTCGCGCGAGAAACCGATGCGGCCATTGGCGACGTCGAACAGCACGCGGTGGTTCTGCTGCTGCATGCTGGCCAGCACGTTGAGCGCCGCGTCGACGCCGTCCGGCGGCCCCGCCGCCATCGCCAGGCAAGTGATGCCGCCCGACGAGCTGCGGATCACCACGTTTTCCACAGGCAGCGCCACCGACACCAGCCCGTCGAACACGAACGTGACGGTCGGCATGGAGACGGTCACGTTGTAGCACGTGTCAAAGCCGCCGAGCGCGCCTGCCACGGGCGCCCGCACCCTGCGCCGGAACGCGTCGCGCACGGCGGCGTACACCGGCGCGGACAGCCGCGTGAACATCGTCCCGGCGTCGACGATGGTGCCGCGGCCGCTGGCCGGGTCGAACGCGAGGGCCGAGGCCGGGACCGGCACGGGCTTGCCGCCGACCCGGATCCCGACCATGTTGACGTAGTAGAGCGAAGGGCGGTGCGGGTTGGACAGCAACGCCGTCGTCTTGATCCGCTTCGGCTGCCCGGCGGGACCGAGCCTGAGCGTGCCGGAGAAGTTGGAGGACTTGTAGCTCGGCAGGCAGTAGGAGAAGACGGAGCCGTACACGTCCTTGGTCTGAGAAATGAACGAGAGCGGCCCGCGGCCGAAGCCGACGAGCCCCTGCGGCGGCACGGAGTTGCCCGTGACGACGTGGAGGCAACCGAACGTGTAGGCCGCCACGACGTCGTTGTCGGCGAGCGCGAGCGCGTCCTGCCCGAGCAGCGCCTGGAACGTGGAAGCCGCGTACGACAGGTTGAACGCGCACGACGCGCCCGCGCCCCCGGGGCACGACGGGGTGGGAACCTGCGAGCACTGCGGCGAGCCGCAGCGCACGGGGCGGTACGTGGACGACTGCGTCGGGTCGAACGACGGCGCCGGCGCCGGGGCGCAGCCCGCGCAGGCGGCGCACGGCACCCACGCGGCGTCGTTGCTGGGGTCGATGGCGACGAGGAGCGCCTGCGCCGGCGTGCCGAGGCGCGCGCAGGCGACGTAGCTGGGGATGCTGAGGAGCTGCCGGCCCGGCGCGATCGGCACGAACGAACGGCGTGGCCCTTTCTTTGCGGCGGTATCACTGGCCGGCGGCCCGGACCGGGGCCCCGCTGCGAGCATGGCCGCGCGCGCCGCGTCGGACGCCGACTGCAAGGCAAGGGTGGCCGCCCATGCGGTGACAGGTGCCCCGAGCCCGGCACTGGGTGGCACGGAGTGAGGAGAGCGCGCCAGGAGCAGCGTCGAGATGCGCACGGCAGTGGATGGGGCCAATAGGCTGGACAGGAGCACGAGGAGGAGGAGGACCGAAAACCTCAGCGACGACATTGTCGTTGGTAGCTCCGACTCCGAGCAAGCAGTTTCTCGTAGGATCGGAGGTGGTAGGGAGAAGCGGTACGAGGGTCGGATGCTACTACTTGGAAGTGTTCTGTATTTATAGGTGTCAAGGAGGACAAGGAGAGCGTGCATCGTTCTTGATGGAGTGATGGTGAAGATTTTGCATCAGGACTGAGATGAGATCAGAATCAGATACAACTTAAGTGGCCGATGCATTACATATTTACATGCTGGCAGCGTTTTTCTTCATTTTTTTTCCTTTTCAAAGGGTAGTATGCACATTATATTGATTGACAGAGAGGATGCATATTTCTTGCATGCAGAGGAAATGTTTCAAGGGGAAATCATTACATTGCCGCGTGAGACTGGGACCTGCCTGTGTGCATTGCATACATAGCCTCGCCTAGCCCGCATATGAGTCATGACTCATGAAGCTCTGGAACGGCATGGACGACGGATCCGCTAAGGTTGGGTGGGTGTCTGGTCTGGCTACGATCTAGACGCATGCATGAAGATGACAGACAGAGCACAGGTCCAGGTCATGTGGTTTCTGCTGTTCTGAACCCTTGTCTGCGATCACTCCATAGTGTCGGTGGTTGGGATGGAAGACGACGACGACGACCGTCGCTTGGAGCCGCTGGCACCTGGTATCCTGGGTCCGCGCAGGTCTATGTGGGTTTGCGGGGGGCAGGGGGTAGTGCTCCGACGAGGATGACGAGTTGAAAGGCAAACGGCGAGCTGCCCCGCCGGCGTGCTATGGCTGCCGCGTTGGACTCAGGCGAGGGCACGGGAGCTGCACATGCATGCCATCATATGTGACCGCGTCTCCATTCTCCAACAATGGTGGACCGCCACTATCTGCGTGCAAATGTCAAAGAAAACGCACTCCAACTCGGCGCGATGGTGTGGTAGGTTTGTTTGTATGTAGATTAATGGAAGCTTTGGTTCGGAGAATCAACCGATCTTAATAAATGTGATCTAGAAAAACCAAAATGACTTAGAATTTGAAATAGAGGCACTACAATATTTTTTTTCTGGAGGCAAGCCACATTACCAATACCAACCACACTTGCATACTCGTCTCTAAAAGTTGTTGGTTTCTATACAAGATTGGTTAGAAGCGGTAAAAAAAACCACCTATAGCAAGTGATTTATAATTTGAATTGGAGGGAGTAATTTTTTTTACCTCCCTAGAAATGCTTTTGGTAGTAGTTCTAGATAAATTTTACTTACCACGAAATTTGAAAATCCGTATATCATTTGGACACCGTGGAGTATTTGCTAAAAGCAGGCGAATCTTTTATAAGTGCAAATTCAACGACACAAGCATTTGACGGGACAATCTCTTTTGCCCATCTTCCCAAGCACAGCGCGAATCTGCATCACCATACTAAGGGTGTGTTTAGATGGTTGTAAAGTGTGTGTAAAGTTCCTGTAGCACTTTTCGTTGTTATTTGGTAAAATTTATTCAATCATAGACTAACTAGGCTCAAAAGATTCGTCTCGACATTTACAGACAAACTGTGCAATTAGTTATTTTTTTACCTACATTTAATGCTCCATGCATGCGTCCAAAGATTTGATGTGACGGGGAATCTTGTAAAATTTTTGGAATTTTGAAGGAAGTAAACACTGCCTAATACTAATTAAAATTCGTTTGTACAGCACAGAGCACACGAATATTTTGATCTATAGCACGGGCACATCCTAACTGACTGTGATCTGTATATTTGTAATCCAATCCAATTTCTGAACATAACCAATCCAATTTGTATGCTTTGATCAGAGTCTCTATGGGCGTTGGATCCTGGTAGTGAGGGAAGGCCTCATCTTGACGATCTGCTCGCCGTCGACGCCCATCCGCCTGGCGGACGCGCCGGCCTCGAAGTAGCGCTTGACGGCGGCCTTCATGTAGTCGATGCCTTCCCTGACGTTCATCTCGTCCCTGATCCTGTCCTGCAGGCTGGCGAGCTGGTGGTCCCCGTTGAGCACGGACGCGAGCTGGATGATCTCCTGCTGGAACTCGCTGAGCTTTGCCTCCTCGTCGGCCTCCGTCTGCCTGATCCTCGTCGGCGTCGGCAGCTGCTCGGGGCAGTCCGTCCGTGGCTCGGTCCTCCCCTGCACCACGCCCTCGAACGTCCCCGCCCACGCGTCCCGCTTCGTCAGGAAGTCCTGCGGCAGGTTGAAGATCTTCTTCACCGTGGCCGGGATCGACGAGTGCTCGTACTGCGACGTCGGCGTCGGGCCCTGGGGCGCGTGGACGACGGTGCCCTTCTCGATCCAGGGCGAGACGAGTATGGCCGGGACGCGGACGCCGAGGCGGTCGAACGTGAAGTTGTAGGGCGGGGGCCCGACGATGCCGTCGGGGCTGGGCACGCCGGCGACGGGCGTGGGGACGTGGTCGAAGAACCCGCCGTGCTCGTCGTAGGTGATGACCAGCAGCGTCTGGTTCCACTGCGGGGACGCGCGCAGCGTCTCGTAGACGTACTTGACCAGCATCTGGCCCTGGTACACGTCGTGCGACGGGTGGTCGTCGTTGGCCGGGTCCAGCTTCGAGTCCAGGTAGTGCTGCTCGATGACGGCGTAGTTCGGGAGGGCGCCGCGGCTGGCGTGGTCGGCGAAGGACGGGCGGAGCGGGTGGAAGTCGAGCAGGTACTTGAGCTTGCGGAGGTTCCGGTAGAAGAGCACCGCGGGGACGTCCTGGAAGTAGACGCCCAAGGAGAGCCCGGAGTCGTGCAGGTTGTCGAAGATGGTCCGCTGCGGGTACCCCTCCGCCAGAAGCCTGCGGAGGAAAAGAAGAGCTGGCGTCAGGGCCCAACCGAGAGAAGCTGGGCCGAATTTGATGGGCCGTTGTTGTGTCTTGTGTGCACCGGCCCATGTAGAATATATATGGCTGGGCCTTTTCCTTTACGAATTTGGCTGATTGCTGCTGAAATCGATGGAAACTGTACCAGTTGGCTTTGATCCGATGCTTGCTTACCTGCTAAGCTTTAGCTTCAGCGTTTCAGACACAGATGGAATGGAATCTAGAAAGCAGAAGCCCTGTTTTTTTTTATATCGATTGTCAGGCCTTTTGCTTTATCCTTTTTTGGACTCAGGGAAGCAACCTCTAGTTTAATCTGAATCTAAAAAGAAGTTGATAGAGCCTACTACTATATATATATATATATATATATATATATATATATATATATATATATATATATATATATATATATATATATATATATATATATATATATATATACTAGTCTAATGTAGTATCTGGCGTTTTTGCCGAGCACAACGGGAACATTACGAGCAACACGGACTAATGACTATGAGTACTCTCCTATGGCAGTGTTACTAGTAATATAAGTAACAGTATTTATTTACTACGAACAGTAGCAGTACGGAGTAGTGCCGAATCCTCTCAGCTCAGCAGCAGCAAGCAGACAAATCGTGGCTAGCTAGCTTGAGCCGACGCACCGACCGACACAGCAACCTCCTCAATCAGCTCATGCGCATCCACTGACGAGAGTGAGATCACAGTACCGTACTACAGTCTACAGTGGACAAAAGCCAAAGGAAATGCAGGCAAGGAGACGGCCGTGGTTGCGTTTGCGTGCGTGCCACCCACTGCCGCCGCCTTTGGAATGAATTGGCCTACTTTAATTTGTTGCTTTCACATGGACATGATCACATGATGGATGCAGTGGAGTCTGCTTCTGGACGGTGGATAGGGACACCCCTAATCACCGGACTAGTTTTTTGTTGGTGGTGTCCTGGTAAGTGGTAATCATAATCATTCGTATGGCTGGGGCACTAACCTCGTCTCCATCTCTGGGTCTCGTGTGTGTGGATGGAGCGCAGTTGGGGGTGCCAAAAGGCAACGCCCCCTGGCCCACGAAAAAGATGATGTTGGGCCGGTTAATCATAGTCGGACGCGTGTGTTAGCTTCACTAGGATCAGTGGTACCTACCGTTTTATTTAAATTCTTTTCTTCTTTTTCTTTCGGCAGTGCACCGTGGCCGTGTGAGCACGAGAGCTTCACGCTCGTCGCAACTCGCAAACGGAGGGAGGCAGAGGAAGCCAAGAAATGTGCTTGGCCTGATCACTCTGACAAGCCGATCGATCAATAGGGTGGTGATCAGTGATCAGAGTGATCAGGCCACTAGACGGCAGGCTGCGGCTGGAAGCGTCTCAGCGGGGAACTCTAGTGCACCAGCAACAGCCGCTGTTCAGCGGTACCCGAACAACGACAGCGCCTCTATTTATTACTATTTTACTACGGCTGTGTTTTTGTTCCTCCAAAAAAAAAAGCAAAAAAAATTCTCCGTCACATCAAACTTGCGATACATGCATGAAGTACTAAATGTAAATGAAATTAAAAACTAATTATACAGCTTGGTTGTACTTTGCGAGACGAACGTTTTGAACCTAATTAGTCAATGGTCGGACACTATTTGTCAAATAAAATCAAAACATGCTACAGTACAATTTTTCACCTTTTTCAGAGAAAAAAATATATATATTTTGCCAGCACTCGGCAGTAAGCGGAGAATATTGATTGACCTATGATTTTGACCACTACGTACTGCAAGTACTATACACCAACCAGGTCACACCTAGGACATTATTTCAGGCGTTACTGGCCCTGTTCATCTGGCTTATAATCCGTCTTATTCAGCTTGTTTTTTTAGCCGGAACAGTATTTTTCTCTCACAAAAAATCAGCCAACAGTGTTTTTCAGCCGGCTTATAATTCCAGCCGAACGCCTCCACTAGATACTTAGTTCAATAAAAAAGTATACAAAAACCTAAGTCAACAAAAAAAAACTCCAAGACAAACTGAAAAACAAAACATGGGAGCGAGGCCCTATTATCCTTTTAGTAAAACAAAAAAATGTTGCATAGGCTATGTTAACTCTATAGTAACTGAGCATGCGACAGGTTTAATTTAATCCAGGGCCGTGTTTAGTTGCTCCAAATTGGCAGGGGCAAAATCTGCATAGTGTAAGATTACGTACTGTAGCATTTCGTTTGTATTTGTGAATTTTTGTCCAAACATTAACTAATTAGACTCAAAAGATTCGTTTCGCAAAGTACAACTAAACTGTGCAATTAGTTTTTTTATTTTATCTACATTTAGTACTCCATACATGTGTCGACATTTTGATATGATGAAGAATCTTTTTTTTATATAGTGAAATTTGAGAAGAAATTTGGCATCTAAACAGGGCCCAGCAGAAGATTTGACACCCCCCCTACCAAGGCACCACCAGCACTGCACTAGCATCCATCTATCAATCACTAATTCAATGCTAATAAGGTTGGCAACCAACCCCTTGCAAATTTCCTACGGTGGTCGATCGATCGTCCACACGCACCCAGTCGGAACGCAGTAATATATGCCTCCTCGAAAAATCGGCCCATCGGTGAAAAATCGGCCCACACGCACGTATCAAATGAAGAAAATATTAAATACGACAAGAAATGAATTAAAATAGCAGGAGCCAGGCAGTGGACAGTGGAACAATAAATGTACAGATATTGCAAATAAATAAAAATAGAAAAAAAATGCAGCAGCACGTATAGTAGTGTAGGAGGCACGTACGTCGGGTTGTTGCTGGTGGCGCCGCCGGACGTCCCGGAGTGGACGAACAGCCGGTTGGGCTGCGTGGACGACGGCACGGACGCGAACCACCGGTCGCAGACGGCGAACTGCGACACCAGCTCGCGGTAGACGGCGACGCTGTCGGGGGCGAAGCCGTGCATGACGGCGTCGGTCATGTTCCCCCCGCCGATGGAGCTCGCCTGCTGCACGAAGCCGTCCATCCGGGGCGGGCCGGACGCGTCGTCGGAGCCGAAGATCTGCTGCCGGATCTCCTGGAACGAGTGGCCCGGGTCCGGGTCCACGTACGCCGCGCCGTCGCCGAAGTAGACGCGCCCCGACGACGGGTCCGACGTGTTGGCCGGGTTCCACTCGCGACCCGTCACGCCGTCGATCTCCGGGTTCAGCCGCTTCATCCACCCCAGCATGTGGTCGAAGGACCGGTTCTCCATCACCAGCACCACCACCGTCTTGATGGGGCTCGTCGTCGATGTCGATGATCCCGCTGGGCCGGCCAGGAGGAGCAGGAGGAGGAGCACGGCGACGGGCGGCGCGAGGCTCCGCGGTCGCGGGCGGGACCGAGCCGCCGCCATTGTCCCTTCCCTGTTCGCTGCGACTGAGTGTCCGGTGGGGTGGGGTCGGGGAGAAGGATTGGGGAGGGAGGGGGGAGGGAGTGTGAGGAGGCCTCTGGTCTGGTCTGGGTTGGGAGCTCGTGCTCGTGAGTGTTGGATGGACCCCGGCGGTGGCGGTGGCGTGGCGTTTTATTGGGTGCGGAGTGGGGAGGTGACGGTTGTCCGGTTGCGGATGGAATGAATACACTCGCGTGGACGCGGTCCACTATACTACTGTGCATGTGTGCCGGTGCATTAGCATGACGGAATCCCTCCTAGCTCGGTGCATAGGCGTAGCACAAAGGAACGATTCCCTCATCGATTCAATTCCTACCCATATTGCAAATCAGCAGCAACTAGGCGTGAGCCCGTGACGAATAATGGAGTTCATGCATCCTAATAATTTCATCCCGTAATCTTGCTACTAGTATCGTCAACGGGTTCATTACACGCATTAACCATTGACAACTGCTCTTAGGACTCTTGTTCATGTGCATCGTCGCATCATTATGAGCTCTTGGGGCACTCCCAATGCTAAAAACTATGTATAGTTTGTATGTTGTTGACACTACGTATAAAAACTACATTCTCTATGGATAGTTTCTACAGAATAACCTTTTGTTCATTTGCACATCTTCTCTCTTCCTCATCTACCTATCATATCTCTTCATGTTTTGGTTCTCGTGTAGACATGTTTTTTTTTTTGTTAAGAAACCATTTCCTCCTCTATCCTCAATAAATCGCTTGCCACATCAGCAAAATGCTTAAGTGGCAGGATAATTAATGCACATAAAAAGTATGATAGTTTCTGCATTGTGAGTGCATGTAGGACTCCAATAGTTCATGTGCATTAGCATTTGCAGAGAATAATTTTAGGACATATTAAAGACCCCATTTGACATACCTTCCTCCTACCTCGACTTCATATATGGATTTTTAGGATCCATCTAAATTCATTTGAAGCAAAACTATTTTCTTAGCTTTGACCGTTAATATCTAAAATCTTGGCGTTTATATTCACTATATAAATAAACTTTATCTCTCTGTAACTACTTAATATAATTATATTTTGTGAATTTTCCTAATAAAAACTTTTAAAAGGGTCTGGCTTATGAGAAACATAGGTCTAGAAGTAGACCAAAAGAAAAACTCATGTCTAAGAAATATGTAGCTCCAGATACGCATATTTGTATATTTAAGAATATGCAGCTCTAAGAAATATGCAAAAAAAATATTTAATCTCTGCCAGAAGGGGGTCTTACCTCAAGGAAAGAGTGTCTCATGAGAATTACTTTGATCAAGATTGAATGCTTCAAAAAATATTTATATATGAATATAAACATCAGGAATGCTATATTGGACATTTATCTGTTTCCATTTCTTTAGAGCATGGTTAAAACTAAAGCCAATTATTCACTATATGTCATTTTGACATATCATCTACATCTTTTCTAGCTAAAGCCAACTCATACAATAGTTAGCTATGTTAAAAGGAATAATCTAGCACTTGTATAGGGGCTGCGGTTGACAGCAGACCAAGTTCGATGTACCTTGCATGGTTGTTATACTAGATATAGATAGTTGAGATATATTAGGAATAGATTTGTTGTAATTCCTCAATTGATGTAACTTGCCACGGTGGGGGCTCTTCCCATCTATATAACACGTAACCAAGGATCCTAGGAGGGTAACCTTGTTAACCATATTTCTTTACATGGTATCAGAGCCTTCTTCCCACTGGAAAATTGAAGATGGCGTTCCAATCTACCTCTTCTACGCCGCCGGCCGCCTTCTTCCCAATCACCTTCCTACCCACCAATGAAAAGCTCAGCCTCGCAATCTCGTGCGCACGTGATCTCCACGAGGATGGCCCTCGCCACTGCCAACAAGGGCACATCCTCCATCGCCGAATACTACGGCAAGATGAAGGGCCTCGCGGATGAGATGGCATCCGCCGGCCAGAAGCTGGAAGACGAGGAACTGGTGTCCTTCATCCTCACCAGCCTCGACGTCGACTACGACCCCGTGGTGACTGCGGTCACCGCCCGTGTCGAGCCGATCACCGTCACCGAACTCTACGCTCAACTCATCAGCCACGAACAGCGCTTGGAGATGCGTGGCGGCGGCGGGAACTAGTCTTCGGTGAATCTAGCGTCCAGAGGAGGGTGCGGAAATCGCGGAGGTGGAGGCCGCAACACCGGCGGCCGTGGTGGCTACAACCGCGGCTACAACAACTACAACAACCGTGGTGGTGGTGGCCGTGACGGAAGTGGCAGGCGTGTCCCATTTCAACAGGGCATGTTCTGCCAGATCTGCACCAAGGAAGGTCACTCCGCCTTCGACTGCTTCAAGAGGCATGATGCCTCATACACGCCACCACAAAAGTCGGCGTCTTCAGCAACAACGCCATACTATGGAGTAGATTCAAATTGGTACATGGATACAGGGGCGACCGATCATATCACTAGTGAGTTGGACAAACTCACAGTGCGTGACAAATACCACGATGGTGAGCAAGTGCACACCGCCAGTGGCTCAGGTATGAGAATCAGCCATGTTGGTCATGGCATCTTGCGCTCCCCACGTACAAATCTTCATCTTAAAAACATTCTACATGTTCCTGATGCTAGCAAAAACTTACTATCCGTTAATCGTTTTACTCGTGACAATGGTGTCTTTCTTGAATTTCATCCAAATCATTTTGTTGTTAAGGAACAGTCAACGAGGACACCTCTCCTCGAAGGCCGATGTGAGAATGGCCTTTATCCTGTTCGGTCACCAAATAAAGAAGCTCTTGGAGTCCTCAAGCCCACCGTGTCCTTGTGGCACCATCACCTAGGTCATCCTGCAGCTGCCATAGTTCAACAAGTCGTTCATCATCATCACCTCCCAGTTGCCAAAGAGTCCAATAACAAATATGTTTGCGACGCCTGTCAGCAAGGCAAGAGCCACCAGCTGCCATATCTGAGATCTTCTACCATTTCAGATAGTGCTTTTGATCTTGTTTTCAGTGATGTATGGGGCCCGGGCCCACTTCTATTGGTCGCAACAACTATTATGTGTCTTTTATTGATGATCATACTAAGTTTGTTTGGATTTACTTGTTACACAAAAAATCAGAAGTTTTCCAATGCTTCAAAGATTTTCAAACTCTTATTGAAAGGCAGTTTGACAAAAAAATCCGATCCATACAAACAGACTGGGGTGGTGAATACCAGGCCCTTAGTCCCTTCTTTAAATGTGTTGGCATCACTCATCGTGTTTCTTGCCCGCACGCTCACCAACAAAATGGTGCAGCTGAGCAAAAACATAGACACATTGTTGAGGTTGGTCTCACCCTTCTAGCGCATGCCTCAATGCCTCTCAAATTCTGGGATGAGGCCTTTTTGACAGCTGTTTTCTTGATCAATCGTTTACCGTCACGAGTAATTAACAATGAGACACCCTTCTATCGTCTTTTTGGGAAAGAACCTGACTACACCTCTCTTCGCACTTTCGGGTGCGCTTGCTGGCCTCATCTTCATCCCTATAATACCACAAAGTTTTCCTTCCGTTCTAAACAATGTGTGTTCTTAGGGTATAGCAACCAACACAAAGGGTTTAAATGTTTAGACCCAAAAGAAGGGCGTGTCTACATTTCTAGGGATGTCACGTTTGATGAACATGTGTTTCCTTTCGCTGATCTTCATCCTAATGCCGGTGCACGGTTGCGTGCTGAAATTGCTCTTCTACCCGATATTCTCATTAATCCAATTAGTACTGGGGATGCACAAGTGTCTGACCTTGGGCCGTTTTCTCCGTTACCTTCTAATGGTTCACGTGTTTCTGCTGGAGATCAACATGTTGCAGGGCAAAATTCCAGCGCCTTAGCACCTTCGTGCAGCTTGCCAAGCTTAGACGGGGGGCGTCATTTCATGTGTGCCCCCGTCGGGAACAGCAGCGCGCCCAGGGAGTGTAACAGAACCGTCCAAATTATAAGAGCACAAGTATAAAAACAATCACCGAAGTGATCAAATTCTCGCACTTGAGCTCATATAACTCCGGTAGTCCAATGAAATCACGAGGGATTTCAAACCAACCAACATACCAGCCAAGATCGTAGTGATTCAACATAACAAGTCACATGTTACAACCATTTCATAAGTAATTAAATATACATCGGAGTTCAACATAGTTATTAATTTACATTGAAAAGTAGCGGAAGCAAAGTAATTTGAAACTAACATTATTCTTATTTCAAATACATACCAGTACCATGGTCGACTTCCAATAAAAGCATTAGAGATAAGGTAGCTCAGAAGGATCATGCCCATGATCACACTCCGCCTCTACGGCAGGAGCCAACCAACTCTTGCAGTAGCCACGATACATCACAACCTGCAACAAGTGGGGATAAAACCCTGAGTACAAGAAGGTACTCAGCTAGACTTACCCGTCAGAAACCAGAAATAAGGTGACACCAAGGATCATGCAAGGCTGATATAAAGTGGGGCTAGCTTGACAACATTTTGCATAAAAGCTTAATATAGATGATCAATCATTAATGCTTAAGCATCAAGTTAATTATCATTAACCTATCATCTATATTAGAACATATACTAGAGCACTCACTTTATTAGGAGCAAACAATATTAACCATAGCAGGTATAAATTGGGGCAACCTTTTCATCGTGATCCAATTAACCATCCGTTCAATTTAATTGAATCTACGTTGCCGCTGCTCAAGTCAAGTGCTCACTAACCGGGAGCGACGGCGATTCGAATCGAATTCCTATCCAGCTGGAGGGGTATTTCTAACACTCACCGTGCAGACCCCTGCTAGGGTCGCACAGGCCACCTTTTCATATGATTCAGGAATCGTGGGTCCGAATGATTTCGCGACCCCAAGGGCGACACTCTGCCAGGTGATAGGGACTCTAACCCCCCCTTGGTCTCAAGCCAATGTCCCTAAGCACATCCTTTCTCTCCTCCAAGAAGCAACCTACCATTCGATTCCCGGCCTGAATCACATTACTCGGCTTCGCGGTCGGAACGGCTTATCCGGCCAACTAAGTGTTAGACTGCGTTCAACATGACTCAAGGACGTACAACGAATCGGTCCTTAAACGACTCAGACGGGGATAGATTCACACCCAAGACCTCCATGCCTTGTCGCTTCACTATCATCATCCCGCCCGGTCTCATTTCATTTTATTAACACATAGTTCCTTTCCACGATAGCAAATATAGCCAACCGTACCATATATGAATATCCCTATATCTCGCAGGTGATAGGAAATCACCTGACTTCTACCGCTTAAAGCAGGGCTAAGCATCTACTCGATCCTAGTCTATGTAGGATTCAAGGATTCATATATCTGGACAAGGAATGATATAATGCAGCAAGGTTTTCAACCAACTCCTACCACTTAATGCAACAATACTTATAACATATATAGAATTAATTGCTTTGAAGGTAGGAGGCTTATAATGCTCCGGGGCTTGCCTGGGATCCGACTCAAGTTAGAGTTTGTCAGATGAAACTCGCTTGGCGAGCATTCCCTCATTCTAGCACTTGTCCGAACTTTCCATCTCCGAGATAGGTCCACCAACACCATCTTCTGGTTAGCTCCACATCACGTCCTTCACGTGGTGCATCTAGCGTACCTAAATGAGATGCAACCATGCACATGTGTGAATGCATAGAAGTGCAATAAACAAACTAATCATGCAAGCATACCAAAGTTCACATAAACACCTAGAGCTAATTAACTTAATCCTCATTAAGACATAACATAGAAGAGGGCAAGCACATCAATCAAGAAACAAGTCTCACAAGATTACAGGGTACCACTCAAGTATCATCAAAGATATGAGTCACATTTCAATACCCAAGCATGACAAAGTTAATCAAAGTACTAGAACTAGAAATTGCTACCTTCTGGACATCAGACCAACAGCTGAGTAATTCAATCATAACTGGAGATCTACAAATCCAAATGACTTGACAGAAGACATTATGGAAATCTTATGAAATTATCTAAATTTCATTTATAATCATCACAGCATGATTCCAAAGTTTAACATGTCAAATTTACACAAATACAGAAACTAGTCTAACAAGACAGAGAGCAAGCAACTCTGTACCCCAACTTTAAACAGCTATAACTCCTAAACCACATGGCTAAATGCCACCAAATTTTAACAGCAGCTAGGTACATAAATTATCTACAACTTTTGTATAAATAAGTTTCACAACAAAGCACATTATCATAAAGAACTTTGCTAAGTTCCCAGATCTGTCCAGAAACCTCATTTGCAAGAAATAATTATTAACTTCCGTTGCAAACATATAATTAGACAAAACCAACTTTACCAACATTTCATACATGACTAATGAACACCAGAAAACATAGTGTCAATTACTAAATAAATTCTTCTAATACATTTTCTTAATTTATTTAGATAATTAGGTGGAATTATGACCACATCATAAAGATGCTCAATAAATTCTACCAAAATTACAGTGTCATACAAATGCTACCAAAAGTCTACTATCCAAATTTCAAGCCATTTGGACAAGTATATCAACCTCTAAGAAAAAGACAAATTGCTATTGAAATAAATCATGTGAGAGCAAGTAAAACCTAAAACTCAATATTTTCTGTGAACACATGGCCATAGAATGAACCAACATCAAATAGCAACATCATAATAAGGTGATGGGACAACATTTTCTATTTTATCATTTATATACTATTTATAAGCTATTTATTAAGCCATAAACAAGTTAACTCAATAACTTGAGCATACAGCAAGCAATGGCCATGAAATTTATACCACAGTACATCCATATCATGACAAACCTACCATAAAAATTTCACATCATTTGGAGCATCACAACTCAAGATATAAAATGACAAGTAATAAAATGTAATTTTCCTTATTTAACAAGGTCAAATCAAAACCCTAAGAAAACAGTGAACAACTAGGGTGTTTAATATTTTTCCTAGCAAGTACATGTCATCACAAAATTAACAAAACAAGAATCATCATTTTTGGAGTTCTAAAACTCTAGATATGGCTCTGGTCAAGTTTAAAGGCATTTTTAGAGTATTTTTAAAACTTAAATAAAGACATTAGAAAATACCTACAAACATGTAACATATTATGACTCCACTGCATAGATCTTTTCTCAAGGTTTCCAAAAAGTCCTCATTTACTATTTTTGGAATTACCTAGCATGAGATATGGATTTTAGAAGATTTCACAAAATTCTGAAATTCAAAAATGAGATTACCCAAACCCTACTAAACTGCTAGACACACCCGATTCGGTACCCAATTTCTGCCATTACTAAAACCGACATGTGGGCCCCGCTGTTCATCCGGGCCCGCTCGTCAGTCACTCACACAGAGAGAGAGACAGAGAGGAGGGACGCCGGTCTTCATCCTCTACCTCCATCGGCCGAGCACGGGAGGGCGAACACCGGCCACCCAACCGGCGGTGGGGCGGTCGCCGGCGGCGAGGGGGTCCGTGCGGCACCCGGGGGCCCATGCGCACCCACCGGTGCACACAGTCTCGCTTGACCGACTCGGAGGAGGCGGGGCCATGAGCGCCTGCGGTCGGCAGCAGCGCCACCGCGGCCGGCCGTGCCTCGGCGGCGGTCTTGGCCAGGGGAGTTGTGCGGTGGCTCGTCTGGGGGAGCGCGCACGCGCAGAGGAGCGCAGCTCGGACAATGGAGGACCGAGGCGGCATAACCACCTCGAGCTCGAGCATGGGCGGCAATGGCGGCTGTGGCCATGGCGGCTTCAAATTTGTGAGCTGAGAACGACAGTGAGGCAGGGGAAGAGGTGCATCGAGCGCGGTGGGTGGTGGTGAGGATGTTTCGGTGCTCAGCTCGGCTGGGTATGGCTCATGGCCTCCTGGCCGCACACACCGGCGTCCGCGGCGGCCACGGCACCGGTGGCGGCGCGCCACGACGGTGAGACGAGGCCGGGGAGGGGCGCATCGGGGTCGGCATGTGGCGGGGAAGGCGATGCCGCGCTTGGCCAAGGGAAGGGAGTGCAGGAGCTGGGCGTCCGCACCGCGTGAGATGATGGCTTGTCTCCGGCAGAGCGCCCTCGACGCGTGGAGCATGGTGCGAGGCATGGTGACCGTGTGTCCCTGCTAGGGCCCTTCGTCGAACAGGTGGCACGCAGTGCTGTTGGCATCTTGGGCGCCATTTTGGGGCTAGCTATGGGCCGAACTGGATCACAGGCCCAAAACAAAGTTTGCTCTCCTCCAAAAGCTCTACAACTTTGATTAAGGGTGCTCAGCCATTAGGCTACTGGATTAGCAAATAATCAGTACCCAACTTGGTAGTGTCAGCGATTTGACAGCGACAAGCAAGCATCCACAATTGAAGGTCACCCTAAGTCAAATTGAGGCCATACTTCTACATGCTCTTCTACACCATCTACACTCCAACTTTTGTATTGGGACCATGTGAAGTTGTTTAACAAAATCTCGAGAACGCGCCATGTCAACATGTCAAGGTCAAAAAGTGATAAAACAACTTTTTGCTGTTTTGGAAACTCTTATAGAAGGTCCAACTAAGCTCTATTTTGAGTGACACTTGATCCATTGTTTCCATCATGAAAAGTAATACAACTCATATTAAGGAACCTAATTGAGATACCATATGAAATTGGGAGATAAAATGTCGCAAAGTAACCAACTTGCTGCTGTCACAACAAGGACTTAGAATATTTTTCTAAGTGCTGAAAACAGCAGCTGATTCCACAATGTGATCTCTATTTGACTAGGTTAGAGGCCAAACTAGCTCTTGACTATTAAACAAAGTTTGTTCTACACAAGATGAACTACAACTTTTGTTTAAGGTCAAACCTCATAACTGGTACAGAAGTCAAACTTTCACTTTGGTCAAAGTATCAACTTAATAAAGCTAAAACTAGGGTTTTAGGCCAATCGGGGCAATTTCTTGACATTTGCTCAACATGAACCCTTCATGACTTTTGTTGTAGAGTTCATCTAAAGTCATTTGGGCATATTGGCAAGGTTTGGTTGATGGTCTATAGTTCCATTAACTTAATGGGGCAATTTCTAATAGGAGCGGAACTTATCATTTCATGTGACTTTTTGATTCCAAACTTCATGAAACTTTTCCAGGGCTTCATATAGATAGTTACTGATGTGAGACATGTGAAGATACTTTGATAACAACACCCAAGCATATATCTTAAAAATGGCCTATATGCAAAGAAGGGTGCAGCATCCAAGTTTAGATTAGGGTTTATTTCCATAGGTTTGACTTTGGCATCGTCATCTCCACTAATTTATCATGTTTGAGCTTAAACCCCACTACTTAATTGGTGATCAACACCTAGGGTGTTACAGGGAGGATCTCCCTGACTCAGTTTCTGATCCTGCCGGAGTATCAACGCCGGGATCGGCGCCCGTCCTCTCACCAGGCGCAACATCGACGCTGTCTCCCAGCACGCCGGGATCTTCTATGGCCGGGTCTGGTGGTGTTTCCCAGCCTGCCCTGATGGCGCCGCCACAACATGATCCAGGGAGTTGGGTCCCAGCTGTTCCGCCTGCTGGGTCTGCTGCTCCCTCGCCAGCTGTGGTGTCGCCTGCGGCTACATCACTGGGTGCTGCACAAACTCCACACGGACCGGTCACTAGGCTTCAGCGAGGGATCAGCAAGCCTAAGATCTACACCGACGGCACTGTAAGATGGTGTCAGCTCGCCACCACCTCTTGTGATGAACCTAATTCGGTGACAGAAGCACAAAGTGATCCGAAATGGGTGGCTGCTATGAACCTTGAGCACCAAGCTCTTCTACGCAACAAGACCTGGCATCTTGTTCCTCCACCAAAAGGTAAAAATATTGTTGGATGCAAATGGGTTTATAAGGTAAAACGAAAGGCTGATGGGACTGTTGATCGTTACAAAGCTCGTCTCGTCACCAAGGGGTATAAGCAACAATATGGGATAGACTATGAGGATACCTTTAGCCCAGTCGTTAAAGCTGCCACTATTCGCATTGTTTTGTCTATTGCGATGTCCAGGGGCTGGTCACTGAGACAACTTGATGTTCAAAATGCCTTTCTACATGGTCTCCTTGAAGAGGAAGTATATATGAGTCAACCTCCTGGGTATGAAGATTCGTCTCATCCCAACTATGTTTGCAAATTGGACAAGGCTTTGTATGGACTCAAACAAGCTCCTAGGGCGTGGTATGCTCGCCTGTGCAGTAAGCTGCAACATCTTGGTTTTGCGCCTTCCAAAGCTGATACTTCTCTCTTCTACTACAACAAAAGGGGCCACAGTATATTTGTTCTTGTTTATGTCGATGATATTATTGTTGCTAGTTCCTCTTCTCAGGCAACAGATGCACTTCTAGCTGACCTGAAGGCCGAGTTTGCTCTCAAGGATCTAGGCGATCTTCACTTCTTCTTGGGCATCGAAGTCAAGAGGGGACGTGATGTTTTGACTCTCACCCAAGAAAGGTATGCTTGGGATATTTTGAAACGGTCAAGTATGCAATTTTGCAAACCGGTTGATACACCATTATCACCCACGGAGAAGCTAAGCATCGTGAGTGGTAATAAGTTAGGACCTGATGATTCCACCAAGTATCGCAGTATGGTTGGAGCCTTGCAATATCTCACTTTGACGCGTCCTGACATAGCTTTTGCAGTTAATAAAGTATGCCAGTTCTTACATGCCCCAACGACTGTACATTGGAGCGCCGTTAAACGAATCCTGAGGTATGTTAAAGGAACTATAAACCTTGGCCTACAAATTCGAAGGTCTAGGTCTATGCTTGTCAGTTCTTTCTCAGATGCAGATTGGGCTGGTTGTGTTGATGATAGAAGATCAACGGGTGGTTTTGCTGTATTTCTTGGTGAAAATCTGATTTCCTGGACAGCTAGAAAGCAACCGACTGTGTCAAGGTCTAGCACTGAGGCTGAATACAAAGCATTAGCAAATGCTACTGCGGAGATGATTTGGGTTCAGAAATTGCTTACTGAACTTGGTATTTCGCATCCATCTCGAGCTTTGTTGTGGTGTGATAACATAGGAGCAAAATATCTGGCTGCCAATCCTATCTTCCATGCCAGGACCAAACATATAGAGATTGACTTTCATTTTGTACGAGAACGAGTTGCACAAAAGCTATTGGACATTCGGTTCATACACACAGGTGATCAAGTAGCAGATGGGTTCACCAAGGCACTGCCAATTGTGAAGCTTCGACAATTCAGGAACAATCTCAACCTTAGAAGTGGCTGAGATTGAGGAGGAGTGTTAAAAGGAATGATCTAGCACTTGTATAGGGGCTGCGGTTGACAGCAGACCAAGTTCGATGTACCTTGCATGGTTGTTATACTAGATATAGATAGTTGAGATATATTAGGAATAGATTTGTTGTAATTCCTCAATTGATGTAACTTGCCACGGTGGGGGCTCTTCCCATCTATATAACACGTAACCAAGGATCCTAGGAGGGTAACCTTGTTAACCCTATTTCTTTACAAGCTATACATATAAACTATATCATGAGTACCTAACCCACTTCATTATTGTCTCATAAAATGTCTTGAAGCCCATTGTAAGTCTACAGCTTGCTTCTTTTCTCTCTTCTTGACACCAGCAAAAATCTGTACAAATCTGGTGTAGCAGCTCTGATATACGTCCCGTTTACATCGGCTTATTGGTGTCATAATAAATAGGAACAACATATATATGGGAGTAAAATGAAAGGTACTATCGGTGAGGCACTATATGGTCTGTGACTCTCCATTTATTCTGGACGTGTACTCGAGGTCTCGAAGATAAGCGGTGCGGTGGGAACCAAGAACGTGGGAGACGACTGAGGAGGATGGTCGGTTGATCGATCCGGTGCTGTGGACCATGTTCAGTCACGTTCCGGTGGTTTTGGTGTTGTGTGTGTGTGTGTGTTCCTCTTTTTTTTTTTTTTGGAACATCTAGTGGGAACATCCATGCGTGCCGCTTTCGTTTGGCCGTGTGTAGCCGAACGAAGCAGCATGCAGGCAGCCGTGCGGTGCATGCGTGCGTGCCGCTGCCGCACCTGCTGGGTTTATTTCTGTTGCAAAAAGGAACAAACCGATCCGAATCGAAAGCACCGGCCGCCGTGCAAGAACATGCATGTCGGTCTCAGCTTGAAGAAGCCTTTGCCGAGCGCGCGCTTTTATTTATTTATTTCTACCGATAGCACTGACAGGTCTCGTAGTACCTACATACATACTCCTAATATCATATAGTACTCCGTATATATGTTCCAGAACAGGAGTGAGTTTACGTACGACGATCTTGTAGTGTATAAATTGGGGGGGAGGGGGGTGGGGGAGAGGGATTCTTGTCTATTTCAGCTGCGCGCTGGCACGAGCACCACAGAAAAAAAATTAAAATGATATATCGAGGTGTGTTATATCATTTTATTTTTCGTTGATAGCTTCCACGGAATGGCACATTGATAGCTTCCATTCCGTATGCGTGGGGCAGCTGCTGATGAGTACAGAGTACAGTATCCGATCCTTTTCTGACGATGCTTTATTAATTGATTCCATATATGTAATAATCATTCATGAGCGTGGAGCTATCAGCACAAATTAAACGGCATGGCACGTTCAGGCGATGCGATGCGCCCCCCCACCCCCCCCCCCCCCCCCCCCCCCCCCTAATTAATCTCATCATATATATCCCCCTATTTATTTGAACACTACAAGATCTTGTAGCGCGCGGCATGCAGAGGCATCTATGAGATGCGAAAGAAGCGTGCCGCGGCCGTCTCAGTAGCGCGCGGCATGCAGAGGCAGTTATGCTTGGATGATGGCCCAAGTTTGTAGCTTTCGATCTTTCCAAGAGTGCTCAGCTAGCTAGCGTACAGTACGCCATTTCCATTTTCCAGACGCCATTTCCATTTTCCAGTATGGCAGGCTCCCTGTCCGTCCCCACTTCTTCCATCCCATGATTCTGTAGCAGGAGTATATATCATATAGTATTAGTAAAAAAAAAGCACATAAGTATACGGCAAATGTAATGGAACCAGTAATTGAGGTATCCCGGCCAAGACCAAGACCAAGAACCTGAGGCTCCGCTCGAGAGTGTAGTATGTATACTCTGTACAGTAATGCACGCGGCGACAAGTGCTTGTGCTGTAACGATGCACCGCATGATGCCCCTTCCGATCGTCGTGTTGTGATAGCACCACCGCCACCGCACTGTTTTGAACCACACCCACCGCCGCGCCGTGCACCAGCACTACACACACTTTATTTTGCCCCTGTGCTACCGTGCTACGTGGATTATTAAGGAACCATATGGCGGCTGGTTAGTGGTTATACCAACGCATCACAGCAGGCTTAGCTAATTATAAGGGCTCGTGTACATCACTTGTACTAGTTGTTAGTCTAACTAAAATTTACGTAAAAGTATAACTAAAATTTAAAATACTGTTTGAATACATGTACTACTGAGTGGGACTAACAATTATTAGCTAGACTAAACTAAAAATTCGTTTATCTTTTAGGATATTTGTTTGGATGGTCTAGAACTAAACAAATTTAGTCATTTTTAATCCAATGATCGTCGTCCAAATTAAACGTACAGACCCCAATTTGTCTCTCCTGAATGAAAAACTATCGGCAACGCACCTGCTGCATCCCACTAATCCTATTGCTCTACCTAAATAAAAAAAGATCCTGTCGCTATTGCTAGTTCCAGCTTAATTGACCAGCTAGCCTAGCCTATAGCAATAATGAGCTCTCAAAGCCGAAGCCGAAGCAACAGCACCTGACTGAACTTTTCCTTTCCTTTCCTTTTTCTTTTTTGCTATGCGATACGATCCGGCCTATTATTCTGGTGGCACGTCAACCTCATTATATCTAGTGAGACAGTAGCTAGAACCTTGCGTGCTTCGCTCCATCTACGTGCACACATGGTCCGTCCGTCGTTTAAAAAAACGCACATATATCATTTCTCTAAAAATCAATCAATTTCAGATTTAACTTAATTTATAAAAAATAATACCAATATCTGTACCTCCAGATAGATTCTAAATGGTAGATTTATTAAAAGTTATTTGATATTATTTATATTACTCCCTCCGTCTCTGAAAAAATCAATTTCCAGAGTTGTCTTAAGTCAAACTTTTTAAACTTTGATCGAATTTATAGAAAAAAATGCTAAGATTTATGGAACCAAATTAGTATCATTAGATTTATCATACAATATATTTTCATAAGATGTTCATTTTATGTCATAGACATTGATGCTTTTTTCTATAAAGTTAGTCAAAGTTAAAAAAGTATGACTGACACGGATTCTAGGAATTGATTCTTTCAGAGACAGATGGAGTATATGTATTTAATCAAACTTTAAATTATCGAGTATTAAAAAACTAAGATGTGTGTATTCTTTCTTGGGGAAGAGTATGCCCATCCTCTTTGTCGAGCCGTGTTTCCTTGGAACGCGATGAAAAAGGCCCAAAGGTGGTAGGCTGTTTTCGGGGCCTCCAAGCTTACTCGACCTAGTAAGGGGCTGCAGACTATTAGACTCGCAGTTGCGATGCCACGAAAAAAACCATGCATGACCAGTGACACATTGCAATATGTCGCAGGCCCGCCACTTCGCTAGCCTAGTCTACCCATCGGTCCACCGCTGAGCATCAAAGATCACTGATAGGAGAAAGAAGAAGAAACCTTGGGCCTCACCTATTCCACCTATTCTGAGCCTCGCCATTACAATTCTTCATATGTTTGAAATATGCCATAGTAAACGTCCAGAGAGGCCTTGGGCCCAACTGCAGGCGACATCATTGTATTTTTGTATGGACAAAACTACCCCTTCCACCTTACTCTCTCTATGTTATTGACGTGTGGACACCACTAGTCATCTTCTTTCTCCTCACTTCTCCATTTTCTCCATCACAACTTGTTCCCCAACTCCACTGGTGACGAAGTGGGCGCTGGGTGCCGTCGTGGCCCTCAGCCATGGCGGGGCAGAGCTTCCGCGCGCCACCGGGAATGGGCAAGCGGCAGCAGGCGCCACCGTCGCGGCGATCCCCAGCGATGTCGGCACCTTCGCTGCTGAAGTGCCGAAAGAAGAAGGACCACCCGTCCCTCCTCAACCTCCAGAAGTAGAACGTACGCGACCCGAGACCAAGGCGCCCAAAATTAGGCAAATGCGGTGCGAGACCGACGGAATTGGGTCCGATTCGGCTCAGATCAAGGAAGGGCCAGAGGGGGAAGAAGGGCGCTCACCTTGGTTGATTCGTCGTGGAGGCCCATGACGAGGCGGAGCTTCTTCTCGCGGCGTCCGGAGCCGGAGACGGGCCCGTCATCATCCTCGTCCGCGGAGCCGGTGCGCTGGCGGTCGGAGCGTCACGCCTGCGTCTGCTGCTGCTGCTGCTCCTAGAGTTGTGGCTCGAGGCAAAGGAGCTCCGGTCCTCCATGGCCGTGTGGGAGCTCCGCCAGCCATGGCATGCGAGAGCTCTACCCGCCATGGCCGCACGCGCTGGATGTTGCCCTCTCTAATGTTTGGGCTCAGTTGGGACCGAGGTGGATGGAGGAAGAAGAAACGGAGCAGGGAAGGGTGGTCGGCGACGCGTCCTCGGCCTGAGGGAGCTCGGACACGGGGAGGCAAGGTGGCCGAGGAAGGTGGAGGGAGAGGAGATTAAAGGAGGAAGAACGGCGGGAGGTCGAAGGAGAAGCTGGCATGTGGGGCCCACATGTCAGCGAGTGGAGGGAGAGAAGCAGCAGTGGTATTTTGGGACATACGACATTACACTAGCCTTTAGTCACCTGCACATGGGCCTAATGCTGCCGAATACCTAGAAAATGGCACGATTCAAGCCGAAGAAATATTATATTGGCATGTTTCCAAATAGGTGAATAATAATGGTATTTTCTCCGAGGTTGCAAAATTGTAGTGGTACCAATAAAAAAAACCTTCGAAAAACTAGGGGCCAACTTACAGTTGTACTGCACTTGACATACCAAAACTTATAAAAAATATAAATTGGATTTTTGAAACATGAGACAAAAGGAAAAATAAGTATACTAAAAACGAGGGGAAATAACTACAAATGAACATATATAGATAGATTTTTAAAACATTGGAAACTACAGGGTGATTGCTTTTGCTTTGTCTACCGTGCATAGGCCCTGTTCATCCGGCTTATAATCCGTACTTTTCAGCTTATTTTTTTCAGTCGGAACATTATTTTTCTCTTACAGCAAATCAGCCAACCGTGTTTCTCACAACAAATCACCGTACCTTCTAGCAAGAATCGCCTTCTAGCAATAATTACCGTGTCAATCAGACCGATTCGATGGTTTAGTTGTGGTTTCATACTTTTAGCTAGGTGAAAAAAGTCTACCTCACTCCCAATCAACTATTAGATAGATACAATCGAGTTACTTTGCTCTAGGAAACTAATCTAAACCAGAACATTCGATGAAACCAATTCACTTTACCAAAATTGGCACGGCCTAAAACAAAACACATCTTGACCGGAACCATTTCAGCCGAGGCCACTGGCACCACATCACACCTACTCACTCAGTCACCAACTGCTGCTACCGGTGATTCGGTCATCCGTGGCGCTCGACACCACCGCCGCGCGACCACGTTGCCGGTAAAGGGTGTGTTCACTTCGCGAAAAGTAGCTGAAAAATTACTGTAGCATCTTTCGTTGTTATTTGGCAAAATTTGTCCAATTATGGACTAACTAGGCTCAAAAGATTTGTCCCGACATTTACAGACAAACTATGCAATTAGTTATCTTTTTTACCTACATTTAATGCTCCATGCATGCGTCGAAAGATTTGATGTGACAGGTGGAAGAGGAAATATTTTGGGTTGGGAGAGGGAAGTGAACAAGGCCAAAGATTGGCGTTTGCACCACACACACGGGCCCGGCCCACCGTCGACCACGAACACGCGGGAGCTCCGGGGAGTTGGCCTGCGTCGTGGAAACGGAGAACGGGCACACATCGTCCCGTCCCGTCCCGTCACAGGCGAAACTGGGCCATTGGTTTCCGTTTGGGCCGCGTTTCCTCGTCATAAATGACGCCCTGTTGGCGCGATGGCTGAAGCTGATGCTGATCACCTTCCTAGCTCGCTCGCTTTCCTTCAGGTTTCGTCGGATTGTTGACCGCAGCACCAGGTTAGAGACGACGTGAAAATGTCAGATGCGCACACGACACGACGAGAGACCTACACACTGTTCTAGACTCCATGTATACACACTTTGAACTTTGAACTTTCAAGGCTACAGAATCAAAATACTTCTTTTAGATAGTGACAAAACAAATAAACAACGAGCAATTCAGCTTCACAAGGGAAGGAACTGGTACTATATGTATGAAGAACAGCAATGCACGCTGAACATATCAACGAATAACGAGTATGCACATCACAACATAGCTAACAATCCTAGCTGCAACTAATAACTTATTTCATACACGCTAACAACGAATTAACCAAAGAATGAATGAATGAAGCAAGCAACCACATATGCACAAGCAAGCACGAACACCACCACCAGCAGCAGCAGCGTCGTCATGCGGCGTTCATCATGATCTTGAACTCGTCGAAGCTGAGCACGCCGTCGCCGTCGAGGTCGAACCTACAGATCATGGCGCGGCACTCGTCGACGTCCTGGTGCTCGCCGAGCCTGGCGAGCATCCGCCGGAGGCTAGCGGGGGTGATGCACCCTTGCCCCTCCATACTATTCTCAGAGTACATGCCGAACGCCTGGCGCAGGCCCCGGTGCCGGTCCTCCTCGCCGGCGTCCTGCTGCAGGCGCGCCACGAGGCGCGCGAACTCGGCGGCGTCCAGGAGCCCGTCGCCGTCCGCGTCCGCGTCCGCCACCAGCGCCTCGGTTTCCTCTGCCGACACCGCCGCCTCCGCGCCCAGCGTCGCCCGCATGCACTCCCGCAGCTCGGACGCCGAGATCCGCCAGTCCGCGTCAGCGTCGAACGCCGCGAACAGCGACCCCAGCTCGCTGCCGATGCCGATGCTGATGCTGATGCTGGCAGACGAAGACGGGGCGGCGACAACCATCCTCGATCGGTGTCTTTGCTGATGTGCGATGGTGGTCAAGTCGTTGAGTCGGTGCTGTTGGCTGGGATAGCTTTGCTTCCTTCTTCTTCCTCCTTGCCGGCCAGCTTCCGATCTGATCCGCTATGCTCTAGTATTGCCTGCTGCTAGTGCTATGTATAAGCTACCTAGGTGCTGCGAACCATGGTGTTGCGAGGTGATGCGTATATATAGCACCTCCATAGCTAGAGAGCAAGTAATTAATAAGGCGCTCGACGCGCATTTGGAAGCTTCAAGGCATGGCGGGAGAACGCCAGAAGGGAGAGAGAGAGAGGCTGCCGTGTGGCAGCTTGGACCGAGGAAAGAAGAAGGGGGAGGCGGCGGTCGACTTCAATACATAGATATACCCGGACCAAAGAGTGGACTGGGGCCAAAAGAAAAAAAAACTGAAAAAAGGCCAGAAAGTGGAGTGAAAAAGTGGATGGGAATTGGGAACATTGGAAATTCCGTGGCGTATGCGACGACGTTTCAGCGTGCGCGCAGCGCGGGTGGCTTGGTTTGGCCTGGGTGGGAATACAAGAATCCGTGGGGTGGAGGAGAAATTGATCTCTCCCCAAACGGCTAGCCGCCCGGATGTTCGGCCCTAGGCCTGCGTCCGGACACAGCTTTCGTTCGACGCACTCCCTCACGTAAATCGAAATAGAATTGTATCCGCTGCGCTCGCGCAACAGGAGAGCGCACCCGCTGCGCCCACGTCACCACGTGCCTGCGCCCCTGCTCCCAACCACGATGTATGCAGCCCCCTCCGCCCAACGCCCATCCCACACCGGACGCATGAAGCTCCCCCGTCCCGTGTCCCGTGTCCCGCGTCCATCGCCTATCCCTCGTTTGTATGGATGCCCTGCTGGCTCCAGGAGAGACGATGCAACAGAAGGTGAAAGGAGGAGAGATGCAACACCCGATCTACTTTTGAAACGTGCAAATACAACGTTGCAACATACGTCTGAAGGCAGTTGAAACACTTGAAACGTGCTTATGAAACACTTGAAAAACACGCTTGAAACACGCTTGAAAACTATTGCAACATATGCGTTCGGAAAACACACTTGGAAACTATTGCAACACTTGAAAACTATTGCAACATCCGAATAAAACACATGCAACATACAGATAAACACAATTGCAACATGCGTTCGGAAAACACAGATGAAACATACCTCTAAAACATCTGAAACACTTGAAACATACTCTTGCAACATGCCTCTAAAACAATTGCAACATATGCAACATGTGCAACATCCCCTGATCTACTTTTACAACATACATACGAAACAAATGCAATATACCTCTGAAATGTCTGAAACAATTGAAACATACAATTGCAACATAGGGGGAGAGAGAGCCTAGCGCGGGGAGTGCCATGGCCGTCGGATCTGCGCATTGGGGGCTCCCGGTGGGGGAGGACACCGGTATGGGGGAGGGGCGCCACCGAGGTGGGGGAGGAGGACGCTGGGGTAGGAGAAAGTGCCGCTGGGGTCGAGGAACATAGGGAAGGGGGAGGCTGCGCTGGTCAATTCCGGACGCCAGGGGTCGGCAGCAACGGCTAGCGATGGCTGCTCTGGAGCCTGGCCATCGCCGGTGGTGGCGACGAGGACTGCCACGACAGTCGACAGCGACGGCCTGCGTGCTGCCGCGGTGCAGCCACCGCTTCCACATCGAGTGCCGGGGTGGGGGAAGGGGTCGGAGAAGGCCGCCGGGGTGGGGAGGATGACACCAGGGTGAGGGAGCGCGACGCCGCTAGCCAAGGAGGCGGCCATGGCCACGCGTCTGGGGTAGCGCGAGGGGCGCGACCCACGAAAGGGAGGAGGAAGCGAGGGACTGGGTGCGTGGGTGCGGGAGTGAGCGAGTTGGTCAGCGTTGGCCGCACATTGATGTTGGGCCGATCGGCATGCAGGCCTAGAACGGCGCGTCCGGCGTGGACACGCCCGGACAAATGCCCACGCAGAAGCATTATCGCTACCCAAATTGAATCTCTCCCCAAACCACCATTACCCAAATGCATCCCCAAAACTCTGAGCGAATGAATCAGCTAGGAAAAGAAGCGCTGGGCTTGGTAAAAGAACAAGAAATCCTAATCCAATCTCCCCGCGAGGCAATGGTGTTCCTGCTGCCCGTACTACTGTAGCGGATGTTCAAGCCTTCAAGGTGCTCGTGTTCCTGCTGCTCGTACTGGTATATCCACTGCGCAAGCTACCTGTGATCCTGGTAACTATTCTCCTTCAATCTGTGCTTCGCCCGTCGGTGGATGGTGGTCATCTACCAGCGAAGTTGCTATTGATTCATCCCTGTCGTAGTGCTGCTACTAATTTTCTCTCTGCTGATTTATTTGTATTGGTTTGCCTTCTCTGTCATAGTTTTTGAAGTTTATATTTTTCATTTTCAGTTTATACCCACCAGGAGGGTTCACAAATTATTTGCAATCAAATAGAAATAATTTAGAAAATTTTCATTTTGTAGGTGCTACAATGAAGCAGCCTACAATGTCTCCAATTGATCCATGTTCTAAAGGAACCCCGTCACCAGTTGCAAGCGATCTAGTACATGATATAGATGCACATGACAACCGAGACAATTGACATTGGTGATGATGACACCCTCCAGGAGCTGAGGACTGATAAGCGATTGAACTGGTTACGTGATGAAGATGTTAGATTAGTAAGTTATCTTCGAAACTTTGTGAACTTCCAAGATATGTCCATGCTAGCCCATAGTAATGAAACTATGCATCTGTTTTGTTTTTGTAATTGTAGGCCAGTGCTTGGTTGCACAATTCAAAGGACTCCGTCGATCGAACTGGTAGGAAGGTAGATCAGTATTGGGCACATGTAACTAAAACATACACCACCACCACCACAAAAAGTAGTCCTAAGAGAAATCGAAACCAACTGAAAATTCATTGGGAGTATTAAGAAACCATTAAGGGCTCGTTTGGATAACCCAAACCCCGCCGGTATCCCCGTGTGTTCGACCGGTGTAAAGAGGCCCGTGGCTCTGCTCCCCTTCATGATCCACGAGTCCATTTGGATACCTATCAGGACGAAGAAAACACGTGCTTTTGGAGCCCCATCCTCGCCATTACCCGGGTAATAGAAAAATCGTCTCCAGACTCGTGATTATTTTCCCCCGGCCATCGCGGATTCTCGAGTCGCCACCGTCCGCCGTCTGCCAATAGTTCCTGCCACGCTGCCATCTCATGCCTCACCATGATGGCTAGGCTTTGAGCGGAGCGCACCCTTCTCCAACTCGAAGCAGCGCCCTATTCGCCGCCACGCATGCTCGGGATCTCGCCTGCGGGAACGTCGATCCACCCACCGCCGTCCGTTGCCCCGCTGTCGAGAAGACGAACCTGTTGCCGCTCTTCGCCTTGAGGTAAGGAAGTTGTAGGTTCCGTCCTTGCCCTCTCCGGCTCTCCCTTGTATTCTACAGCACGCGCGTCGCCGCCGTTGTAACTCCGTTGCGACTGAGCCGCCAAAACGCGAGGGATGCCGTCTCCGGTCTCCGGGGCAGGATGAGGACCCCACATCCGAGTTCGCCGTGGAGAGCTCCACCTTCCCTTGCCTTCTCGAAGCCAACCGAGATCTGTGTGCCCTTGTCCCTATAATTCCGGCGAGTTCATGTCCTCGGCAATGGAGTTCTTCTAGCGCAGTCTCCCAAATGGTTGTCGGGAATTTTCTCACAGCAGGGGAGAGGGTGTCATGTGCAGGGGAGAAAACCCCTTTAGTATTCAAATCCACGTGCATTTTGCTCCCTAGCATCCAAAGGAGCCCTAAGTGATTTCCATGGATGTTGGGTAAAAACTACTAGAGTGTGGCAAAGTGGGATGAGACCAGTTCAAGGAAAAATCAAAGGAGATGTATGCCGATGCCAGTCAAAACAATGATAAGCCATTCACTTTGGAGCATATATGGAAGGTAGCACGTCATGATAAGAAGTGGTCAGCATATTAAACAAGGAAAAGGAAAACAATGCAAAGAACTCAGCCCAAGTGGTGAATTTGGAAGAAAAGCGACCAATGGGCCATAAGAAAGCAAAGAATGAACATAATGGCAAAGGGAAGGGAACCGATGCTTTGGCTGCTTTCGGCGAAAAAGTTGAAAATTCCATTGAACTAAGCAACAAGGCTAGGACAAAGAGAGAAGATGACTGAATTCAGCAAAGCTTGGCTAATAAGAAGATTGAAGCAGCTAAGCTTAATAATGAAGCAGCTCATCAACAAACTAAGTGTAAAATGCTAGACACTTATACACAGCCGATGCTTGCGCCTACTAATCAGCTTATTGCAGAAGCTCTGGCTGCGAGAAACAAAGCACTTGAGAGCCTAAGACTTGCTTTATTTCCTAAGCTATGATTGGTTAATCCTGAACCAATTAGGTAGAAATATTTTATTTATATATATACTAGCCTTAATGCTTAAAACTTTCACAATTTATACAGTTACATGAAAAATTCCTATAACTATATATTACTGTAGTTCTGTTAATGTACTGTCCATCTCTTTTTCTTACAACAAAGTTGTTAATTTACTAGCTCATCTTATTTTATAGGTTGATAATTAGGACTCGAGAGTTGAGAATGTCAATGGCTTCTATCTGGAGGTTGTTGGACATATTTCTACAGGCAGGAAGACTTTTGAATCGACGGTTAGAGATTAATTATTTTGTCGTTGCTATTTATATTTCTATTCTTATTGTAATGGACGAAGATATCTATGTCATGGCTGTTTAGGTGCATGCCACTGGTATTTATATTCCTATTTTTATTTTAGTGGACGACGGTATCTATATTTAGATGAAAGATATATCTGTTTTATGTACAGTGAGTTGTGATGCATACTATGCCACATATTACCTTGCCACACATGATCCATTGTCTGTGGTGCATGCAAATGCTCATTAAATTTTAGTCACCGTAGAAAGTACTACAACAATGGTTGATGTCTAAGTTACAATTAATACCCATTGAAACTACATATAGAAACTATTCATTGTGAGTGCTATATGGAGATGATCGGGAGTGTGTGAAATTTAAAGGTTGGAAGCTTCTTACAATTGGTTGTATACACTATATGACTGACTCTATGCTTGACTTAACCCAAAAAAGGTTGAGACCCAGACATAATGAATAAAAAAATATTTTTCTACGGCGACAGGGAAGATGGACCCAGGGACAAGAAAGGGAAACGAGCACGGGTGGCTGTGATTTTTTTTTATTTTTCTATGTGGCCTACACTGAAGGTCGCTACGATCAAGCTGAACTTCAACGGTCTTTCTCAGAACAGATAGGAGAGGCGGGCGTGGGCACCATTTGCGAGAGACGGCACTGGCCAAGTACTCTTCTTGGCATGGCGTTACTTCAAAAGGGGTGCCAGTGCGGCGGAGTCCGAGGCATTGGCATGTGTGGAGGGTTTGCGTTGGGCCACCCAATGGCGAATGGCCAGGCGGTTTTGGAGTCTGACTGTGCAGTAATCATGTTGAAGTTGGGGAGTAGTTGGAGACAAATTAGAAATAAGCCCGATCATCAATGAGGCAAAGGGGCTCGCTCAATTACTTAATAGTTGGAGAATTTCCCAATGAAAGGATCAAGATGCCCAAGAGGGGGGTGAATTGGGCTTTTCTAAAAATTATTACAAAAATTAAAACATACTAAGTCATAATTCACCCTAGTGCCTACAAGTGTTCCTAATGATTCTACCGATTAAAAGTTTTGCACCTTAAGTTCCAATCCTAGTCTAGCATGGTAATTCTAGAAAAATAAATCAAGCAACAAGAGTAATACGAGAAAGTAAATTGCTTGAATGTAAAAGGGTTAGGAACACGGCGATGTTTTCTCGAGGTATCGGAGAGTCGCCACTCCTCACTAGTCCTCGTTAGAGCACCCACGCAAGGGTGTAGCTCCCCCTTGATCCACGCAAGGATCAAGTGCTCTCTATGGGCTGATTCTTTGACACTCCGTCGTGGTTAATCGCCCACAACCGCTCACAAGATGAGTTGGGTCATCCACAAGCTCCGCCGGATGATCACCAAGCTCCCAATCACCACCAAGCCGTCTAGGTGATGGCGATCACCAAGAGTAACAAGCAAGAACTCTCACTAACCACAACAAGCCTAATGAGAAGATGGATGCACACTTGCTACTCCCTAGTCACTAATGAGGAACCTTAATCTTGGATTCTCAAATCTCAATCCTCATTAGAGCTCTTGCACTCCCTTGCTTATGAAAGGTGTTTCTCAGCTGAACAAATGAGCAAGAGACCTCAAATAGAGGGGTAGGGGATGTATTTATACTCCCCACAGTCAATCCCAACCGTTATGTGCCAACTCAGCATTTTTCATACTGACCGGACGTGTCGGTCGACGTGACCGGACGTGTCCGGTCGGTGGCAACGGTCGAATTTGAATAAGCATTACTGAGTGACCGGACGCATAGACGAGTCCGATCGGTGATGACCGGACGCGTCCGGTCAATGAAGTTCCTCTCTAGAAATGGACCGGACGCACTGTAGATGCGTCCGATCAATTTCCTAGCCGCGTCCAATCACGACACTTTCGCTCTCTGTCTCTGGTCAACACGATCTACGCATCCGGTCCATGGGAGGACCGTGTCCGGTCGATCGTGTTGAGTCTGCTGTGACTGCCAGTACTGATCGAACGTGTCCGGTCAAGGCAGAGACCACGTCTGATCAAGAAGAATTGGCTCAAATTACTTTGAATCGCGATGCAACCTGAACCGAGTTTCTTCCAACTGATCTTTGGGATTCACCTAAGCTACCTAGTGCTAAGTTTGACAAGTGTGCACCACACCTAAATAAATAGACTCACCAAGGTCAAGCTACTCACTCATGCCCCCCTTTATAGTATGGCCAAAGGAGAAAAGCGAAGATCCTAACAACTATTTCGAACGTAACTCAACTCCTCGACGTCTAGAACTAACCATCCTTAATCTTGTCGTTAATCCTTTGAAAACCGAAACGATTTCCATCAAGGGGCATGAAAATCATAGTTCCCAAAATAGTCACCACTCCCATGACCTAACTTACCAAAGTTTCTGCAAAACACACGTTAGTCATGGTAATGTTGTGTTGTCATCAATTGCCGAAACTAACTCTAGGGGCCTAGATGCTTTCAATCTCCCCCTTTTTGGTGATTGATGACAACACCTTGAGTATATAGATTTAAGAGATGAGGTTTTCAATCATGCTTGGTTCACATAAGCAAAAGGCAATAAGAACAAAGGAATTTAGGATTGCTTATGTGCTCCAAGCCAACAGGGTGTACTCATAAGATAAGACAAGAGAGGTTAGTACAAGATAATATAGCTCGTATGAAAATAGAGTAGAACGCGGAAGCAGGGCATACGAGCAAATCACCAAACAAGTGACATGTAAGATGTATGAGACCTATGAAGCACAACATGTCACAAGAGTTGCTCAAAATCACATAAGTCATACAATGCAAATGCGGGAATATAAACATGATGCATGAAAGTATCACACAAAGAGCCAAGAAACCCTCTCTCGCAACTCCCCCTGAATCTACAAACTCTCTCTCCCCCCCTTTGGCATCAAGAACTAAAAAACTAAGGGTCCGAAGGAGGAATGAAAGCTGTCGAGTCGGGTGCAGAGGAACGTGGAGTGAGCAAAAACTGAGAAGTGTCCTCCTCTAACTCTGAGCTATCATGCTGACCCTCTGTAGGTACTCGTGGAAGTGAAGCGGTCTAGATCTGCTTAGTATGTGGGTCGGCAAGCTGTAACTCAGGAGCAGGAGCTGATGAAGTAGTAGCTACGAGAGTCGCAGTCTCTGTCACCTGAGCCTGAAGAGTACTAATCGTAGGGGGATCAGTCGAAGCAACCGACGAAGGAACTGTCTCTGTAGTCCTGGTCCCCGTCACTAAAGGAGCCACTGTCTCTAAAATTGACATCTCTATAGTGGTCAAAACTGTGGTCTGGGAGGGTGTCGGCTGACCGGTCAACTCACTGTAGGACGCACTCAAGTCCGTAGAAAATGGAGTGCCAGTCAGAAGGTGAGGCCTGAGCTAAACCGGTGGAGTGAATTCTGTCTGAATAGGAGTGTAACCTAGGGACTAAAACGACTGAGGCACCTACTGCTGAGGTGAGGCAAACTGAAAGCTCGGCTGTGGTCCCTGACTCTGAAGCCCACTAGGCTATAAAGCTAGAGTAAGGACGGACGGAGGCGGAGGGACCCCAACAGTAACAAGGTGTCTCAAGAGCTTAAGGTACTACTGCTAGGTAGCTGCCTACTGCCTCTGTATCTCTAGCTGCTGCCTCTAAAACTCGTCCTGGTGAGCCTGAATCTGTGCAAATGCAGCTGCGTTGTCCTGAGCCTGTCTCTGTAACTGAATCTCCTGCCTCTCCTGAGCCTGAGTTAGCCTCTCAAGTATAGCCACCATGGCTGGGTCTGTGCGTGAGGCTGAACCAGAACCACCGGCCTCATGGTCGTGAGAACGAGGAGAGCGGTACCGAGGAAGTGGATGATAGTCATCATCAGTGCTATCGGTGGCGTTGTCCTCGTCTGGATCGGCTGGCTGAGCATCTAAGTCAGCAAGCTCTGCCTCTGCAAGTCCCTCAATAGTCTAGTCCTGCTCAGCTACAGTCTCAGGTACCTCTACTCTCTGACGCTGACTCTGTCTAGGTGCCTGCTCTCGGGTGATAGTGGCCCATAGCTGTCGTATGTCATACTCAGGGAAAGCTGTCGTGGTGTCAGAGATCTCCGCTTGGATCTCAGTTGGAAGGTCGCAAGCACACCGAATCAGAAAACAAATCTAATGGGCATAGGGTAGCTGATGGTGACCCTTGAAGCCCTCTGCTAGCGTATCCTCCATCTCACAGAGCATTAAATCCCAAATATCAAACGGAGTCTGAGAGACAAGGTGGTGAACTACCCAAAGCTGCATATGAGTCAAACCCTCTTGGTAGCCCAACCTCGGAAGCAATGTCCTCCTCACAATAACATCAAGAACTCTGGCAATAGGAGTCAAACTGGCTAGTGTGCGTCTGGACCCCTCACCAAACAGCTCATGAAAGCACGGTCTGACTAAGTTCATAGGTGGTACAGTGCCGCCATGAGGACGCCTCGGTGGTGGTGTCTAACCAAAATAAAGCTGGTGGATCTTCGTTTCTGAAGTTGGGAGCCTCAGAATCTCCCATACCCTGGTGCTGTATAGTCTGCGGTCACGACCTCTAAATGCAAAGTGGATAAACTCGTGAGCGGGGTCTATCCAAAGTGAAAGAGTAGAACTCCCTGACCCATGTGCCGCAGTATACACCTATCCGACCTAGAAGATCTAACAATCCTGGTAGAAAAGAAATATGGGGACGGACCTGCTCGCCAATAACTGCAACAAGTGACTCTAGTTGACAAACCCTCTGTGGTCTGAAGGCAATCCCACTATCAACATAGGCTCTGTAAAAGTCCTCGTGCAGAGGTGTGTAGAATCTCTCTGAAGCTCTAGTGTCCCGCTGAGGTGGGAACCACCAAGCAACCTCGACAAAACAAAGAGCCTAAACCTATCGTGTTGTAGCTCCCCTTAGGTCAAAGTGCTCAACTAGGGGCTGACCACGAGCTCTGGGAGGTGGACGACCTCCACGTCTCTGACCCTCTGGCCTAGGAGTCACCTGAGCACGCGTTCGTCCTGAGCGACGACACGATGGAGTTTGTAGTGTCTGCTCCTGTGTCTCCTCTGTCTGCTCTGCAGGCTGCTTCTCTGTTTCCTCGGTGGCCTCTGTACCAAGCTATCATCCCTCTAGGTGAAAGTGGCGCTCGCCAATCTGAATACCACTACCTCTGCCTCCTCTGTCAGCTTGATCAGCAGCATCAGCCACTGCCTGTGCTACCTCTGCCTCTGTGAGCGTCCTCTTTCTTTTCTTGGTGGCGATCTTCTTACGCTTGCCTCGGGCAACCTCTGTCAAACGTGGAGGACTTTCGTCCCCATCACTCAGAGCTCCACCAATATTCTTGCATCGGGCCATGCTGATAAGACTCTATGACTGAGAAATACTAATGCTGAAAGATCAACTGCCAAGCAAGAATTCCCCTGAATCAACTCACGATTGACAAGAACACTGTAAAAAGGACTGTCGCTGAGTAGATGATGAACTGATTCTTGTGAGGCTTGGCCTCAATCCATGCCCACGGGCTTGGCCCTGGGTTTAAACTTCCACTGAACTAGCTGCCCACTGCCATACAAAACACTGACAAGACTCACTGCAAAGATGAAATAGATAGAGCCACTTGTAAGCAACATATTTCAACTACTAGATGAGTAATGTCCTTATGAGAGCAAGCAGAAGAGGTAAGAAAAGGATAAAACATGAAATGCTACCTTAGAAGAGTGAGACTTTAGTGAAAAGATGAGAGACCTTGACGTGCGGGGCACCACAGGAATGAAGGACGAGCACTGGAATGCCGAGACAGGAAAAAGGTGAATCACAGAGCTCTAAGAGATGTCATCGGCATAACATCGAATAGGGGCAGTGCAGGGAGGTGAACACTTTGTGAAAAGGGCCACGACGAAGAAAACTCACCGGAATCCACACTGGCGCCGGAGGGAGGAGTGAAGCTGCACGCTAGGAGAGGGGCTTGAGCCGAGGAGGAGCTGCGCGAGCGGCAACAGTGGCGATAGCTGGTCAGAGATCGAGGAGCGAGCTCGTGCGGTGGTTGGAGATTGGAGCCGTGCGGGCAGCAATAGGGTCGTGAGGAGGGCGAGTTGAGGAGAGGTGATGGCCGGAGATCCAGGAGGGAAATTGAGGAACGCGGTTAGGGTTAGGGCTGAGGTGGAGCGGCGGCGTACGGGGATGAGAACACGAGGTAGAAGAATAAGGAGAGGCCCCCGCAAATCGGTTAGAGAAAAGAACGAGATCCGCTTTTCAAAGTACTGACCGGACACGCTCCTCGACTGATCGGACGTGTTGTAGAGGTGTCCGGTTAGAGTCCAGTAAGATCCAGGAGCCGACCGGACGTGTCCGTTAAGATGTGATTGGATGCTGACAGAGTCCGGTCCAAAAGCTGAAACGCAACAGAGAACCTTCTGAACGACCGGACGCGCAAGTGATGTCCAGAACCGGACGCAGTGGTCGAGCAGCATCGCGTCCGGTCCAGCGGCCGGTCAGAAATCCACCCGAGAACCACCCTCACGCGACCGGACTCGCAGGTGATGTCCGGAACCGGCCGCAGGGGTCGAGCAGCGTCACGTCTGGTCCAACGTCCGGTTAGTGATTTTCACCTTTTCCCATTTTGATCTTCGACGCGACTTCTCCCAATCAAGTTCCAATACAAAAAGACACAAAAAACACCAATTGGAACCTGATATGAGTGAGTTATCTCAAACCCTCAAGTTTTCAAAATAAATTTGCCTTAGGCTAGTATTATTTTTAAGAAAATATGTGATAAACACCTGAGGAGCAACGTATGGCCATGCAATAGAGTTTATAAACCCTTGGGAGCGTCAAATGCTCTCTCTATTCATGGACGAACACAGAGGTTGCTCAAAGCAAAACCAAAGAGAAACGACAAAGCAACAAACATGCATATGCAATGCAAAGCAAGAAAGTAAAACTAGGTTGCTTGTCAAGTTTGATCCACGATTAGGCTTCTTCACTCCTCCAAAAGAGGGTTATCGTAACCGTGTTAGACAAATCCTAGATGCACTACGAAAGTTTAAACATGACATATATTACAATGCAATGCAAGGGACAACCCAAGCTCATTTTTTAAAATTACTAGAATCAAGCACATTTAGCTCACTTCTCAACCTACAAAAGGTAGCCTCATCCAAAGGTTTAGTGAAGATATCCGCTAATTGATTTTCACTTCTTACACCTTCTAGTGATATATCATTTTTAGCAACATGATCCCTTAGAAAGTGATGACGGATATCAATGTGCTTGGTGCGTGAGTGTTGTACCGGATTATTAGCAATTTTAATGACACTTTTATTATCACATAAAAGTGGCACCTTATCAAGAACAACACCATAGTCTAGAAGAGTTTGCTTCATATATAAGATTTGTGCACAACAAGCCCCCGCGGTAATGTATTCTGCCTCGGCGGTGGACAAAGCCACACTATTTTGCTTTTTAGATGACCAAGATACAAGTGACCTCCCAAGCAAATGGCACCCTCTGGATGTGTTTTTTCTATCAATTTTGCAACCGACATAATCCGAGTCAGAATAGCCAACTAGTTGGAATCTAGCCCCTTTGGGATACCAAAGGCCAATGCTTGAGATGTGCTTAAGATATCTTAAGATTCTTTTCACGGCACTTAGGTGAGGTTCTTTAGGACACGCTTGAAACCGAGCACACATGCACACACTAAACATGATATCGGGCCTAGATGCGGTAAGGTACAACAAGCTACCAATCATAGAACGGTAGAGAGTTTGATCAACCGGTTTACCTCCCTCATCTAGGTCGAGATGTCCATTTGATGGCATTGGAGTCTTGATTGGCTTACAATCATCCATCTTAAACCTCTTGAGAAGATCCTTGGTATACTTTTCTTGAGAGATAAAAATCCCTTCTTTCATTTGCTTGACTTGAAAACCAATGAAGAATGTAAGTTCACCAATCATGAACATCTCAAACTCCTTCGACATCAATTCACCAAATTCCTTGCAATAATCTTCATTTGTTGAGCCAAAGATAATATCATCAACATAGACTTGACAAATTAAGATCTCCCCATTAAGCTTCTTGGTGAATAGTGTGGTGTCGACCTTCCTAATAGTGAAGCCCTTCTCAATGAGGAAGTCCCGAAGGCGCTCATACCACTCTCTAGGGGCTTGCTTGAGCCCATATAGCGCCTTAGACAACCTATAAACATGATTAGGATATCTAGGGTCTTTAAACCCGGGAGGTTGATCAACATAGACTAGTTTATTTATGAAGCCATTTAAAAAATGTACTTTTAACATCCATTTGATATAATTTTATTTCATGATACGATGCATATGCAAGAAGGATACACATGGCTTCAAGTCTTGCAACGGGTGCAAAGGTCTCTCCAAAGTCAAGGCCTTCAACTTGAGAGAATCCCTTTGCAACTACTCTTGCCTTGTTCCTCACAATAACGCCTTGGTCATCTTGCTTGTTGCGGAACACCCACTTGGTTCTAATGACCCTTGCACCTTTTGGATGCTCCTCAAGTGTCCAAACTTGATTGCGGGTGAAGTTGTTCAATTCTTCGTGCATTGCATTCACCCAATCCGGATCTTGAAGAGCTTCTTCTACATTCTTAGGCTCAAGACAACAGATAAAAGAGTGATGTTCAACAAAGGAAGCAAGCTTTTGAGATCGAGTCATTGCACCCTTTGTAGGACTCCCTATGATGAGATCTTGTGGATATGCTTGAAGTAGAGGTGAGTGTCTTCTATCAACCACTTGAGGAGGAGGTTGGGGAGCATAAACATCTCGAGCTTGTGTCTCGGCTTGTTCATGAGAGACATGAGTGTCTTCATTTTTAACTCTCTCATTTTTGTCATCATCTTGAGGCACATATGATGAAGATGGTGGATTGATCATTTGAGTATCGTCTTCATCATCTTTAGGCTTGATGTCTCCCACCGGCATGTTCTTCATTGTCTCCCTCAATGGTTCATCACCTACATCATCACAATTCTCAATTGCTCCTTGGGAGCCGTTAGATTCATCAAATTCCACATCATATGTTTCTTCAACAAAACCGGTGGCATGGTTAAATACTCTATACGCTTTGGACTTTGATGAGTAGCCAACAAGAAAACCAATATCACAATATCTTTGGAACTTCCCTAGATGTTGCCACTTCTTGTAGATGTAGCATTTGCAACCAAATACCCTAAAGAATGAGACGTCCGACTTCTTCCCATTTAGCAACTCATAGGGGGTCTTGCCAAGAAACTTTTGTAGGAAGAGGTAATTTGATACAGGTGCTTCTTCTGCATTTAGCACTTCTGCATGATGGAGAGATAAAGGTGCTTCTTCTTCCTGATGCGCCTTCCGACTCAACGCATCAGCCACTACATTTGCTTTTCTCGGGTGATAATGGACCTCCAAATCATAGTCCTTAATCAACTCTAACCATCTTCTTTGTCTCATGTTTAGCTCAGCTTGAGTAAAAATATACTTGAGACTTTTGTGGTCGGTGAAGAGATTGACTTTATTTCCCAACAAATAATGCCTCCATATCTTGAGAGAGTGCACCACAGCGGCAAGCTCTAAGTCATGGGTGGGGTAGTTAACTTCGTGCTTTTTCAGCTAGCGTGAAGCATAAGCTATCACACGCCCATCCTGCATAAGCACACATCCTAACCCCATCTTTGAGGCATCACAGTACACATCAAAAGGTCTCTCAATGTCCGGTTGGGCTAAAACTGGGGCAGTGGTAAGGAAAGTCTTCAGCTTTAGAAAAGCTTGCTCACAAGCCGGACTCTAGACAAACCTAGCATCTTTTTGCAAAAGCTTGGTCATAGGCTGGGCTATCTTAGAGAAATCCGGAATAAAACGCCTGTAATACCCTGCTAAACCAAGGAACTGACAGATCTGATGGATAGACTTAGGAGACTTCCAGTTCAAGACATCTTGCATTTTACTTGGGTCTACAGATATTCCCTCGGGAGTCAGCACATGGCCCAAAAACTGCACTCGGTCTAACCAGAACTCGCACTTGCTGAATTTAGCATACAACTTATGCTCTCGAAGTCTGGTCAATACAACCCGAAGATGCTGGGCATGCTCTTCTTTATTCTTGGAGTAGATCAGAATATCATCAATGAACACCACTACAAACTTGTCTAACTCCGGCATGAAGAGTGAGTTCATGAGATACATGAAGAAAGTAGGAGCATTGGTAAGACCAAAGGACATGACTAGGTACTCATACAACCCGTACCTAGTAGAGAAAGCAGTCTTGGGTATATCTTGAGGCCTAATTTTAATCTGATGGTAGCCTGAACGAAGATCAATCTTAGAAAAGACCTTAGCACCAACTAACTGATCGAACAAAGTGTCTATGCGAGGCAATGGATATTTGTTCTTGATAGTTACCACATTGAGAGGGTGGTAGTCTATGCACATCCGTAGGGTGTCATCTTTCTTCTTTACAAATATGGCTAGACATCCCCAAGGAGAGGTACTAGGCCGAATAAATCCCTTTTCCAACAGTTCCCCTAATTGTTTCTTCATCTCTGCTAGCTCCGGTGGGGCCATCCGATACGGACACCGAGATACCGGAGCTGTGCCAGGCTCTAACTCAATGATGAACTCAACTTCTCTATTAGGAGGCAGCTAGGTAGATCCTCAGGGAAGACATCCAGAAACTCATGAACCATAGGGATAGAAACAAGGTCTGGGAGAGCTTCCATGTGAGCCAAGACTGAATGAGTTGTTCGGGAGGGAATACGAAGAGACATCCTATCTTCGGACGAAGGTAGCCGAAGCTCAACAACTCTATGCCTAAGATTTAGTGTAACCCCATAAGCCTTCAACCAATTCATCCCAAGAATGGCATCAATGCTTTGCCCTGACAGTACCAAAAATTGGAGTCGATAGATGTGGGTAGCTAACTCCAATTTGACTGTATCTGTCCGGGTATTAACACATAATAATCCCCCCCGTAGTACTAATCTTAAATGCAAAGGGCATAGCCAATAGTGATATATCATGCTTCTCGATGAAACTCTGACTCATGAATGAATGTGATGCACCAGAATCAAATAACAGATAGGCTGGATAGGAGTTGATGGTGAACATACCCGCCATCACTGGATCACACTGCAATAACTCCTTGGCAGTGGTGAAGTTGACCTATCCGGTATGACTCACAGGTGCCTTCTTGGTGACGATAGTCCTTTTCACCAAGCATGAACTTGCAGACTATGGAGCAGACTGAGCTGGCTGATTCTATTGACAGTTCCGAATGAAATGGCCCTCCTTGCCACACTTGAAACAAACATTCGGGCCAACCCTCGGACCTAGACGCAGCTGAAACTGCTGACCCTGCGACTGCTGCTGACTCTGCTGGACAGGAGCACGGTAGAGAGTGGAAGGTGCCTAGTGAGACTGTTGCTAGTGACGGTAGGGATGCTCGCTGGTGGATTGATAGGGCACCCTACGAACCACCAGCACCTTCTAAGCCTGCGGATGTCTAGAAGGCCCACCAGAAGACCACTTACGCTTGTGCTCAGCATAAGAGTCTCGCAGAAGCCCCTCCATGGTGATGGCAGCATCCATCAGGGCACCAAAAGTCTGGTAGTGCCCAGTGAACAACTTCTCCTGCAGCATGCAAGAGAGGTCACGGTAAAAGCGGTCCCTCTTCTTCATGTCAGTGTCTACGTGGGTCCCCGCGTACTGTGCCAGCCGGTTGAACTTGTTGGCATAGTCCAACACGGACTTGTTTCCTCGAGTCAGTTCTAGAAACTCCGTCACCTTCCGGTTTAGCAGCCAGGTAGGGATATAGTACTCCCTGAAGGCCGTCGTAAACTCTGGCCAAGTCACGCGGTGGTCCACCGGCTGCATGGCATTAAAGGTGTCCCACCATGCACTGGTGGAACCCAGCAGCTGCTGCGCTGCAAAGCGCACCTTCAGCTCCTCAGTGATGTCGAGAAGCAAGAACTTCTGCTCCATGACATGAAGCCAGTGCTCCGCGTCTAGAGGCTCCCTTGTCAGCGTGAACGTGGGCGGGTTGGTGTTCAAGAAGTCATGGTAAGAACAGGGCCTCTCGAGACCACGGGCACCACCCCTATTCCCGCCGTTGCCACCGTGGCCTCTGCGAGCGAAGCCACCAAGAGCATGTGCCATCATCTCCAAGGCACAGGCTGTCTCCTGACGTGCAGCCAACATCTCCGCCATCATCTCTGCATGGGTCATCAGAGGCGGTGGTGGCGGTGGCGGAGAAGGAGGAGCAAGAGGAGCCAAAAGTAGAACCTCATTGCTGCCCTGAGTGGCGTACTCCTCAGCACGGGCGTTCTCGCCCCCCCTCAACATGGGCACCCTCGCCAACCTCAGCCCCGGCACTATTGCTTCCGTGAACCGACCTCCGGTTCATCTGCTACCAGATAAGAACCAACCATTAGGGGAAAATTACTAGATTTAGTCAAAAGAAGAGAAGTAATTTAGAATTAGCTTTTAGTTGGTTAAGTAATTCATTTATTACTTGACTATTTCCCATGAGAATAGGGCAATTTTTTTAAACCAAGTTGATTTAACATGATGCATGCATCGCCCGATTCGACCTTTCCCACCGAAATATAGTGGCGAACATAACATTTTTTTGGCACATCGTACACTCACGTTATTAGCGGATTCTTACGTAACGCAAGTTAGTATACCTATAGAAGATTAATTAGATAAAAATAGTGCCACTATCCTATATAACAGGGCTTAGCTAAATCGCGTCCTAGCTTTTCACAAACTTTTTGTTGGTCAAATTTTAAGCTTTTAGAAAGGGTGATAAACTCGTAATCATTATTAGCTCTGGTACCAACTATGGCAGAACCGTCCAACATAACACACTAATGGAGGTACTTGCCTTCCTCTATGCACTAAGTACTCCGCCAGCGGCTATTCCATCCGTTTCTATCGAGCACACCCAATGGGAGAACTCGAAACCATCCACATTTTCATCTAGGATCCAATAATGAAAATGAGTACAATACTTAGTTTATTCCATACAACATAGTCTTCAGAAATAAGTTATTACAATACCAAGTTTAGAGTGCGGAATTAAAACAGTGGAAGTAAATATCTAGCGAGCGTAGCAAAGATCCATCTGAGCCCAGCAGACGATCCTCCACACAAAGCCTCAAGCAACACCTGCAACAGGGGTAAAATAAACCCTGAGTATACAATGTACTCGCAAGACTTACCCGACTGGGAATAATTTCCCGACTCCAAGGATCATGATAGGTTTTTTGGCTACTGGTTCAAGTTTACAGAAAAGCATTACTACTAGTGGATCCTTATTGCAGTTCTTTTATTTGCCATCTTTTAGTTTATCAGCTAACCATCTATGTAAGCACTTATGCTATTTTCAAACAAGAGTTGGTCAATACAAATCCATCATTATTCACCTTTTCTCTTTTAGTTCTTACTACGATGCCCGGATCAAGTCATATCGGACCGCTTACGCGGCGATTCGCGAATCAATGCAGCCTAGCTGGGTACCCCGAAAAACACATGCCCCACCCGTACACAGGTACAAACGGGACCAACCCATTATCCTCCTGTCAAGAGAACCGAGTCCCCGTCCATACTGGGACTCCAAGCCCCCGCCCTCTCGCGGTGCTTAGACCTCCTAATACCCATATATAATCCACCTTCAGTTGGTCCGAATGGAGCCGGAACCCATGACAAGAGAATAACAAGTCTTTCTAGCCCCCATCCGCTAGTATATGCTTGGGATAAGGAGATCTGTGACCTGACAACCATCCAAATGCAACAATTGGTCCTTAACCGACTCGGATAGAGAAACAATGTAACCTAGTGATGCCCTGTTGGCCGCAGGACACCTCTTGTCACATCCACACTACCAAACCACATCCCTGCCCGGTCACAATTCCACCTGCCTTTATTTCCATGTTAACCACAGTGATAATAATAATCACCTATCGTAAACAACACCATGTTGTTCACGCTAACAAAACCTAAGCATGGCACTACACGGCCTAAACTAGTAAGACTCTTGTGTAGTAATATTTATGCAAGTGGGTTTCAATAGAACTCCTGAAACGTAAATGCACATATAACATAGATATCCTATTATCATTTCAAAATAAAGGTTATGCACCGGGGCTTGCCTTGGGCATCCTGGTGTGCAGCAAAGTTAGTGGTTGACGGCTCCGGGGCTCCTTCCTGCATGGGGACCTCCTCCTTGTACACCTCCACGATCTCCTCGTACTCCTCCTTGTACACCTGCATGGCGATGGTAGGGAGACAGAGAAAATACTGAGAGACTCACGGGATACTCACCGCAATCGACTGGTGCTTCGAAAAGAAATCGATAGACGCAGCTTAGTCGGGCAAGATCAGAGGAAGTTGATTTTAGAGAATCCAACGATCAGCTGAATGGAACGACTCGACAGCTCGGTTAAAAGACAGGAGACGCGGCTGGAGGCAGCACTCTAAATAACCTCGCAGCGTGCGTACCGGTGGCAAAAATTTTCTTCGAATGAACAGTGTCCCTGCGCTGCTACAGTGATCTCTGCAGAATCCCATGACTTCCATGAGTGAACAGTAATTATACGTGCTACAGTGTTTATGCGCTTGCTACTGTGACTTCTGGCGAAGTCTGTTGTGATCCATTGACCCCAAACAGATGTTGTACTACTGCTCGCTACAGTACATTCCTGGCACTACAGTACCCCCCCTACAGTGACATTGCGTGCTCTTTGGTTTCCTTTCGCGGAGGTAGCGCGATGTGTGGGCAGGGCGACGTTGATTTTTGCAAAGCACGGTGGCTAATTAAGTATTAACTAACGCGTAAGCTGTGCGTGGTGTCCGCTGCTGCCGCGGTCGGTTGTCGCCGTGTGCGTGTTGCGCGGGCATGCCTTGCGAGTGTGTGAGCGCGATCAGAGAATTAGAGAGAAGATGAATTACGAGCGATGGAGTTGGATCAGGATGACAACAGTTAGTTGAGCTGTGCTGGAGAATATTTGGACATGGAAAAAAAATTAGAGCTCAAATTGAGAATTAGTGCAACAAAATTTAATTTCTTACTTTGCCATCTACAATAATACATAACATGATGCTCATGACATGGTTTAGTGATTTGTTAACGCGGTAACACCGAGGGTGTTACATCATCTTTCCACTAGAATCTCTTCTAAGCATATAGTGAGCATTAAAAGCAAATGGTCTAGCATGCTTGGGCAAGGGTTGTGGTGGTGGAGTTTCACACTCATGAGCAAAGTGACCCTCTTGTCCACATTCAACACATCTCTTAGGCTTGGGCTTTGATTTGTTTTGTTGTTGTTGAGTTTTGGCCTTCTTCTCTTGATTTGCCAAGTAACCAATACCACTTCTATCCATCTTCATAACTGTGTTCATGAGTAGCTCACTTTGCAAGTATTGACCTATTGTAAACTTACTTAAACCAGTCTTGAGATGCTCTTTCTCTTGCTTTAGCTTTTTGTTCTCCTCAATGAGTGACTCATTTGATGTTTGCTTTTCAAGAGTCATCAACCCTTTTAGCTTCTTGTTCTCATCTCTAAGCATTTCATTTTCACTCTTGAGCTTGGCATAATCATCATAATTGTCAGACTCAACCACTTTCTTGCCTTTGCCAGTAGAGCCTTGCTCAATGCTCTCAATAGTCAAGTCATCACATGATGTGACTATATCAATCTTAACAACTTGGTTAGTAGCATCATGTGTCTTAAGAGAGAGCTCATTAGCAACAACAAGACTATCATAATTAATTTTCAATAAAGTATATTTATCTTTTAGCAAGTTGTGCCTAGTGTTGAGCTCATCATGCTTCTTCTTAAGTTTATCATGTTCATCTCTAAGCTCTTTGTTAAAAGTTTTGAGCTCCTTGAGAGTAGAAGTCATAATTTTATTTTGATCTTTAAGCTCATCACTAGTCTTTTGTGCAATCTCAAGCTTTGATGAAAGTGATTCATTTTCATTTTGAAGCTCATCATTTCCATTTCTAGTCTTTCTTATGACTTTAGAGTATTTGTTGAGCAAATTTACGAGTTCATCATAAGAAGGTGCATCAAATTCATCATCACTATCACTATCATCATCATCATCACTTTCATTATTTTGTACCTTTCGTTCACCCTTGTCTATGAGGCATAGGTGAGTAGTGGATAATGACGGTGAAGATGGCAGTGAAGGTGGTGGTGAAGATGTTGATGAAGATAATGATGGCCCAATCACAAATGCGGCGACCTTCTCTTTCTCGTCGTCGCTCTCATCGCCGGAGGACTCACATGATGACTCAATGTCGATGAGCCAATCACCCACAATGTAAGCTTTGCCTCCCTTCTTTTTTGTGATATTCTTTCTTCTTGTCATCCTTCTTCTTGTATGGCTTGTTCTTCTTCTTTTTATCTTCTTCATCACTAGATTCATCTTTCTTGCCCTTATTTTTGTTCTTGTATTTGTCTTTTGGAGGCTTAGGGCATTGATGAGCTAGATGACCAAGTTCACCACAATTATAGCAATCCATTTCGGATATAGGCTTTCTTTTGCTACTAGTGAAGAACTTCTTCTTGCCATCGAACTTGATGCCACTCTTATTAAGCTTCTTAAGCATCTTGGTGGTTTTTTCACCATGAGAGCAAGTGATGCATCATTAATGTCACTCTCACTTGAGCTTTCATGCACAATCATGGCTTGGCTCTTCTTCTTTTTCTTGTTATGGCTAGCTTTGAAAGCCAAGTCCTTCTTCTTGGAAGATGATGAGCCCTCTTTCGGAGAGATATGCATGTACATCTCATGAGCATTGATCTTTCCCAATACTTGTGTCGGTGTTGCGGTGGAAATATCGCTTTGGTGAAGCACGGTGACAATGTGGTCATACTTCTCAACGGGAAGAACACTCAAGATCCATCTTGCAACATCCGATGGACTCATTTGAGTGAGCCCGAGAGCATTGAGATTCTCTACAAGAACATTCAAGCGAGTGTACATGTCATTAGCACTTTCTTTGGGAAGCATCTCAAACGAATTAATCTTCTTTAAAGCAATATGGTAGCGTTCCTCACGCTCACTCTTAGTTCTCTCATGGAGAGCACAAAGGTTTTCCCACAATTCATGAGTATTTTTTGCATTACGCACACGATTGAAGATATCCTTGCCAAGGCCCCGGTAGAGTGTATTTCTTGCCTTTGCATTCCACCGGTCGTACTTCTCCTCGTCACCAACGGGGTTAGCGGGATACTTGACTTCCGGAAGCCCTTCGGTGGCGGCTCTAAGACACCTGACATCTATGGCTTCGAGGTACGCCTCCATGCGGATTTTTTAATATGGAAAATCATCTCCCTCAAAGATGGGAGGTGGTCCTTCCCCATTAGACATCTTGCTCTAGGCGGTAAAGCCTAATTTAGGAGCAACTCGGCTCCGATACTAATTGAAAGGATCAAGATGCCCAAGAGGGGGGTGAATTGGGCTTTTCTAAAAATTATTGTAAAAATTAAAACCTACTAAGCCATAATTCACCCCTAGTGCCTACAAGTGTTCCTAGTGATTCTACCGATTAAAAGTTTTGCACCCTAAGTTCCAATCCTAGTCTAGCATGGCAATTCTAGGAAAATAAATCAAGCAACAAGAGTAATACGAGAAAGTAAATTACTTGAATGTAAAAGGGTTAGGAACACGGCAATGTTTTCCCGTGGTATCAGAGAGTCGCCACTCCCCACTAGTCCTCGTTGGAGCACCCGTGCAAGGTTATAGCTCCCCCTTGATCCACACGAGGATCAAGTGCTCTCTACGGGCTGATTCTTTGATACTCCGTCACGGTGAATCGCCCACAACCGCTCATAAGATGAGTTGGGTCATCCACAAGCTCCGCCGGATGATCACTAAGCTCCCAATCACCACCAAACCGTCTAGGTGATGGCGATCACCAAGAGTAACAAGCAAGAACTCTTTCTGACCATAACAAGCCTAATGAGAAGGTGGATGCACACTTGCTACTCCCTAGTCACTAATGATGGACCTTAATCTTGGATTCTCAAATCTCAATCCTCACTAGAGCTCTTGCACTCCCTTGCATATGAAAGGTGTTTCTCAGCTGAACAAATAAGTAAGAGACCTCAAATAGAGGGGTAGGGGATGTATTTATACTCCCCATAGTCAATCCCAACCGTTATGTGCCAACTCAGCATTTTTCATACTGACCGGACACGCCGATCGACGTGACCGAACGCGTCCGGTCGGTGGCAATGGTCGAATTTGAATAAGCATTACTGAGTGACCGGACGCACAGACGAGTCCGATCGGTGATGACCGGACGCGTCCGGTCAACGAAGTTCCTCTCTGGAAATGGATCGGACGCACTGTAGACACGTCTGATCAATTTCCTAGCCGCGTCCAGTCGATCATGTTGAGTCTGCTGTGACTGCCAGTACTGACCGGACGCGTCCGGTCAAGGCAGAGACCGCGTCCGATCAAGAAGAATTGGCTCAAATTACTCCGAATCGCGATGCAACCTGAACCGAGTTTCTTCCAACTGATCTTTGGGCTTCACCTGAGCTACCTAGTGCTAAGTTTGACAAGTGTGCACCACACCTAAACAAATAGACTCACCTAGGTCAAGCTACTCGCTCATGCCCCCCTTTATAGTACGGTCAAAGGAGAAAAGTGAAGATCCTAACGACTATTCCGAACGTAACTCAACTCCTCGACGTCCGGAACTAATCGTCCTTAATCTTGTCATTAATCCTTTGAAAACCGAAATGATTTCCATCAAGGGGCATAAAAACCATAGTGCCCAAAATAGTCACCATTCTCATGACCTAACTTACCAAAGTTTCTGCAAAACACACGTTAGTCATGGTAATGTTGCGTTGTCATCAATTGCCGAAACCAACTCTAGGGGCCTAGATGCTTTCACCCAAGTAAAGAGAGATAGTAACCATGTAGCAAATGCTTTAGCAAGATTTGCTAGACAATGTAAACATTCTGCGGCTTGGCTAGGAAGAGCTCCAACAAGTGTGCTCAAAGCCTCATAAATGCCGATTGTAATTATGTGTCTGTCTAGCTAATAAAACTCTCTATACTCAAGGCCGCTACGGGCTTTATACATAACATGCCAAGGCCTTATATGGTGTGGGTCCCATCTTAAGGCCACTAGAGGCTTTTATATAGTCCTTAACCCTGATGCCCTAACCGTGTGTTTGGATGCGAGGACGACGAGGGACGGGGTGGGATGGACCCAGGATGAGCGGTGTTTGGTTGGGAGGATATGAGAGCAATGACATCCCACATAGGAATATTTCCATGAGATTAGGGTTTAGCTTGCCCTCGAAAAAACGACGGACAGGACGTCCCAACTAGGACGACCGTTATCCACGCATGCCTAAGGACCACGAGGACGAGACCGCGGCCTAGGCACCAAGGAGGTCCAATGGAGAAGGAGAGGAAGGAGCGTCGGGCAGCAAAGAAGGGGAGGAAGGAGCACGCGCGACCGAGCTCACCTGCGCCTGCCTGTGGAGATGTGGAGGAAGACGAGCGCGACCGGCCTGGTGATCTTCAGCTCCCGCCGGCCCCGGTGCGCTCCATCTCTGTCCCCCGGTGCACGCGGCCGAGGGCTGCCTGACCCTGGCGCCCGTGCGGCCGGCTCCGCCCTGGCCTCGATGCACGGTGGAGGAGGAAAGACGACTGGTGCACGACTAGGCGCCGGCGGAGGAAGAAAAGCAGGGCTTTGCGCTTGGTACGGTTGGGGTAAGGAAGAGAAAGAAAAAGAAAAGAAAGGAAAAACCTGACAAGTGGGTCCCACGTGTCAATGGGAAAAGGAGTAAAAAGCATGAGAAGAGATGGACACGTGGGCTCTACGTGGCAGGTAGTCGATCCTAACTACCAAATAGGAATCAGGCTCGTCGCGGGAACGGAGAACAGACACACCAGCACACACACATAGTCCCGTCACAGGGCGGAACAGGGCTATTGGTTTCCGTTTGGGCCGCGTTTCCTCGTCATAAATGATGCCCCGTTTCCGCGCTGGCTGAAGCTGATGCTGATCACCTTCCTAGCTCGCTTTCCTTCAGGTTTCAGGCTGTTGACGGCAGCAGCAGGTAACTTAAGAGACGACGTGAAAATGTCATGCGTACACCCCGTATAAGTATCGTTCAATGTGCACACACTTTGAAGCTTGACGTTTACAAATTCAATGTTTCTTTTAGATAATGAGACATCAAATAAACAATGGGCATTTCAGCTTCACGAGAACAGGTACTGTATACGCAGTGAGCACACAGCACAGCACTGGACGCTGAAGACATGAACGAATAATAACGACTATATGCACATCACAACATAGCTACTCCTAGCGGCAACTAATAACTTATATTTCATATACTAACAACGAATTAATCAATGAATGAATGAATGAAGCAAGCAACCACATATGAACAAGAACAACCAAGCAGCAGCAGGAGCAGCGTCATCACGCGGCATTCATCATGATCTTGAACTCGTCGAAGCTGAGCACGCCGTCGCCGTCAGTGGCGGATGGATGGCCCCACAGGTTTTGATAAAACTAGTGTAATTTTAGTGTAGCATATATGATTTGGCCCCACAACTCTTACTAGCTGGCCCCACAGATTTTGAGTCCCGGATCCGCCACTGGTCGCCGTCGAGGTCAAACCTGCAGATCATGGCGCGGCACTCGTCGACGTCCTGGTGCTCGCCGAGCCTGGCGAGCATCCGCCTCAGGCTTGCGGGTGTGATGCACCCCTCCATGTTATTCTCGGTCTCGGAGTACATCCCGAACGCCTGGCGCAGGCCCCGGTGCCGGTCCTCCTCGCCGGCGTCCTGCTGCAGGCGCGCCACGAGCCCCGCGAACTCAACGGCGTCCAGCAGCCCGTCGCCGTCCGCGTCCGCGTCCGCCACCAGCGCCTCCGCCTCCTCCGCCGACACCGCCGCCTCGGCCCCCAGCGTCGCCCGCATGCACTCGCGCAGCTCGGACGCCGAGATCCGCCCGTCCGCGAACAGCGACCCCAGCTCGCTGCTGCTGCTGATGCTGATGCTGGAACACGAAGACGACGGGGCGGCGCCGGCGACAACCATCCTCGATCGACGATCGGTGTCTTTGCTAAGGTGCGATGGTGGTGAAGTCGTGGAGTCGGTGGTGCTCGGCTAGCTTTAATTTGCTCTCTTCTCCTTCCTTGCCTGCTGCTATAAGCTAGGTGGTGCGAACCATGGTGTTGCGAGGTGATGCGTATATATAGCACACTCCATAGCTAGAGAGCAAGTAATTAATGAGGCGGGGGACGCGCATTTGGAAGCTTCACGGCATGGCGGCAGAACGCCAGAAGGGAGAGGATGCCGTGTGGCAGCTTGGACCGAGGAAGAAGGGGATTGGAGCCTTGGAGGCGGCGATCGACTTCGATAGGAGTACGGACGCACGTATACCCGGACCAGAGAGTGGAGTGAAAACGTGGGTGGGAACCTTAGCCTTGTTTAGATTCCCAACTTTGCCCACCAAATTCACTATGTAGAATTCTTATTCTCCGTTACATCAAAATGTCGGCACATATATGGAGTACTAAATGTAGATGAAATAAAAAAAAAACTAATTGCACAGTTTTATTGTACTTTGCGAGACGAACATTTAGAGTCTAATTAATCAAGATTTGGATAATTATTACTAAATAAAAACAAAATTGCTACAGTATAACGTGATGTTTACCGTACAGATTTTGCCCCAAACTTGGATATCTAAACAAGCCGAAGTTCCGTGGCGTATACGACGACGTTTCAGCGTGCGCGCAGCGGGTGGTTCCGAGCTTGACGTTATTGGCGTGTTCTCCGGTCCGACTTTGTCCAACCGAGTCGGTCCGCGCAGGTGGCTTTCCCGTCCCATTCGCAGGCAGTACGGCGCTCCGCGTCCTTCCAAGCCGCCGCCCGTCCTCCGACCGACTCTCTCCGAGACTCACGGAACCGGGCTCTCTGATAGATCCTTCCACGGTCGTGCACTCGTGCACTTTTTTTATTTGGGTCTCCACACATTTGCTATAAACTTATTCACAGAAATTCTTGTAACTATACCCCTTTCGTTCCAAATTATAAAACAGTTTGACTTTTTTTTAGATATTTACTAGTTGAATGCCCGTGCGTTGCTACGGGTAAAACATCTTAGGGTAGCAGGTGGCTCTTAGTGGAGTGTGGACGCCGATTTGCATCTTGGTATAAGCAAAGAAGCATAAAGAATTTGCTTAGTTTTGTATATATATATATATATATATATATATTAACGGCAACCAATGTCATTCGCTCGTTCAGTAACAATTTTTTACGTAAAAAGATAAATATTAATACGAGAGAAAAAGATATTAGAAATACTATAATCAACAGGTTCCAATTATATATAATTTGTACATCCAATCAATAACATGTCAACAGATCTTGACTATATGGCTCTCATTTCTTTCCGACTTTCTCTATTACCTAAAATATAGATAGATACGATAAATGTCAAATAAAGGACACAAATGTAAGAATATAACAGTTCTACAGAACATAAGACAATATATTTTCATGAAATGAGGACCTCTTTGTAGACAATATTTTTCGTATATGTACCATTTACTTTTGTCTTCTTTTTCTTGTCTTTCTTATCCTCGGGTCGAACAACAAGGATCCTGATATTTGATCTAGCAGTAGCTCTAGATAGCGCAACATACAGCTGACCATGAGAGAACACCGATTCAGGCAAATACACACCAGCATTGGGGATAGTCTGCCCCTGTGCCTTGTTAATCGTCATGGCAAAACTGAGTCTAATAGGAAACTGCTTCCTCTTGAACTGGAACGGGAACATTTCATCATCCGAAGGGCATAACGGAATCCGTGGTAGGAAGATTCGCTTTCCGGCATGGTCTCCGACCATAATTTTTGCATCGACAGTATTTCTTTGGAACCCTCGAACCACCAGCCTGGTCCCATTGTAAAGTCCACCCGCAGGGTCGATGTTCCTTAGTAATATGACCGGGCACCCAATCTTGAGCTTTAACACATGTGGAGGGAGATCGTTGGGGGTTAAAGTGTTGAGGAACTCAGATGGGTAGTAGTTGTGTGGATCATCCACCGCACTATCAAAGCTACGGTACACCATCTCATCCCCATAGAAATGACTTATCATCTTTATGTTAATCATATCAACCCAGTCGTTTCGCTGAGATAATTTTGCTCGTGAGATGATATAGCTCTTGTTTGACATATTGGCATTGAGGGCAGGGAATATGCAGTCAATTAGCGTATCAAGATCACTGTCTTCCCCAGTCTGTGGTATGCATATATCATCAGGAAGGCGGATTTCACCATCACCATTAACCTCCTCAGAGCTTCCCCCGATGCGTAGCAAGTATTCTGCAAACCACGGATCGTTCTTTGCCCTCATGTTGCGCACCAGTTTTAGATGTCGCATGGAATCCCAAAGATACGACATCCGCAGCGAGGCACCAACTATTTGAGCCCTTGACCCTCTTCGAACAACTGGGAGAACTTGCCTGAAATATCCACCAAACACCACAGTCTTCCCCCTAAACGGCAAGTTAGGACAATCCATGATATCACAGAGGTTGTTGTCCAGCGCCTCAACACCTTGCCTCTTCATCATCGTCACCTCATCCCAAATAATAAGGGATGCGGTCCGAAGCAGCTTGGCGGTACCACTTTGTTTTGTGAAGGTGCAAAAGGCCCCATCGTCGAGGGTGAGGGGAATCTTAAAGCGCGAGTGGGCGGTTCTTCCACCAGGCATTATTGAGGCAGCAACACCAGATGTTGTTGTTGCCACGACAATCTTGTTCTGACTACGTATAGTAGCGAGCAGGGCCCTGTATAGGTAAGTCTTTCCGGTGCCGCTAGTTCCGTCCACAAAGAACAAACCCCCATGATCGCTATCAACAGCAGACATAATCTCATTGTAGGCAACCTGCTGCTCCTCGTTTAGGGTCTTTGATAGTGCCATGTCACCAACGCTTGCCTCAATGCTAGCCTCCTCGAAAATCTCCCTAAGAATATCGCCAGACGGATCATATGTATCATCGATATCAGGAAGTGAGTACATCTTTATGTCCTTCTGCATTGATTCTAACAACTTCCGAATATCTATGAGGACCATCTGCTCCACTGCAAAGCTAGACTAGTTATTACGCATGTAGTCCTCTGACATTGCCTCCTTGTGCTTTTCCCAGAGTTCTAACACATCACTCGGCTCACAAAATACCAAGATTATTGCAAAGAGCCTTCGTAGTGCATATGACATCATCCACAGAGTAGCTTCAGCAAGGCCCTCGTGTAGGGTGTTCTCCGCTTTAATGAGGCCCCTTCTTTCCACAGCTTCACGAAAAGTTGGTAGGAGTTCACTAGAAACCGTCCATAGATCAGTGAACGAGGTTGCACCAGCCACGTGGTTTAGAAGCACCCTAAGATAGTAACGCTCCCCTTCGGCCGGATTGGCACATACAACTCTTCCGATTTGTCTTAAATGATTCTTTTGCGCCCTCCTAATCCATTCTTTTCCCTGTGAGTCCCACTTATAGTACTCAGGAAAGTCTCGATACAATATACCACGGGCATGTTCAGATGTGTTGTTCTTCTCAAAGTAGGTTGTAAGCATTGACCTTTCAACACCTGGACGATTAAGCACTCGTCGAACACCTTCACGCTGGTGAAATGACACCATGTGCATGTCAGGAAGATGGAGCTGCAAGGACAACACCGAAGGGGACCTATCACTTATATCAAAACCATATATCCTCCACAAGGCTTCTGGTGGAGTTACCCATCTAGCATCCCTATACTGTTTGATCTCATCGATGTTTCCTTCATTGTCCTCCTTGTCAGCCTCTCTCACAGCCACAGACGCACGATCATGACCCTTGTAAATGTACTTAAACAAATACTTGACGGCCTTGATGCTCCCACACGCCTCAACATTGATGTGGCAATTGAATAGACGTAAGAGGTATGGGTTGTAAGGCACGACCCATCTGTTGTCAAGGTCATGCCCGCGAACTTTTTCTTTTCTACCATCGTCACGCCGTCTGTAAACTGGGTATGAATCCTTGCCTTGTAATGTGGCATCACAAAAAGGTCGCGGGTAACGGTTCTTGCATGATTCACGACCCTTTGTGCACGGGCAATTGCGATTAAGTACTCCACAAGGGCCATGCATCATATGCTTTGTAACCATTTTATACAAGTTTGGATACTTTTTCTTGTTTGGGAGCTCGGCTGATATGAGAAGGTCATACTGCTCTCGGCATGTGATCTTGTAGCGTCCCTCCATGATTAGCAAAAAATGCGCGTGCGGTAGACCCCTCTTCTAGAACTCCACAACATACACGTGTGCACGAACCTTTTCGAGGATATCCTTTTTATCAACATGTGCTTAAGCTCTTCCAGTTTTGCCCTAAAGACCCGATCAATAAGATCTAGACGATCTTGTGGTGTTTGTCCAGGATACAACTCATGCGTGATCTCATCCTACTTTGGATTACATGTCATAGTCAGGAAGATGTCTGGTTTTCCAAACCTCCTCACCAGTGCCATGGCATCCAAGTACCTACGCCTCATGTCCCTCGGGCCTCCGATAAACGAGGAAGGCATCACCGTACGCTTTCCAACAGCTTCTGATCTTCCCTCACCAGCATGCAGACTATCAACCAATCCTTGGTAGAGGTTGGCCCTAATCTTTGTTTGATGATTGCGTATGTAATCTAATCGAGAACTCTCAATTTTGATGTACATGTCCACCGCAAACTGTTGGAAAAGACGCTGGCCATAAAGTATGGGATTAAAGATTCCTGGTCGTATCTGGAACTTGTAGCAATAGTAGTCACGCACAGAACACATAAATTTCCCGGAGAGTCTACAAAAAAAACTATGGCATTAGAGGTGTTACAAGGATAGCGGTTTGGTATACATGAAAAGTATAAGAAACATAAACAAACATGTTTCTTCTTCTTCTATACCACTATGAGCCTTACGCAGGGCACGAGCCGTGTTGACATCCTCCATGGTAACACCTTTCTTCAGGATATCCATATGCCATCCAAGCTCACCGCTAGGGAAGAAGAGTGGGTATGAAAGAGCATCATAGCATCCATGATATGATCGGATGCCATGCCTACTCCTATCTTTCCCATGCAGGACAACACTATTTTGAAATTGACCAAGGAGTTCACTACTCTTGATCCAAACAACAGCCACCTCTGAAGCCATCGGCACGTTGTATGTCCTTTGGTCCAACCGCTGATCAAGGTTAAGTGTGAGACGATAGTCCTCGAGATGTTCATCCTGCCCTATTCTCCTCAAATGTTGTGAGTATGGATTGTCATGAAGGATGGCCACTAGTTTCTCTATAACTTCTTTATCTTTTTGGTACTTCTCTTCCCGACACCTTCAGTATCGGTGCTCAAGGCTTGGATCATCATCATAGAAGTAAAGCTCAAGATGTCTGGGCTCCTTACCATCTTCTCTCCCAAATGACCTTATGTTGTGATAGATCATGCCATGTGCATGGAAGGTATATATGCCGCTGTTTCTTATGTTAGCAGTAGCACTGTCGAGGCGACAGTAGAGGGAAGTGAAAGAGAAGTGGCCAATGAAAAACCTGATATTGTTACGAAAGTGCCTAGCGTCCGTGTTGGAGCTCGTCCAAAGCCTCATGAGCTGGTCTGGTATGACGGGTACATTCAGTTCGACCTTTCTGCTGCAGCAACAGAACCCAGGAGGCTCTTTTGGAAACCTCTTCGCACCGCAATGATGGCAATTTGGGACATGTTTTAGCATGTGTGTCTCACTGGGCATATTACTATACACCTTTTCGTATGGGTCAGGTACTTCAGGGTTAGAAGTCGTGTCTTTCTCAGGAGTATCACTTTGGACATCGTCATCTGATTCCTCTATTAAAATAACATTTGAGCATAAAAATAAAGGTTAGATAAAGGAGTGGATGTTTAGAAAGGTATTCGGTATTTGGTACAAATACCTTGCCCAGCAAACAGGTATCCCTCATCCTCTTCCTCATCATCTTCGAATATATCGCCCTCATCATCGTCTGTGATCGGCACAGTGCCATGACGTATTACAGGTTAGGTAACAATGAAGGAAAGAAAATACTGTAAAGAATGTTAAAAGTAGTGCAAACTACCGGTGTCATCAAATAATGGTTGTGCAGGTGTAGCTGATGCATTTTGATTGCTTGGTCTAGCTCTTTCTGTCAATCACATAATGGACATGGTTGAGATAGAAATAAACTTGTTTCATGTCAAGGAACGGGGGTAGGGAGACTTCGTTACTTACCGTTGTCGGTCACGATTGATCGAGGTAAGGGAGTATTTTCATCCGCGCGGTCTCTAGTCATGCATTCATCATCATTATTAGCCAGTCCTATGTTTCGACCGATGCGGCGCTCAAACATAGTGTTACAGTGGGCTAACAATGCATGTCTTTGCCCAGATGCAACATTTTGTCTGTGTGTCATATGAGCCGATAGTATATCACCGCATTCATCATCATCATCATCATCATTTGTCTCCTCAATAGCTTCTGGGAAGCGAATAGGTGTTGCACTGGATTCTAGGATAGCCCAGTCGCTGGGGCTTATTGTGGGTCCATGAGGCCCATATGAGTTTGCAGTTGGCCACTCTATCATTGGATTAAAGAGTGGATTCTCCATCGCGATGGACTCACTGTTTAAGGTTTGTTTCTTCACCTCTCTGGAGCGTTTTTTAGCCGCTTTCATTGCCTCTTTACGAGTTGGAGCTTGATTGTAAAGCCTTTGTCGCTTGCGCCTTTGGTCCCGTTGCTCAGGTGTCTTGTTTGCATGTTGCATCCTACACCTTGCACGATGAGCCACGACTTGCTCATTTGTTAACTTTCTCTTACGTGAAGCATCAGTACATTGTGACTGCATTTCCTGATTAATTATGCTGCGAGCAGTAATTACATCATCACCTACATAGTTGTGTTTTAGTTAAAATAGTAGCAAGACAAACAATACACACCAAATATCCGTCAATGATCCTCTCGATTGTTTATAAAAATACAGATAGATTTACTACACACAAAAATATATGTGTTGATTCCATATTAACAACAGTTTTACCTGACAACTGATTGGATATAAGTATATCATCAACATTGTTTGCATGGAGTGAATCATTCCTATGCAACCAATCATCTGTTTCATTAGGATCCATGTTTTTCTTGTTTGATGGATCCTGACCATCTACCAATTGTGACACAACGCATATGAGAAACATCAATAGTAATATCTATATTATTATTCACCAACATTTATATTATACAACCATTGGTAGTTTCAATACGTAGTTTTTGTTCCTTTTTTCTTTTATATGCTTCTCGACGTTTTTTATTTTTTTCGTCCCTTTTCTCTTGAGACATTGCGTGCCATCGAGCCTTATCCCTTTCTCTCCTGCGTTATGGAACATCGCTTCCTGCAGTGTTACATCCATATACTATTGATTATCATTTATATAATATAAACAATACGATGAATTGAATATAATAATTGTCCTTCTATTTTGGTTACCTCCATCAGTAGTGTTAGTCTTGTCACCCAATGGTGCAGGAGATCCACTATTTTCCATTGAAATAACCCACAATTGTCTGTAGTCTACCTGTTCCTTAAAAAACATAGAGAACATCAGAGCACACCCATATGAGCTTCATGCCAATTCAGGACCAATACACTGTTCTATTCTATCTCCGCCATCAAACAAAAACTCCAGAGTTACTGATGCATTTAGGTACTATTTTTGTCTAGTTGCTTATTCTCAAATTCTCATACCCAAGCAATCATTTGAAGGAAGGGAAAAAGAAATACAATGACAAACAGCCAAGCATGCAGAGATCCTTGACTAAATATCTCAATCATCTAATGGTTGACTAAAGAATTTGTTATTTGCCATAGGGTATACCAGCAATATGGCAAGACCTGCTATGCATAGTCTAAAATTATGACATGGTAATGTAGGTTGAGGGACAGTTCCCAAAAGAACAAATTCAAGGAGATAGGTTCCACAAAGAATTTGTACCGAGCCAGAGGGCATACCGGCAAATATGGATGGACCTGCTATCCAGAGTCTAAAATAATGATATGGTAATGCAAGTAACAAATGCATCTTGGGGGATTTTATAGCATCATAACAGACATTCTAGTGATCAGGATATAGTTAATCGCTCCATCATATATGTTTCAGTCAAGCAAAGTACAGGTTCCATGTACCCCCAACTTTGGATATAGAAAAAAAAAACTTCAGGAAGGAACAAATAAATATAAATGTCCTATATAGCATATTTAAGATCACCAGCAAGAGAGGAACATCTCAGAGGACAAACATAATAATAGATCAGATAATGTAATGTAGTCTAACACATATGAGTCAGCGAGTTTGCTACAATATTTTTCCTTCTATGGTCACCCATTTCCCTTTCATCCTGAGAAATTTAACTCCATGCTACCTCCGACCTCCTAGACAACTACGAGCCTCGTGAAAGTGCAAATCAAGCTCTCAAGCCAGAAACCAAATTATCCACAATAGTTTTTATTGAAGAGACTGCCGGAACCATAAGGGGGGTGTACCTCAGGACTTCATGAGAATGCTGACATCCCTATGGTTTGATTTGTATGGAAGAGGTGGCAACTCTAGCTGCTCTTCTGCCTTTGAGCATGTTTTTGTTGGTGAGATCAAAGGACGGGGACAAGGGGAGAGTGAGGCATCAGGCTTTCATAACTGGATTCAGGCAAGTTCTCGTATTGTCACAGAAATCTAGTTTCCTTATTTGATATTTGTAATAGGTATTCAATGACTAATTTGCAGGTTTACCTGGAAGAAGTCAAGGGCAATGTGGATCACCAAGGTTATATATTTCCCAGACGCCGTGGCGAATCGGTGAGTATATACTATATAGTTAAGCATTTATGCAGTGCGGCTGCATATGAATAATGTTAGCTAAAATGTTCTACCCTGGTCTTGGCAGCCTGATTCAGAGAGACAGGTGCTGACTGTTCAGTTCGAGTGTCATGGTGTGCTGAAATCAGTATCCAGCACGTTGATTGGTGTCAGTCCTGAGTTTGATTTGTTGCAAATTTGCAAACAGAATTTATGCATCCACAAACATGTGGCAAATAATATGCTAACCCGAGACTGCCACTGTGTCAAAACGTTTGACTCAACTGCTTCGTCAGACTTTCAGAGCAGAAATTCAAAGGCAGCGTTGCTTATTCCAGTAGAACAAGAAAAGCACTTTTTTTCAATTCATACATTGCGATTTCAGCATCATATATTATTAGGTTGAAAAGAAAAAAAGGAGGCCTGCATTTCACACGTTCCAATTTTTTCGTCATCTTTTGCTAGTGCCTACTCAAACACTGACGCATCAGATCAGGCAATGAAAAAAAATCAATGTCAACCTTCTAAGCTGCTGGATTCAGAGGCTTCGCAGGTTTGTGCAGCAAAATGCAAATCAATAAATAGTTTAATGCAGCCAAAAAAAAAGATTTGAGATTGTAATCCAGTAGCTCAAACAGCAAAAAGGTGAAATTACATCTTTTCTATTGTTTGTACCATGTAGGATAAAGCATTGTCGCCGGTGTGTACCTGAGACTGAGAGATGGCTTCACCGGCGTCGTGGACGAGCTCCGGTGAGGGCGGTGAATCTAGCGCTGTGACCTTGGACCGCTGGCTCGGGGAAACGCGAGCAGGTAGGGACTCGCGGAACCGCTGTGGGGCAGAAGCGCGGACCGGCGCGGGGAAGCTCGAGCGGCCGGCGACGACGACGATGCGACGGCGCAGCGAGGCCCCAGCGACTCAGCGACCGAGTGCGCGCGCCTGGCCGCGCCGCTCGATTCACCGAATCCGAGCTCCGGTGCGACGGGGAACGGGCCTCCGGTCGGCTTGCCCGACGCGGCACCCAATCCGGCACACCGGCTGCTGCTGTGCTAAGGCGCAGCGAGACGATGAGCGAGACGAGGGCCTCACGGGGCAGATGGAGCTTGCCTTTGCCGGATGCCGGCACCTGCCGCGCCACTGCCTCGCCGTACGGAGCCCGCGCGACGTGGCCGATCCGAAGCAGCTGCGGTTGTGCGGGCGGGAGGGAAGAGGTGGGCGTCGTGCGCGGACCCGCGAGGGCGAGCTGGGCGTTCCACGGGCGGCGGTTACGTGAACGCGCGATAGAGGACACGGGGCGGGGCGATTAGCGCGAGGGGGGGCGATTTGTGCGCGCTGACGATGACCTCCGGGTCTTTTTAGTCGTAGAGATTATTATTCAATAGTGTTGTGATTTAATGTTTTTTTAAAACAAGTTATGCACATAAGTTTTCTGCTATATAAAAATGCAGCTTTTTCCAACAAGCCTTTAAGTTTTCTGCTATATAATTTTTAAAACAAATTATAAATGCAGCCTTTTCCAACAAGCTTTAAGTTTTTTTGGAAAAAAAACATAAAACAACTATATAAAAATAACATGTACGAACAAACAGTAAGGATGTCATTAAAAAAAGAAAAATGCAGCCGCCTCTACTGGAGCTGCTCATAGAGGATACGGCCTACGGCTGTTATGCTCCTCCCCGCGAAGCAAGCGGATAGCGGCGCAAAGCATGGCTCATATCCTGGCTTCCGAGCAAGATGAGTACCTTGTCATGAAGCACCAGGGGCTAACAAGTGGGATGCTGTCTCCGTGGACATCAGCCATGAAGGCGTATGACGAAATGTTCAGCGATGACTCCAATATGCAGGCGCTACGTGAGTTGTTCCCACCGGATAGTGACGCGGGCCCGAGAAAGCGGCGCCGCCGCCGTTTGGCAACCCAGGCTTAGGCCTCCTAGCCGGCGTCACAATTTCGGTTGATTTCTGTCTAATGTAATAGCATAGCTTTGCAGTACACTAGGAAAGGTCCGACCACTCATGTATAATTTATTGACCTCTTAGGGCGTCGCTAAGGCGTGTTGTATTAAACATTTTCTCTATCTTAATACAAAGACGCGTAAACCTTTTGCGTGACCGAGAAAAAAAAGAGAAAAAGATAAAACAAACTGGCAGAGAGGAATTCACAATGAGAAGCCGTAGTTGGGAGATTTGTTTCGTGCCGTTCATCTCCCTCCTGTTGCGGGAATCTTGACACATGGTTCTTCCCCAACCACCACTCCCCACGACTCTTTCGATCAGTCTCGTGCCGCACGAATCCCGACGCAGGTAAACGTTCCAAATAGTCAGTCTAATGGTCTCCAATAAGATCTTTTATTAGTAACATTTTGTTTTTTGTGACTTTGATTCGAATGGTAAACGCGGGATCCGTGGGCACGCGCGCGAGCGTTTGAAAGTTTATTGAACCAACCTTTTGTCATGGACAGACGTTCAACTGTAAAACTCAGCGCGTGTGTGAATTTTATAATAGGCTGTTTAGTTCACCAAAAGTGAACCCAAAAAGTGCTACAGTACCTGTCACATCAAATCTTACGGCACATGCATGGAGTACTAAATGTAGACGAAAGAAAAAACTAATTACACAGTTTAGTTGTAAATCACGAGACAAATCTTTTGAGCCTAATTAGTCCATGATTGAACACAAATTGCCAAATAAAACAAAAAGTGTTACAGTAGCCGAACCCAAACTTTTTCACCAACTAAACAAGCCCATGTTCCGTGAAAAGGTTCTAGATTCGGCGGGGCAGCCGAAGTCAAGCCCACATGTATGATGACGTAGATCCTTGCTACCCCGGTTCGTTATCCACTCCGGGTTGCTTTTTGCATTGCACCTGCTACGTAATTCACGCTCGCCCGAGTTGTTTTTCTAGTATACTTATTGTCACGTGGTAACTGCTTGTGAGGGCGTCGGCCGATTGATGATGTTGAGTTTTTGCCGATGCTGAGTTCCTATCGCAAGTTCGCAACTCGACAAGCAAAAACCACGTTCGCGTTGACAAACAAATATAAATAACGGAACGCAGTGGCGGATCCAGAAACGGGGTAAGGGGGGGCTAAATAACAGAGGGCAAAAAAAAATTTTGCTCGTTGTATACAGTACACTAATAGATATAGCAAAGATTGATATCAATTCATATCAAGCTCAATGCGGGGTCTTTTTTTTCTCAACCCGACTCTCATTAGTTGCAATCTTCGAAGTTAAAGCATCATTCTTAGCACAATATCTCTCCATTCTAGTCTACTACAGTACTACTGATTATACCCTACAAGGTATGAAAGTAAAACTATCATAATCGGATCACTGAATATTCAAAAGAAAATATTAGAATAGGAAAAGGGCAGCAGTATACCTCACTCCTCACTGTCTGTCTTTACTGAGGAAAGGGGCAGCACCGCAGCAGCAGGGGCCAGGGGGCAGCAGGCCGGTGGGCAGTGGCCGCCGACCGTCGGATCCCGGCGGAGCCGCTGTTGCAGCAGAGGACGGGGCCATCGGACATCGGAAACTCGGAAGCTCAGAGGGCGCCGGCCGCCGGCGGAGCCGCGGAGGGCAGCGAGAGGGGCAGCATCGCAGCAGAGGGCGAAGGCGCCAGGAGCCGTAACGGTCGTGCGTAGGCGTAGCGGCGTAGGCGCAGGGATGCGGTCGCTCTGCTAGAGGGGGCTGGAACTAGGGTTCAGTGGGGAATTTTGGACTGGGCTGCACTGGGCTCTGAAGAGCTGCTCTCTGCTATTTTAGCCCACGGGGGGGGCTGCAGCCCCCCTGGATCCGCCAATGACGGAACGCCTAGCGCTCGACGTCCAGACGGGATGTTGCGTTCGGGCGCGGCTCCGACTTCTATGCCGCTCCCGTGTCCACATCCCGCCTCACGCCCCGCGCCCACGCGCCCCGTACGGGAAAACCTACGTCGGTTGACCTACGGCTACGGCCCAGCAGCAGGAACAGCCACCTGTCGCGTCATGCAACATCCTGATCTAGTTTTGTAACATCCAGATGAACCCTTTGCAACATACGTTTAAAACAGATAAAACATTTGGAACATACAACACGATTGCAACATGTGCAACATCCGATCTACTTTTGAAACATCTAGATGCAACACTTGTAACATACAAAAGAAGACATATGAAACACTTGAGATATGCGTCTGAAACACTTGCAACATACATGTAAAAAACAGATGAAACATTGAAGATAGATGCTTACAACATACAAGTACAACCATTGCAACATATCAACATCCCAATCTATTTTTATAACATCCACATGAAACAATTGAAACATACATAACAACTGGAACACTTAAAACATAAGCTTGCAACATGTGCGAAAAGAATCCAGAAACACTTGAAAACATAGTATCGCCGCACGGCTATGACATGCCTGATGGGCAACTGCGGTGGCGTAGGCTCGCTGGATGGTGCGCGCTCGCAAGCCCCCGCCATGCTCGCCGTCGGCAGACGGAGAGGCGACGCTGCCGGATCTGGAAAGGGCGCCACCAGCCGAGGTAGGGAAGGGTCAGCGGCTTGCTTAAGCCCGGGCACTAGTGGCTGCTCTTGTGGGATTTGTACCGCCTCGACAGGGCCGCGGCGGGCACGCACCCGTCGAGGGCCGAGGCAGCGAGCTCCTCCTTAAGCCGAGGAAGGGTGTAACACCTCTGGTGTTATAATGACTAAATTTTGTCATGTCATCATATTGCACTGCAAAGCATTCATGATTAAGTTAACCATGTTGTGCATCAACTCAAATAAGTTTATGTTCCCTAGGTTGATTATGTTTCTGTGGTGTGTGGCTCGAATCCGAAAACCCTAATTTTGAATGTCATCGCAAATACTTAGTTTATGCCCTATATAAGTTGAGGTGTACGACGGTGTTGTACATTAGTGTCACTTGTAGGGTATGAGCTCAAGTCCAACTCATAAAATAAAGCTTCAAGTTTGAGTTTGAATTCGAATCCAAAACTTGTTGCAAGTTTTTTTGATTCGGATTCAAATTCAAATTTGGGAAATTATTAAAGGAATTTTCAAAGTCAACATGGTCAACCGAGTGGCATTTAGTCAAACATGTGATGCTTTACTCAATGATGCCCTTGGGTGAGGGTATGATCATTAAATACTCACCAATTAAGTAGCAACAAGTTTTGATTTGAAATTCTTCCGAAAACCCTAAAATACAAAACCCTGATTTTACCCTATTTTTATTAATTAAAAATATAAGCAAAATTTTGGGAAAAGTGTAAAACCAAGTTTGTAGATCTTTTCAAGAGCTACAAGTTTGGTGTTTTGAGTTTTCAAAGTTTTAGTGTAAAATCTTGTGTAATTTTCAAAAGAAGCAAATTCCAAATTTGACCCCTTTTCATCCCTAAACTCAAATTTTAAAATAGAGGCAGAATTTGAAAATATTTTGAATAGAAAAGTTGTAGGTCTTGGCTAGATGTACAACTTTATTATTTTGAGTTTTTGAAGTTTCAACATAAAATTGAAAGTAATTTCTAAATTACCAATTTTCCGAAAAGTATCCCCTTTTGATTTGAAATTCAAATTTTAAAATCCAGTTCGAATTTGAAAAAGTGTTCAACATAAAACTTGTAGAGTTTGAAATTCTGAAGATTTCATATTTTGAGAATTTTTCAAGTTGCTACATGAATTTGAGAGTAATTTGGCAAAAATAGTTTGAAATGGAAATTTGGGGGAGCTACAGTGGCCGGCGAATCAGAGCCGGGCACCGCGCGGCATAGGCGCCGACGAGCCGCCGTGGCCTTCGGCCAGCTTTCAGACGCGCCCGTGATCGTCACCTCGCCCTCGCGCGCCTTCGAGTAGCACCGGAGACCCCTTTAAAAGGCCGAGCACCCAGACGTCTTCTTCTTTTCTTTTGCTCTGTTTTGCCGTCGCCGCCGCTTCGCTCCGCCACTCGCTGCTGCCGCCGTTGAGCTGCCTCTGGCTAGAGCAACTGCACCATCGAGTTCGCCTCGTCCTCGCGCGTCTACTAGTCCACCTGCACCATCCTTTTTCCGCCCGAATCGCCCGCACCACCGCCTCCTTTCCCAACTCCGGTGACCGAGCGCCACCGAGCCGCCTCACGTGGTTAGCCATCTCCACTGCCCCTCCATGGTTGCCATTTGCTCTGCTGCACTCGCGGTGAGCTATTGATGCTTCCCATACCCTTTATTTTAGCTGCTACTAGCTAGTATCGCCGGGACGCCGAGTGCCGTGGCCACCATGCCGCCATGGCCGGTGAGATGCCATCTCCGGGGGGTTTGCGGTCGAGCAAGTGGTCCGGTGACGTTTGCGGGGTGGAGTAGGTCATGTTGGTCGGGTTGGTTGGGTCACCTAGGTCATGGCCGTCGGCCAGCCACCATGCCGTTGCGACGGGAGAGGAGAGCGGGAGGAAGAAGATGACAGGCGGGACCGCACTGTCAGAGAGAGAGCGAGAGAGGGAGAGCGCGCGAGCGAGCGAGCGCGTGCGGCCGGGCCGCGTTGCTAGGCCGGGCGAGCGCGGCTGGGCTGCGAGAGCGGGAGCGGACGGCCGCGCACGAGCGCACTGCTGGGTCGGGCTGAGAGGGAAGAGGAGAAGCAGCCCGAGCTACGGTTTTTATTTTTCTTTTTCAAAAATGTGAATAGTGTTAGTTTTTGTTTATTTCAATAGAATTTTTGTAGATCTCCTAAAATAGTAAAAATTTTTGAGTAAGCTTCTCAAGGTGTAAACTATCTAGGAAAAAAATCAAATGCCAATTTTGTGTACTTTTTGTAAGTTATTTAATTAGCTCAATTAAATGTTAAATGCAACTTCCAGGAATTTTAGTAATTAAAATATTAATCCAAAAATCACAAAATTTGTTTTGACCCTATTTTAGACCATGAACAATATATAGAAAAAGTTTGAGCTTAATTAGATGAAGTTGATTTTATTCTTAATTTATGCTTTATTAATTAAGTAGTTAATCTTGTAATTAGAACCTAATGACTTAGGGTTGTTTGACTTTGAGATTGAGTGTCAACTTTGGGTCATTAACACTTAATGACCTTTAGCACCCTTAATTGATTGTTTGAGCTATCTTATCTTTGTTGTTAAGACTTAATGAGTGTTATTTCATGTGATAATGAAAATCCTTAATATAGTTATTAGCTTAATCAAACCCTAGGTTAGAGTTAGGTTTGAATCGTTTGCTTTGTGATTGTACCATGAAGGAAAGTTGTACTTAAGTTATTAACCTTGTTATTCATCCGTCAAGCATCATGTTTAGTACTTCATTATCTTAAGCATGCCTTATCATCGTGTGTAGTCCCTGTAACACCCTTGGTGTTAGTTAGCCTCATAATGCATTCATAATGCATGATCATGGCATGGCATTACCATAAGCATCATCATTTCATGTGCATCCTTGTTTGAAACATGACTGTGCAACATTGCAACTTATGTTTATATTCCTTGTGTGCTTGTTTTATGGAATGTGTGGTGTGCAACACCTTAGTGCAACATGTGTCGCTCACACTTGAAACATGTCACATACTTTGGTGAAACTTGATTACCAAGTGCTATGCAACAAAATCATGAAACATATGACAAATGGCTTTGAAACAAATGTATCAATTCAATTGTTTTTCTTTGTTTCAATACATGTGATGCTTAATTTTGGCATCATCATTGTGAGGTGTGGTTAATGATGCCCTACAACACCTTAACTACACTTGGGGTACTTAGTGGGGCAATGTTCATGTTAACCAAATTGCGTAATCTTGCCTCTAAGTAATTGTTGTCCAAGTTGGAACTCATAGAACCAATCTGTTTGACTGTTTAAAAACTGCTACTTAGAAGCCTTGCATGTTAGTGCACCTTTTGACAAAGTTTTAGATAATTTTATAAGGAACAAAAGTTGTGAAGGAGTCAAGCTATGAAAATGTGGCAGAACCGCCTAATTTAATACCCTCCCAAGAGTACTTGTCTTCCATTAGACACTAAGTACCCAAGGGAGAGCAATAAACTCTGCGATTCCGTCGAGCACACCCGAGGGAGAACTCGAAAATCCACATTTTTACCTCAGGATCATAAATGAGAGATAAAGCTTACAACATCTTTACCATTTCTTACATCACTTTTAGTACAACATCAGGGTAATCCATTGTTTAATTATAACAGTGGAAAATAAAATGTTATCAGAGTTCAGCGGAAATGAAACCATTTGATGATGAGTTAAATATTATCATGATGAACATTTATATACAAGAATTCATAATAGGTGGTAAATCTTTCCTTTGTAAAACATTTTTGGTGAGAGTTATAAATCAACTCTATATCCGCAACGTAAGGGAAATCCTCACTGAGCCCACCAGGAGGTTTCCACACATAAAAGTCAGCTTCAAGAACACCTGTCACCTGCAACAGGGTAGAACAAACCCTGAGTACTCAATTGTACTCCGCAAGACTTACCCGTCAGAAGGAAAGAAAAGACTCCAAGGATATGCAAGGCTATCTGGCTTGTGGGTTATTGCAACTGCAGGAAGCATTACTAAAGGTGCATCCTTATATTTAACTTTTATTAGCAGTCATTGGTAGTTCATTAACCCACCATTCTATGTAAGCACCAAAGCTACTTTCAAGCATGTAGTAAGCAATCAGAACCATTTCACCATCTTCCACAGTTCTTACTACGATGCCAGATTATAGTCATGTCGGACCGTCAAATTGACGGCGATTCGCGAATCAATGTAGCCCAGCTGGGTACCCCGAAAAACACACGCCCCACCCGTACCGAGGTACAAACAGGACCAACCCATTATCCCCTTGTCAAGAGAACCGAGTCCCCGTCCATACTGGGACTCCAAGCCCCCGCCCTCTCGCGGTGCTTAGACCTCCTAATACCCATATATAATCCACCTTCAGTTGGTCCGGATGGAGCCGGAACCCATGACAAGAGAATAACAAGTCTTTCTAGCCCCCATCCGCTAGTATATGCTCGGGATAAGGAGATCTGTGACCTGACTATGGAATCCAATGCAACGAACGGTCCTTAATCGACACAGGCGGAACAAATGCAACCAGAGCCCCGCTCTGTTGCCCAACCAGGTCCAAATCCATCCAAGCCCGTTCCGCCCGGTCTCCAATTATCATTCAAATATGTTCCATGTGGTAGTAACATGATAATAATAACAATAATATATTTCCTATCTCTCGCGAGTGACGGGCAATCACTCGACTTCTACCGGAGTCCTGTAGCATAGCAATCTACACGATCTTGACATACTAGTAAGACTCATGGGATCAGGATATATATATGCAAGTGGGTTTCATTCAACTCCTTAAAACTTAATGCACAAGCATAAATAAAGTGCAGCATAATAGAGGTTATGCACCGGGGCTTGCCTGGGTAAAATATAACCAAAAGTTAGCATTCCATCTTCGTGATATGATCACCATAGCATCATCTTTCAGCTACTCCAGTTGATCCCACGATCCACCATCATTCCTATTATGATATGTATTGATGCAAATGCATAGATGTAAATAATCAATGACAGCCGAAATTCTTAGAAATCCGATCACGCTTCCAAAAGTACCATTTCTCCAGCAACTCCCGATGACTCCACAATCCATCGACGTCCCTCCGTCGGTGTCGAACTCGCGGTACTCGGCAAACATACACAATTAAATATTCACATAAATTCAACTGTGTTCCAAAAATTATGAAACTTTATGGATAGGTGGGGTTCGATTTTAGATGAATTTAGGAAGAAGAAGTGATGGAATCAGAGTTAGCATAGTGGAGATATTAATTGTGCAAGGTGGCCGCTAATTAATCACGAGGAGAGAAAATGAAATGTGATTAGTGGCCACGAGCTGCCGCTGGTTATTAGAAAGGGAAAAGGAATAAAGAAATTGGTGGAGTGGATTAATGGCTCAAGACTCTTGACTTTACGTGTATAGGAGCTGAGTTGGTTCTCGGCTTTGCTACTAGCACATGGCATAGGACAAGCTGCTGCTGTGGACTTAAATAAAGAGCAAAGTGGGTATACGGCTAGGATTCTTTGAGAGAGACACAGAGAGCACCGAGCGTTTGTGCTCCTCAGCTCGTCCACCATGGATAGCTGCTGGACTTTCACCTGATGGCGATTCTGGCCATGACTTCCAAATCTAAGGGCATGGGGAGGTAGAAGGGAGGTAGGGGATGTATGGGGACTATCTACCATGGTCAATTACAGCTTGAGGAAGGAGATCAACAGAGCGTAGCCTTCCCAGGCAAGAACAGAGAAACTCAATTTAGAGAGTAAGATGGTGAGCGGTGAAGTGGGATGGCTTGGCAGGCTTGGCGTGTCCTTTTATAGGCAGGAGATGTGGGCTGGAGGTGGAGCTGGCATTTGGCTAGCTAGTCATGTGAATTGGATTTCACGTGATGAACTTGGAGTGGGTCTTTGGTCATGAGTGCATTAATTCAAATGATAGACTTTGAGTGGTCTTTGGACTTGACGAGCACATCAGGACTAGAGTGTGCTTTGGGCTAAACGTGCTTGGTGGTGGGGTGCTGATTCATTCATGCAGGTCAAGGAATTAATGGGGGAAGGAGACCACAGGTCAAGGAAACATTAGAGAATGAGAAGATCAATTACAGATTAGCTACCTCAGCTGATTAATGCAGCTCGGGAGAAATCGATATACGCAACTTTCACGGGCAAGAACAGAGAAACTTGATTTGAGAGAAGCAAGTGAGTAGCGGAGCGGAACGGCTCGGTGTAACCTTTTAAAGGCAGGCGACGCGAAGGCGCGACAGCGACGCGTCGTAAGATTAGCGGCTAACTAGCTTGCTTAAAGGCAATAAAACGTCGCTGCGCAAGTCGTGATGCTTCGGATGAACAGTGTTTCCATGGTGCTACAGTGTTTCCACACCGCTACAGTGTTTCCACACCGCTACAGTGTTTTCTGCGTGTCGTGTGCGCTCCAAGACTCAGTGGCAGTGTTGACTCATGCTACAGTTATTTCCACGGTGCTACAGCTCATGCTCTGTAATGTTTCCGCTGCCATTATTAAAAGCGCTCCTCGTGCACGATTTAACTCTGTCATTATTAAAGCAATGATCATGATCAGTAATATTTTCACTTCCTCACATGATCATCAAGGATAAGCACTAGCTTCTTGATAGGATTATCCAACACGATCATGGTTACAGCAAAGGGTTAGCAAGTAATCAAGTCAAAGAGAAGCAAAGCAAAAGCCAGAGAGCATGGATGCGGATGGATGAGGAGACCTTGCAATGCAGCGAATTGCTGGGCCACGATGAGAACGAGACAGTAAAAAGTAATGCCAGGCGAGTACATTGCATGCCGGCAAAATAAACGAAGTTGCCGCGCTCTCTTTCTCGTCAGTTCGTGCTTAACAAAATAAACCCGTGAGTTTATATATAGGTATCGTTCTATTTATTAATGGATTTTATTTTATTTATAAAAGTTGATTTTCATGCTTAATCTAACAGGACAAATCGTTCTCTAAAATCATTGTCGAACATTCCTGAATATTTCTATGCACTGCGTAATTTATCCTGAGCGTTTATTTGAGTCCACGAAACTAAGTCACACGGGATTCACTTGTCGCAGCAAGTACGTTTTAAATTAAAAACCCGAGAAACTCGTTTCGGAAATTTTTCTTAGGCCTAAATCGCGGTGCTAAATAAGCTAGTAACACCAGGGGTGTTACATCCTTCCCCCCTTAAAAAGGATCTCGTCCCGAGATCTGGAACAAGAAACAAAAGAGGGAAACGTGATTACGTTTCACAGATCTGAGCTTACATAGGAGATTACATGACTTCGAACACCAAACTACTCCGGGATCTAGAGAACACGGCTAAGAACAAATCTAATACAACTCACAACCTCTCTAGAAATCGACGAAGACGGGGACAATGGAAAAGCAGAAGGAAAACGATTATCCAGAACATGGCGTATGCCCAACACAGCCAGAAATTGGAGACTGGTACAAAGATCATTGCGAACTCTAAAACCTAAACTAACCAGGGATGAACTTGAACTTCTCCATGGAAACCAGATCCCTTCTTCTCAAGTTACACCATTGCCTCTGACTAGCAACCCTAGATCTGCGAGCAACGACTGGATCTCGTAGCCCTACCTCCAACTACTTTCTTCCTGACTACTTCTCGAGCTTCTCCCACCAGAGCACAGACGGAGGAAGTCGATACTATGAACTCTACTCTGGATCTGGGGGTTGAATGGAGGAGAAGCAAGGTGGCATTATAAAAGCTTGGTGGACGGAGGTGGTGATGCAGTGCACCGGAAACGGAGGAGATGGGAATCACTGGGGGGGTCACAAGGTGGGGAGAGCGTCGGCCATGGTGCGCTCCCTGTGCGAGCTTGAGTGGGCAAAGGAGAAAGGAGGGGATGCGGTTCGCTCGACCAGGCGGCGTGCGAGCAACGGGGCCCCAAAGGAAAAGAAAGAGGGGGGGTCCGGTACGGGGACGAGAGCGAGAATCGAGAGCCGACACGGGTGCCGGGATCAGAGGGGCGTACAGTGCGACAAGACGAGGCGAGTGCGGCACAACGCCGTGGTCACGCGAGAACGGCACACGTGGGCCCCACCACAAACGGCGTCCACAGGGTACGCAGTGACAGCGACCCGGCGTATGTAGCGTGACCAAACCGGTCACAGGAACGACGTCAAGTCGGGCGATGCAATTTCTCTGACCTACGTGCGGGCTAACTTTCCTGTTGCTTTTCTCTTTCTTCTTTTCCTTTCTTCAAAAAACCTTGTTACCCCTGTTACTTTGACAGAGCACAATTCTATCAACCCATTGTGGATTTCCCATTCGAACACAAGGATATTTTTACCAAAGAGAATTTTTATAGCAAGAGCGATACCGCGGTGTAACTCGGTAAAAGCACTTGGTCAACAACCTCGATACCAGCGCGCGTCGAGCAGCGTCACCATGTGGCAGCTGTTCCACAGGTGGCCCTCGGTTCCGTCGCGGCACCATAAGCTATTAACTAAGTAACTATTACCAACTTACTCGCAGTAAAAACAACGGGGTCATAGACCACAGAATCAGAGGAGTAAGGGAAAATTCAGGCAACACAGGTTCCTTTCAAAATAAGGAACAAGTAAAGTAAATCCCAAGGCAGATTTAAATCAAGGGAATTCAAGTGTTCTGCTGGGACATCCACAATTAGTGATACAGTGTCCTCTATTTTCCAATCACGGCCGATCTGCTGCATCAGAATAGTTGTTCCCCTTGTAACCTGCTTATTGTCGTCTCAAGAACCCTAAGCGAATCGAACGAGGTCTAAGGAAAAACGACGTAACAACACAATGGATAAAGCAAATACTCATTCCCAACGGCCCTACACGGGTGCAACATACAGGCATACACTCTCCCACACTCGACACATCGCTCGAAACGTACAACCAGGCGCCCTTAACAACTACGGCTGCGGTACAACGGAAAGACTACAACACTAGGGGACAACGATGAAAAGCACTACTAGCAACAGTTACATCTTCCCTAGGACAACTAATCTACTTCGTCGGCCCAAACGGCTTCTTTCCTGGGCTCCTGGGGTTCTTCTGCTGCACTAGGTTGTGGATCTACTCCTTCTTGTGGTGGTGGCTGGGTGAGGGGAAGCAATGACTCTACTTCTGAGGCTTCCGTGGGCGGAGGTGCTGCAAAACCAGTTCTCCTTCTCTCCAGCGGATGGACAGGGATCCCCTCCAGGATTAAGGGTTCCTGCCTTTTCGTGGCGAGCGTCCTACGCTTGGCCCTTGTGGCAAGATAGGCGTCCTCCAGCTCCTGGGCATGACGGTCTTGGTCCACCTTGACGGCCTCCGCCATGGTAGCCTCTCGACTCTCAGCGGCTGCTAGATTGGCATGAGCTTCAGCAAGCTGCACTTCGAGCATCCTGGAGAAGATCTCGGCTTCCTCAGCTCGGTGGAGACACTCTCTCAGCTCCGAGGCCTGCCGGTCGTACTGCTCATCCAGAGCGAGCAAGTACGTGGTCAGGTGCACCACGGTCGGGTTGTCCTCTTGCACGTCCTGACCCCGCAAGGCCTCCATGCGAGCCCTCCATACTCGCCGATTCTTGTCCAAAGGTGGAAAGAACCGCATGGGGGTACGAGCAATGGGCTGCTCATAGATCTGGCACAGATGTCGCAAGGCTTTGCGGGCCACAACCTGGTAGGTGTCGCCGAAGCGAAACCCGGTTGCGGTCACATTCCAGGCTTCAGTGACGTCGGGAAACTCCTCACTCTTGCCAATGTAGATGGTGACCTTGCATCGCTCCATGCCATGCTTCATGTACTCACGACCCTCATACTCAGGACGCTCCCGAATGCCGAGTTTTTGTAGGGTAGCATACAGGATTTTGGGAAAACCCTCGGTGTTCAGGCAGTAGCTGCTAACCCAAACTCCTGCCATCCTAGGTGGGTGGTGGTTGCAAGGAAGGCTTGAGGAGAAGCTTGCTCAAGAGAAAAGGGCTAAGCGAGCTGGAATGCACTGAGTGGTGACACAAAGTGGCTGGGCTTGGCCCCCTTAAAAAGGCAGAGCGGCCAGTGGTCCTGGCGCAGACCACCCTCGAGCCATGCGTGGGAACCAGTAAAAGTACAACAACAGGATTTTTACGCACACGAGGTGGGCGGTGTCCGAGGCCATAAAGACTAGCACGGTTGCAGGGCAGAGGTCCGACAAGGGCGCAGAAGGAGTGCCGAAAACGTAAGCCCCGACAGTCATGAATCACGAGCGAACGCGAAACACGAAGCCACCGTACAACAGTAACTCCGGGACAGGGACGCGTGGTACCTAGAAACAGGGCACCTGCAAGTAGGACTCGCACGATGACTATAGCAAAATAGCGCGTCTGACTTTAGGACCGCACGCTACACACCAGTTAGTTTACCGGACGAAAGCCTACTTAAACTTATTCCGAAGACTTAACTATAGTAATAGGGCTACTTATATAACTTCGTATGCAAACGCCCTAACTTTTTGCAAAAATGTGTTGTCAAATTTTAATTTAGAAAGGAGTTTTGAAGCTTTATTTCCTCATTTATGCTCTGATACCACCTGTGGCAGAACCGCCTAATTTAATACCCTCCCAAGAGTACTTGTCTTCCATTAGACACTAAGTACCCAAGGGAGAGCAATAAACTCTGCGATTCCGTCGAGCACACCCGAGGGAGAACTCGAAAATCCACATTTTTACCTCAGGATCATAAATGAGAGATAAAGCTTACAACATCTTTACCATTTCTTACATCACTTTTAGTACAACATCAGGGTAATCCATTGTTTAATTATAACAGTGGAAAATAAAATGTTATCAGAGTTCAGCGGAAATGAAACCATTTGATGATGAGTTAAATATTATCATGATGAACATTTATATACAAGAATTCATAATAGGTGGTAAATCTTTCCTTTGTAAAACATTTTTGGTGAGAGTTATAAATCAACTCTATATCCGCAACGTAAGGGAAATCCTCACTGAGCCCACCAGGAGGTTTCCACACATAAAAGTCAGCTTCAAGAACACCTGTCACCTGCAACAGGGTAGAACAAACCCTGAGTACTCAATTGTACTCCGCAAGACTTACCCGTCAGAAGGAAAGAAAAGACTCCAAGGATATGCAAGGCTATCTGGCTTGTGGGTTATTGCAACTGCAGGAAGCATTACTAAAGGTGCATCCTTATATTTAACTTTTATTAGCAGTCATTGGTAGTTCATTAACCCACCATTCTATGTAAGCACCAAAGCTACTTTCAAGCATGTAGTAAGCAATCAGAACCATTTCACCATCTTCCACAGTTCTTACTACGATGCCAGATTATAGTCATGTCGGACCGTCAAATTGACGGCGATTCGCGAATCAATGTAGCCCAGCTGGGTACCCCGAAAAACACACGCCCCACCCGTACCGAGGTACAAACAGGACCAACCCATTATCCCCTTGTCAAGAGAACCGAGTCCCCGTCCATACTGGGACTCCAAGCCCCCGCCCTCTCGCGGTGCTTAGACCTCCTAATACCCATATATAATCCACCTTCAGTTGGTCCGGATGGAGCCGGAACCCATGACAAGAGAATAACAAGTCTTTCTAGCCCCCATCCGCTAGTATATGCTCGGGATAAGGAGATCTGTGACCTGACTATGGAATCCAATGCAACGAACGGTCCTTAATCGACACAGGCGGAACAAATGCAACCAGAGCCCCGCTCTGTTGCCCAACCAGGTCCAAATCCATCCAAGCCCGTTCCGCCCGGTCTCCAATTATCATTCAAATATGTTCCATGTGGTAGTAACATGATAATAATAACAATAATATATTTCCTATCTCTCGCGAGTGACGGGCAATCACTCGACTTCTACCGGAGTCCTGTAGCATAGCAATCTACACGATCTTGACATACTAGTAAGACTCATGGGATCAGGATATATATATGCAAGTGGGTTTCATTCAACTCCTTAAAACTTAATGCACAAGCATAAATAAAGTGCAGCATAATAGAGGTTATGCACCGGGGCTTGCCTGGGTAAAATATAACCAAAAGTTAGCATTCCATCTTCGTGATATGATCACCATAGCATCATCTTTCAGCTACTCCAGTTGATCCCACGATCCACCATCATTCCTATTATGATATGTATTGATGCAAATGCATAGATGTAAATAATCAATGACAGCCGAAATTCTTAGAAATCCGATCACGCTTCCAAAAGTACCATTTCTCCAGCAACTCCCGATGACTCCACAATCCATCGACGTCCCTCCGTCGGTGTCGAACTCGCGGTACTCGGCAAACATACACAATTAAATATTCACATAAATTCAACTGTGTTCCAAAAATTATGAAACTTTATGGATAGGTGGGGTTCGATTTTAGATGAATTTAGGAAGAAGAAGTGATGGAATCAGAGTTAGCATAGTGGAGATATTAATTGTGCAAGGTGGCCGCTAATTAATCACGAGGAGAGAAAATGAAATGTGATTAGTGGCCACGAGCTGCCGCTGGTTATTAGAAAGGGAAAAGGAATAAAGAAATTGGTGGAGTGGATTAATGGCTCAAGACTCTTGACTTTACGTGTATAGGAGCTGAGTTGGTTCTCGGCTTTGCTACTAGCACATGGCATAGGACAAGCTGCTGCTGTGGACTTAAATAAAGAGCAAAGTGGGTATACGGCTAGGATTCTTTGAGAGAGACACAGAGAGCACCGAGCGTTTGTGCTCCTCAGCTCGTCCACCATGGATAGCTGCTGGACTTTCACCTGATGGCGATTCTGGCCATGACTTCCAAATCTAAGGGCATGGGGAGGTAGAAGGGAGGTAGGGGATGTATGGGGACTATCTACCATGGTCAATTACAGCTTGAGGAAGGAGATCAACAGAGCGTAGCCTTCCCAGGCAAGAACAGAGAAACTCAATTTAGAGAGTAAGATGGTGAGCGGTGAAGTGGGATGGCTTGGCAGGCTTGGCGTGTCCTTTTATAGGCAGGAGATGTGGGCTGGAGGTGGAGCTGGCATTTGGCTAGCTAGTCATGTGAATTGGATTTCACGTGATGAACTTGGAGTGGGTCTTTGGTCATGAGTGCATTAATTCAAATGATAGACTTTGAGTGGTCTTTGGACTTGACGAGCACATCAGGACTAGAGTGTGCTTTGGGCTAAACGTGCTTGGTGGTGGGGTGCTGATTCATTCATGCAGGTCAAGGAATTAATGGGGGAAGGAGACCACAGGTCAAGGAAACATTAGAGAATGAGAAGATCAATTACAGATTAGCTACCTCAGCTGATTAATGCAGCTCGGGAGAAATCGATATACGCAACTTTCACGGGCAAGAACAGAGAAACTTGATTTGAGAGAAGCAAGTGAGTAGCGGAGCGGAACGGCTCGGTGTAACCTTTTAAAGGCAGGCGACGCGAAGGCGCGACAGCGACGCGTCGTAAGATTAGCGGCTAACTAGCTTGCTTAAAGGCAATAAAACGTCGCTGCGCAAGTCGTGATGCTTCGGATGAACAGTGTTTCCATGGTGCTACAGTGTTTCCACACCGCTACAGTGTTTCCACACCGCTACAGTGTTTTCTGCGTGTCGTGTGCGCTCCAAGACTCAGTGGCAGTGTTGACTCATGCTACAGTTATTTCCACGGTGCTACAGCTCATGCTCTGTAATGTTTCCGCTGCCATTATTAAAAGCGCTCCTCGTGCACGATTTAACTCTGTCATTATTAAAGCAATGATCATGATCAGTAATATTTTCACTTCCTCACATGATCATCAAGGATAAGCACTAGCTTCTTGATAGGATTATCCAACACGATCATGGTTACAGCAAAGGGTTAGCAAGTAATCAAGTCAAAGAGAAGCAAAGCAAAAGCCAGAGAGCATGGATGCGGATGGATGAGGAGACCTTGCAATGCAGCGAATTGCTGGGCCACGATGAGAACGAGACAGTAAAAAGTAATGCCAGGCGAGTACATTGCATGCCGGCAAAATAAACGAAGTTGCCGCGCTCTCTTTCTCGTCAGTTCGTGCTTAACAAAATAAACCCGTGAGTTTATATATAGGTATCGTTCTATTTATTAATGGATTTTATTTTATTTATAAAAGTTGATTTTCATGCTTAATCTAACAGGACAAATCGTTCTCTAAAATCATTGTCGAACATTCCTGAATATTTCTATGCACTGCGTAATTTATCCTGAGCGTTTATTTGAGTCCACGAAACTAAGTCACACGGGATTCACTTGTCGCAGCAAGTACGTTTTAAATTAAAAACCCGAGAAACTCGTTTCGGAAATTTTTCTTAGGCCTAAATCGCGGTGCTAAATAAGCTAGTAACACCAGGGGTGTTACAGAAAATGTGCAGGTCATGGTCAAAATTGGATCACAACATGAAATTTGCCCTGAAAACATAACCCAGAAATTTTCTAAGTGTTGGCTCTGAAAACAGTTTCATGTACTCGACTTGCCAGCCCTGTATCTCCCTAAACAAGCCAAACTAGCTCGAGCTCCAATTGGCAAAGTTGGAGATCTCACTTAGTACTCCAAGATTGTCAATTATGGCTTGAACCAAATCGCCACAATCTAGGAGTTACGGAGGGAGAAAGTTTGGGTTTTAGTCGCATTTTTGAGGTAGTATTTTTGATCCTGTACGTTTTCAAAATCTGACGGAGTGGCCGACCAGCTTCAGAGCGTGGCCACCGCGTGTCGCTCTCGTCGTGTGGGCGCTGTCCACGTACGAGCATGCGTGAAGGGGATCGAAGGCCGAGCTGCTGCGTCGCTGCTCTCTCGCGCTCACTTGCTTTCCCGTTTGTTTTCTCAGCCAAGTGCACAGGCGACGACGAAGCAACGCCGCCGAGCCCCACTGCCCACGCCGGGCTGCGCCTCCACCCCATTGGAGCTCGAGCGCTCTTGCGCATCGCATCGCCACCGCTTCAGCTAGCTCGTGCACCCACCACCTTGGCCTCCTAGAACCAGGCGTGGCCGTATTTCGCGATCCGCCGCCGTCACCATCTCCAGCGCCGCCGCGAGCTTCTCCGTGGATAGCACCACCACCGTGCCTCCATCTTCCAATCCATCTCGCCCACAGACGTGCCACTCACTCCTCTTCACCCTACGCACCTTCTCGGAGCATGTGACCGCCAGGTGAGAGCAATTCGGCCATCGCCGTCGTTGTTGCCGCGACCGGAGCACCGCCGCGCTCTCGATCCACCGTGGCCGGCGCTCTACAGAGCTTTGCATGGCCCGACATCTCTTGTTTCTAGTTGCTTGGATCTCATTGAAGGTGTAGCCGCAATAGAGTTAGACGCTACCGTTCCAGCTCGCTGGAACGCACCGCCGCTCTGGCCGCGTCCGCCATGAGCACCGACAAGCTCGAGCTCGATCTTATTTCGCACATGCACGCTAGCTTCAGATTGTTTGATGTTTCGCTCTGCTCAGGGCTAGATACAGTTGGGTTCAAGACACTACTCCATGCGATGGCCTCGCCGGCGTTGAACGCCACCATGCGTCCAGTTCGCCACCGCCGCCACGTCGCCATGCATGGAGGCTAGGCTTCGCTAGCGCCTCGGTCAAGCCATTTGGGGCTTGGTTCAACTCTCTGTGCCACGCTGAACACGTAGTCGCTCTTAGCTGCCCGCGCGATGCCTGTTTCGACGGTCGTCGTCGACGAGCCGCACCGCCGCTCCGCCACTGCCGGTGACAGGACCGCTTCGGCTAACCCTAGGTGTCACCTGACCCATCACCGTGTTCGCCTCGATGAGAGGGTTACGATGGTGACCTCACCGTCGCCGGAGACCTCGCCGCCGACGAGGAATCGGCCGGCGACGCCTCCCTCCCCTGTTTCGGTTTGATTGGGCTGGTTTTGATTCATGGGCCGGATGTGCAGCAGCAACGCAGGCTAGTTGGGCTTTAGGCCTGTTAAGCCTTTTCTGTGTTTTTATTCTTTTCTTTAAATGCAGAGTTTTGTACTGAAATTGAAAAATGCTTATCCGGAGTTTGGAATATCCAAAAATGGTGATTCCAGTTTTGTTGTGATCTACATGTGGTGTACTATGTGGGAAAAATATAAAACATGCAATGTTTTATGGAAAAAGTTAGGATTACAAATTGTGCTTTTAATGCATGTGCAAATAGGTGAAAATTATATCTTTTTTCTGTAGAGCTCCAATTGGCATGAAAATTTTATGTGGTGCTTCTGATGTTATGAATAGGCTCTAGTTAAATTTTCAGCTATATTGGATGTCATATGCTTCAGCTATGAAATTCCTTTGTTGTAGGCTCTATAGTACTTATCTATTTGTTTATTTCGATATCTCTTAAATTACTTGTCAAAATGAGTTGAAATTTTTATGGTACCCTCTTGAGACCATGTAGGTGCTACTGTAATTTTAGTAGAATTTTCTTGTCACCTTTTATATTTATTGCCAATTATGCCTATGCCATTAAATAAATAGAAAAGGTCAATTAAATAAATGTTTATGCAAGTAACATGATATGATCTGGTGTTAATTTAACATACTATAGCTGTTAGTAAAGTTGGTTTGGTCCAATTGTGCCTTTGCATCATCATTAATTATTTAATTTAGTGAATCTGCCATTTCTGGACAGATTTGCTAGTTAAGAGAATTAACCTATGATAATGATGTTTTCATGCTTGGTGATCTATAGCAAAGTTGTTGAGAATTTCATGAACTAGTTGCTGGTAAATTTTGGTAGCATTTGGACTTATAGTTTAGAAATGACAGCTGTTCAAAGTTCGAGTCAGAATTGTTTTGCTCTCTGTTCTTTTAGAACAGATTTGGTACATGTGCTATTTCAACTTGATAAATGATGAAATCATGCTTAGATGTTTATAAATGAAATGTAGACAAATTCATAAGCTTTCCAGAATGTCCTCTTTCAGGTCATTCGGATTGGTAGAACTCCAGTTGTGAGTTTTCTTAGCTACTGTTGATAATATATTGTAAATACTAAATTGCTGAAATCTTGTTATGTGTGTGTAGTCTTAACCTTGTGGCACTTAGTGGTTTCTTAGAGGTGTTCAAACGTGTTAATACCAGAGAGGAAATTTGCACCTAAGCTTGAAGTGATTTGAATAGAACACCACATAACTTGGTTTCGTGCTTACAACGTTGCAATGTCCTTGCATTCATCTTCACATCATTCATGCACGTTCATAAATCATCATGTCATTTTTGGATGCATACATGAAATTCATTGAATGCATATACATGCAATAGGTGTGCCGAGAATCGTGTTACAAGCGAAGTTTCGTTGGGCGTGGAACCCGAGGTTGAAGTCCGTTCGAGAACTGGAGGTCCAGTCCGACGAAGCCGGAGAAGGCGTGGGAATCGTTCTTGAAGCCGAACCTCAATCTCTCTTCTTTCGGTTAAGGCAAGCCCCGGAGCATTATAAGCCTCCTACTTTTAAAGCAATTATCTTTATATACATGTTATATGTATTGTTGCATTACGTGATAGGAGTTGGTTGAAAACCCTTGCTGCATTGATAACACTCCTTGTCCAGCAATTCGAACCTTGAATCCTATGTAGACAGGATCATATCTATGCTTAGCCCTGCTAAATTAGACCGGTAGAAGTCGGGTGATTTCCTGTCACCTGCGAGATATAGGGACTTATCAGGTCACGGTTGGCTATATTTGCTATCGTGGAAATGAACCATGTGTTAATGAAATGAAATGAGACCGGGCGGGATGACGATAGAGAAGCAGCAAGGCATGGAGGTCTTGGATGTGGACCTATCCCTGTCTGTGTCGATTAAGGACCGCGACCTGGAGCCTTCTATGTCATTTTGAACGCATACCTGACATTTAGTTGGCCGGCCTGAGGTTGCCGACCGCGAAGCCTAGTAGCTCAACTCAGGCTGAGAAGTCGAAAAGTGAAAGTCGCCTCGGAAGGGAGCCAGAGGGTCCAAGGGCAGGTGAGTTAAAAGTCCTGAGCATCCTGGCCACTGGTATCCCCGAGAACGCGGCGCTGTTCGGGCCCACCCTGAGTTGTACCAAAGGTTATCTACGGCTGCCTTTAGTGGGGTTTGCCGGGTGAGTGTCAGGAATACCCCCCTCAGCTGAGTTGGAATCGATTCGAGTCGCCGTCTCTCCCGGATAGTGAGAAACTTGACTGGTTATCTCCAGCGTAGATACACTAATTATTAATGATGGTTCGGAATTGATGATAATGATGATGATGACCTTATTATACCTGCTATGGTTAATATTGTTTGCTCCTAATAAAGTGATTGCTCTAGTACAGGTGCTAATCTAGATAACAGATTAATGATTATTAACTTGATGCTTAAGCATTAATGATTACTGATTTGTATTAAGCTTTTCTGCAAATGAGTCAAGCTAGCCCACTTATGTAAGCCTTGCATAATCCTTGGTGTCACCTTTGTTTCTGGTTTTTGTCGGGTAAGTCTAGCTGAGTACCTTCTCGTACTCAGGGTTTATTTCCCACCTGTTGCAGGTAACAGATTCCTACTTGTTGCTGCAAGTATTGTCTTCGCCATGTGGGCGTGAAGACTAGACCATATGGGCATGGTCTCTATAGTATCTCTTCTGGTATGCTTTTGCAGGATGTGACTATGTACTGGCAGTATTTAACTTAAAATAATTTCAGAAATTATGTTGCTTCCGCTAATCTTTATTTTAGTTTTGTAATAAAATTATTTGTACTCCGATGTATGAGAGCTATTTACGAACTGTTGTAACAAGTGTTGTGTTATGTTGAATCACTACGATCTGGTTGCTCTCGGTTTGGTTTGAAATCCCTCGTGGTTTCGTGGACTACCGGAGTTATATGGGCTCAAGTTTGAGAATTTGATCGTTTCGGCGATTGTTTTTGAACTTGTGCTCTTATAATTTGGACGGTTCCGTTACAGTCCCCGTAAACGAATAGGTTGCTGAAGTTGAATCTGTCCCTGAAGAGGAACCAACGCCCGTAGAAGTGGGGTTTGGTATTTGTGGTACTGATCCAGAACCTAAACTTCTCGTCGACCAAGGCAAGCCCCGGTTACATTTAACCCTTCCTTGCGTTTTGAAAAACTTACTTCACTTACATTAATGCTTTATTGCACTAAGTGATATGAGTTGAGTGATAACCTAATTACTGTATTAACATCCTTGATATTTCATTATCATCCTTGTTACTATTTTTATTTGAAAATGCTTAGTAGGCTTAGCCATGCTTAATGAGAAAACTTTAAGACTTTTAAGTAAAGTTTGAAGGGTTGTTGGACAACCACTTGATGAATATTGATGATGATAATCTGGGACCGGTCGGTGGACTTGCATCGGAAAAGGAGTCCTCATGTAGTGTCTCTGACTGAGTCAGTTAAGGACTGTACCGTTGTTTGAATTGTGTGTTGAGAATTTGTAACTGACCACATACCCCGGTAAGCCTAAGACCTCGGTAATTCTGACATGTGAACGACCAACCGCGCACTGGGAGTGGACAGATGGCGAGAGTAGTGTGTACCCTCATAGCCAAGGGCTGGATTGGAGGTGTACTGTACTCTCGGGTGGCGCTAGACCCGGTCATGTTTTGGAGAATCTGAGTGAAGGTTGATATCTGTAGGTTAAAGTCCTACATGTGTCGTGTGGTTAGGAATCCCCAGCTGGGTATAATCAATTCGAATCGTCGTTGCTCCTCGGTTAAGGAGACTCGATTCTCTGTTCAACATCGTAGTTAAGAAAGGGAACTTGATCGGAGAATAAGAAAGAAGATGTATGAGTTATATGATCTAGATTAGAATCACTTACATTATGTTGATAACTAATACTGAGATAAAATATTAATCTTAATGATTCACTATTAGTAGTTTTTATGCAAAAGAACCTTGATTCTTGCTAAAACCTCACCTTGATTCCTCTGAGTCTGCATTTCTGAGTCGTATTCACCCTGTTCGTCGGTTAAGCCTTGTTGAGTACTTTCGTACTCAGAGTTTGTTGAACCCCTGTCGCAGGTGCATCTCATGAACAGGTGTGTTTCGAACCCTGTTGTATGACTGTCTTTGCGGTAAGCGACGACGAGTAAGATGTTTGGCTCGTGGGCAGAGCACCGCGTTTTGGTGATTGTAATAATGTTACTAATGCTACTCCACTATTATGTTTGTAACATTAAACTTAAGTTTTGTAAATTCGAAACAACAGGTTTGTAAACTTATGTTATGTAAGACTTCCGCTTTTATACTCTAAGGTAATTTATTATATAAACTGTTGTAATACTGTGATGCCTCTGAAATGTGATCCTGCTCGAAAGATTGTGGATGATTCGGGTTTCCCGAGGACACCCGACAGACTTCTTAAGTTCTGTGGTACCCATGTATGGTGGTTAAATGTCTTTAAGACGATAACAAGTACATGTGGGCCATATAATTTAGGAGGTTCTGCCACAAAGGGTTTGTGGCAGCGTGCCCTCTGAGAAGACGAGCTTTGTGGATGGGAAGGAGTCCGTGCTCGAACGCCTCCCGCTGCGGGTGGAGCATCGCCATAGGGGACGTGGTGCCCGGGGCCGACGGCGTCACTGGAGCTGGAGACGGAGACGGGTCGCGTCCGGCAGCTAGTCCAGGGCCTCATCGGCCATCGCGGTGACTCGAGAGGGGCGTGGACGAGGGGAGATCTGGGAGTATGGTGTGGGAATGGAGAGGATCGTAGAAAGTGACTCGATACAAGCCTTCTTTTTTTTCCACCATGATCTCTCTATTGTGCTTTTCCGCAGACCCTTGCGCATGGCGTCCGGACGGGACGGACGCCCGCGTTCTATCGTTATCATGTAATAAAGAACATGTTTGGATCACGGCCTCTTAGACAGCTTCTGGACCAGGCAGCCCTTCCTGGCCCCGTCGGCCCATCGGGCTTCTGGCAACGCGGCGTGGCCCAGACAGGATTCTTCCTACGCTACTACTATCCAAACACACGGCCGAAGTGCGTTAAGAATTTGTCCATTTGATCATTCCGAGGATGACGAATTTACGATGAATTTTCAGGGCTTAAAAAGCGATGAATTTACAGTGACCAGGCGGATCGGATGCTAAGGCACAGGAACCACTTCAGCTTCTCGTCCTCATAAGCTAGCCCCTATCATCATGGTCCTGAACTCGTCGAAACTGAGCACGCCGTCGCCGTCCAGGTCGAACCGGCACTCGGCGATGTCCCGGTGCGCGCCGAGCCTGGCCAGCACCAGCTTCAGGCTCAGCGGCGTGATGCACCCGGCGCCCTCCATCTCGTACATCCTGAACGCCTCCCGCAGCCACCTGCGCTCGTCATCGTCATCCTCCTCGCCTGCGGCCTCCGCCTGCCCCGCCAGCTCCTCCTCGTCCAGCAGCCCGCCGTAGCCACCCGCGTCCGCCGCCGACGCCACCAGCGCGCTCGTGTCCTCGTCCGACGCGTCCCGCACGCAGAGCCCCCGCAGCTCGGACGCCACCGAGACCTCGCCGTCGCCGTCGTGGCCGAACGACGCCAGCATTGTTTCTTGTTTGGTTGCGCTCTTGACCTGGATCGGCAGCTCGATCGCGCCTGGTGACTGAAAGATCATCTGCGTCGGTATTTATAGTCTGCTCGTAGTAACTGGGACTGCTTGGAAGGATTATGCATGTTCAGTAGTAATTTGTTACAGTAGTAGCATCGTGTCCCTTTCTTAGGGAATAATAAAAAGGAAGTAAACATTTTTGACTGGAGAAGTGGCCGGCGGTTTTCAATTACTGGGCTGTGTTGAACGGATCGGACCCAATTATGTGTTTGGTCAAACAGCTGACACTGGCTGGAGTTCTTGCACGCCGGCCGTAACAGACTGGCTGGCGTCCCAATTTTAAATCCGGCTGTGGCGTTCGTTCGTCCGGCCAGCTCCTCTTCTCTTCCTCCCTAGTGTGCAGTACAGCGACTGCGTGCAAAATTATGTTACAGACGGGTGAACTGTCAGTGTCGGTAATACTGCTCACCTATCTGTCTCCTTGTCTGTAAAAAAAGAAATGCCATTGCATAGTGCAGCTTTGGCCAGGCATTCTCAATTCTCATAGCATAATGTTCCTGATGACATATTCAAGCATTCTACCTAATCATTCCATGAATAAAAGTTGGTCAGTTGGATCACAGAACATTCTGTGTCAAATTAAACCAAAAAACGAGAAGAAAACCAAACAGAGAGAGCGAACAAACTCAAAGCCAGATCAGGAATTTATCAACGCCGGCCGGCTAGTTAGCTGCTGAACAAATCATTTGTTTTTATAAGGGCAACTGCTGAACAAGTTATTATTATATGCACCATTCTAGAGACCTCAGACTCTCTGCAGGCCGGAGCAGCTGACGAGGTCCCTATCTGTCGGAATCGGCTGCAGCTCTTCTACTCTCAGCAATTGACTATTGCAACGAAAGACCCAACCCATGGTGCTGCGCTAAGAAATTTTCTTGGCACTGTCAGGTAGTGACCCGTTCTTTATGCCTTGAATGTATCAACACGAACTCGCCATTGGCACGCATGCATGATTGTAGCTCATAATGCTATATATAGCTGCAAGAACCGAGCGCCTGAGCGTGCCATTGCAGTTGCAGACAGACCAGATCAGCAAAGGCAAAGCTCCCGATAGGCCGATAGTCATTCGCGTTGCTTGCCTGAAAAGGAAACTAAAACCAATCGCTGAACCTTGCCAAGGTTGAAGAAGACCGATCAATGGCGTTGTACGCATCATCCGAGTTCAGCCGCGTGTTCTCGGCGCTGGACCGGGACGGCGACGGCAAGCTGTCGGCGGCCGAGCTGCGGCTGTGCATGAAGGCGGCGCTGGGCGAGGACGTGTCGGCGGAGGAGGCGGACCGCCTGGTGGCGTCGGCGGACGCTGATGGCGACGGGCTGCTGAGCCAGGAGGAGCTCCTGGCGCTGGCGCTGGCGGGGACGGCGGCGGCGGCGGAGGAGGAGGAGGGCGAGGGCGAGGGCGAGCGGTGGCGGGAGCTCAGGGCGGCGTTCGGGATGTACGCCATGGAAGGCGAAGGGTGCATCACGCCGCTGAGCCTGAAGCGAATGCTCTCCAGGCTCGGCTCCCACCAGGACATCGATGAGTGCAGGGCCATGATCTGCAGGTTCGACCTCAACGGCGACGGCGTGCTCAGCTTCGAGGAATTCAAGGTCATGATGGATGCATAGCGTACCGTAATTAGCAGATTGTATTGTGCGTGTGTGATTTACTTATTTTGGTGCTTGTTTTGATTTGTTCATTATTAATGTCCTCATTCAAATGTTAATTGGTACTAGTTTCTGTGTCAGATCATGTATGAAAAACGAGATTGTATTTGTTTGTATATATATGGCCATTGTTTTTTTAATTTTGTTTCTTCTTTTTATATATCGCACGCCTGCTGTCACAGTGTGCTGTCTTTTATTTTTGTATGTATTCGAACTACTGTTTATATATTGCCACACCTGCGTCACATGTTTTTGAAAAAAGAAATCAGTAACAATCATTCTAATCGAGGCTTATGTGTCCTTCGCAAAAGGAGAATAAGAACGAGACTTCCATTGTGGAGGCGACGTGTATCTCTTCCCAGATCCTAGAAAAATAACTGGCAATTCAGATTTTTTTTTTATTTGCCATTCTATTGTGCAAACCAGATTAATAGTAGAGTTTTGCAGATGTAAAGTCGGTTGACAACATATATATTGGTATCGGCTTTAACTTTAACCAAGTTTTTATAGAAAAATGCACAAACATCCAGTGTGTGTGTATGTGTATCATATTAGTTTAATCCGTTAACTCTACCATAAAATATGTCTTGATTGTACGTATATCTATGGGGTATCTCAAGATGACACGATCTGTCTATATCACACCTTAGGTGAAAATTTTCCTCCCTAGCCGATTTCTTTTCAAACGCCAGATCTCGCTACGACGATGGATGGCATTTTTCTTCCCTCTATTTTTTATCAGACTGAACATATTAATATGTTGTTTTCTATGCATATATGGTCTTGTATGCTCGGCCCATGTGCATTGTGATGCTTGATCGGTCCATTCATTTGCCACCTGTTGTCTCTCTGAAACCCCATGGGCAAAGCTTTTGCGCGTCTGCCTCAAGCCACTGTAGTAGCAGCATGAACTACAGTCTAGAGAGCATCAGAACACAAGGGTAAGTAACGGCAGCATGTGAAGCTTGACCTGGCTAGCTAAGCAGCGTAGGAAATGGATAAGGATAGTGTTAGTTGATCTTCTCCTGACTCGGTCCAATGACCAAGTCAAGGCCTTCATCGTACCCTGATCGGGGGTGTCCAGCCATTCAACGGGCTGGTGGCCCCCAGTCGCGCAGCACACTATAAGAGAGAGGTGGGGGCCAGGGGCTCAAAGAACGAGGTTCGCCGTCACCCCACCAGAAACCCTAACCGATCCAGAGGGGAGTGTTGTAAGCGACGGGAAGTCCACCGCCTGCGTCACTGCACCACCACTGCTTCACCTACGTCGTCGCCTACCGCACTACCCACGAGATGGCAGACTCGAGCTCCTCCACCTATCCCTACCAGACGGTCAGTTACTTCCACCGCGTCTCTCTCTATTCTTCTCTCCAGTAAGTGTTCCATGATGTTCTACTGGTTTATCCCAAATGGCAAGTAATTACCCGCTAGATCTACCCTAGATGATCCACTGTTTCTAACATTGGTACCGGAGCAAGGTTGTTTCTAGCGCGTAGATCTAGATTATGGGGTAGAAAAGAACAGCAATCAAAGATGTCGATCCGTTTTGAATCGGATCGAGAAAGAACAATCACAGAAAAGAAAAGAATATGACGGATCTCGATCCGGACAGAGACAGTAGAACCCCTAACTCTAACCCTAAAAGAACCCTAAGAAAGGACGGGACAGGAGCCTACCGATTGGTTTACCTGTCGCTGTCTCGACCGCCGTCGGCGAGAAGCAGAACCGCACGGTCGAGCTGTGAGCTCGCCGGCGCTCCTGCACCGCGTGCAGATGCAAAGTGCACCACTGTGGTTCCCCTCGACGGTGCCACACGCGACTCCGGCCGCACGCGCGCGCCGGCGAGAGGCACCACGGCGTCACTACCTCACCACTTCCTCTGGCCGCCACGCGCGGCCGTCGCTGCTCCGTCTTCTTCGGGTGCTGCACGCGATTGTGTGAACAAGGGGAAGGGGAAAAGAAAAGTATAAAGAGCAGAGGCCGGGGGAGCCACGGCAGCTCCGCGCGGGGCCACAACCTCACCGCCGCCGACGACCCACTGTCGCCACTGCATCGCAGAGAAAGAAGGAGGAAAGTGGAGGTTGCCGGGCGGGACATGCTCCGGGCTTCCAACAGCTCGCCGCCGCCGTGGGCCATGCTCCCGGAGCGACTGTGGTCGCGAGGAAGGAGGATAAGAAAGAGCAAATGAGAACTAGGGTTACAGGGGGCTGCGGGCGGGTGGGGTTTTGTTCCTGCGAAAACTCAGGGCGACCGCCCGATCGTGATCAACGGCCGAGAGTGCTTGGGCCTTCTTTTGGCCCAGGCGGGCAACAGGATTCCCGGCCCAGGCGAGACACTGCGCGGCGCGACTAGGCCAGGCCGATGCGGTAGGGCACTGTGCGCCATTTGGGCTGACTTGCTGGGCCACAGAGAACAGCTCGCGCGAGCTGGGCCGCGGGCCTGCGCGTGAACGCGCTGAACAGCTAACTGGGCCGAGTAGCAGCAGCTTCCTGCTGGGCCGCGTCGGCGCGCTGGGCCGCGGAGCCGCGCCACAGAGCGCGAGCGCCCCAGTGGGCCGCGGGCCGGTTTTACTTCAAGCAGGCCGAAAGAACAGAAACTTATTTTTAGTTTTAATATTTTCAGAAGTGATTTCCAATTGAATGATGTGTTATCTCCGTTCCAATTCAAACCAACAGGAGAATTTGTTCAAAGGGGAGTTAATACATATAAATGCTTCTGATAATATTAGTTAAAGAATATTTTGATGTTTCCGCTGCAAAGTTAAAGATTATTGTCTTCTCATTAAATCCGAACCAACGGGAGGATTTAATTTGAAGAGCAGTTATAGTTATTCAGTAAATGATGAAAAATACCCTCCAGTTAAAATTGGAACCAACAAAAAAAGAAAAAATCAATTGGAGGAATAGTCGGTTTATAGTTAAGATAAATTATAATATTATTATTTTCTTACCAACGTTGATGATAACAATATTATAAATTTATTTAAGAGTTTATGTTTAAAGAAAAATATGATATTGTTATTTTCTGACCAACGTTGATGATAACAATATTATAATTCTATGAGTTTTATGTTTAAAGTTTAAATCTCTGATAAATTTTGCATCAAAGTGATCAATTTTCAGAGAATGGATAAGAAACAAAAGATGCTCCAGAGTGAGCAGAATGTAATGTGTTTTCATGTTTCCGCTGCAATAATGATGATGATCTTCAAAATTAAATTCGAACTAACGGGAGAATTTATTTTTTGAAGAGGGTTATAAGGTAGTTGAGTTTTTATATATTAATTTCATTTCTGCCTAACGGTGATGTGGAATTAATGTAGAAGAATGTTGTTTTATTCTATTTCTGCCCAACGGTGATATAGAATAGAACATAAAGTTTTAAAAGTTTAATGAGCATTATTGTTGACTATTGATTAATATTTTTCAGACAAAGAATTTAATGTTTTCATTCTTGAAGGTAGAAAAGAAAGTGATATGGGTACTTGTGATCCAGATGGTGAAAAGACTAAGTGCAAGATAATAAAGAAAGAAGACCATTGCATAAGGGACAATGTTCTCTTTAAAGAATGACTTCAAAAGAACATAATTCTAGGATATTGATCCAAGAAAAGAAATAGAACAATAAGAGTTTAGTTTAAAAGATGCATTTTATGTACTTCTTATGAAGAAGAATTTAGTTTTTAGTTTTTATCATCATGTTAAAAGATGTAATAAGTAATATAATTTTTTAGTCTTAATCATCATGATTTGAAATGTAATAAGTGACATGCTTGTTTAATTTGACCAACGTCGGATTAAGCATGTGTGTTAAAAAGTATTTGGATTTATTTCTAAATTTGATATGAGCCAATATTGAAATTTATGTCCCTTCAAAAAAATTATCTCGCATAGCGGGAAAAAGTTTGAGAAAATACCCGCTTGGCGGGGTAAAGTTGACATAGTACTTGTATTTATCAATCCTGCATGGCGGGAGAAGTTTAGCATAGTACTTATCCTGCACGACAGGAGAAAGTTGTGATAACTCATGTGCTTGACAGTGCTCTTCTATTATGTCATAGTAATTAAGCACTCAATGAGTTTAAGGAGAACAGAAAGTTATAGACGAACCTCGAGATAAGAATGACATGCAAGTGTGACTTGCGAAAGTATTAATGATAAAAGACTATGTTGAGTTCTTAAAGTGAAATAAGGACAAAGTACTCCCATATGAATTAAGAAATAATTTCATTTGCATGATATAATCATGTGGATGAAGTAAGCAATCAAAGTTTCCTCATTCACAAGAGTTCTGAATAGTTTTCAAAATTGTGGTAGAAAAGTTTATACCATATTTCGAGGGGGAGAAATGATAAGAAAGACAATTAAGAAAGTTACTTTCTGCGATCCATACTATGTATTAAAGGCAAAAGTGATCTATAAAAGATGAATGTGGTCGTCGGGGGAGTAAGACGGTCATAATAATGATATCCCTAAAGTAAAGAAATAGCTAAATTCATGGATCTTTTACAGTTCCAATATAAAGATAGCATAATCGGCCAGTATTCATACTGGACGCGTTCAGAGTTATTAAAGCAGTGCTAAACGCGCCTTATGAGTTTTAGTATTTTAAACCCAAAATAAGAAAGTTTGAAGATGGGACAATCTGGGGGAGCATGGTACAAAGAGACTTAACTCCGCAAGGAGGATGTATAATGTAAACAAGGATCTTGTTACACAAGACCTTGTATAATTAATTATCTTTTGGCAATAAAGGTTAAGAAATGCTAGTAGCTGAGGCCCCAGAAAGTCTCAAAGAATAAGAAAATCAGATATTTCTGATGACTATAAAGCCTATATTAGTGAAGTTCAAATGGAGGGTAATCCCACCTAATTTGAAGAAGCCATGAGAGACGTTCACTCGTCCAAGTGGCAAGAAGCAAAGAAAGATGAAATGAAATCGATAATACCAATAATATTTTGGAATATAATATAAATTCCTAAGAAGCCAAAATAGTAGGCTATAATGGGTCTACAAGATAAAATGTGACTCCAAAAGGAATATGTAAAGATGTAGAGCGCGACTTGAATCAAAAATTTTGCGTAAAGCGAATGAATAGATTACAATGAGTGCTAGTGGCACATCATGATCTGAGTTACATCAAATGAAAGTAAAGACAGCATTTCCTAATGGAATTTGTATAAAAATGATTATGTGGCACAACTCAGAGGTTTTGTCATGAAAAGAAAAGAACATAAGGGATGTCATATGTAGAAATCTCTTATGGACTAGAGCAAATCTCTAGATAGTGGCATTTAAAGTTAAAGAGTCAATTAGAAATTTTAGGTTAAAAAGAATGAGAGGACAATTGCGTTTGTACAAAGTTATAGAAGGGGAAATTCATTTTCTAATCCTGTGTGGATGACACCTTAATTGTTAATAGTGATGCCAATCTACTGTATGAGAAGAAGTTCTTGTCCTCAAGGTCCAATAAGAAAATTCTCGATGAAATGTATCTCGTTATAAGAATTGAAATTCACCGAGATGGAAGAAAAGGGGTATTATGACTATCGCATAGGCATGCTAAGAAAAGTTTATAAAGAAATAAAGTACCTATGCGGGTAAACCTACGCCTGTTCCCATGGTCAGGGTAATAGTTTTGAGAACTTTAATGTTCCAAAAGTAATGTAAGATTGTTATAAATGGACGTCCTATATGCTTCAGTTGTTAGAAGCCTAATGAGTACAAAGATAAGACCTTACCCTGACACAGTTCACGTATCCGGGTTGTTTTGGCAAAAGTCCAGTTCAGATATAGATCACTGGAATGGAGTTAAGAATGTCAGCCTCATGCTAAGAAAGAAAGTACAAGTACTCTCAAGTAGTTGTGGGTACAATGTTGAATTTTGGTGAGATATTTAGTAAAATCCACATAGTAGCTAACACTCGCAGTTAGAGTTTTATTGTGGAAAAGATCCAAAGAAATAATTTGAGTATCATCAGTGATGCAAAGTTATAATATAGCATGATATGAGGTTGCGGGACAGGCAAAATGGTTAAAGAACTTTACCCGGAATTGATAATGGTTGTCAACAGCAATAACCATTTAAGTAGTTTACTCCTATGACAACGAGTCAAGTGTGCTGCCAAACACATTGATATTAAAGTTATACGTTGTAAAGGAGAAAGTCCGGAATCATACTAAAAGTATTGAACGTAAAAGTAACAAGCAAGTGCTTGCAGATCCGCTTACCAAAGGTTTACCACCCAGTGTGTTCAGAGAACACACAGTCGACATGGGTTTATGGTATAGCCTATGATTTCAGGACAATAAAGGGCCCAAAGTTAAAGAATCTGTTTCAGATCAGAGATGTGTATTCTAGCTGTTAAATCTATCGGCGACTGACCGTGACGATGAGGCATGCTCTATACACTAATTTATGATGGAACAAATAAAAGTGAAAGCAATTAAAGTCAAAGTTTAAAGTTAAAATATAAAATGAGATCGAGGGGGAGAATGTTAGTTGATCTCCTCCTGACTCGGTCCAACGACCAAGTCAGGGCCTTGATCGTACCCTGATCGGGGGTGTCCAGCCGTTCGACGGGCTGGTGGGCCCCGTCGCGCAGCACACTATAAGAGAGAGGTGGGGGCCAGGGGCTCAAAAAACAAGGTTCGCCGCCACCCCACCAGAAACCCTAACCAATCCAGAGGGGAGTGTTGTAAGCGACGGGAAATCCACCGCCGGCGTCACTGTACCACCACTGCTTCACCTACGCCGTCGCCTACCGCACTACCCACGAGATGGCAGACTCTAACTCCTCCACCTATCCCTACCGGACGGTCAGTTACTTCCACCGCGTCTCTCTCTATTCTTCTCTCCAGTAAGTGTTCCATGATGTTCTACTGGTTTATCCCAAATGACAAGTAATTACCCGCTAGATCTACCCTAGATGATCCACTGTTTTTAACACATAGTTCCCCGGATGTTAGCAACCGTTACTAAAATAGCCTCATTCAGCTGCCTAAACAAGACTAACAAAAGAAGGAGAAGATACTCCTGTAAGGATCAAACTCGCGTGTCACTCAGAAACGACGTCGTGCCATTTTAAATTAAAACAGAATAATCCACCTGTTTTGGCCTAGGTAGCAGCAGGCTAGTTTGACCAATGGGCAATGACATTTCGTTCTCCAAAAGGAGCCTGCCTATTCCATACTTGCATGGCTGTCAACAGCAATCGATGAACAACAAGTTCAGTCTTTATTTTCGCGAACGGCAACAAGTTGAGTCCTTGCCGGCACGGAGCATGCATGCATGCGCATCTATAAGTTCCGTGCGTGAACGTGAACTCGTCACCAGTCATCGATCGCACCAGTCGGCAGTCGCAGTTACTGAAACATCTAGCTTACTAGCAGTAGAAGTCTCCAATCAATCTCTATCCATTTGGTTTCGCTAAACTACATTGCAGTAACTTAATTGTACGCAAGTACTATAAGGTTCATGCTTCAGCAACTCGATGTAGCTAGCTAGTTGGATTCATATTCTGTTGAAATGGCTTTGCAGATTCAAATCCAGACTGAAAGAATAATCCGTTGAATCGACCGATCGAACAGAACGACGCGAGACGACGAGCATCATGCAGCAGCGAGTGAGTTTTCTTCTCCTGTTTCTGCAGCAGCTATATATGGATCATCAGGCGGCGGCGGGGGATCAGAGTATTGGCAATATGGCATGCAAGAGGGGGATCGCAGCAACAAATCTACAAGATTACATGCATGGGAGGCCTGGTGTGCATTGCATTAGATTGGCAGCGCATTTACTCTGCATGGAAACCAGATTTAGGGGACGCCGCGTCGAGAGCGCGGCCGATGACAGCGAGCGGATTAAATCGGTGTCGACTCCCCGCATAATCCCCTGCCCCCCGCTTGATTTGCTCCTCCCTCTTCTACAAATAAAAAGCCATTCCTTCCTACACACCCCAGCAAAAAAATCCATCCATCACAATTCACAACACAACGCATCCGACCCGACACAGAGCACGTGCAGGTTCGGCGGCGAGCGGAGCAATGGCGCCGGTCATCCTGGAGATGGACGTGCACTGCCTCCGATGCGCGCGCAAGGCTGTCCGGAACATGCACGGTACGTACGTACTACGTGTCCTGCTGGCCTGCCGGCCGCCGTTGTTCTGCTTTCGTCTGACATGCATGGCTGTCTCGGTGTGCGTATATGCAGGGGTGGAGCACGTGCGGGTATCGGTGGACTCGGGGCTGGTGGTGGTCAAGGGCTCCTCCCTCGACGCGTCGCTGCTCGATCAGGTGCCGGATCCAGTCCAGGACCGGGAAGCCCGTGGCCGTCGTCAGCGACGGCGGCGCGTCGGAGGACCCGCCTGCCGGGCAGATGGTGCACCGGCCTGGGCCCGACGCCGCCGCTGGTCGGGTACTCGTACTCGGCGGCTGGCCGGCGCCCGCGCTCCAGTACGTGCCCGGCGGCGGCAACGCGTTATTCCCGTACGACGCGCGCCAGTACGGGATGATGATGGCGAACGACGCGACGACGGCCCCAGCGGCTGCTGCACCATGCAGTGACGACAGGCCGGCCGGTGCGGCGTCGGCGGCCTACGTTTGGGCGGAGCCAGTTTTTTTTCATGCTCATCACGTCACGTACTGCAACTGCACTAGATTATCTTTCCTACAATTATATATTATATGCATGGTTACTTCTGCTTCATGCATGTATCAAACATTCGATGTGATGGGGTGAAAAAAATTTAGGTGGAAACTAAACGTAGCCTCGTATGCTGGATCGCTAGGCTGTCGATTTCCGAAGTGTCTATCTAAGCAACTACGCCTCCCTGACACCTAACGACTAACGTTGCACAGTCGTAGATAACTGCAGAAGCAGTGAAGCACCGATCGAGTCCCTATTCCGAGCTTGGCATCCTGTCCTGGACGCGACAAGAAGATCTATTCTTCTCTAGCCATATCAAAGTACTGACACTATACAAATACAAAGGTACAAATAGACAAGATTTGTGTAGGTAGTTAATTTTCATTTAGAATTTACTTAAGGATTCTATAGGTCCCATAAATATTATGAAGTTAACAAGTATGGCCCTTTATCCGAATTTTACTATTGCATACAAAATTTTCCGGCAAACTAGCTTTTTCTAAGCTGAAGTTGTTCAAATCCAAGTTGCGGTTTACTATGACACAAGAAAGACTCAATGAAATGGAGATAATTGTACTTGAAAGTGTGCCTTGATTTTCTTGGTCATACAAATTCTGTAAACTTCAGGGGTCCAATTTATATTTCGCTCCGGAGCACCAAAATTCTGAAGACGGCCCTGCACGTGGCCTTGGCTATGCTGCGTCGTCAATGACATCAAAGGATGGCCTTGTGACATCGTATGCTTGTTTATCTAGGCTTGTTGCGTCATTAGCTCAATTGAAACCTGAAATGAATCTGAACAAGCCGCGCTTTGCACCAGGTTATTGGTGATTGATTGCCAAGGTATGTCTTCAGGTTCAGGTAATTTTAATTTGTTGCTATGTTATTGTGTGATCAAAGCTGTAGGCATTCTCTCTATTTAATACAAATAAGTATTTACTTCACTCTTTTTTAATGGTGATTTACTTTTCTTTGAAGCGACCAAGAAAATTTCTAGCCCCGGATATTCAGGACCTTGCGTACCTGCATTATTCTTTGCCCAAATGCCTGCAGTGGAGTTATGACATACTCTATGTAGGTTCTCGCAGAGGTTAGCAAGCAGATTCTCGTATTCTTGTAGCCTTCTGGGCTTCTGTTCTTGCTTAGTGTACAGGCAATGCCTTGACTGGGCGTGCTGAATGTATACGTAAATAATGCAGAAGTAGCACCGGTCGGAGGGGAAGGTGACGAAGGAGGAGTTGGAGGCGATGAGCAGGGAGGTGGTGAAGGCCGGCAGCTTCAGGGTGGGGAAGGCGAGCGTGCAGCTGGGCATGCTGCTGTTCGGCGCCCCGGCGTGCGCGCTGCTGGCCAAGAGGATCCTGCCGGGGCTGGGCTGGCTGTCGGACGACGTCGTGGTGCCCCTCGCCACCTCCGGCTCCGTCGCCTACCTCATCAAGTCCAAGAGGCTGTGAAAGAGCTCTGTTCTGGCCGGTTGCATTGCATGGCTGGGTTCTCTGTCCGTCTCGATCTCTCCGTGCATCACCGAGAGCCAAATACTAGTCGTTACAAGACAGAAGAGCATGGCATGGGTGTGGTGAGGTGAGATGAATAATTGGAAATCTATGTATGTATATGAGATACTATGCACATGTGGAGTGGATATATACGACTCTGTAGCTGATGGAAACAAACAAAGAACCAGACTAGGCCTGAATCAATCAATAAAAGTAATCGCCATCAATCAACCAGGCATCGCTGTGTTTGAGTTTGCTTTCCCCTCCATAGAAAAATGAATTACTAGGAAAGGAACCCTCCATAGAGGTGACGTTACAAGTAGCAGTGTGTCTCTTTCTGCAAGGCAATTGCAATCCTGGGCCCGGCGGAACGGAAGAGAGCCCACCGAGCGTGTAAGGTGCCGTGCGTGCGCCTCGTGCTCGTGCCCTCTCGCTGCGCGTTTATCAAAAAAAAAAAAAAAAAAAAAAGATGAGCGCGCGGGCCTGCGCCTCCCGGCGTCCCCCTCCGACCACAAAAAGAGGGCAGCGCAAATTTCCCGATCCTGTTGGCGCCGAGGCTGGAGACTAAATACTGCTACCACCAAATGGAACTCAACTCATTCCATTCCATGCACATGCACCCGGTGGGTGTATCGCATGAAAAAAAAAGACCCTTCTACCTGCTACCTACACGGCGCTCGCGTGGCCGCGCCGCCCCCTCCACCCACCCCCCAAAACCAAAAGTAAACGAGCACTAGAACGGGACAGTACGGGACGCGACGGCGAAGCAGAACAGCACGACCCGCCTCCGCCTCCGCCCGGGAATCTTCCTCCTCCCTCCCCTCGCCATTCCATTCCTTCCACAGTTCCACCGCCACCGGCCACCACCAGCGCACATATAAAAAGCCAGCAGCGATTGCGCCACTCCGTCGCGCAGGCAGGCCGTCCCGTCCCGGCTCCTCCCACCCACCCCCGCGATGGCGCCGTCCCCCATCACGTGCCGCCTCCCCGCGGCGCGGCACCGCCCGCTGCTGCTCCGCGCCCCCGCGCCGCGCGCTGCCGACGGAGCGGCGCTGGGCCTGGCGCTGCCGCTGCCGCTGCGGAGGAGGGAGGCGCTGGTGCTGGCGGCGGCGCGGCCGCACGCGCCGTGGATCGCGGCGGACCCGTGGACGGGACTGAGCCTGGACAGGGGCAGGAAGGACGCGGCGAGGTGCGCCGCAGCGGGGCAGGTCGCGGGCGTCGGGAGGAGCGCCGGGATGGAGGTGGCCATCGCCGCCGCCGCGGTCGTCGCCATGGGCACGGGGAACCGCGTCCTCTACAAGCTCGCGCTCGTGCCGCTCCGGCAGTACCCCTTCTTCCTGGCGCAGTTCGCCACGTTCGGGTGCGTCCGTGCGCCTTCTCCTCTCTCTCTCTCTCTCTCTCTCTCTCTCTCTCCTCGCTTCGTTTGCTGCGCCCGCATTGATCAGTAGATGGCGCACGCACTGTACTGCTGCTGCTGTGCCCCATCGGATCGAGCAGAGTCGCTTGGACTTGGAAGCTTCAACAGTAGAGATTCGTCGTCTCCGTCAAGCCGTTCGCTGTCGTGGATGGTGAATCATTTCTGGTTGCGGCCCCACGTGTCTCGTGGAATAAATCTGGATGCTGTCCTGCGACTGCAAACTGCCGTGTTTTTTCCCCTGGTGCCAGATAGAGCTCGTGAGCTGGCCTCTTATCATGTCAAACGGGGTAAACAAAGAATATAAATAGGCTACATAAATAGCATCAGAACTGTTACTGTGCTCTTGTTGTTATGCATCAATGACTAGCGAGCCAGTGAGCACCACTGCACCAGCATGAATCAGTCAGGTAGCACAGAACACAACACTTATAGGCCTTGTTCACTTCCACGTCACAACCCAAAATATTTCCTCTTCCACCCATCACATCAAATCTTTCGACGCATACATGGAGCATTAAATATAGGTAAAAAAGATAACTAATTGCATAGTTTGTCTGTAAATGTCGGGACGAATCTTTTGAGCCTAGTTAGTCCATGATTGGACAAATTTTATCAAATAACAACGAAAGATGCTACAGTAACTTTTCACCTACTTTTCGCGAAGTGAACACACCCATAGTGAATATAAAATGAGCCAGTGAGCACCAGCATGCATCAGTCAGGTAGCATAGAGCACAACGCTTATAGTAAAATATAAAGGATTTGAAACCCATGAGAGATTTGTTGGGGCGTAACCCTCTTAGCGACGCGCTACATCGGAACCCGGGTGTGGTGTTAAATGGTAAGGGTCGGGTCGTCATCCCCTTAGTGGCGCGTCGTATCGTGACCCGGGTACGATGAAAAATGAGTAAGGGTCGGGCCGTCGCAACCTTAGTGGCGCGCTACATCTACGTCCGGGTGTAGTGAAAAATGAGCAAGGGTCTTCGCACTTCCCTCGACGGGTGTGAAGGGTAAGGAAGCTAGCCGAGCCAACTAGGATTCGTCTAGATAGCTGGAACATAGGGTCCCTAACGGGTAAGCTAAGAGAGCTAGTCGATGCAGCAATTAGAAGGCGTGTAAATATTCTATGCGTTCAGGAGACTAAATGAAAGGGCCAGAAGACGAAGGAGGTGGAGGATACTGGCTTCAAACTTTGATACACGGGGACAACATCGGGTAGCAATGGTGTAGGCATCTTGATCGATAGGAGCCTTAAGGATGGAGTCGTTGATGTTAGGAGACAAGGCGACCGGATTATCTTGGTCAAGCTGGTAGTTGGAGATTCGGCTCTGAATGTGATCAGTGCCTATGCCCCTCAGGTAGGTCTTAGCGAGGGCACCAAGAGGCAGTTTTGGGAAGATCTTGATAGCATGGTTAGTACCGTGTCTATCAGCGAGAAACTCTTTATAGGAGGAGATCTCGACGGTCATGTTGGTGCGACTAATGTATGTTTCGAACGGGTGCACGGGGGGTTCGGGTATGGTAGTAGGAATCAAGAGGGGGAGGATGTTTTGAACTTCGCGCTGGCCTATGATTTGTTGATAACGAACACCATCTTTAGGAAGAAGGAATCTCATCTAGTAACCTTTCGTAGTAGACAACACTCAAGTCAGATCGACTTTATCCTTGCAAGAAGGGAGGATAGACGTGCTTGCTTTGATTGTAAGGTGTTACCTGGGGAGTGTGTTGTCCCTCAACATAAGCTTGTGGTGGCGGACTTTCGCTTTCGGGTATGTGTCCACCGGGACAAACGGGCCAAGATTGCGAGAACGAAGTGGTGGAAGCTTAGAGGGGAAGCAGCGCAAACGTTTAAGGAGAGAATGCTAGACGAGGGGCCTTGGGAAGAAGGAGAAGATGCCGACGACATGTGGCTAAAGATAGCAACATGTGTCCAGAAGGTGGCTTCGGAAGTGTTTGGCGTGAGTAGGGGAGGCAAACGGAAAGCGAAAGACACATGGTGGTGGAATGACGAGGTGCAAAGGGCTATTAGGGAGAAGGAGTGTTTCAAGCGTCTTCACCATAACAAGAGTGCAGCCAACATCGAGGGCTATAAAATAGCGAAGAGAGTTGCAAAGCGAGCTGTGAGTGTAGCAAAAAGTCAGGCGTATGATGGCCTTTATCAGCGGCTAGGCACGAAGGAAGGGGAGAAGGACATTTATAGGATGGCTAGAATCCGCGAGAGGAAGACAAGGGACATCAACCAAATAAAATGCATCAAGGATGGGACAGATCGACTTCTGATGAAGGATGAAGAGATCAAGGACAGATAGAGAGAGTACTTCGACAAGCTGTTTAATGGGGAGAATGAGGGTCCAACCCTTGAGTTGGACGACTCATTTGACGATACTAACAGACGCTTTGTGAGGAGAATTCAGGAGACAGAGATCGGAGAGGCTTTGAAGAGGATGAAGGGAGGTAAAGCGATGGGTCCTGATGGTATCCCCATTGAGGTGTGGAGATACCTATGCGCCAGAGCGATAGTATGGTTAACTAAGCTTTTTAACCTTATTTTTCGGTCTAACAGGATGCCTGAAGAATAGAGGAGAAGTATATTAGTACCTATCTTCAAGAACAAGGGAGATGTTTAAAGTTATACTAACTACCGTGAGATTAAGTTGATGAGCCATACGATGAAGCTCTGGGAGAGGGTTATCGAGCATCGCCTAAGGAGAATGACACATGTGACCCAAAATCAGTTTGGGTTCAGGCCTGATAGGTCAACCTTGGAGACGATTTTCTTATTACGACAATTGATGGAGAGATATAGGGAGCAGAAGAAGGACTTGCACATGGTCTTTATTGAGCTCGAGAAGGCATATGACAAAGTACCGAGAAATGTCATGTGGTGGGCTTGGAAAAGCACAAAGTCCCAACTAAGTACGTTACCCTCATCAAGGATATGTACAGGGATATGGTGACGTTTGTCCGAACATGTGATGGCGACACTAGTGACTTTCCAATTAAAATAGGACTGTATCAGGGGTCAGCTTTGAGCCCTTATTTATTTGCTTTGGTGATGGATGAGGTCACAAGGGACATACAAGGTGATATCCCTTGGTGTATGCTCTTTGCTGATGATGTGGTGCTAGTTGACGACAGTAGGGCAGGGGTTAATAGGAAGTTAGAACTATGGAGGCACACGTTAGAGTCGAAAGGGTTCAGACTTAGTAGGACTAAGACCGAGTACATGAGGTGCGATTTCAGCGCGACTAGACATGAGGAGGGAGACGTTAGCCTCGATGGGCAAGTGGTGGCCAAGAAGGATACTTTTCGGTATTTATGGTTGATGCTACAAAATAATAGAGACATCGATGAAGATGTTAGACATAGAATTTCAGCCGGCTGGTTGAAATGGCGTCAAGCTTCTGGCGTCCTTTGTGACAAAAGGGTGCTTCAGAAGCTGAAAGGTAAGTTCTATAGGACGGCGATTCATCCGGCGATGTTATACGATGCTGAGTGTTGGCCTACAAAAAGGCGACATGTCCAGCAATTGAGTGTAGCAGAGATGCGTATGTTGCGTTGGTGTTGTGAGCACACAAGGAGGGATAGAGTCCGGAACGACGACATTCGGGATAGGGTTGGGGTGACACCAGTTGAGGAGAAATTGATTCAATATCGGTTGAGATGGTTTGGACATGTCCAACGGAGGCCTCCTGAGGCGCCGGTGCGTAGTGGAGTTCTAAAGCGGGCCGATAATGTAAAGAGCGGTAGAGGTCGACCTAAACTAACTTGGGACGAGTCCGTTAAGAGAGATCTTAACGAGTGGAATATCTCCAAGGATTTAGCTATGGATAGGAGCGCTTGGAGATTGGCAATCAACGTGCCTGAACCGTGACCTCTTTTTGTCTTGTGTCATTTATGTCCCTTTATGTGTCTCCCTGTTTCTCGTCTCTTTTGGGTTTCATCTCTAGCCTACCCCAACTTGCTTGGGACAAAAGGTTATGTTGTTGTTGTTGTTGTATAAAATGGATAATTGCTTATATTACAATTTATGGTATGCTGAAATCTGGGTATATGCTTTTGTTTGTTTAGTGTAGCAGTAGCACACTGCACACCTCACTTCTGCAATGCCATTTGACATTTCTCACATTACGGTTTTCACAAATTAGTTGAAATGATCTTTTCTGTGAAATTCTGTTTGAACAATTTCTTGGTTTCTGATAACATGATCTGAATCTTCTAATTTTGGCAGATATGTAGTTGTCTATTTCTCGATTCTGTATCTTCGATATCAAGCGGGCATTGTCACCGATGAGATGCTGTCTCTACCACAGAAGCCTTTTCTAGCAGTAGGACTCTTAGAGGCTTTTGGAGCAGCAGCAGGGATGGCAGCTGGAGGTAATTTTCTCAAGACCAGATTCATCTTCTTTTTTTTGTGGCCAAGTAATGACTGAAGCAACACCCGTCTACCCGTTAGTCACAATTAACTCTATGCTCTTAGAGATTTTCTAATAACATATGCCACTCAATGTGCATAAATAGCTAGGAAAATTGTTGGTCAATTTTGGGTTGACAGTTCCACACCTTCACTTGTACTTCTGTACTGATGCTTTTGAGGTTGGTTAGGTAGTTTGTTCGTGAAAGTAAGTGTACTTGACATGAACTATATGAAGCATCTCCTCACAGTTTTATTTGTTTTGTTTTTGTCGGAGTAGCTGTTCTTTCTGGGGCTTCAATACCAATACTGTCACAGGTTATGAGCACTATCAGTGTTATATCACAATCTTTGTTTAATCAGATCTAATCACATGCCTTAATTTCTTTATTACTTTTTTGCAGACCTATCTTGTCTGGCAGCTTCTTCTATCTGCTATTTTCTTGAAGAGGCGCTATAGAATTAATCAGATAGCAGGATGCTTTCTAGTGGCCATTGGTGTCATAATAACTGTAGCAAGGTAAGTAATCTCTTGATGAGCTCATGTGGTTCGCCAAAGGGCCTCTAGTCCAGTTGGTCAGAGTACCGGGGGCGGCACTCCTCAGGTCTTGGGTTCGACTCCCCGTGGGAGCGAATTTTAGGCTGAGGTTAAAAAAAATCCCCTCGTCCGTGCCATATCCAAAGCACTGGGGGCGGGGGGGCACCGGCCCAACTCTCACTTGGGCGACGGAAAGCCATCGTGTAAGGGTGAGGCGGGGGTTTGAGGGTTTTCTCGGCCTGGTGAGAAGGTCTTCTTCTTATTTGGAATGCTGTGGGGGCAGTCTTAACCCCTTCAGGTCGAGTTTTTTTTTAGCTCATGTGGTTCTCTAAGCATCCAGTGAAGCTGCTGAGTGTATTTTCACAGCTATATTCCATGAAGTTGTGTTCTTCTTTCCGATGATGCCATCTTAAAGGGCGCTTGAACAAACCTCCTGTTAAATCCAGAAGATAAGAACTTGAGTAAATAGATTTGTATGATTAGTTGGGAATGTTTACAGTATTGTTTTTATGCTCCACAAACCATGCAGTAGGTGTTCATGTGCCCCCATCTGGTGGCATGTGTGTTACAGTACAAAATACTTCATGAATTGCTACATTTCTGCTGCTGGAAAAATAAAACGTCTATATGCAAATTATGGAAATCGCACATGCTATAAAAAGAATCTTTCACCCATATCTCCTGCGCATGGAGGATTTGATACTATGTTTCAGCAAAGTATCATCTTTGACATATGCAACACTTCTTTGTTGTTCTTTGCAATAGGGTTAGAAACTATAGCATTTGGGGTTAGGAATTGTGTTATGGCTTACAGTGTTTGAGCGAAGGATCATTTTGGAAACCTTAATTTGCCTGTCACTGCCGTAGTGAGAATAGCATTTGGAATTAAGGAACTGTGTAGCAGCAGCATGAGCAAGCTGTGTCAAGTTATATTGTCAAATGTCAAACCAGAAATCTTCCTTTTGATTCAGATATCTCTTACCTTGACATGAATACAATTTAACATGAATCTTACTTTGGCATGTGCAGTGGATCTGGTACTAGTGCTTCATTTAAAAGTACTGGAATTTTATGGCCACTGCTAATGATAATATCGTTCTTTCTCCAAGCTGCTGATACAATATGGAAGGTAGCAATTCTATTTTAATAAATCAGTTACCTAACCACAGCGCTTTAGCTGCCAGTTTCACCTGATCCAACTAAAGTTTATTGTTGCAGGAAATAATATTTATAGATGCTTCTAAGAAATTGAAGGTAATTACTTCCTTCCATTATTAATACGGGCCCAGCATGCTTGTGAAAAAAAAACTTCCATTGTTTACCATGATATGTAGAGCTTTCATTAGTCAAATCTTCATAGCCATTCATCTCTGTCAGACCTTTTTCTTAATTCAATACTCTTCTTTTGTTTCTAGTGTGGCTCAGTTGATCTTTTTGTTGTCAATTCATATGGCTCTGCTTATCAAGTAAGAATACAATCCTATTGTCTAATACTTTGGATGCAGTATATACCCATCCATAATAACTAGCAAATTCCAATTTCAGGCTCTTTTTATGTGTCTCTTGCTGCCTTTCCTGTCAAAGTTATGGGGAGTTCCATTCCATGCGTTACCAACATACATTAAAGATGGTGCAGCCTGCTTCTTAAATATGGGATCAATATCTGGTATTGCTAATTTTTCTAGTCCTTTTTTTAAAATCTTTGTCTTTGTAAGGTAAATGCAGATCATGATATTTTTTAAAATTGAATTAATCACTAATGATTTATTACCACTTATGTTCAGTTTCTGAAGTTTCCACCATTCTGTTAGTGCTTAATAACTAGTCCCACCTGGTTGTTTGAGTTGAACTTTTTAAGTAGGTGAGAATTCATAATTGTAGTTACAGTATGTCTTAAAAAATGGATTCACAGTAGCAATGTTCAGTAAGATGTTTCTTTACTACCATGTTGTCCTTCGCAATTCTGATTCATTTTGAATTTCTGCATTAGCATATAATTGGTATTTTTTTATAAAAAGGAGCCATACAAGCATGCCGAGCAAACATCTTACTTATTGTTAAACTTCTGAACTGTGCAGGTTGTGAAGGGGCACCGCTACTACCACTACTGTTTGTGTTGGTTAACATGGGATACAATATATCATTACTACACCTACTAAAGATCTCCTCGGCAGTCATATCTTCCTTGGCTTCTACATTCTCAGGTTTTCATACTGTCTTGAGGCACCATCCCATTTACTTACACCAGCGGCTAGCACATCAAACTTTTCAAGTTCTGTGTTTCGGTATGATTTTAACTTCACAATGTCTCAATTTTATGGTGAACTGCACATCTGAACGTTTTGAAGAAGGAATTGCTGTGATACCACTGGTGAAAACACTTCACTAAAGTACCACTGCGTGTTTCATTGATATGTGGGTTGGGTTCATTTTGAAACACCGATTACAACAGCATTAATGTTTAGCAGAGACTACCATACAGACTAACCTTGCCAACAAATCATGGACCTGCTTATTCCTATCAATTGGATACTATCAAATAGTTTACAGTTTTCTTCATTGTTGGGTATTTTCTGTTCATGATAACAACATTCATTGAATTATATCGCCTAGTAACAAAGTGAAAAAAAAAACTTTTATTCCTCTCAGTCGGACACTAGCAAGTAGTTTAGCCTTCTTCATTGTTGGGTGCTTACTGTTCATGCTGCCTGCAATCAGTTGAATTATATCATTTAGGAACAAAATGAAAACTTTTGAGCCTTGGACAGTTCAGAGCTGGCCTAGAGCAGAATCAACATTCCTTTTATAATTATGCTTTTGCTGCTACCACATACAGAGCAGTCGTTGAGTTCTATCATCTAGGAATCGTTCACAAGCTGGCCTAGAGCAGAAAACTAACAATCCTTTTATAATTATGCTTGTTGCTGCTACCACGTGCAGAGAAGATACCCAAGTAAGTTGTAGCATGATATATGAACTGATCATGAATGATGGTTTTCTCGTGCAGTTCCACTGTCCATCTATGCATTCACCCTACCACTGCCGTATATTGGTGTGGCATCATCTCTGCCACCTGGCTTTGTTGCGGGTGCAGCGGTACTCACTGCTGGCTTACTACTATACAGCCTACCACAGGCCCAACATTATGGAAATTCTTTCCACAACAAGAATGACTAGGTAGCATTCATTTCTTCATTGGTTTATCACCCTCCGCTCCAAGATGGTGCGTCATCTGGGCTTGAAAGGTAGAACAGAAGTTCTCCTGAGGGCCACCTGTATGTTGTATGATACATATCATATATATACACCAACCTATAAAGGCGAGGAAATAGCATATGGATATATTGGGCATAAAGACTGAGAGGAGTAATAAGTACCTGGCCATCAGACATTGTTGTTACTGAGTGAAGGCCGAAGAAGAGTATGCACAGTGGTGAGACGGGAAGAGAACCAGGGAGAAGAGCAGGAGCATCATCACCACAGGGACGAAGAGAAGGAAGCGGTGGCAGCACCAATGGCAGGCACAGGAGGATCACTGTGGCCACCAGCAACATCATCAGTACTCCCTTGCTCATCGTCGCCGCCACCGCCCTGTGCTGTGATGGAACTTCTGCCTTCCTCCAATGGCTGCCCGGCTCCAGTCTTTTTCTAGGCTTTCATGTTTGTTGTGAGAAATTTGTTGTACTGTGTGTGAGAAAATGTTGTACCCAATGGAGGAACTGGGAAGCTGGTAAGTTATATATGGCCAGCTTGAGGCAGCAGGCCAGATGGGGTGTTTTGTCATGTGTGTCCGTTTGACTGCGCATGTTTGATCCTTTTTGTGCAATTGTGCTTCTGCTTCCAGTTCCAGTAAAAAGGCTGCACTGACTGGTTGGGGGACCCGGGACCGTTTCTTTCTGGGACGTCGAGGAATCCCTTGTCCAGTGGGGACCCGGGGCTGCGGTGGGGGAGCAGGGGAGGGCCATCGAAGGCGTGAGGTGAGATGAGGACGAGCTGCCTGCTGCTGACGGATTTGCGAAACGTTTTCCCATCCGGCTCACGGTTCTAAAGTACTAGTGATTATTTCTATATGATGCGTTAGTACTACCTGAGTGTGTTGAATTAAGCGGCTTAATACCCTGTCCATCAAAACCAGTTTTCGTTTCGGCTAACGGATTTGCAAAACCAGCGGTTGTCTGATACGCAAAGTCGAATTTATTTTTCCCATCCGGCTCACGGTTCTAAAGTGCTAGTGATTCTTTCTATATGATGCGCTAGTACTACCTGAGTGTGTTGAATTAAGCGGCATAATATCCTGTCCATCAAATCCATTTTTCGTTTCTATAGGAGTGGTAGAGCAACCGCAAGAGGTTCTTTATATATTTATTTTTGTATTGATAAGAACGGGAAAAAAATCTCTTGCAACAACTTCTTCAAATAAATCTTATATGCTCTGCTCGCTAAAGACAGAGGGCGGAGCTGGCTCTTCAAAGTGCTAAACAAGATAAAAAAAAAAGAGAAGTTTTTGAATGGTGGAGAAATATAGAGAACAAATTCTATTAGAATGACTCTTCAAATAAGGATTTAGAGAGTGAGTTTAAGATTAACTCTTGGAAATGCTCTAAGCACGAACTTAGAGATTTGCAATAGCTTCTTGTTATTCCCACTATCTAGAATTAGTATATGCTTCTCTGATCAAAATTTATTTAACACTGCATGATTTTTTGATAGAAATTAATGTCATCAGATTTGTATCGAAAAGTACTCCCTCCGTCCTATAAAGATTATCATTCTCACTTCTTGATGAGTCAAATATTTATAACTTTGACTAAATATACATAAGAAAATATTAATATTTATGATACATAATTAACATCATTAGATTAGATGAATCTTCAATGTATTTTCATAATAAATTTATTTAGAGATACAGATATTGCTAATATTTCTATAAATCTAGTCAAATATAAGGAAGTTTGATCAGCACGAATTCATTACACGACATTTGGGGGGGGGGGGGGGGGTACTTACTTATGATTATGATCCCGTGTATGAAATGGCGCCTATTAGAGCAAGGTCACTAATAGAGCCAAGTTGTTTGGTTAAAGTCAAGTTACAAGAGCCAAGTTATATAATAAATGTCTCATATTTGTTTTAAAAAAATATCTCTCCTATTTCTCCTCACAAGCTTCCGTGCCTAGCTTGATGCTTGCATGGGAGCCAAGATCTTATTTTTCTCCTTTCTTCTCTCTTTCACATGATTATTGGCTTTGCTTTAAACCTATTATTGTACCCGCTCTTAGTAGAGTAGGGTGCATTAGACACTGCAATGGGGTTGTGAGTTTGTTTCCTTCTGGCGCCCTCCTTTTTTGAGTCGGAGGCTCGGAGCCTTCGAGGAGGCAGAGCGGCAGAGGGCAGAGGCCCACCTCCAACCCTTGGCGACACGGCGGGCTGGCCGGCTGGGGTGGGGGCGTTTGAGTTTGAGCGTGCAACCCGATTCTCCGGCACCACACATGGGGTGCGCCTGCAGACCCTCTCCTGTCAAGTGTCACCAGAACCGCCAGGGGTCTGTTATTAGCGCCGGCACACTTTGTTCTTGGCCGGGAATTTTCCAGGCAGGGGCACGGCACGTACTGCTGCTAATCCAGGTGGTTGTACTCACAGCCTCGAAAACAATCCGTAACACTTGTGATTAGTTAGCATGGTGTCTGGAAGTATGAGTATGACAGCCAAGCCACATCCACTTCACCTGGTAAGCTAGGCTGGTACTGCAACGCATGTAGTACTTGTAATCGCATGTGCTGTCGGCACGACCACGTACTGAAATTTGGATACCATGAGGAACGGAACTCATATGTTCCCGTGGACCATATTATATGTGCTATAAATCCAACAGTGTTTCACACTGCATAAATCATAGACCCGTTTGGTACAGCTCTCAGTGACCTAGTTTTATTCACTTGTTAGAGAAATATTTGACAAAACAACTTCTTATTTTTGAATTAGGGATCCACTTATCATTGGCTATCTTTTATATTTTTTTCTCCACCTTTTTTATTCTCTCTCCCGTCTCTCTCACCTCCGTCCGTATCTCTCTTGCCTGTGCCGGCGTGCCGCCACTCCCAATCCCCACGTCGGGACGTCGGCCCTCCTCCGCCGACGCCGAGCCTCATCCTCTGCCCTCCATTACTTGCGCCGGCGTCGAATCTCCTCCTCCGCCGACCCTCGTCCTACGAGCTCACGCAGCGGCAGGGCCGTACGAGGCAGGACGCCTGTGGTTGTGGCCAGCCAACAGACTGAAAGTATTATTAGCTGATTTATCGTGAGAAAAAAAAAACTGTTAGGTTCGGCGCGAATCGGCCGGCCGGCGAAAAGCCCCGCACGTGACGAGGATCTTGTCGCGTTCGGTCGGTGCCTTTGGCTTTGGTGGCGATCGACGCGCGCGGCACCGGCACGGCAAGTCGGAGGCCCACCGGGACGAGGCTGCCGTGCTCGCTCGCTATCAAGCCGACCAAATGCCAAAGGGCTGCGCGCTGTCGTCCCGTACCGAAAAGGCCGGGGATGCATGCATGCAGGAGTGGAGTGGATCAAGGCCCGAAGCCGAGTCAGGGTCTACAAGTAGTTGGGCTTATTCAGCGACGGTGAAACGGGCCTAACTAATTTCCTTTGGAGTTCAGATTTTGACCATGCATCGGATTCGATCCGATACTCTCTACACTCTCTCCCTCTGTAAAAAATAACATCTACAATTTTGTGCAGATGAGCTTTCTTAAATTTGACAAGACTCGTAACAAATATTAACAACATTTATATAAAAATCCAAATAAACTTATTATAAAAATATATTTAAACTATTTATTCATACACTATAAATACCAATAATCTTTTGTACATGTATGTGGTCAAAATTTAAAATATTTGATTTCTTAGGAGGCACACCCTCCGTCCCAAAATAAATGTATCTCGCTTATTGAGGTTTTAAAGTTTAACCAAATATATATCTAAAAATATTAATATCACGATGTATAATAAGCATTACTATATTGACGTCGAATGTACTTTTCATAAGAAATTACTTAGAGATACAAATATTGATACGATTTTCTATATAATTAGTCAAATTAAAAGAGTTCAACTCTTTGAGAAGCGTAACGTGTATTTATTTTAGAGCGGAGGGAGCAAGAATGGTACTCTTCCTGAGATGGTAATAGTTCTATATATATTACCCTACAGCTGGCTACAAAATAACTTATTCTGTAGCCACTTTGAGTTCCGATAATTGATATACTAATTTATGAGATTATAGTAACTCTTTACTATGTGATTTACTATAACATTATGGTAAATCCTCATGTGTTATAGTAATTCAACTATCGTAAATATATACTGATATTGTCGTAAATTAATATATAAAATTATCATAAATAGAGGTGGCTACAAAATAATTTATTTTATAGCTAGTTATAGAGTATACTCTCTATATATAGAGAGAGAGACACACAAAGTATTATATCTGGATGCGTCACCTTGTATGTATGTGTGTGCGTACACACAGTCACACACGCATATAGTATGTATCTCCAGTGCAGGGCAGAGCCGTGTAAGCTAGGACGATAGATCCTAAACGATACTTGAGATCAATCACTCCAACTCTCCAAGATACGATTTGTACACGCACGCACGAGTGGGTGAAGCGCAAGACTTGCACTACCCGTGGTCTCCGCTTGATATGTTTTTTTTTTTTTTTGGGAATGTCTCCGCTTGAATTATATTTGTTGCTGTTGGACAAAAGCAAGATTTATTCGGTCTTTACCTTAAAGAGATATGAAAATCTGCAAGCACCTTACTTTTGTTACCCCCACCCTATAATCATGTCCTTGACCCTGCGAATTTCTATGAACTAATAAACAATCTTGCATAACGGCACAAGACTTTGGAAAGCGGCCAGAGCAAAACATCTGGCAACTCTTCTTTTTTCTTGATCCTTTTCTGGGTATACTTTACTTTGGGGGTTGGCATGCTAAAGCGCCTTGTGCAGTGCTACCGTGGCCATCTTTGGCTTTCTCCTCTTTAGGGCCTCTTTAGGAGGGCTCTTACCGCCTTTGGCTTTCTCCTCTTTAGGGCCTCTTTAGGAGGGCTCTTACCGGCTCCGGCTTTCCCACTGTAGCACACTATAGCGCGCAGGAGCCGGAGTCGGGGGAGACTAAAAAACAAGCTTCTCCGGCTCTGGTGGTGTCAGCGAGAGGGAAAAGCAGGAGAGAGAAAACAGTTTTGTGCTACAGTGCTACTCAGTGTGCTGTAGTGATAAAAGAGGAGCTGGAGCCCCAGGAGCTGCGCCAAACATGCCCTTAATAAGATAGACAGCTCGCCTGCCGGTTCGTTTAAAAAAATCAATCTTGCATAAGATATCTGTAGCTTATTATTAGTTATATATGCTCGCGCATGTGTGTGCATTATTGAAGTTATTGCTCGCATTGCCAATGTTTAATCTCTTAGAAAACTCTTAACGAGCTAAACTAGAGTTATGTTCACTACTTTTTATTATATCCACGAGAAAACGATTGATTTAAGGTAAGGTTTTCAGGCTTTCAAACCAGACATCAGACACTTCCTTTTATTGTCTGCTTGTCCACAAACATTCATAAACAAGGAGGGAGGTTCTCTCTCTTTTTTTGGAAAATGTATGCTTATTCATATAAATATGTTTAGTATCTTACTGTTACCACATTAAGTCTCACGAGATGCATTCAAAAGGATAAATCACAGAAATACTTATAAAACAAGAAAAGACCTAGACATCAATTCAATTGACTAATCACCATTCAAAATAATACCCACTAGATCTATTTTGTTTTCTAGAAAAAATCACCCTCCTTTGTTATTATGAAAAAAACAACATATAGTAACCCCTACATCTAAGCATCTAAATTACACATATGTCATTGTGAAAACATAATCTAAAATAACTCAGTAAACTTGCATGTAAGTTACTCACTCCATTATCATGATACATAATCTAAGTTACCTCCTTAAATTTGCATCTAAATTAATTACCCCACCTCTGTTACTATTAGAAAACTAAAATAAATCTATATCTTGTTTACCAACTTATCGTTAAAAGGTTTAAATATCCATGAATTATGCCTATGTATGTTTCTACACACTTCTATCACTATTAATATGTAAAATACTAATTGAAATTAAACATACATGATTTGCCACCATGCAAATCAGCGTACACATGCATGCACGTAATAATATACATATTTCTAGGTTTCCAATCATGAAAAATGTTCCCTTAACAACTCCGTTTAATAAATAATATTAATACCCATCAAATAAGAGTTTTAAATAAAAATCAAAAGAAGGGTTTTCACTAAAATATATATTTCTCTCTATATATGACTATCTATATATCCTCAAATCCTTATTTTTAATACAATAAAAAGAAGATTTTTTTTAATAAAAGGCACAGCAGACATAAGAGTTCCAATATAATATGTAGATAAAAAGTTCACAACAATTGAGAAGATAAAAAAAATAAAAGTTAAAATCCAGATTCATAACATCACAAAACATGGTTGCAATTGCAACAAGAGCTAGCCATCATGATGCGGAGGAAAAAACTACACATATGGATGAAAGAAACATGTAGAGTAATTGATAATTTGTCACTAACATGGATAGATATAATAGAGTGTGTGCAAGATAAGTAATTTCCAATGCCTTGTTTCTCCTAAGATTGTAGGCATGCGAGCACGGGTTGATGTACGTGTATAATAAACAGAGATTTTCTTGTCAAACATCCCCACCAATAGAAAATTGGATACCAACAGGATCTGTCGTACATAACCGTATATCCTTGGGCCTGTCTGGTTTGCGCCCATGCAAACTTGCCTGGACCAGGCAGCTCTCCCAAGCGTTGGATTTCCAGCGCCTGGGGCTGAAACCTGAGATGCATGCCTGGAGGTGAGGTTGCTTGGGAGGGCACCAACCAACATCCCATATGTGCATAATCCATGGGTGTTTTTCTTTAACCCCCCTCCCCCACCCCTTCATAAAGAAAAATGTACCTAATATAATATTGTGTTCTTTCGCTCACTACTGGATTCGAGCGGTTTGTCGAGTGCCTGGGACACTCGGCAAAGCGTCAAAAACACTCGGCAAACGCTTTGCCGAGTGCCACACTCGACAAACTGGACTCGGCACAGGCTTGGTCGGCAAAGCATGTTTTGCCGAGTGTCAAACATCGGGCACTCGGCAAAGCGTTTGCCGAGTGTCAAAGACGTCACACGACAAAGGAAGGCGCTAGCGGACGAAATTCTAACGGTCGGTTTGCCGAGTGTCAACCGTTCGACACTCGGCAAAGCGTGCACAGTTTGCCGAGTGTCATATGTTTAACACTCGACAAAGTTTACATAGTTTACCGAGCGGCAAAGCATGCACAATTTGCCGAGTGTTATATGTTTGACACTCGGCAAAGTGTGTTCCCAGGCATGCCACGTGTAGTCAGTTTGCCGAGTGTCATGGAGTTGACACTCGGCAAACTGACTAGAATCTGTATTTTTTATTTGTTCCATTTGCGACACAATGCACAAATATAATATATATCGTATTAAATCACCACAAATTTATCATAGGAGTCATAAATCACAATCACAACAAGCTCACAAGTTCAAATACACATGTTCACATATATGACATGTTCATAACCAAAAGTCCAAATATGTCTAAAGTTCACAAGTTGACAAGTCTGCAACCAAATATCTTAACCGAAGTTCACAACAAGCTGCTCACGGCGATTGTGGGGGGTGAGGAGGCCCGAGATTTGATGTCAGCGATCCTCCTAGTCAATTTGGCGCAATTTGTGATGCCGGTGACCCTTCGAGCTGATTTGGCGCAACTTGTGATACCGGCGACCCTCCAAACTGTGATGCCGATGACCCACCAACATGATTCGATGCCCCAGCCGATTGATGCTGCAAAAAATGAAAAGAATGCCATCAATTAAAAAAATCAGCAGAACCTCCCATGCACGGTGAGGTTTCCAAACCATGCAAGAAAACAAACGGCACGATGGCCGTCAAACACATATATATCAATACACCGCCACCACCACCCAAACACCACAATCACCACCGCCAGAACAACAACCGCCGCCACCGCCACCACCACCACATTACATGTTTGAGATTGCATGTTTTTTCTAGTTTGCCCTATGTCAGGTCGAAACAAAGTAACTAATATATTGGTACTCACCGGAGTAGCTGGCTGGGCAAGTGGAGTGATTAGGCTAGCTGGTATAGATCGACCCATAGCGGTGCCAAGAGAGAACACGAACCCCACCAGCTCCTCTATCCTCTGGTTTTGTGCCTGGTTCTGTGCCAAGTGCCTCATCTCCATCTCGTTCCGCAGCCTCCTCTCTTCTTGCAGTTCGGCCTACAACATTTCACCCCAAATATTAAAGTAATGCAAAGGTACGTACAAATCAACAAGCAACGAATAAAACAGAAATTACCTAGAGTTCGTTGACAAGGTGCGAAGCAGTGGTTGGCCATGGGCGTATGGCCGGACTTGCGCTCGTGCTCCGTGCTCGGATCTAGGAGAGGGAGGGAGTAGAGGACGTGTCGATGATGTCATCGCCCATCCAGTAGCGCACATGCTTCTTGCCTCCTCCCACCCTCATGACGATCTCTCCGTCAAAGTCTTGGGTGCTCGGATCAAAGTCTTGCCCATGGACCGCCCTTGCCATCTCAGTGTACTGATTGAGGCGACTATGGACGGTCGGGTTGGTGTACGCTGATGGAGGGTCCTCCGGGTTGTAGGATACATCAGACGTTGCCTTGCTCTTGTGGGCCATAGCATATGCCATGAACTAGGAGCACTGCTGGCCACCATGCGACGACGACTGTAAGAAAAACAGCAAGATGATTAGAAATCATACAGAATGGAGCGTTAGAATAAAATGGGGAATTCTCGTACCCATGTTTGCGTATATCCACTAAGGCTACGGCTGCCTTGATGGTGTGATACACCTGCCATCTGCAAACGGCGCTCCCGACAAGCGTTGTGCTAGAGAAGCCACTCGGGGTTGCACCACTTGTCCACCATCATTTCCCAGCACCGTGGATCTCCAGAGCACCAGCACGGAATCACCTACAAGTCATCAAGTATATGACATATAAGAAGTTAAATTAAATCTACCCAAGCACATAATAAATCATTATTAATGTTAGACTACATTTACCTTCATGTACTCTTCCTTGGTCAGCATCATCTCTCTTGCCTCTTTCTTCCTGACCTTCTTCCCAAGGTACGCCCCGTTGAATGTTATGATGGCCTGGACGCGTGTCTCATAATGCAGGTCCTTCACGCCTCTTTTACATGCTTTGGTTAGCACCAAAGCTGCTGCGTCCTCACAACCATCCTGACATCTGAAGAAATCCTGCATATACACGCGTCGTATCCATTCATTATTTCAAAAAATGTCCAATGAATGCGATGTATTAAACAATGTAGTGCGAGGAAGACTTACCCACAGCTCGACCTTCACCCGCTCCACCTTGTTTGGGAATTCCCTGCCAAGAAAATCCCTCGCATCGGGGGCGTTAGCGTAGTGGGCAAACGTGTAGGGCGGCTCCTCTTTCCCGGTGAACTGAACCAAGCCAGGGAAGTGTGCCTTGAGCAGAAGGCCGAGGATGCCACTGACCGAGCGTGTGTGATAACCTGCAGACTCAACAACCGTCCAACTCCTACACAAATTTTAAGAAAAAATGTTAGTTTATATTGTGATTTTCAACATATCATTTGAAGTAGTGATAACATCTTAACTTAATTTTCCCCGTCGGGTGCAATCTTCGGGCGTTTATAAGGAGGTATCGGTCGCTGGGGGAGGCTCGCGATACCTCGCAAGTACACACTCGGCAACTCAGAGGAAGTGTCACCCGCTGCCTCCTCGTCGACCTCCTCATCCTCGTCCTCGGGCGTCACCACCCGCTCCTCCTCCTGCGGCGGCGGCGGCTGCTCCTCCTGCCTCCTCCTGCGGCGGTTGCTGCCCCTCCTCCCTGAGGACGCCGACGGCATTTGCAAGTCCTCGTCTCCAGTGCCATCTACAGGTTGTGATCTTTGGTAAACCGAGGCCACTATCCGTATTAGCTGGATCTTTAGGATCGAGATTAGCTGGATCATAAGTCTCATCATCACTATCAACCATATCGAAATAATTGACACTATCCGTATGAGGAATGTTGTCAACAATGTCATCGCCTAACTGTAATCGGTCAAGCATTTGTAAGTCCTTCACATTTACCACCTCATTCCAGCGTCCTCTTGATCACCCCATTCATTGTCTACTTCCATTCCAATTGCTTCGGTTAAGTCTATCTCGAACCTCCCTGCTAGCCCCTCTTCTTGGAAGAACTCTCCGTCATATGTGTTTGGGTTGAAGTTGTAATCTTCATCGTTTGGCTAGCGGGGTTACGCCATCTACGACCATAATACGGAAAGAGGGGTTATACCTAAGGTGTCGGTGGAGTCAGGCTAGCAGGCCCGTGGAGGGTCGGTGCAGTGGCGAGGTGACGCGGTGCAGACAGACCTAGAATGACGCAGGGATACTCCGGCTCGGCAACGACGGGCTCTTCTCTGCAAACAGAAGGAACAAAATACCATCAATTGAAAAATTCGACAGAACCTCCCCTACACTTTGAAGTGAGTCAATGTTGCTGCTGTCATGTTGAGTGACAATGCAATTGATACATATAGCATAGCAAATAGAAAACACGACTGTGGGCAGTATGGATGCACTAACTTTTGTCAATATGTTCGCAGCACAGTCAATCTTTCATGTAATCAGATACAAGGAACTCGTGAAACTGAATCCTGCAACATGAGACAACACTACACCACAACCTTTAACACAGCGACCGACTTGAAGTAGCAAAAAGGGATGATTCCAACAAGGTAGAGTGTTGGTAACCTGCAGCAGCATATAATTTTACATAAGATTCACATGTAATCACCCATATTCAGGACCTTGTTGGCTGGGCTAAAATCACACATTCAGAACTGTGCACTTACACTTGTAAAAAACAATGTGATGTATAACAAGGGAGATGCAGTGTACAGAATAAAATTATTAGTGTACAACTGCAAAACCACCTAACACAACTACAGTGTACAGAACTACAGATTCCATAACTGAACACTAAAATAGAACAGTAGTGGTGCACATATCCATCAAGAATTTAAAAAATAAAACAAACCAAGGCCTTGGTAAAGTTACCTTTTCATCTATATAATCTTATTTTGTTTGATCTAATTACTGGAACAAACATTCAGGATTCTATTTGTTTGTTGTCTGTAGTAGACAACATTTGCATGGCAACACATTTATTTATATATAAAGATGACCTCCTGTTTTGGAAACCAACCAGGGCATTACAAGCTAGATTTCTCAGCTAATGCATATATTAGCTGTCATTAATTTGAAATGTTATCCTTGTTTTATGTGTCAGTTTCTAAGTTTAGAAATTGTGTCAATGAACTTTCCACAAAAATCAATTGATTTCAGTTTCTTAAGTAGTTACTACAGCTCAGACATAAACACTCTAGGTCCAGACAGCTTGAACAGATAATCAGGCATCTATGTCAGTTACTAAATTCAGAAGCTGTGCCAGTGAACTTGCCATAAAATAAAAATATAGCTTTTTCCTTAATGTGGTGCCAGTGTTACATCCATTATCCATGATTAGCCACCCCCACAAAAATGGAACTTTCGGCTTCTGTCTAGGCAGGTAATAATGACCAAGTCATCAAATTGAATTATATTGTCTATGGAAACTGACTGGCAGTAATAGATTTTTTATGTTTGTGGAGTTTCGTAGTTCAGATTTTCGTCAGCTACTGAACTTGGGTTGGTTTCAATAGAATTAATTGCATGATTGGAATTGAATTACTATGTGCGTGCTACAAGCTGCTGCAAACTGCTACCTTGGTCAAGGAGAAGGGCTAAAAATCAGTGCAAGGTGGAGTCACGGCACTGCTGTGCCAGTCAACCTCAGGTTCAAAAATTGAATTCGAAATCTACTCAATTCAATCTACTAAATCAACTTCCAGACCATCAATCATTCACAGGAAAACACATTCCATGAACTAGAATTAACTCATTGCATAGATCGGGTCGATTTAGGGTTGAACTCGTTGTTACCTTGAATGAGAAGGAGAGAGGGAGAGATGGCTCGGCCACAGCACCACCAGCTGCCGACGCTGAAGAAGTGGAGGCAGGGTTCGTGGCACCACCGGGCTCGGCGAGCTTGCTCCTGCAACAGATCGACGTGCACAGGTTGAAGGAGGCCGTCAATCACCGCGCGAAACAGGGCTGGAGCAGAGCAGGTCGTCGGCAGCCGGCCTGCGTGCACAGGGGAAACTCCCCGCACGGGCTGTCCTAGAAGCCGTACAGCCGGCAGCGGCGGCAGTCCAGCCCCTGCTCTAGCTGCTCGTGATTTAGTGGTGAGAAATTTGGGGAAGACGGTAGATCAGAAGTGTGCGAGATTTGGAGGGAAATTGTGGCGCTGGATTTTGGGGAGAGCCATGCGCGGCAGCGGCTGGACAGAGACAAGACAACGCTCGTGAGCTTTTGGCAAATGTGGCGGCGGCGTGCGTGTGGGAGGATGGAGGAGGCCTTAGGGATTTTAGGGAATAATTTGGCCAAAACAACGCGGGATATGGTTTTGGCACCTGATATTTGAGACTTTTTTTCTAATTTTCTTGCATGTAAATAAATATCTACAAAAAAAATTAAACATGAAAAAAAAATTCCTAATCTGAGGGGTATTTTTTCGTTTCGCTTTGCCGAGTGTCCCAGATCTGACACTCGGCAAAGTTTTCAAAAAAAAAATATCAGGAAAAACATTAATAAATTGTCTATTTCAAACTTTGCCGAGTGTCCCAGATCTGACACTCGGCAAAGTTTTCGATTTTAAAAAAACAAAAAAAAAATATTTAATTACACTTTACCGAGTGTCTAGGTTCTGGCACTTGGCAAAATACAAATAAGCCAACTTTGTCGAGTGTCAACCAAAAACACTCGGCAAAGTGTACTGTTTGCCGAGTGTTTCTCTGGGACACTCGGCAAAATAATTTTTTTGTTTTTGGCTTCTAATTTTTTTTCTGTAGGCTTCCTACGTTACATTGACCAACATGTTGGAATTTGACATAATTTTAAGACATTTTGCTATATTTCTTGAGTTTATTTCTTTTCATTGATTTTTTTGGAAAATGCAAGTTTGAACTGCAAGTGCATCGAATAATGACATTTCATTAATGCGAAAATGATATTCATGTAACTGACTGTTGTTTGAGGCCGTATCCAGGAGGAGACTCGAAATTTCGCACATCTTCTTCTCGAAACGAGACCACGAACTTGTGGATGAATAGTTTTAAAATTGTATAGAATTCAAACGGAGTTCGAAATTCATGAAACTTGTCTACAAGTCATGATATCACATGTGGATGCGGTGATAAAAATTTGATAAGATTTCGAGCACGTCATCACGTACACTGCTTACAAACCCTAACATATCAGATTTGCTCCCATTATATCACATGTGGAGATGTGAGGGTTTCTAAGCAGTGTACGTGACGACATGCTCGAAATCTTCTCAAATTTTTATTATCACATCCACATGTGATATCATGACTTGTCGACAAGTTTCATGAATTTTGGACTTCGTTTGGATTTTATACAATTTTAAAACTATTCGTCCACAAGTTCATGGTCATGTTTTGTGAAGAAGATGTGCGAAATTTCAGGTCTCTTCCTGGATACGGCCTCAAACAACAGTCAGTTACATGAATATCATTTTCGCATTCATGAAATATCATTATTCGATGCAATTGCAGTTCAAACTTATATTTTCCAAAAAAATCAAAGAAAAGAAATAAACTAAAGAAATATAGCAAATTGTCTTAAAATTGTGTTAAATTCCAGCATGTTGGTCAAGGTAATGTAGGAAGCCTACTGAAAAAAATTAGAAGCCAAAAGCAAAAAAAATTTGTTGAGTGTCCCAGAGAAACACTCGGCAAATAGTACACTTTGCCGAGTGTTTTTGGTTGACACTCGGCAAACCAGGCATTTTGCCGAGTGCTAACGGACCACACTCGGCAAACCGCTGATGGCGGCTGACCCCCCCACCTTTGTCGTGTGTATACGTTTGCCGAGTGTTAACACTCGGCAATGTGAAGCGTTTGCCGTGTGTTTTTATTTGCCGAGTGTTGACACTCGGCAAAGTGGTGCGTTTGCCGTGTGTGTTTGTTTGCCGAGTGTTTGCTGAGTGTGAGATTTTTGCCGTGTATTTCGACTCTAACACTCGGCAAATGAGGTTGTCGCCGAGTGTCCGTGTTTTGACACTCGACAAAAGATAAAACACTCGGCAAATCTCGGTTTTCCAGTAGTGACTAGAATAAAATTAATATGTGAAAAATCTTTATTCAAGACAGTTGAAAGCCCAAGTTTGGTTTTGGTAATTAATGACACCAAGTTGCTAATGCCATGTGTTAAGTGTTTTGAGTTAGGCACAAGCAACACATGTGATGAAGGAGCATGTGGCATGGAGTGATAGCCATAAGATCACAAGTGGTGGAGATGCACATAATATGGTGTACATGACGATCAAGTGAAAGAGAAGGATCTAAGAGCGCAAGGCAAAGGTATAACCATAGGGTTTTCCTTTTGCCGGTCTAAGATGAGTAGAGAAGTGATTGACCGGATTTAGGATACATAGCCGACTATCAAGAGGGGCAATCACAGTTAGCTCGGGAATCAAGTGCCACTAGATCATTGTCTTGAGCATATGCATTAGGATCTAGTAAAAGAGCTAACATAACGCCTTGGAAAATGATTGTGAAATGCTAACACACATGCACATGGTGGTGTACACTTGGTGGTGTTAGCACATTTTGTGAAGGCGATGGAGTTTGAGCGGTAGAGAGGGGTTTGGGTTCCTCTCTCCCTCCCGCCGAGCTTGCGAGGCGGGATTCGGCGCTTTTTGGAGAAGTGAAATGCCTATTTTCCACTACGCCAGAAGTCGGAAAAGTAACGGAGGCGAACGGAGGTCACAGAGGTGACCGGACGCTGCACCGGACGCGGTCATGGTATGACCGGACGTGTCCGGTCAGTACAGCGCAGGCGCGGGTGCTAGGGTTTGCTACCGGCGCGTCCGGTCACTGATGACCGGACGCGTCCGGTCATCCAGGGAGCTTACTGGACTCTAACCGGACGCTGGCACTGTGGCGTCCGGTCAGTTCAACAGCGCGTCCGGTCAGTTCTCCTGAGTGAACCAGAGCGCGCGACCGGCGCGTCCGGTCCCTCACGTAACCGGAGCGTCCGGTCAGGCGTCCAGAGGGGCAGAGCGAAGCGGAGTGAGGATCGGACGCGCGGCGCGTCCGGTCACGTGCGATCGGACGCGTCCGGTCTCAACGGGAGCATACTGGAATGCGACCGGACGCGGGCACTGTCGCGTCCGGTCAATCGGCTCAGCGCGTCCGGTCAGGGCAACGGCTAGTTCTGACGCGCACTGTTTCTTGCTGTCGCGTAGTGACCGGACGCGTCCGGTCACCCTGACCGGAGCGTCCGGTCAGTGCGTTTTTCGCTGCGTCGTCTGTAACGGCTAGCTGCGTACCCCTTCGCTATAAATAGAGGTTGGCCGGGGTTTGAGGGTAACTCTTGCATATTTTGAGATATAGAGACATACTTTGAGCTAGAGAATAACCCCTCCACTCATCTCTTTACATAGTTGCACATCTTGAGTGAGATTGAGTGAGATTCAAGTGCATTGCTTGAGAGTTGCATTCTAGAGGCACTTGATCTTCGAGTTGCTGCGGATTTCTTGTTACTCTTCCGTGTTTCCCGACACGGTAGACGGCTTGGAGCAGCGGAGGTGATTGAGCTCGCAATTGGAGATTGTTGGAGCCTTCACCAAGTGTTGTAAGGGGTTCTTGATCCTTCCCCGCGGGAGTTCGTGAATTGGATATTCTAGTGGAGCTCGTGGCTTGGAGGATCCCCATCTTGTGTGCGGTTGTGCGGCGCCCGCCGAGGGCTCGACTCTTGATAGTCGATTAGCTCGCGAACCGACAAGTGGGTGTATCGCCACAACGGGGAGTAGCTTGCCGGGAAGCAAGTGAACCTCGGGATAAATTCTTGTGTCATTCTCTTCCCGAGGATTTCTCTTGTGTGATTGATTGATTGGTACATCTCATCTCTACACGGCGGTATAATCAATCAAAGCTCTTCTCTCGTATTACTTCTTGTTTCTAGCTTATAGTTGTTGTTGTGTTTAGTGAATAGCCTTGTACTAGACTTGTGTAGGTGGCTTGCTTAATTAGTTAGAGCTAGTGCTTTTGCTTCGCCACCTTTCGTACTAACTCGTGGTTAAGTAATTCTTGTAGAAGTTTTAATTAGGCTATTCACCCCCCTCTAGCCTATTTGGACCTTACAAGTGGTATCGGAGCCGAGGCACCGTTTATTTGAGGCTTAACAACCTACGGTGAAAAGGAGATGGCTCAATTAAGCTTGCACATCAACAACACCAAGAAGGCACCTCACTTTGATGGCACAAATTATGCATATTGGAAGGTTAAGATGACCGCACACCTAAAGTCAATCAATAGAGAAGTGTGGAAGGTCACCGAAACAAAATTTGAGGTTGCTAATCCGGAAGCACCTACACCGGTAGAGGAGAAGAAGCTCCAATGCAATGATATTGCCATTAGTGCTCTTCATGAGGCACTAGATGACAAGACATTTGAGCAAGTGAAAAACATAGAAGTTGCACATGATGCTTGGGCCAAGCTAGAAGAAACATTTGAGGGCACTGAAGGTACAAAGACCGCTAAAGCATATATCTTGCAAGAAAAATTTTCAAGCTTCAAGATGCAAGATGATGAGAGTGTACCGGAGATGTTTCATAGGTTGCAAGTCATTGTCAATGAGCTCAAGGCACTTGGTGAGGAGGTCAAGGATAATCAATTCTCTATGAAGTTCTTGAGAAGTCTACCCAAGAGATTTGATACATTGATCACCGTGCTAGTGAGGACTACATTGAAGGATTCAACTCCTCAACAAATATTTCAAGAAGTGATGACCGATGATTCATATAGAGAAGATGATGAGAAGGATGAGTTGGTCAAGAAGAAGAAGAAGGAAAATGAGAAGAAAGATGATGAAAAGAAGAAGAGTGTGGCATTCAAAGCCACCACATCCAAGAGCAAATCCAAGATTGAATCATCAAGTGATGAAGACTCAAGCTCTTGTGATAGTGATGACATTGATGAGAAGATGGCTCTCTTTGTCAAGCAATTTGGCAAATTCATGAAGAAGAAAGGCTATCGTGCAAGAAGGAGGAAGAACTCATCCAAGAAGAATGAGCATACCATGAGATGCTTTAGATGCCATAGCAAGGACCATCTCATTGCAAAGTGTCCTTATGATAGTGATGATGAGGATGCTATCAAGAAAGAGAAGAAGAAGCAAGAAAAGAAAAAAGGCTCTTATAAGAAGAAGAATGATTCTCATGTTGCTACATGGGATAGTGATGATTCCTCAAGTGATGATGAGGATGACTACAAGAGCAAGAAGAAGGGACATGCTAGCATTGCCATCCAAGAGAAGGTCTCCCTCTTCGACACTCCATCGTGCTTCATGGCTAAGGCCGCTAAGGTATCATCCGACGATGAGAGTGATCATGATAATGCTAGTGATAGTGATAGTGATGAAGAAGAATTCACTAAAGATGAACTAATCACCATGCTAGAAGATTGCACTCAACATTTTAAAGAATCTAGAAAGGAGTGCAAGGGCTTGCTTAAAGAAAAGAAAAGCCTTATGCAAGAACTTGATGAGCTTAGGGCATCTTATGAGAATCTAAAGGTAGACCATAAGAAGCTTCAAAAGTCTCACACTAAGCTTGAAGAAGCTCATTCCTCTCTAGTTGAAAAATGTGAAAACATGCCAACTAATGTTGAGAAAGCTAAAACTTGTAACATAGGCATATCATGTGATAGAATTGATGAAACTTTTCATAAGCCTATTATTGTTGCTCCTACTAACCCTTCATGTAGCTCATCTACATCATTCTCATCTAGTAGTGATGGTTTCACTTGTGAATCCACACTTATAGTTGAGAATGAAAATCTCATGAAGGAGGTAAAAGAGCTCAATCACACATTAGCTCAGGCTTATGGTGGTGAGGACCGCTTGCTTATGTGCTTGGGTAGCCAAAGAGCTTCTCTCTACAAAGAGGGATTGGGCTATAACCCCAAGAAAGGCAAGGCCGTTTTTGCTCCTCACAAGACTCGTTTTGTGAAGAACAATGGTAGCTATTGCAAAAGTTGCAAGCAAGTTGGTCACATAGAGCAACATTGCATGAACAAGAAATCCAATGCAAATGTATCCTCAATCAAGTTTAATTCTTTCTATATGCTTACCAAGGGTACAAATGGTGTTCATGCTAAGTTTATTGGTACACCATGGATGGGCTCAAAGAAGAAAGCCATTTGGGTACCAAAGAGCTTAGTCTCTAACCTTGGAGGACCCAAACAAGTTTGGGTACCTAAAAAGAATTGATCTTGTCTTGTAGGTCAATTACAAAGCCGGAGGAAGGCATTGGGTGCTTGATAGTGGGTGCACTCAACATATGACTGGGGATTCTTGTATGTTCAAATCTATTGATAGAAGTCAAAATGGGGGTTTTGATGCTATCACTTTCGGCAACAACAAGAAAGGCAAGGTCAAGGGGCTTGGTAAAATTGCTATCTCAAATGACATGAGCATATCTAATGTGTTGCTAGTTGAGAGCTTAGATTTCAATCTTTTATCGGTGGCACAACTTTGTGATCTTGGCTTCAAGTGCATATTCGGTAGTGATGATGTTGAAGTCATAAGTGTTGATGAATCAAACTTGATATTCAAAGGATTTAGACATGGTAGCTTATACTTGGTTGACTTCAATGATAGTGAGACACAATTGACATCATGCTTGCTTAGTAAATCTAGTATGGGTTGGTTATGGCATAGAAGGCTTGGTCATGTTGGAATGAAACAATTGAACAAACTTTTGAGGCATGATTTAGTTAAAGGATTGAAGGATGTCACCTTTGAGAAGGATAAACTATGTAGTGCTTGTCAAGCCGGCAAACAAGTTGGAAATTCACATCCTAGTAAAAGTGAAATGAGCACATCAAAAGCATTTGAGCTATTGCACATGGACTTGTTTGGGCCAACAACATACACTAGCATTGGTGGCAACAAGTATGGTTTTGTGATTGTGGATGACTACACTAGATACACTTGGGTGCTCTTTCTTTATGACAAGAGTGATGTTTATGATCTATTCAAGTCTTTTGTCAAGAGAGTGCAAAATGAGTTTGAAATCACCATCAAGAAGATTAGAAGTGACAATGGTAGTGAGTTCAAGAACACAAGAATTGAAGATTTATGTGATGATCTTGGTATTGGGCATCAATTCTCACCAACATACACTCCTCAATCAAATGGTGTAGTTGAAAGGAAAAATAGAACCTTGATTGATATGGCTAGATCAATGCTTAGTGAATACAATGTTAGTCATTCATTTTGGAGTGAAGCTATCAACACGGCTTGCTATTGTAGTAACCGTCTCTATTGCCATAGGAAGCTTGGAAAGACACCATATAAACTATTGAATGGAAGAAAGCCCAACATTGCATACTTTAGAGTGTTTGGTTGCAAATGTTATATTCTCAAGAAAGGAACTAGGTTGAGCAAGTTTGAAAAGAAATGTGATGAAGGGTTCTTACTTGGTTATTCTACCACAAGCAAATCATATAGAGTTTGGAATCTCACAAATGGCACCTTGGAAGAAGTTCATGATGTTGAGTTTGATGAAACCCAAGGGTCTCAAAATGAAGCTCAAAACCTTGATGATGTGAGAGGAGATCAATTGTCAAATGCAATGAAGAACATGGACATTGGTGATATAAGGTCGATGCAAGTTGATGATGATGATATTCATGTGATCAACCAAAGTGTGCAAATTGATACAAATCAAGCAAGCTCTAGTGGTTCTCATGATGAAGCTCAAGTTCAAGGTCAAACAAGTGGAAGCAATCAACTCCCAATACTCCAACCTACTAGTATTGCAAGAGATCATCCATTAGACCAAATCATTGGTGGAATTCAAAGTGGTGTTCAAACTAGATCAAGATTAGCATCATTTTGTGAGCATTACTCATTTGTCTTATTAGAAGAACCAAAGAAAATAGAAGATGCATTGAAAGATTCCGAGTGGGTAAATGCCATGCATGAAGAACTAAACAACTTTGCTAGAAATCAAGTTTGGAAACTTGTTGAGAGGCCAAAGAACTACAATGTGATTGGCACTAAGTGGGTCTTTAGAAACAAGCAAGATCAAGATGGCATGGTTGTAAGGAACAAAGCAAGATTAGTAGCACAAGGATACACTCAAGTTGAGGGTCTTGACTTTGGAGAGACATATGCACCGGTTGCAAGATTGGAAGCAATTAGAATCTTATTAGCATATGCTTGTGCACACAACATCAAGCTCTATCAAATGGATGTCAAGAGTGCATTTCTCAATGGCTACATCAATGAAGAAGTTTATGTTGAGCAACCTCCCGGTTTTGAAGATGATAAGAAGCCCAACCATGTTTACAAGCTAAAGAAGACATTGTATGGTTTGAAGCAAGCACCTAGAGCATGGTATGAGAGGTTGAGGGACTTTCTCCTCTCTAAAGGGTTCAAGATGGGAAAGGTTGACACCACTCTCTTCACCAAGAAGCTTGGAAATGACTTGTTCGTATTGCAAATCTATGTGGATGACATTATCTTTGGATCAACTAACCAAGACTTTTGTGAAGAATTTGGAAATATGATGGCTAATGAGTTTGAGATGTCTATGATTGGAGAGCTTAGTTACTTCCTTGGACTTTAAATCAAGCAAATGAAGAATGGCACTTTTGTAAGTCAAGGCAAGTACATCAAGGACATGATCAAGAAGTTTGGATTGCAAGATGCTAAGCCAATGAGTACACCAATGGGCACAAATGATCAATTGGGTATTGATGATAGTGGAAACATGGTAGATCAAAAGCAATACCGGTCTATGATTGGAAGTTTGCTCTATGTCACCGCTTCTAGGCCGGATGTGATGTTTAGTGTGTGCAAGTGTGCAAGATATCAAGCTTCACCTAGAGAAAGTCACTTGAAAGCAACCAAGAGGATATTGAGATATCTTAAGGGCACTCATGATGTTGGATTATGGTATCCTATAGGATCTAACTTTGAGTTGATTGGATATTCGGACTCCGACTATGGTGGATGCAAGATTGATAGAATGAGCACAAGTGGCACTTGTCAATTGCTTGGAAGGTCTCTTGTTTCATGGTCATCAAAGAAACAAAATAGTGTTGCACTATCTACTGCCGAGGCCGAATACATTAGTGCCGGTAGTTGTTGTGCACAATTGCTTTGGATGAAAGCCACCTTGAATGACTTTGGAATTAAATTCAAGAATGTGCCTTTATTTTGTGATAATGAAAGTGCTATCAAGATGACACAAAATCCGGTTCAACATTCAAGAACCAAGCACATTGACATAAGGCATCACTTCCTAAGAGACCATCAACAAAAGGGTGATATTAGCATTGAAAGCATTGGCACCGAAGATCAACTAGCCGATATATTCACAAAGCCACTTGATGAGAAGAGATTTTACAAGTTGAAGAATGAATTGAACATACTTGACTTCTCCAACTTGAAATGAGTGCACCCCCACATTCTTATATGACATGCCTCTCCTCCAACATAGCAAGGTAAAGTTGTTTGGCATATCATTCATACTTTGCTAAGGACATGTTTAGAACATATAGACATATTTGCATGACAAATAGGCTCATTCATGAAAATTAAATGATTTTGATGTATATATGGTACCACTATTGTTTCTATGTTTGATTGATCTAGTGGTAGCATATGACATGTTTGTGGGCTTGCAAACCTAGTGTTGAATCTAGAAAATAAGCTCATAATGTGTAATTCAACATGGTCAAGATAACCCTTATACTTTATGAGGTGTGAAAAAGCTTGTCCTTGGATCAAACCGAATTACATATTCTAGGCAAGTGATCTAGATTGAACCATAATTTGGACTCCCTCAAAATTGATTGACTTATCTCTCACTAAAATTGGCACCTTTTTGGTGATTGTTAACAAAGGGGGAGAGAAAAGTCACAAAGATATTGCAACGAGCAAGAAAGATATAAAAAGGGAGAGAGAAAGCACAAAGATAGAAAAGTCACAAAGAGAGAGAAAAGATATAGTAAGGAGGAGAGAAATTAAATTTGAGCACATAAGTAGGGGGAGCAAGCTCATGGATTATTTATTGCATTTGTATGTGCATTAACATGATGAAATGTTGCATTGCAAAGTTTAATTTTGATATTCATGATTGAATGGTGTATGCTAGATATAGAACTTGAATGATGTTTTGTTAAGAGTAACTTTACATGTGGTATCTAGACACCTTTGCTCATAATGTTGATCTCACGGGGTACTTTAGTGTTTGTGATCTTTACAAGTGATGTATTACAAATGGTGTCTAGCTATATCGATGCTAAGGGTGGTATATAAAGGCAACTCCGATTGGTATCACGCTTCAAAGGTCCATTCTATATACCTTAGCATCAATTTGATAGTAGTAACTCTCCCAAAATTCAAATCCATACATATGTGCATAATTGAACCAAACTCATGGAAGCATATATGTAGGGGGAGCTAATACTATCGAAATTGAAAATTGATTTCATTTCATATCTTTGTGATGGTTGTCATCAATTACCAAAAAGGGGGAGATTGAAAGCCCAAGTTTGGTTTTGGTAATTAATGACACCAAGTTGCTAATGCCATGTGTTAAGTGTTTTGAGTTAGGCACAAGCAACACATGTGATGAAGGAGCATGTGGCATGGAGTGATAGCCATAAGATCACAAGTGGTGGAGATGCACATAATATGGTGTACATGACGATCAAGTAAAAGAGAAGGATCTAAGAGCGCAAGGCAAAGGTATAACCATAGGGTTTTCCTTTTGCCGGTCTAAGATGAGTAGAGAAGTGATTGACCGGATTTAGGATACATAGCTGACTATCAAAAGGGGCAATCATAGTTAGCTCGGGAATCAAGTGCCACTAGATCATTGTCTTGAGCATATGCATTAGGATCTAGTAAAAGAGCTAACATAACGCCTTGGAAAATGATTGTGAAATGCTAACACACATGCACATGGTGGTGTACACTTGGTGGTGTTAGCACATTTGTGAAGGCGATGGAGTTTGAGCGGTAGAGAGGGGTTTGGGTTCCTCTCTCCCTCCCGCCGAGCTTGCGAGGCGGGATTCGGCGCTTTTTGGAGAAGTGAAATGCCTATTTTCCACTACGCCAGAAGTCGGAAAAGTAACGGAGGCGAACGGAGGTCACAGAGGTGACCGGACGCTGCACCGGACGCGGTCATGGTATGACCGGACGCGTCCGGTCAGTACAGCGCAGGCGCGGGTGCTAGGGTTTGCTACCGGCGCGTCCGGTCACTGATGACCGGACGCGTCCGGTCATCCAGGGAGCTTACTAGACTCTAACCGGACGCTGGCACTGTGGCGTCCGGTCAGTTCAACAGCGCGTCCGGTCAGTTCTCCTGAGTGAACCAGAGCGCGCGACCGGCGCGTCCGGTCCCTCACGTAACCGGAGCGTCCGGTCAGGCGTCCAGAGGGGCAGAGCGAAGCGGAGTGAGGATCGGACGCGCGGCGCGTCCGGTCACGTGCGATCGGACGCGTCCGGTCTCAACGGGAGCATACTGGAATGCGACCGGACGCGGGCACTGTCGCGTCCGGTCAATCGGCTCAGCGCGTCCGGTCAGGGCAACAGCTAGTTCTGACGCGCACTGTTTCTTGCTGTCGCGTAGTGACCGGACGCGTCCGGTCACCCTGACCGGAGCGTCCGGTCAGTGCGTTTTTCGCTGCGTCGTCTGTAACGGCTAGCTGCGTACCCCTTCGCTATAAATAGAGGTTGGCCGGGGTTTGAGGGCAACTCTTGCACATTTTGAGATATAGAGACATACTTTGAGCTAGAGAATAACCCCTCCACTCATCTCTTTACATAGTTGCACATCTTGAGTGAGATTGAGTGAGATTCAAGTGCATTGCTTGAGAGTTGCATTCTAGAGGCACTTGATCTTCGAGTTGCTGCGGATTTCTTGTTACTCTTCCGTGTTTCCCGACACGGTAGACGGCTTGGAGCAGCGGAGGTGATTGAGCTCGCAATTGGAGATTGTTGGAGCCTTCACCAAGTGTTGTAAGGGGTTCTTGATCCTTCCCCGCGGGAGTTCGTGAATTGGATATTCTAGTGGAGCTCGTGGCTTGGAGGATCCCCATCTTGTGTGCGGTTGTGCGGCGCCCGCCGAGGGCTCGACTCTTGATAGTCGATTAGCTCGCGAACCGACAAGTGGGTGTATCGCCACAACGGGGAGTAGCTTGCCGGGAAGCAAGTGAACCTCGGGATAAATTCTTGTGTCATTCTCTTCCCGAGGATTTCTCTTGTGTGATTGATTGATTGGTACATCTCATCTCTACACGGCGGTATAATCAATCAAAGCTCTTCTCTCGTATTACTTCTTGTTTCTAGCTTATAGTTGTTGTTGTGTTTAGTGAATAGCCTTGTACTAGACTTGTGTAGGTGGCTTGCTTAATTAGTTAGAGCTAGTGCTTTTGCTTCGCCACCTTTCGTACTAACTCGTGGTTAAGTAATTCTTGTAGAAGTTTTAATTAGGCTATTCACCCCCCTCTAGCCTATTTGGACCTTACAACAGTAGCTGCTAAAGTATTTGTGCAAATGTTAAGAAACAAATTTTGTAAATATAGCTGACATGCTTTTGGATGATTGGATTCCATGACACATTATTTTTCCCCTATCAATGCTTGGATGCGCTCCCACCAATCCACAAGGCATGCTGGCAAGTGGCAAATTAGGATCAATGCAAAGACCTCCAACAAGGGAGAAGTCATGAGCTACATATAGATCGACTATATATATATATATATATATATATATATATATATATATATATATATATATATATATATATATTCGCGGCCGCGATCAACTGAGTCCGTTTTTCATTAAGAGGGTAGTAAGACGATTACAGAACGCAAGTCACGGCTTGCAACACGAAAGGTCAAACTGAAGAGAAATGGAAAAACGGTAAGAAGCAAAGGGCACTAATACACTAAACCATTTTGCGACCAAGAAGCGACCAAGAAGCAACCAAGGGGGCAATTCTCCTGAAGCCCGCCGCTACCCAAGCATTGCATTCATCGAGGATCTTTGGAAGTAGCCATATGCTGGCATGGTAGCAAACCTCTCAAACACCCGACTGACTGCATATATATGAATATGTGACTTCAGAGAATGCATGCGTGCCCTAGCTATTAGTAGGTAACCTAATAAGTCTCATCATCATGAGCTTGGAGGATTGACCTGCTTGTGAGCTTCGCCGGTGGGTTACCGACGACGATCAGCTGGGAAGAAAGGAAGGACGAATAGGAGAAGCAGCATGAGCATCGGTATCCAGACGAAGAGCGCCGGCGGAGAAGGCGGCAGCGCTGGCAGAACGAGAGGGTACCAGAGGAGGACGACGACCAGCGCAAGCAGCAGCAGCACCGCCGCCGTGTCCATCTCAGGCTGATGAGTGGCTGTGTCACCGCCACCGGCCGCCGGCCACTCTCAGCAGGGAGCTACGAATATATATGCTATATATAGTCCAGTCCAATATCATGTGGAAAAAGCCAAGATTTGTGCTTGCGAGACGACTGGCACATACTATACTAGTACTACGGTAGTATACAGCTAGCCGGCCACCCCACCATATATGTTATATTTGGGAAGATGCATGCTACCTAATGACGAGTTGATTGGATATCATTTTCACTGGAATTAGCCGTACTCAGTCCGTCAGTCGTACATGAAAATTAGTACTACTACACAATACACATCTGAAAATCTGATCGACTCATGGATTATCTCCCACGTAATGGCTAGCACGCATGCACAATTTGCACGCTGTTGTTGGCAGTAGCTATCTTAGCTTTGCATGCGCAGAATCTTTTGCAGGCACAATGATGCAAGCATACAATGGGAGCCAGCATACAGAACTCATCAGGGAGACCATGTTCAAAGTTCAAACTTTGAACGAAGTGCAAGCGCTGCTAAAATTAATATAACTTCTAAATTGCATTGTCGTGTAGTATGGATCGATCACACAGCAGTTTTACTTAGCTTGGTGGTTAGTGATAGATTAAACCCTCTGAATAAGTTGTATTGCAGGGACCTTATATGATTAGTTATGTTTATGAAAAGCGGGAGAGATCGAAGGGCGCTGCCTATTCATCAGTAACTCACAAATTAATGGTTCATTCAGACAGCGGATACGATGTGGATTAACCTGCCGCTAGTGATATATTACTATTATTATTCATAAAAATAAGAAACATCTGGCCATCTATTGTAGATTTTAATAATCACCTAATTAATTTAAATTTCCCACATATACCATCGTAAAAAATTTAAAGTAATCACCTAAATTTGCATCTAGATTACCAACATTTGTCTGCCAGTAACAACACATTAAATCTGCATGACTGCATCTAATAAAATATAGCTACCCTGCCATTAAAGAAAAAAAGGATCAATGAGGATGGAAATCATATAAACCTACTGATAACTAAAGCCTATCATAATAAGATAAACCATTACAAAGTATCATGTTGGAATATAATTTTATAAACAGATAAAAAAGAGAGCAAAGCTAAGAAATTTTCAAGTTTTGTGGGCTCTATATTTAATTATCTACAAACTTTTACCCTCTTGGAAAATTATTAGCCCATGCAGGAGCCCATCCTAACCGAATCAATAAGCATATATATAGGACCAAAGTTCACCGCCCCATGTTTGCTACTTATCACACTCTCTCCATTCTAAATTGTAAGCCGTTCAGACTTTTCTAAATTGTAAGTCTTATTATATATTTAGACAAAATGTATATATATATATTTCGATACGCATGCATTAGAAGTTCTGTTTACAATTTAAAACTGAAGGAGTACTGTTTATTTCCACACATATATAATGCATCCAGTTGACACACACTCTGCGAGTCCGAGCATTATTGTACCCAGATGCATACTTGTACGTACTACTAGATACTTCGGCCAAAATTAAAGTGTAGTGGCCGCATCATCATGCGAGCATGCGTGGAGGTTTACTAATAATAACCTATAGCCCTGCTTGGTTTGGATTTGTATCCAGATTCAGGTCACCTGATGCATGCATGTCAGTCTCGAGTAGTGCCAGCTGATTACAGTACTAAAGATGGATAGAAGGAGGAGGTGCAAGTGCAAGCAAGTTGGTTAAAGGCATCGATCGATCCGATCCATGCAGCATAAAGCAAACAGAGAAATGCTGCGAAATCTGTGTCCTCTGGTGACATGCATGCCAAGCAGCAAGCAGTAGTACTTTTTATAGTTTAACCCCTGGGCCGGGTGCAATGTACCTGCTGCATCTGCATGCAATAAGGTAAAGGTTTAGGCGCCACACTAAACTACTCCTGTCGTATCTAGCTAGAATACGTATAATTTTTCTCTGGCAACTAGGGTTTTTATAGCCTCCCTTGGACCTTGGTTGGGCTATTAGCTAGCTGGTTCCACATGGAGGAGATATAGTGAGCAATCTAGGATGAAATGATCTTTCTTTTTGTTTGTTTTGTTTTCTTTGACAAACAAAAATAGAATGGGCCACGGAGGAGAGCCGGCTGGACCATGCATGCGTCTCGTCGCATCCATCTGGCTCAACTTTGTACAGCCTCGCAGCCCATCTAGCGGCCCAGCTTTAACCCGAGCCGCCACAGTGGGTGTCTTGTCAGATCAGGTGGCCCGGAGTCAAACGGGTGCCATGCCATGCTTGCATGATTCCATATATCATGTGGATAAACACGGTTTGCTCAAAAAAAAAGTGAATAAATACGGTTTGATTTTAGAAATAAATTGAACTGAACAAGTGTTAGTGTACGATATTAATAACCGTATATATGAGGGTTTATTTTACAGAGCTATTAGAGCAACTTCCAGACTTTATTCAGGAGAAGTTCTCAAGTACTTAGGCTCTCAGGCCACTTAATTAACTGATTGCTCAGCAAGATTGTAGCGGAACAATTTTTTATTGAGAAGTGATTTTATCCTAAAGGCCTATTTGGTAGAACTCCTCGTCCTCCTTTAGATTTGTAGAAGTTAATTATCATATCTATGAGAAATAATTCTAACTGAAATTGATTCTCTAGGATAAACTCTATGCATACAGTCATTCTATGTGTGGAGTGAATTAAGAGAGGCTACTTTTTTTAAGCTCCTATCCTTTAGTTCATTTCAGAGAATCACTCCACAGAATCAGTAAAAAATCAATTTTCGATTAAAAAAAAACTATTTGGCAAAGCTTCTCTTGGATTTAACTTGGAAGCTGTTCTGGGAGCTCAGCCAAATAGACCTTAATTCTATGAAGTGATTCTCAGAATGAACTATGGGCCGACTAAGAGCTGAAAAAAGTAGTTTTTCATAATTCACCCCTGGCAATCTAAAACTCAGGTTCCACCGAGAATCTGAAATAGAAAAACTCCACCAAACAGGTCGTAGGATGTGTACGGCGAGACCCATTAGTTTTAGTAGCAATTTGAAGAAAGAGCGGTTGCAGCAAGTTGCAAGATATCCAGTGGGCTGGCCGCAAGCTGGCCGGTGTCCATCCATCGGCTATGGACGGACCAACGAGCAGAAAAGGCGAAAAGCTGTCATGCGTGTGCATGGCTGGCTACCCGTACGTAGCTAGTTTTGCACAGCTGATCAAGTAGCCAGGTTCATTGCATTGCATTGCACTACCCTTTTTGGCGGCCAAATAGATGTTCAGTTCGTAGCGAGCAATATGCGCAAGTGGCCACTCTGGTGTCTCTCTGGATTGTACTATTCTCACTGATCAAGGTCGGGGGGGGGGGGGGGGGGGGGGGGGGGGGGGGGTACGGTTCTGCCAAGAAACAACAAAGCTGTCTGCAATGCTTTGAGTGCTCAACTTGGGGTCGGTTTATATCCGAAATTTTTGGCAAAATAGCACTGTAGAGTTTTTCGTTGTTATTTGACAAATATTGTTCAATCATGGTCTAATTAGGCTTAAAAGATTCGTCTCGTCCATTTCGTCTAAACTGTGTAATTAGTTTTATTTTTTATCTATACATTTAATGCTTCATGTATGTGTCTAAAGATTCAATGTGATGGGGAATCTGAAAAATTTTGTAAAATTTTCTGGGAACTAAATAGGCCCTTGGTATGCATCCCTCTTTATTTCTTGGCCCCATATATGTCCTTCCTTAAATAGTTTTGGGTCCATTTGCAATGCTAGGTTCGATCGATGAGTGTACATAAATATAGGAGATAATGAATCTCCAAGTAAAATTTGAGTGTTTTTTATCGTCATATTCAATTTGTTAGATAGTACAATATACATATGAACATGCTGGATATGAAGTTAATGGCTACCCAGCATTTTTAAACTATTTCTCCAATTCTATCTGTCTTTTATTTTCAAGCGGCTAGAGATTTGTAGTGTTTTTAAACGTATGCAAATACTATGACGAATAAACTAGTTAATTTGTTAGCAGTGATGTCGATCTGTTTTGCTATCGTTTTATCATTATTAGCAGGGAAAGATATATACAAGTAAACTAGCAAAACTATTGAACACTCGGCAAAATGACTTGGCTTGTTTCACAACGTATACAAGTTCACACTCACCATTATGAACGGACTAAGGAAACTCAATGCCAATAATGCAAAAGTTTAATAAATCAAACTAAAACTAGGAGTGTACACCTCTTGCTGAAACTCGCAAATCTACATGTAGTGCTCTAAATGCATTCGTTGTTCTTCTCCGGAAGCCATTACATTGAATCCAAGCTTTCTTGGAAAGAAAAATATCACAAGCACTTGCATTGTGAAATGGATATTCTCGAGGCTATGAAAATACATTGCAAAACTTAGGACTTATAGGAGTATACTACATAGCAACAAAATTTCCTATCAATCGTGAATAACTCTACGTAAAAACTTAAACTCTTATACTAACTAAAAAAGTATACAGAGGTTAATTATACGTTCACAAAAGATGCACAAAACTTCAATTTAGGGGGGATTTTTGCTTGTTTATTTGTTGCAATGATCTTTAATTTCTATAAGACATCATCGGTGAAAAGTGGAAAACAAATTAGAAAAAAAAAGCCACGCGCGCCTTGTCATCGCAATCGTCGTCCTCGCCTGCGCCACCCTCACTCATGAGAGAAGGGGCCACCGCCCCTGACCATACTAGATCTGGTCACCAACGAGAGAGAGGGGTGGTGGGCCACCGTTGTCTTGTCGAAAGAGGGGGAGGGCTGCCGCCTTTGTGCGGGATAGGGAGGGAAGCCCCCGCCCAACCATGCTAGACTTGACTATGGACGAGAAAGGGGGTGGCGGGCCACCATTGTTGCACCAGGAGAGGGGGAGGGTTGTCGATGCTACGCCGAGAGATGGAGGAGCAGGCTACCACCGCTACACTAAGGAGAAGGGGTCTGCGACTATGGTGTCGCCTTCTCTGGCGAGATCGGGCCAAGTTGAGGAAGAGGGGCGGTTGTGTGTCTGTGTTTGAGAGAGAGAGAGAGATAGAGAGATAGAGAGTGGATGGGTGTGGTCATGTGGGTAGGGTTTTCATTTATACCAGTATGGGGCCATGTGCGAAGCACGGGCGAGGGGTTTTTTTCATAACGTGTATGTACTATTTATAACGGGTTTGTTCTATTCATAACGGTGTGTACTGCTTCACGGTTTATACTGTTCATAATGGGTCTGTACTGATCTGAACTGTTTAACATCACGGGTCTGTACTGTTTGTAACGGGTGTTTACTGTTCACTCAATCAGGTATTGCTATTCATAACAGGTATTTACTGTTCACTAGATCCGGTACTGTTAATGTGCCGTGTTTTGTGGGAGGAGGGGTGGTATAGCTTTAAGGGTATAGGGTAGATACGAGGATAATTTTCACCGCGAGTTGAAGCCACGAACTGATGGTAAAAAAATCATTTGACAGTTTGAATCGGTGGTGATATATTGTTACCGTTGATTTTAAATTTTAATAAAATTGGCGGTAAAAATACCCTAGGGAAAATTCGTTTACGTAGTTAGAGCTTATTAATTAGCTAGGGTCGCTAAAAAAGATGACCGTTGGTTAAAAATAGTATGCAAAGAAAATTACACATACCATAACACGACTTGTTCGATCTAGTATTTATTGCTCACTGATGATCATCAGCCGCCCTTCGATTTTCCATCCCTTGATTTGAACTCTTTATACATTTAACTTAATAATATTCCAAGCTGCAGTAACAAGTACTAGTAATATATGAAGGAGAACAATAATGTTGTTCATTCGCAGTTGCTAGCCACTTCAAACTCACCTATAGATCCTGCCTGCTAGTTTAATCCATATATATGCACATTAGATTTCGTTGTACAATCTCTAGAACCCATGGAAGAGAAGAGACAGCAAGATATCCTACTAAAATTACAGCCAGGACGTACACTAGCTCTATAGCTGCATCAATCTCCTCCGATCCGCGTCGCTCATTGTAGCCAAAAGCTGCTGGCTTGCCCGGCGTATAGAGGCGGCGGCGCAGATCGATGATGTGATGAATGCTCTGATGCCTGCTGCTGGTAGCTGCCGCTGCCGATCGAGTTAAACCACGCATCATATGTGCCCAGGGTCATCCATCACTGCATAGATCTGGAGTGATTCGTAGATAGCATCGTCGTCGTCGCGGGTGGGAAGGAAAGCGAGGTAAAGCAGCGAGAGCAGCAGCACGACTGGGACGACCAGCAGCAGCGACGGCGGTGGCGGCAGGGAAGAAGGAAGCAGCAGCGGGAGCAGCAGAAGCACCACGGCCGCCGTCGCGAGGAGCAGCATCACCATGCTTCCTTCCATCGTTGGCCACCGGCTAGCTGCTAGTAGTAGAAGAAGAAGCTGCAAGATCGAGCATGATGTGTACTGGGCATGCCCTGAGAGGCTGAGACTGAGAGATACGTATTAGATTAGAGGAGACCAGGAGGACGAAGAGGCCGGTGCTATCCACCGCCACCGTCTTATATATGTTCATGGCGTCAATTGATGGGCATATGCATCCGCAACCGGTTCACGTGGGTGCCAATGCAATGCAGCAGGTCAGCTTTCAGTGAGCTTGTAAACATATATACGCTTGGAATTAGAATTTGTCAATTTGGGTAGGAACTAGGAACCGAGATTGCTTGGAATGTATTTACTGGTTGGACCCCTTCTATTTTACATCGCCTGTGCTTTTGTCCTTGTTACCCGTTGCTTCCGAGGGTTTTGGGTCTTGTGTTTTTGTTGTGGCAGTGGTTTTGGGTCTTTTGTTGTTGTTTTTGCTTTTTTACTTGTATTGTAATTGTTTTTTCCTCTGTTAATACATGCCCAGCATACTGTGTTGGTGGCTCTTCAAAAATATATACGGGATGGAAAAGAAATGGGATAAAGGTTTTAGCAGGTCGTGGTCGTGGTAAGTGTCGATTTGTGTCCCTTGTTTTTTTTTTCCCCATAGATGCACATGCACGCCAGGCCCAAATCCGGGTACTCCCATGCGCCCAAAGCATGGCCATCACATCCTACCTAAAAAAAAAAAACCCTACGTCTGCTATAGGTGCTACTGCTTGTGCTTCAGTGCTTGGAATGAATGATGTTCACTGCACCTAGCTAGCTGTCAAAACCCAGCTAAACATCCTCGTGCAACTTGGTACGATGTTTCTTGATAGGTACCAGGGTGTTTAGATGCAAAATAATTTAAAATTTTGCTTCTGTAGCACTTTCGTTTGTATTTGGTAATTAGTATCTAATCATAAATTAATTAAGCTCAAAAGATTCATCTCGTGATTTATAACTAAACTGTGTAATTAATTATTTCTTTTACCTACATTTAATGCTCTATGCACGTGTCTAAAGATTGATGTGATAGAGAAAGTATAAAAATTTGGAATTTGCAAGAGAAGTAAACAAGGCCTAGCACTCTTATATAAAACGCTACGACGCTACAAAGAAGTTTCAACGATATTCGATATGAACAGAGGCGGAACGAGGGGGCTTAGACTACCCGCACTCATGGACCTCTATATTCATCCTCTATACGTCCTAGTCAGCAAGATTCTCTCCTCTATACTCAATTCTCCCGCACACATCCATCCTTTATATCATCCTCTATCCACTCTATTCACTGTGGGACCGACTTGTCACTTTATCTAAATATGTCCATGTGTGATCTAGTTTTGAAGGATTTATTGAGACGAATTTAATGGTGCAATCGAAATTTAATTTGTATTTTTGGTTTGTGAGTTATAGCATTTTTTTCCTTTGTTTAGCTAGCGGGATCCGCCACTACAGAGTATAGAGTAAGCACAGTACTACTCTAAATATAGAGTGAGAGAAATGATAGAGTATCGTTTTAGAGTACCCAATGCAGCAGTTTTTACTCTATATTCATACTCTAAAGCTTTAGAGTATCGTTTTAGAGTATCCACTGCGGGTAGTCTTAGCAGGGTCCCCCACCCCCAAAATCCAATACAGTACAAAAAATATTAATATCTCTATAAATATTCATTTTATAGCATAACAATGCATCAAATTAACTATTTTTATAATAATCTTGTGATTTTTTCTTTATAAATACTAACTACATATGTAAAAATATTCATAATTTGTTGAGAAATACATTTAGACATATATTTATTACATTTAGACATGTCATCATATTTGCCTGGCCTTCCTTAATCAAAATGGTTGGTTCGACGTGGTTTATGTGGTTGCTTAAGCCATTCTCTCTGCAATAATAAGCCACAATCAGCTAATTGTGTTCGACGTTACTGGTTTTCATATCAATAAAAGCTTCCTAGATAAAAAAAATGAAAATATAAATGTGGATATATGCACGGGGCAGATTCACTTTGACCTGCCTCTCTTTGAGGGTAAGGCCGTGTTTAGTTGGCCTGATTTGGGATGGCCCAAATCTACATAGTGTCAAATTCTGCACTGTAGCATTTCGTTTGTATTTGTGAATTTTTATCCAAACATTGATTAATTAGGCTCAAAAGATTCGTCTCATAAAGTACAACTAAAATGTGCAATTAATTTTTTATTTCATCTATATTTAGTACTCCATGGATGTGCCGGTATTTTGATGTGATGGAGAACCTTCTTTTTGCATAGTGGAATTTGGGTGGAAATTTGGAATCTAAACCAGGCCTAACATAGAGAGATTCACTTCACCTGATCAGGTACGTAATCTTTAATTTGCCCATGGATCACTAGGGCCACGTTTAGATGATGAAAAAATTTCAAACCGATGAATAGTACCACTTTCGTCTTATTTGACAAATATTATCCAATCGTGGACCAATTAGGCTCAAAAGATTTATCTCGTGATTTTCAACTAAACTGTATAATTAGTTATTTTTTTACCTATATTTAATACCTCATACAAGCAGCTAAAAATTGATGTGATGGAGAGAGAGTAAAAAAACTTGAAATTTAGATGACATCTAAACGAGGCCTAGCTAAACAAGCTGCATTGCTTTCGAGAGGACATTCCAGGGCAACTTGCTGTACGAAGCTGCGGCGATGGTCCTGTGAGCAGCCGGATGCATTGAACCATGGTCCATGGTTAGATATACAGCTAGCTAGCTAGTACTCCGTACTTCAAGTGGTAACCCATTTTATAGCGAGAAAAACAAATTCGAGTGTCACATCGATATCTCGAAAGAATATTAGAAGGGTTTTCGGATACTAATAAAAAAAATTATAGAATTCGTCAGAAACCATGAGACAATCTAATAATATTAATTAATCCATCATTAGCACATGTTGGTTACTGTAGTACTTAAGGTTTTTCATGGACTAATTAGGTTTAAAGATTCGTCTCGCGATTTCTTCGAGAACTGTGCAATTAGTTTTTTTTCGTCTATGTCTAGTACTCCATGCATATGTCCAAACATTCTATGTGATGGGTGCATGCAAAAATTTTTAGGAACTAAACCAGGCCTAATACTCCCTCCGTCCCAAAAATATTTGTCTTTTCGTTTCCTAAGAAACAATTTTGACAAAATATATATTAAAAAATATTAATATTTATGGTACATAATTAATATCAATGGAAATATCTTTGAATTTAGTTTTTTAATAAATTTATTTAAATATATAAATGTATATATTTTTTATAAATCGAGTTAAACTGGTGACGTAGAAATAAAAATGGCAGATATTATAGGACGAAGGGAGTATATTAAACTCTCAATAATTGTAGCAAGAGCTGAGCATTTGGGTTTCGAGAAAGAGTAAGGGTGTGTTTAGATGGTTGTAAAGTGTGTGTAAAGTTTCTGTAGCACTTTTCGTTGTTATTTGGTAAAATTTATCCAATCATGGACTAACTAGGCTTAAAAGATTCGTCTCGACATTTACAGATAAACTGTGTAATTAGTTATTTTTTTACCTATATTTAATGCTCCATACATGTGTATAAAGATTTGATGTGACGAAAAATCTTATAAATTTTTTTGAATTTTGAAGGAACTAAACACCGCCTAAAGCTGCAAGTAGTAGCCCCTTGTTTAGATGACATCATAATTCCAAGTTTTTTCACTCTCTCTCCATCACATCAATTTTTAACTGCTTGCATGGAGTATTAAATGTAGGTAAAAAAAATAACTAATTACACAGTTTAGTTGTAAATCACGAGATGAATCTTTTGAGCCTAGTTGGTCCACGATTGGACAATATTTGTCAAATAAGACGAAAGTGGTACTATTCATCGAGTTGAATTTTTTTCCCAATCTAAACAAGGGCTAGGTCTCCTTTGTTGTTGTGCCATCAACTTACACCAAAGTGTCTGCCATGCATGGGCTCCTTTCTGACGACAGAAAAGTTGCTGGGGTAAATTGCGCAGTTACTGTATGATGCAAGGTAGGAGATGACAGATGAAATGGTTGTCTGCCGGCAGCCTTTCGCCGAGACGGACTCGTTGTTTGTGTCGATCAATTACTCGCTCCGTCCCTATACACGGTAAGGGTCACCGTTGTTATACGTGTCGTAAGTTTAACTCGATTTAAAAAAATATATGTAATATTTATATCTTTAAATAAATTTATTAAAAAAACTAGATTAAAATATCTTTCCAATATACTAATTATGTACCATAAATATTAATATTTTTTAATATATATTTAGTCAAAGTTGTTTCTCGAAAAACGAAAAAGACAAATATTTAGAGACAGAGCGAGTAATAAGCTACTGTCTATAAGTTCTTGAAATTTATAACATAGACAACTAAATAGACAGCTCATACAATCCATAGACAGTTGCTAATCTGTTATCTGTTTGGCTGTCTACGAATCATTTAATGTTTGCATGTAGCTATGATCAATCATAAATATTATTTCTATATACAATTGTGTTGCTAATTGTTGCAAAACAAATCCTTCAAAGTAAATCACATATTATATATATAATGTAATATAATGTATTTCATAAATCATAAATCAAATATAACATGTGTCTTCTTCTCCATAAATCAAATGTCATGTATTTTTTTGTCGGTGATTTAGATAATACTCCCTCCGTATCGGATTTAGAAGTAGTCTAGGACAACGACACGGTCTTCAAAACACAACTTTGACCTCTTGTTTTTATAAAAAATATTTATGGAAAAGTGATATATGTATACTTTTATGAAAGTATTTTTTAAGACAAATCTATTCATATAATTTTTACATGTGCAAACTCAACAACTTAAAAGTTATTGATGGTTTATATTTCCAATGTTTGACTCAAACCTTGTCAAAATGATTTCTAAATCCGATATATGTATGGATTAAAAAAAAGCTAAAAATAATGGCGAGCTTTAATCTTATCCTCTTCGGCTGTGTTTAGTTCCCGAAGTTGAGAGTGCCAAATTCACTGTAGCGCCACTGTAGCATTTCGTTTGTATTTGGTAATAATTGTCCAACCGTTGACTAATTAGGCTCAAAACGTTCGTCTCGCAAAGTATAACCAAACTGTGCAATTAGTTTTTGAATTCATCTACATTTAATACTTCATGCGTGTATCACAAGTTTGATGTGACGGGAAATCTTCTTTTTGTATAGTGCATTTTTCAGGAATTTTGGAGAAACTAAACAGGGCGACCGTTTATTCAGGTGAGGCCGTATATTCAATGAACCTCTCTCCTCATTTAATCGACTGCATGTTGGACTAACACTATATAGACGGCACATTAATTACCGTTGTACGTGCCCTAAAGGTGTTTTGGCATCCGGCCGATCTCGTCATTTCATCACCCTTCACCCCGCAGTGCGGCCGACTGGATGCAATGAACCTCCAACAAGTGGTAGTCCTAGATTAATACAAGTAGTATAGTAGTAGTACGGTGCAACTAGGTAGGGCATGAGCTACCCAATCTCTACGATTTGAAGTAAGCGGGAAACCATTCGACATGCTCTTCAATTAATTGTATAATTATGCAAAATTCTTGGAGAAAATTACAATTATAGGACTCCAAACAATGCGCTTCGTAATTATAGGACTTCAAACATCGTCTTCGTAAAAATGACCCTTAAAACATTGACTTCTTATTCTCCATAACATTTGATCTATTTCATCTCCTTTTAATTTCTAATACATGTATTTCTCTCCTAATGTGACCTTTTTGCCAATCTGCCCTTTACGCATCTTAGATCGACGTGTCGGTCCTTCGTCTCCCTCTCGACGCCCAAACCCTCGACGCCGCCGTTCCTCACGCCGCCGTGGCGGTCCATGGCGGCGCGCGCGGAGCTGGTGATCAGCCTGAGCACGGGCGTGTCGCTCTTCCTGGTCCGCTTCGTCTTCTTCAACTTCCAGCGGGAGAACGTGGCGAAGCAGGTACCCACGCAGAATGGCAAGGCACACTTCGACGCCGGCGACGAGCGCGCCAAGGAGTTCGCGGCCCTGCTCAAGTCCAACGACCCCGTCGGCTTCAACCTCGTCGACGTCCTCGCCTGGGGCTCGCTCGGCCACATCGTCGCCTACTACATCCAAGCCTGTGGCCCGGGGCTCGCTCGGCCACATCGGCAAAGCTGTGATGAGATGTGATGAACGTGACGAAGACTGTGATGAATGTTGATCCAAAGAGAAAACTGTGATGAGAAAGCTATGATGAGATGTGATGAATTTTTTAGCTGTGATGAGATGTAAACTCATACTTTATTTCATATGACTACTCTTTGGTTCCCCTTCCCCGGATCCTGGAAATGCTATTTTTGCTTGTTCTTATCCCCTAGCCAATGTTCACTTATTTTATACTGTATCAGACATCTGATCTGTTGATGACCTGATGTATGTGTTGTTCGCAAGTCAAGAAGTGGCACAACATCATAGGTTGTCGTTGGCTTTGTGCATGATATACTGAAACAGGGAGACAGAGACGACATAGAGGAAGATCAAATTCATGCGGCACTATACACGCGCAGTTGCACTACTTGTCCAAATTAACCAATCTTTGAGCATCAGATACATGCATGACGCAGAGCCAAACACACACACGGAGTAGAATACAAGCTCAAGAACACGGCCAGCCGGCGCTCAGAAGAAGTTGGGGTCGTATCCGTTGCTGGAGGTGGCGAGGATGTAGTAGGCGACGATGTGGCCGAGCGAGCTCTAGGCGAGGACGTCGACGAGGTTGAAGCCGACGGGGTCGTTGGACTTGAGCAGGGCCACGAAATCCTTGGCGCACTCGTCGCCGGCGTCGAAGTGCGCCTTGCCGTTCTGCGTGGGCACCTGCTTCGCCACGTTCTCCCGCCGGAAATTGAAGAAGACGAAGCGGACCAGGAAGAGCGACACGCCCGTGCTCAGGCTAATCACCAGCGACGCGCTCAGCTCCACGTGTGCCGCCACGGACCGCCACGGTGGCGTGAGGAACGGCGGCGTCGGAGGTTTGGGCTTCGGGAGGGAGACGAAGGACCGGGCACGTCGATCTAAGATGCGTAAAGGGCAGAAGGGCAAAAAGGTCACATTAGGAGATAAATACATGTATTAGGAATTAAAATTAAAGGAGATGAAATAGACCAAATGTCATGAAAAACAAGAAGTCAATATTTCGAGGGTCATTTTTACGAAGACGATGTTTGGAGTCCTATAATTGCGAAACGCATTGTTTGGTGTCCTATAATTACAATTTTCTCAAATTCTTGGGGTTTGGTGTCGCTCCATATATTCTTCCAACTTCAACTTGCACGGAGGCCTGGCTTTCACCCGGGTACACTACACCACAACACCGCATCACCGTCAGACATCTGACGCTAAAACTTTTTTTTATCGATAGGTGATCTGACATTAAAGATAACTAAGAGACTATCTGATGCTAAATCCTTATTTAGGGGCTTATTATCTGACGTCATAGGTACTGATATTTAACGTTTAACTGTCTGATGCTAAAACTATATACACCGTCAGCCTGTTTGACGCAAAAAAAAAAAAAGATGGCCCCACCTAGCTCACGTGCACACTGCTTGCGCGCCCGTTTATTGAGCACCTGCACAAATTTTGGTCTGGCCCACAAGTCAGAAACCCTAGGCCCTGTTCCCGAATCCCAAATCAGAACCCGCCGCCCTCTCCCTCCGAATCGCGCCGGCGGCCCCAAATTCCGCCACCGCAGCTCCCTTCCAAATCAGCCCGCCCCATCCCCAATCTCCTGCTCGCAATCTCCTACCGCCGCCGCGCTCCCCTCCCTCCCTCCCGAACCCAGCCTTCCGCTCGCTCGCCCTGCCCCGCCCCCATTCTCCCGCTCGCCCGCCCCCAGGAGGAAACGACGGTGGAGCACACCGCCCCTGGAGGCCTGCGCGCCTTCAAAATTGCTCCGATGGGTTCCGGGGCCAGGAATCCAACATCTACCTCATCGGGGAGATCTGGTGCCAAGAGATCCAGCGGCACCCCTGGCGGAGGCTGTGCCGGTGGAGGCCGCGTCGGCGCCGACACCTAGAGCTTCTTCTGCGCCCTCACGCGTCGGCCACAAGCAGTGCAAGCTCATGCTGCCCTCTACCTCCTAAAGCTCGTGATTCCTCTACACAACAAGGTTTGTATCTAGAGACTGGGAGCATATCTTGCATCCTTGATCTAATATCTTCTCAGATCCAGTGTTAATGGTGATTGGGAGTGGAGCAGCTTGGATTCTTTAGATGCGTGGATCTAGTTGTGCGGAAAGGACGGCGGGCCTGCCGGTGCTCGTGCGGGAGATCCAACGGATCGACACCATCCGCCACTTTGTGGGTCAGTATCTCTTCCTCTCGTTACTTTCCTTCCAAATTGTCAAGCAGGGGAGGCAGATCTGCTAATCTGGTCAGCTATGGCAGTCGCCATACCTGCCTGACGGCAGACACCACAAGTCCACACGCCCTCACCCATCTGCAAATCGTCTCGCCACTGCCCTGCAATTCCACCAAAGCAGCAATATGTTGATTTCATTAAATGAGCTGAAAAACATGCCTGCTCTGCTCATAGTTTAGTCTCCGCCCGCACCTGTCACCTGACATCGAGTAGTGTAGACATGATGGCAATTTTATATTTTGTTTTTATCATTGCTAGTCGGCTGTTGAACATACCCTAATTTGGAGTTATGCTATATAAAGGAAATGCGCTATTAATATTTATTTGGATTTTTTTATATAAAATTTTGTCCTAATATTTCTTGGATCCGTCTCTACAGTTTAAACAGGAAATAGTCCAAATATTTTACTACTGAAGTAACCTGTAATGGAAAAACTGTATTCAGGAAGTTTATATGTTACAAATATCAGCAGGGACGAAGAGAGGTTGATTGATCAAATACAAGCAATAGATTAGTAATTCTTTTAAAAGATAGCCGGGCTTTGATGCCTAAAATGTTGCCATGACATGGCTTTTAATCTACACTGGAACTCCTAATTTGCTCTCCAATGCTGTGAGTACTGCATGCAGATAGGATACATGTGGTTGTTCAATATATACTCAATTTGTAGTTAGTTGATTCAAGCTTTTAGTTTAAGACTGATCTCAGCTTGATATTTGTTAAATATGAAATCTAGTAGCACTGTTTAGACACTTTTTAGTTTTTACATTATTACATATCTCATTATTTAATACAGTAACATCTTTGGTACAGAGTTTATGTATGCGAGGACAGTGCGGAGTGAAGTTTCATTTCCAAATTGTTCAAGGTATGTTTATCCAGCTGAAATCCTCATTAAGCTATACTGCTTGCCTGCCAATAATAATTTTTCATTTGAATCACCTAGACTATTTTCCTGATTATTTGTCATACAGTTTTAGATATAAGTTTCATACCGTTCTAATCTTGTCTGCACAATCATGACTTATAGCATTTTGTTGAAACTTTTTTATATTACACATGTTCAGAACCAAGTATTTTTTTTTTGAGGGGCAGAAAGAAATGTAAACAATCTGGATTTGTGAAATCATGTGCACTTATGCTACTTCTCACACATGTCCTGTCTGTATGATTGACATTGAAGCAATTAATCCTAATTCTTAATACGAGTTCACCTGAAATCAGCTTCTTCACTAACACAACAAGGCTCCACCGATGTCATCCTCACATTGTTTGCAGTCAAATGGAAATAATCTCAGGTCTGTGGTATACTTGCATTTAAAGTTAGTAGCGGGTCTGTACTCTGTTCCACAGATGGTAAAATAGTACAAATAGAAGTGACAGATTTTATATGTTAAAATATTTCAGTTCAGAAATTGTACGTCAAATTAAATTTTGTAAATGTTGATTACCTCATTGACTTGCTTGTTTCCTTTTAAGTCAGTTGCTCTAGCTAGTAGTATATCTAATGCACATCTTCTTTTTATGATTTATGTATTTTTTATTCGCAGCCTGATACTTAGCATATAGCACTTTTTCTTTTTGATCCCTTGCTGTAGTTCCCGTAGAGCACAACCTGCTCCTCTCTGATCTAGAATATTTTCTTAAGAGCACAAAACAAAGTGTATAATGTAGTGATTTTTTTCATAGCTGCATCAGCCATGAAAGTGTCTCACCTGTTTCAATGGTATTGGTGTAGGTCAACCAAAGCAGCATCTTCCGACATCAGGTTGAAGCATCTTTGTTAGTGCAAAGAGACTGGCTGCTGGGGACCATCCTTTTTATCTGGTATGACATTGCTTCATTTTTTCAGGACAACCACACATAGTTTTTTTGCTCAGTTTTTTTTCAGGAGAAAGCTTGGCATAAGTACCTCCTGTAACTAGCCATCTAGTTCTAGGTGGTGCTGGCAGCCTAGTGCCAACCATCTGTGTGAGATAATATTAAGATAGTATCAGGTACCAAATTTTAGTAGGTCATGTACTGTATTGTGTACTCATGGATGGACCTATAAAACCAGCGCATAAAACTTGACTAAACATGTGTATCAAGTGTTGGTAATTGGTTTACTTGATAGTTTTGTATTGTTTGTCACTATGTGTGTTGATTGAGGCTCAAGTTGAGTTCTCATTTTTGATGCAGGAGCTGAGGCAGATGAAGGACAAGGCCACCATTGATCTTCTGCAAGCCAGAGCTCATAAGGCAAGGATCTTATTCCTTCCTCTTCTCTGCAACCCCGAGCTTGTAAGCCCGAGCTCTGCAATATGGCCTGTTGTTCCACTGCTGGATCTCTTTTGCTAGTTAAAAATTAAGCTTGTTTTTTCATGAGATGGTCTGGAGAAAACTTTAAGCTTCCTCTTAACAGCTTTAGGTTGTTAGCTTATGACACCCCCTGACCGTTATTTTAGAGCATATATAAAGCTTGACTATGAAATATTAGTGGCTCTGTGAAAAAGTCTCCTGTCAGCTGTGGATCTGAATCTCAAATTTTATATTCGCTCTAGAATCTCATATGAACTGATAGTTGGTGCTGCTATCTCAAATTTAGAGCACAAGCATCTGATGCTGACATGTATTTTATCCATTCATTTTAGGTGAGGAAATAGTAGGCTAATTTGATTCCTGGGTACCAGTTCTTGTTAGTCCTATTTTGATCTCTTGTTAGCCCTATTTTGACTGAGTAATAGATGCTCAAATCTTAATCAGTTAAGGGTCGTGTCAACATTCAGCTTGAGTTTCTGGAAAATATTTGTCATGTGTCATCATTCAGCTTGAGTGTCTGTAAAATATTTGTCTATACTTGACTGATCTGTACAACAGCTTTACATATTTTCTCCACTTGCCTAATTACAAGGTTGTTATATTTTTCAGGAAGTGCTGGGCACAAGTCTTTGGCTTGAGTTCCTGGAAAATGGTTCTCCATACATAACCTGATGGATGTGCTCTAGTGTTGGCAACTATTACTTTTGGTTTTTTAGTTCCTGATTGTGTGCACAAACCTTATTATCTCAAACACAAACTACTAGTCTTGTTTGCTGGGATGTGCATGTAATCTTTTGGTGCCTAACTTTGTTGGATGACTGCAAGACAAGATTGTATGTTATATAATTGACCTTCATGTGATGTATGTGTGTACCTTTATGTGATGGACCTTGAGCTTGAATCTAGGTATGATATGTGCTAAATGTATTCTAATTGTATTTTTTTGGCATATTTATATTGTCCTGTTGAACAATCTGACGCTATAAATACATGGCAATAGACAGTTTGACGCTATAAGTTAGCAACGGACTGTCTGACGCTATATATATTCAGGGCAACAGACTGTCTGATGCTAAAAGTGCTGTCTGACGCTAAAGATTTTTAGCGTCAGGACTTACAGCGTATGCAGAAGTCTGACGCTATAAGTTTTTAGCGTCAGATCGTCTGGCGTTGTATCCGTTTTTAGTGTCAGATCGTCTGGAGCTAATCTCGGTGTTGTGGTGTAGTGGTAGTGGATAGTCCTCTGACTGGTTTCAAAGGTAGCTCTCGATTTTCTAAAAATAACAAAACACTGTCTTAATCTCTAAATTCATAAGTAATTTAGTTTAAATAAAAAAAGGAAACTAGTATGATTTCCTTCTAAAAATGTTATCTATATGTTGGTGCTCTATTTGGAGTTATTTGTTTAGATCTTATTTGTTTTAAGTATAAATAATGAGCATGGCTACAAGCAACAAAGCAAAAGGAACATAAATAAGTTAATAATAGAGCTATTGTTTCTAAGCTTGTGATTTGCATGAAGATACCGAAATAGAGTAGTTTGCTATCGTTCGATAGAGATAATAACTTGAGAGAAGAGAGAATAAGAAGTGAATCTGTCAAGTCTTGATGAGTCCAATTTGACTCAAGCTTGTAATCGAATGCTCAAATGCGGTTGGACCAACTCCAAGCTCGGTAAGGTTGTTCTACACTTAGAGGGCTTGAATGTCGTCAATTGGTTCGAGTATCAGTTGAATAGAGCGTCATATTTGAGAGGGGTTTCGTTAGCTTGGGTTACAGCGGTTTAAGCCCATAGCAACTATGGTAGATGATCACTCTGGGTGGTTAAACAGTTCAAGTTGGGTTCGAGCTAAAACTTTGTTAGTGGTTAGGGTCTCAGTGGATATGAATTGACTAGCAAAGGGGGATAGAACATGCGGCTTCTCTGTTTGACTGTCATCATGCATTTTGTTAAATGAATGTGGTTGTTCTAGTTCGATTTGGTGAAAATGTTGTTCCTCTTGTAATCCTCTAGGGGAAGACTATATAGCCATTATTGATGGTTACAGTGAAAGTTTGTAGCGTAATGGTTGGTCTCATGGTTTTAGCATACCAGAGTGAGGAGGTTTAGTTTTCCACGTAAACCAGTGTCATTGTGAATGTAGTTACTATACTGTATTAACTGCGAATGTCGTTACTATTATTCCGTTACTAATTTAGTGATGATTGATTTGCTCCTTGTTGTTCATCATCACAGGACGAGGAACCGAAACTAGAGTGCATTGTTACTTGCTTTTGTGGCAAACGAAATCTCTAAATAACGAAAGCAGGGCCAAGCTCTGGCCTGGGATTAGGCCACGTCAGCAGGAATCTCTCAGCCATTGGATATCTATCGAACGGCTTTTACAACAGCTTATACGAGGATACGTAAAGAGCCTTCCAGAAGAAGCTAGCTACCTCGTCCCATGTACACGCTGGCTTATTTTTCTCCGGATACCTCTTCGGCTCCTCCCAATTTTGACCCCCACTCCACCTAGCTCGCCCTCTGCGGTGCGCCACAGCCGCTATATCGGCACCCGCTCAGGCTGCCTCGCTTACTACTCCGCCTCCCAAGATCGTTCAGTGCCACCGGAAGGGCCGAAGATAAACAGGTACTCCAATCTACCACCGACAGAACTCACACCTCCCCATTCAATCTGATGTGGACTACTTGATTAGAATCCAATCTATTTTAATTTCATGGGTTGTAAGGGACTGATTGATTGCCATTAGTAGGATTTGTCCTCCCAACAGATTTGCATCAACCCGCTGATATCTTAACGGACTGTTCACCAATCATGTAAATGTTTGCGAAACTAGACTCTAACATCTATGTTATTTACTACAATATTAAAATGATTTTAATCTTCGTTTCTATACTTCGCATTATTTTTCTAAAACCATGTTTTAGTTTTCACATTCCCAGGTTTAATTTTTCATTTTTCCTTTTTCCTTTTTCAGAATCAAAGTTTTCAATTTAGGTGCTGACTGCTTTCCACCCCCCCAAATGCATATATTATATTGATATAGAGATGTTCTATAAAAAAAAGGAAATATCCTATGCAGCTTACAAAGAATGCAGATCCAGATGCCAAAAAAATGAGAGAATATAGATTGCAAAAAATACAAGAAAAGAAAAGAAAAGGAAAAGACCAGAATAGCTCTGACATGCAAATAGCAGTCAAACAACATTGCTTAGACATAGAACTTACTCATGCTTATCTGTCTTCTTCTCATGGCATGGTATCATTCACGTCAGAATATATTCAGCATCTTAAAGAAACCTATACTGACAGATCATAATTCATACCTGTGTCTACCAGAATACATTTGCATATACTGCAATGCAATATTTTGGTTTCATGAACAAAATCATAAAGATACAAGAAAAAGAAAAGAAATCATGTACTCAAACTGCTGTAAATATGGAAAAATTAAAATACCACCCTTTAAAGACCCACCACTATTTCTTTCCAGATTGCTTTCTAATAGAGAAGACCCTTTATCTAAGCATATTTTACAAAAAATAAGGCGATATAACAGCTTATTTGCCTTTACATCAATGGGTGGCAATATTGACAAAAACATCAACAAAGGCGAAGGTCCTTATGTATTTCGTATAAATGGTCAAATACACCATCGAATAGGGTCTCTACTTCCTAAACCAGATAATATACCAAAGTTTACTGAGCTATATATCTTCGACACAAAGAATGAGATCGAAAATAGGATACAGGCTTTAACTACAGAAGATCCAGAGGATAATGATATCAATCCTTTTATAGTACAAGGACTTAAAGAAATGCTCGACCATCACAATCCATTAGTGAAAACATTTCGTCGTGCTCGTGACCTCCTTGAAGAACACAAAGGAATCGACATAAGCATTCGTATCATAGGAGCAAATAAAGGTGATCAAATATAGTATGAAATGCCACATACAGAAGAACTAGCAATGTTAGTAGTTGGTGAATTAAACCTAGAAAATTACAGAAGAGATATCATTGTTAGTAACAAAAGCAGAGGCCTCCAACGTATATGTATATTCCATCCAGCATATATGCCATTGCAATACCCTTTACTATTTCCATATGGAGAAAGAGGTTTTCAGCTAGGTATTCCTTACCATGGAGAAGAAACTAGGGCTAATGCCAAAAGAAAAAGGACCACTGTTACACTGCACGAATTTTATAAATATCATATCCATTTTAGGCCAAATCAACCAAACCCATACCTATGCTATGGAAGGTTATCAAAACAAGCAATAGTAGATGCACGTGCGATGGAAGATGAAGATAGACTTATGTATGTTGCTAGAAACCAAGACAAACTAAGAGTTGAATATCTACAAGGCATATTTGATGCGATAGAGAAAGGATTAAGTCAAGGAAATCAAATAGGAAAAAGAGTATTGCTGCCATCAAGCCATACTGGATCAAGGCGTTATATAATACAAAATTATCATGATGACATAGCAATATGTCGTGTATATGGACCTCCAGACCTATTTATAACATTTACATGTAATCCCAAGTGGCCGGAAATAACTTCAGTCATTTTAAAAGGCGAATACCCTAATGATAGACCTGACATTATAGTTCGTGTATTCCATATGAAACTACAACAATTACTACAAGATATACAATCAGGTTCAATCTTTGGTCCTATATTGGCCATTTTATATTTAATAGAGTTTCAAAAAAGAGGATTACCACATGTTCATATTTTAGTTTGGTTAGATAAAAGTCAAAATGAGATAACACCTGCAATAATAGACACATGGATTTCTGCTGAAATATGTCACGAAACCGCCCAAATTATAAGAACAAAAGTACAAAAACAATCGTCGAAGCAATTAAATTCCCGTACTTAAGCTCTTATAACTCCGGTAGTCCAATAAAATCACGAGGGATTTCAAACCAACCAACATACAAGCCAAGATCATAATGGTCCAACATAACAGGTCATATGTTACATCCATTTCATAAGTAATTCAACATATATCGGAGTTCAGTAGAGTTATTACAACTCAAGTTCAAAAGTAGCGGAAGCAAAGTAGTTTGAAACTAATATCACCTTAATTCAAATACATGCCAGTACCAAGGTCAATTTCCAACAAAAGCATGAGAGACAAGATAGCTCAGAAGGATCATGCCCATGATCACACTCTGCCACTACAGCAGGAGCCATCCAATTCTTGCAGTAGTCATGATACATCACAACCTGCAACAAGTGGGAATAAACCCTGAGTACGAGAAGGTACTCAGCTAGACTTACCCGTCAGAACCGAAAATAAAAGACGCCAAGGATCATGACAGACTTTATGGTGGGGTAGCTGACTCATTTGCAAAAGACTTTTTTAGCATTTTAAAGAATCTTTTCCAGAAGCTTTGCATTAAGTTAACTCTTTATTAACCTGTCAACTATATTTGCACCTGTACTAGAGTAACATGTAATTAAACAGGTAAGGTTGACCAATGATCATTAACAACTTCTATCATGTCATATTCTATATAACTGTCCAAGTGTTCCATCAAAACTACTACGATGAAGTCACTCAAGTTAAGTGTTCACTATCCAGTGAACGATGGCGATTCGAATCGATTATTAACCAGCTGGTAATTTATTTCTCACACAAACCTCACTCACCCGCTAAAGTGAGGTGTTGGTCACCAAGTCAACTATTCAGGTAAAGTCTCGAGCTTGCCAGGAACCACATGTACTCGGGGGCCACCCGACTGCTCTTTGACCTTATCATCGCGTCCCCGTATCCTGCCACTACTGCTCCGGTACAGTGCGTTGCGGGCAATCCACTCGGCCCGAATAATCTCCCAGCTTCGCGGTCGAAAGGTACATTATTCGGCCAGCTAAATATAAGACATGCGTTTAATATGACTCGAGGTCCAACAACGGTCGGTCCTTAATCGACACAGATGAAAAACACTACAGTCCGAAACCCTGCAAGTTTCCGTCTGGTCTCAATTTCATATTAACACTTAGTTATTCTCAGATGACATACTTTTTCAAGCAGATCCAGGTAACCAACTATAGCTCGCAGGTGACAGGAAATCACCCGACTTCTACCGGTCTAAGCAAGCTAAGCATTTTGATCCTGAACCAAAATAGGATTCCAGGCATATTTACGGGACAAGGAAAGGATATATATGCAGCAAGTGTTTTCAATCAACTCCTATAACTTAATGCAATAATACATATATAACATATATATACTCAATTGCTTTTATAAAATAGGAGGCTTAGAATGCTCCAGAGCTTGCCTGGGATCGAACACTAGGTTAGTGATTGACAAATGACACTCGTTTGGCGAGCATCTCCCATCCCGACACTTGTTTAGTCCTTCCATCTTCGGGATAGGTCCACCAAACATCGTCTTTAGGTTTGGCTTCAACATCTCATCCTTCATGTGGTGCATTTAGTGAACCTAAATGAGATGCAAGATGCATGTGTATGAATATGATGAATGATAACACAAGATGTATCACATAAGCATTCAAGTAAACACAAGATTACGCAAAACATAGACACCAATAGCTATTTAACTAACATCACACAACCAATTAAAGAGGGCAAACACATAAAGCATAACACAAGTTTAACAAGATCACAAGTATCTTAACTTGACCATCATCAAGGGCATAAGCCACACTTAGCAACACATGGAGTAAACAACCACAACTATCATCTATCTATTTCTAGACTGCAAACAACAGTTGCAGGTTTGGATCATAACTGGAGTTACACAAATCCAACAGCCATGCAACAAGACATTCTAGAAAGCTTATGAGATTGTCTATAATTCACATTTAATCATCTTAGCATGATTCTCAAGTTAACCAAATCAAACATGCATAATAACAGAATCTAGTGCAGAGATTCCAGAGAACAACTATATCTGGAACCCAACTTAAAACAGTTATTACTCACAAACTATAAGGCCAAATGCCACCAAAATTTAACACAAACTAGGTTAATGAGTTATTTACAACTTTGTTATAAGCATGTTTCTCATCAAACATCATTTTCATGGTGCAATTACCAAGGTCCCAGAAACTGTCTAGTAAAACATCAATTGCAAGAATAAATATTAACTTATATTCCAAACATACATTTGGCCACAACCAATGTAACTATCATAAAGTGCATGTTAAATGATTACCAAAAAGCATAGTGCTCATCACTAAATAAATTCTTTTAATGCATTTCTTAATTTATTTAGATAGCAAGGTGAAATAATAAACATATACCAAAAGTCCATAATAAAATCTATAAAAATTACAGCAGCTCTTAAATATACCCAACAATCTATTGTACAAATTTCAAGTCATTTGGACATGTATATCAACCTCTATAAAAAAGATAAATTGCTATTGCAAGAATTCATGTGAGAGCAAGATACACTAATAACTCACTCATATGGCAGCCACAATTCATGAAATTTTTACCATACATTAAACATCATATTAGTAACATTCCACAAAAATTTCACTTCATTTGGAGCCCTAGATCTACAGTTATGAAAATGATAAATTCAACTAGCATTAAAAACCTAGCTGCACAAACCTATTTTTACAGAGAAAACTTAAAACTAAAACATGCCATATTATAGATCTAATGCCCAGAGAATTTCACAAGGATTCCAAAAAGTACTCATTTGCTATTTTACGATTTTTCTACGATTTACTATGAATTTCCAAAGTTCCGGTAAAATAATTACGAATCAGTCCCGAGAGCACTATTCATTTGAGTCTATGACAGTGCAGATAGGCCCTACACTTTTGTCGAATTGTCGCGCGAGGTCCCTGACGGAACTGAAACAGAGGAGGGTCGCCGGAGCTCGCGGATTCCGGCAAAGGGAGGCCATGCCATCGTCGGGGAAGTGGTGGGAAAGCAAGAGGAGGCCAGTGTGCACCCGTGGGTGGCCGAGGACCGGCGGGAGGTGGCTCGTGGCCTTCTAGCCACGTGCGTCGGCGACGAGCAGGGACGGCGGCACGCCGGCACGGCGAGTTCGGTGGCTACGGTTTTGGCGCGCGTGTGTGCGAGGTGCAGCACGATGAGGTGAAGGTAGTGGTGCACGTGGCTGCGGCCGTGAGGGCCTAGAGCAGTGAGGACGCAGGCGGCAGCAAGCTTGGCCGGCCGTCCATGGCGGACGCGCCCGCGCGAGCGGCAAGTGCGAGCGGGAGCAAGAGAGCGAGGGAGGGAGAGGATGCTGGAGTGGATGGGGAGTGCCTGGGGAAGCTTGGCGTCCATAAAGGAGCAGCAGGGGCACGAGGATGCGCGTCGGCAAGGGTGGGGCGAGCTCTCGCATGGCTAGCACGCGCTCCCCCGCTGCGGCATAACGTCGAGCACGTGGCGGGCGATGGTGAGACCGGCGTGGGAGGTCATTTTGGGCTGCTTCCGGGCCGAATTAGACCACGAGCCAAAAACAAAGTTGGAAGCCCACATGAAGCTCTACGTTTTCCATTAAGGAGCCAAGGTCATTAGAGCAATGGATTAGTGGTTAACTAGTTGCCAAAATAGCAGTGTCAACACCTTGACGGCAGCCATGGAAACTTGCATTCGATGGTCAAAACTTCATCAAACTGAACTCAACTTTTTGTATGCTCTTCATCAAGATGTAACTCTAACTTTTACTTTTGGGTCAACTTAAGATGCTTAACAAATTTTGGAGAACGCGAGACACCAATGCCGATGTCGATGAATTTGCAGACTTAGAAATATTCTAAGTGCTGAAAACTGCAGCAAATTCAATCTTTGTGCACCGATTAGACTTGCTTCCAAGCTGATCTAGCTCTTGGTCCAAAAACAAAGTTTCTTCTACATAAAGTGAACTACAACTCTCATTTAAGGTTCAACCTCAAAACTGATATAGAAACAGCTGTTATACTTTGACCAAAGTAGGATCACGATGAAGCTTAAATCATCCTTTTTAATCCATTGAAACATTTTCGGGGCATTTGCTCAACACGAACCTTTCATGACTTTTATTGTAGAGTCCATCTAGAGTCTTTTGGGCAAGGTTGCAAGGTTGGGTTGATGACCTATATTTTCATTCACTTAATAGTGTAATTCAAGCACTTAGTAAAATCATTCCAACAAGGATATAACTTATCATTTCATGTGACTTTTTGATTCTAAACTTCATGAAACTTTTTGAGTGACCAATATAGATAGGTACTAAGGTGATACACATGAAGATATTGCAATAACACCACCCAAGCATATATCTTGAAAATGGCCTATATGCAAAGCAATGGTGCAACATCCAAGTTTTAGTTTAGGCTCATCTCCATAGGTTGACCTTGACATCGTCCTCTTCACTTAATCTATCATGTTTGAGCTCAAACCCACTGCTTAACTGGTGGCAAACACCTAGGGTGTTACAGCCCTCCCCCCTTAAAAGAATCGTATCCCGAGATTCGGTGCGAAGAACTTTTCAAGGGAAGAGAAGCATGTTATCCAATTCCAACATCTGCAAGTGCATTAGGCTACTTAGCTTCAAACATCAGAGAGGCTAATTGGGCAAGACACTTTCTGATACTCGGTCTATGTAGAAACTTTTGTCTAAAGAATTTTCTTCACTGACTTCCATGAAGCATTGTTACTTTAGGAGGAATCCAAGACAATACGGTACTTCGTTCACGGTGCACGGAGAGTACTACGAGCATGGACTAATTACTCATAGCATTTACTTTTATAGTGGCATAGCATGTACAACTTTCGATAAGGGTTGGATCCATATACAAGGTAATCATTCTTTGAGGCTATCAGAAACCGTCTAACCAATAGACAAGGTCTATATCGGTCATAGATGACTCACTCACTTAGATGCCAACTGATGGAGAACTACATATTGCTCCACGTGTGCAGTTCTCTTTCTCTAATGCTAATACTGTATTATTGAGTCTGTTGAGAGAATAGTGAAAGTGATAGCTGACTCTGTCGGTTCTAGATTTCTATCAAATGCCACCTAAAAAGATTCTCTTATACAAAGGCAACAGTTATCTGGTTTGAATCAGATACAATCTCTTGGGTAAAAACATATATAAAGTACCAGAGACATGTCAGCACTAGAGTACCATTACCGCAAAAGGATGATAGCTAGGTCTGAAAGACAATAAAAGTTGCAAGTATCCACCAAACTAGGGAACTAGTTCACTACTAAGCAGGTTGAGCAAAATTTTCCTTCGTGGTGCAGTTGCGTAATAAGTTGGGTTAACTTGCATTATGGCAAAACTAGCCTTCTTGATCTATATTTGACATTGAGGCTTCCATTCTAATGCCAATCAATACCTCAAAACCATAATCTGAAAATCTATGGTTTGACACCTTCCCAAATGCTTTCAACTCGCAATGGCACAATTTGACTTGTGGAACACCTTGATTGCTCACGCATTGCCGATCTAAGAGGGCAAAAACAAGGCATACAGGGGTGCAATTAGTCTTCCCAAGGGTACTAAGGGTTGTATAACACCAAGATACCTATCAATTGCAAGTTCTTGGCATGCATTACAAACACAACCTTCCAATGCAAAGGATGATCGCAGTCAACAGAGAAATTACCGATTATGTAGCCCTTTTGTTTTCTGTTCATATCACACAAACTACTGTTCCAATATGCACAAATTTTTTGATGGGCATCTAGATCCATGGGTCTTCTAATTGCTTGCCAAAATTGAGCTCAAACAAACACCGTTTGACTATCCAACAACCCATCCACCAAAATAGCTCTGTTCTGAAATGGCAGCAAACCAAGCTAAAAAGACATCTCTCAAATCCTATGTTTTACTCAACCAATACTCATACTCACTTAAGACATTGAAGAGTCCTAAGCAAGGAATGAGGTTACCAAGTTTGGGGTCAATCCAACTTTGTTTGAGTCGCTAATCGTTGACTTGAAGATAACCGGTGTAGTGCCACAAAATTCTGGACAGATTTTGTGTTCTTCCTTTTCTTTTGCTTCACATGTTGAGGTATGTGTTTTGCACTCTCTCATCTTTCTCATAGTAGCAGAAGCCTTTCTCTAGCTGAGGATGGAAGCTATAGTCTTCCTGACATGTTTCTCAGGGAACAATTTCTGACGTTGATCTAGACACCAATCTTGACGATGCACAAGCATTTGACTTGTGGGCTGTTTTCATAGAGAACAAAGCATTATTCCACATGGAGGGCATCCCTATGTAGATAAGGAACTATTTCTGAATATTTTCTGGCACTTCATCCAATAGAACCTTGAACCAAAACCGTTCGTGGTACTTAGGGGCACAATGATGCAGATCGAAACTAGGGACATGCTTTCTCTAGTTCTTTACTTGGCTAATACAACATCTTGCACTATATACATGATCGTCCAAGATAGAATTGACTTGATAGCACATTTGGAGAAGATGCAACACCTGCATTGTTGATCGGCTTCATGGCCTCTTCGCTTACTATTGTTCGTTGAGACATAACCATTACAGCTATCAAGAATAGTTACTTTACTAGAAATTAACCTTCCTGTTGGTAACTAATCAGTTGTCTCTCAACACTTAAGTTCTAAATCTTCACTCTTAACCACAACAATAATTGCAGTCGAGGCACAAGTAAGTGGTCGGCATCGAAGTCTGCAGATAAGGAGTCACACCAGAGAGAGTTGATTTCATCTGTATGACCGTCATCCACACAAGGATCAAGACTTTGATAACTAGGTCAAATGTACAATGTGACGATAAATTCTTATCCCATGGAGAACTTGTTTAATAGTAAGTGTTATGTTCCCTTTGGATCTAACAGGGATGACGTACGTTGCTCACTTGATGACCGACGTCGTACAAGGACACATAGGGAGAGTCACTTGTCTATCACCTCTTGCAGTCTGTTAATGTTCATGTTGGTGACTGTCCTTCAAAGATTATCCTCTTAACACTTCAAGAGGAAGCTCTACTACATAAGGTCTGAGATAGGAATCTTCAGATAAGATATAGGGAGATAACCAAGGAAAACAGTCACGAGAAATAACACATCGGTTGTTGTTTCATAATGGATCATGACTAGCAACCTTGATACCAGCGCGTGCCGAGCAGCACAACCTTGTGTGCGCGCCCACAGGAGGCTCTCGGTTTCGTCGCGGCACCATAGAATGCTAATCGTAACACCATTATTAAACGCACAAACAAAGTGGAATTTCAAGTGGCACCGATTGGGTGGTAAGAACAAGCACCAAACAAGGAAGGGGTAGCAAGCAAAGGGAGTTACAAGGTTTAGAGTCCACAAGGGAACATAGCTTAATTGACGAAGACAACTGAGCAAGGGTTCTTGGTCATTTCCACGCACGCCTTGCGTCCACCAAGGTGATTACCAGACGAAAGGTTCTGGTCATGTTGGACAACAACATGAGATCAAGACTAACAACGTTGAGAGACGTCAGAAGTTGAGATAGACTTAGTAAACTTCTAGAACAAAATGGTACACCAATCAGGGACTGCATTGATAAGATAGCCACCTGATTTTGCAAGCAAAGATTTCTAAATCAGACAACGAGAGATTAGCGTTGCTCGGATCATCTGTAGGAGAGACAATCAGGAGGTCCAACATGGAATTGGGTATGGTCTCCAAAACTTGACAAGCAACAACTGTGGCCAAGATCGACGTTCGTTAGGACTAACTTGGTCAAACAAGGGCATTCTCCAAAAGGTAGCGGACGTCCAAGGCCTAAGCAAACATATAAGGGGATTACGCTAGGGCCTACGGTTTAAACAAGGCATAGATACACAAACATTCAAGGGCTAGCAACCTCGCCTACAGGCTCAGGCTCCTAAGAGAGAACCTAATTCGAGACGATAACCATGCGATTACGCAACGTGAGCGTTGTTCTAGGATAAAGCATCTTCAACACTCATATGCTCACCGAGGACAAAAGAGAGGTTAACTATGACACTACCTAGATAACAAGCATCTACACAACATCACAGTTTTAAGTGGACACTTGAGATAATCAGTCAGGTTAGTTTAAGCACTCAATACTAAGCACAAGGCTCACACCTAACAAGCATTTATCCAACAAGAACTAACTACAAGTTTAGCCAAAACAAAAGCATGCTAAAGTAACCAACTTAGTACATACACAGAGCCTAGACAACAACGCAGCAGACACGTGTTTTAAACAAAACATAAGTTGTAAGCATCAAACTAAGGTGGTACTAGATTTATTGGAAAGCTTACTAAGTTATCTATAACTTTCTTATTCACACTAAGGACTAATTCACAGATTACATTATTATGACCATGAAAATATTACTACAACAGAAACTATTCTTGCAGCCAAAGTTCATTACATGCAAAACAATGTTTAACCTTGTTGTGTTAACAAGAGAGCACACAACCACCTTTATTCTAGTAACTCCAAACATTCTTACTTTAGACTAATCAATAATTTAGTTTATTCCTAGGAATCACAATTACTTGAGTAAGCATTTGCAAGAGTTTGCAGGAGCAACACATCCACCACTAGACTAAACTAGAGGACATTTATAAGTTCAAACATATAACCCTAATTATTTCTATCAAGGCTAAGCACACACTATTTCAAGCACTTCCTATTCAAGTAACATGGAACAAGGCATTCTTGACTAACTCCATACATGGAGGATAGTGCAGCATATCAATCACAAGTTACTTATTTATTAGGACAAAGGTGGGAGGAGCATAGTTATATGCACAAGCAACAATCATGATGATGCATGCTTCGTCCTATTCGTCCTCACAAGATTGCCAGCCTAAGGTGGCAATCACGTGCTATGTCGGTGGCATAACATGCATTCTCTTGATATAGAGCTAGTCGTCAGCTACATTCAACTTACGCATTCGTGGTTAGCGTACCTGCAGAAAATTTCATTGCAACCCAACAATTCCCAATATAGCACATAATGAAAGCAGTAAACTAAATACTCTCCATACATATATCCCCTGATGCATATACTTCGGTATCATAGCTACCCAACAAATGTACCCATAATTAAGTACTTTCATAAATACATGGTTAAACATGTAATTATGCCAGTAACCATAGCTAACTCTCCCCTAGACCGACGGTTGAACGGTCATGCTCTCCTAGCTCACGCTTACCTTGGCGTAGGTGCGACGTTGCAAAAATGTAACTCTAGCGACATATATGGCTATTTCATATATGAAGGTTACCTCTACCATTCGACCACAGGGTAACAGTGCGGTCAAGTTATCACTCATACATACCTTGGCTTGGGCGTAAATGCAAAACTTAAAAACCTCCAAGTTAATACTTAAATAAGCCACCTAAGGGTCCTTAATTGGGCATAAAGGAAATGACCACTGGCATACTTAGATTTAAAATTCAGATTTGAACAAACCTATATATGTAGTAGCTACAAGTTGTCAAAAACTGATTTTTGCAAACAAAACCTTTGTTTTCAATACACATATGACATGTTTAGTGTTGAACCTTGCTCCGATACCAGCTGTCATGGAACCGCTCAAATTATAAGAACAAACATACAAAAACAATCACCGAAACAATTAAATTCTCGTACTTAAGCTCCTATAACTCCGGTAGTCCAATAAAATCACGAGGGATTTCAAACCAACCAACATACAAGCCAAGATCATAGTGGTCCAACATAACAGGTCATATGTTACATCCATTTCATAAGTAATTCAACATATATCGGAGTTCAGTAGAGTTATTACAACTCAAGTTCAAAAGTAGCGGAAGCAAAGTAGTTTGAAACTAATATCACCTTAATTCAAATACATGTCAGTACCAAGGTCAATTTCCAACAAAAGCATGAGAGACAAGATAGCTCAAAAGGATCATGCCCATGATCACACTCTGCCACTACAGCAGGAGCCATCCAATTCTTGCAGTAGCCATGATACATCACAACCTGCAACAAGTGGGAATAAACCCTGAGTACGAGAAGGTACTCAGCTAGACTTACCCGTCAGAACCGAAAATAAAAGACACCAAGGATCATGTAGGCTTTATGGTGGGGTAGCTGACTCATTTGCAAAAGGCCTTTTTAGCATTTTAAAGAATCTTTTTTAGAAGCTTTGCATCAAGTTAACTATTTATTAACCTGTCAACTATATTTGCACCTGTACTAGAGTAACATGTAATTAAATAGGCAAGGTTGACCAATGATCATTAACAACTTCTATCATGTCATATTCCATATAATTGTCCAAGTGTTCCATCAAAATTACTACGATGAAGTCACTCAAGTCAAGTATTCACTATCCAGTGAACGATGACGATTCGAATTGATTATTAACCAGCTGGTAATTTATTCCTCACACAAACCTCACTCACCCGCTAAAGTGAGGTGTTGGTCACCGAGTCAACTATTCAGGTAAAGTCTCGAGCTTGCCAGGAACCACATGTACCCAGGGGCCGTCCGACTGCTCTTTGGCCTTATCATCGTGCCCCCGTATCCTGTCACTACTGCTCCGGTACAGTGCGTTGCGGGCAATCCACTCGGCCCGAATAATCTCCCAGCTTCGCGGTCGAAAGGTACATTATTCGGCCAGCTAAATATAAGACATGCGTTCAACATGACTCGAGGCCCAACAATGGTCGGTCCTTAATCGACACAGATGGAAAACACTACAGTCCAAAACCCTGTAAGTTTCCGTCCGGTCTCAATTTCACATTAACACTTAGTTATTCTCAGATGACATACTTTTTCAAGCAGATCCAGGTAACCAACTATAGCTCGCAGGTGACAGGAAATCACCCGACTTCTACCGGTCTAAACAAGCTAAGCATTTCGATCCTGAACCAAAATAGGATTCTAGGCATATTTACGGGACAAGGAAAGGATATATATGCAGCAAGTGTTTTCAATCAACTCCTATAACTTAATGCAACAATACATATATAACATATGTATACTAAATTGCTTTTATAAAGTAGGAAGCTTAGAATGCTCCGGGGCTTGCCTAGGATCGAACACTAGGTTAGTGATTGACAAATGACACTCGCTTGGCGAGCATCTTCCATCCCGGCACTTGTTTAGTCCTTCCATCTTCGGGATAGGTCCACCAAACACCGTCTTCAGGTTTGGCTTCAACATCTCATCCTTCACGTGGTGCATCTAGCGAACCTAAATGAGATGCAAGATGCATGTGTATGAATATGATGAATGGTAACACAAGATGTATCACATAAGCATTCAAGTAAACACAAGATTACGCAAAACATAGACACCAATAGCTATTTAACTAATATCACACAACCAATTAAAGAGGGCAAACACATCAAGCATAACACACGTTTAACAAGATCACAAGTATCTTAACTTGACCATCATTAAGGGCATAAGCCACACTTAGCAACACATGGAGTATACAACCACAACTATCATCTATCTATTTCTAGACTGCAAACAACAGTTGCAGGTTTGGATCATAACTGGAGTTATACAAATCCAATAGCCATGCAACAAGACATTCTAGAAAGCTTATGAGATTGTCTATAATTCACATTTAATTATCTTAGCATGATTCTCAAGTTAACCAAATCAAACATGCATAATTACAGAATCTAGTCCAGAGATTCTAGAGAACAACTATTTCTGGAATCCAACTTGAAACAATCATTAATCACAAACTATAAGGCCAAATGCCACCAAAATTTAACACAAACTAGGTTAATGAGTTATTTACAACTTTGTTATAAGCATGTTTCTCATCAAACATCATTTTCATGGTGCAATTACCAAGGTCCCAGAAACTGTTCAGGAAAGCATCAATTGCAAGAATAAATATTAACTTATATTCCAAACATATATTTGGCCATAACCAATGTAACCATCATAAAAGTGCATGTTAAATGATCACCAAAAAGCATAGTGCTCATCACTAAATAAATTCTTTTAATGTATTTCTTAATTTATTTAGATAGCAAGATGAAATAATAAACATATACCAAAAGTCCATAATAAAATCTATAAAAATTACAGTAGCTCTTATATACACCCAACAGTCTACTGTACAAATTTTAAGTCATTTAGACTTGTATATCAACCTCTATGAAAAAGACAAATTGCTATTGCAAGAATTCATGTGAGAGCAAGATACACTAATAACTCACTCATATGGTAACCAAAATTCATGAAATTTTTACCACACATTAAACATCATATTAGTAGCATTCCACAAAAATTTCACTTCATTTGGAGCCCTACATCTACAGTTATGAAAATAACAAATTCAACTAGCATTAAAAACCTAGCTGCACAAACCTATTTTTACAGAGAAAACTTAAAACTATTCATCTGAGTCTATGACAGTCCCGAGAGCACTATTCATCTGAGTCTATGACAGTGCAGATAGGCCCTTCACTTTTATTGAATTGTCGCGCGAGGTCCCTGACGGAACTAAAACAGAGGAGGGTCACCGGAGCTCGCGGATTCCGGCGAAGGGAGGCCATGCCATCGTCGGGGAAGTGGTGGGGAAGCAAGAGGAGGCCAGTGCGCACCTGTGGGTGGCTGAGGACCGGCGGGAGGTGGCTCGTGGCCTTCTGGCCACGTGCGCCGGCGGTGAGCAGGGACGGCGGCACGTCGGCACGACGAGTTCGGCGGCTACGGTTTCGGCGCGCGTGCGTGCGAGGTGCAGCACGATGAGGTGAAGGTGGTGGTGCACGTGGCTACGGCCGTGAGGGCCTAGAGCGGTGAGGACGCGGCCGGCAGCAAGCTTGGCCAGCCGTCCATGGCGGACGCGCCCCCGCGAGCGGCAAGGGCGAGCGGGAGCGCGAGAGCGAGGGAGGGAGAGGATGCTGGAGTGGATGGGGAGTGCCTGGGGCAGCTTGGCGTCCATAAAGGAGCAGCAGGGGCGCGAGGACGCGCATCGGCAAGGGTGGGGTGAGCTCTCGCATGGCTGCCACGCGCTCCCCTGCTGCGGCATAACGTCGAGCACGTGGCGAGCGATGGTGAGACCAGCGTGGGAGGTCATTTTGGGCAGCTTCCGGGCCGAATTGGACCACGAGCCAAAAATAAAGTTGGAAGCCCACATGAAGCTCTACGTTTTTAATTAAGGAGCCAAGGTCATTAGAGCAATGGATTAGTGGTTAACTAGTTGCCAAAATAGCAGTGTCAACACCTTGACGACAGTCACGAAAACTTGCATTCGATGGTCAAAACTTCGTCAAACTGAACTCAACTTTTTGTATGCTCTTCATCAAGATGTAAACTCCAACTTTCACTTTTGGGTCAACTTGAGATGCTTAACAAATTTTGGAGAACGCGAGACGCCAATGCCGATGTCGATGAATTTGCAGACTTAGAAATATTCTAAGTGCTGAAAACTGCAGCAAATTCAATCTTTGTGCACCGATTAGACTCGCTTCCAAGCTGATCTAGCTCTTGGTCCAAAAACAAATTTTCTTCTACATAAAGTGAACTACAACTCTCATGTAAGGTTCAACCTCAAAACTGATATAGAAACTGCTGTTATACTTTGACCAAAGTAGGATCACGATGAAGCTTAAATCATCCTTTTTGATCCATTGAAGCATTTTCGGGGCATTTGCTCAACACAAACCTTTCACGACTTTTGTTGTAGAGTCCATCTAGAGTCTTTTGGGCAAGGTTGCAAAGTTGGGTTGATGACCTATATTTCCATTCACTTAATAGTGCAATTCAAGCACTTAGTAAAATCATTCCAACAAGGATATAACTTATCATTTCATGTGACTTTTTGATTCCAAACTTCATGAAACTTTTTGAGTGACCAATATAGATAGGTACTAAGGTGAGACATATGAAGATATTGCAATAACACCACCCAAGCATATATCTTGAAAATGGCCTATATGCAAAGCAATGGTGCAACATCCAAGTTTTAGTTTAGGCTCGTCTCCATAGGTTGACCTTGACATCGTCCTCTCCACTTAATCTATCATGTTTGAGCTCAAACCCACTGCTTAACTGGTGGCAAACACCTAGGGTGTTACAAAATACCAGGCCCAAGTGAAGATCCTTTAGGTTATGTTCTTGTATCTGAACATATGATGCATGGACCATGTGGCAAAAAAATGAAAATTGTCCATGCATGAAAAAAAGGAAAATGCTCAAAATATTACCCAAAAGAATTCCAAGAAGAAACTAATTTTACAGAAAATGGATTTACTCTATACAGGTGTCGAGATACGAAAATCTACATACGTAGAGAGAATCACAACTTAGATAACAAATGGGTTGTGCCACATAATTTATTTGTCCTTAAAAAATACCAAGCACATATAAATGTTGAATATGTTAACAAGAGTAAACTCTTGAAATACCTTTGCAAATATGTCAACAAAGGACCAGACAAAGCAAAGATTATCTTTGAACGTATAAGAAAATGTGAAGATCCACCTACAAATGAAGAAACCAACGATATAGATGAGATAAAAGAATATCTAGACTGTAGATATCTATGTGAGCAAGACGTGTTATGGAGACTATTTGGCTTTGATATACATTATCATTGGCCTCCGGTACAGAGATTACCGGTTCATCTACCTTTAATGAACACAGTGAAGCTTACCACAAATACAAAATTGCAGAGTATTATTGAAGATCCTAAAAATAGAAAAACAATGCTTACAGAATGGTTTGAAGATAACAAGAATTATCAAGAAGCTAGACAGCTTACATATTGTGAATTCCCCCGATATTGGAGATGGGATAACTCAAATAAAAAATGGATCAAACAAAAACATGGATTTCAAATAGGACGTATATATTATGTAAACCCAATAGAAGGAGAACGCTTTTATCTTCGTATGTTACTAATGGTTGTGAAAGGAGCAAAAGATTACAAAGATATAAGAACATACAATGGTACTGTATACCAAACTTTTAAAGAGGCATGTGCTGCACGTGGCTTATTAAACGACGATAATGAATGGTACAAAATATTTGATGAAGCTGTAAATTGGGCAACCGCTTCACAATTACGGTACTTATTCACAACAATACTAGTATATTGCAATTTACAATATGAAAGAATATTTTATGAGACAAATTGGAGGAAAATGATAGATGACATTGAGAAAAAACTAATTTTGAGGTACCATCCGATCAAATATTCCCCTAAAGAAATTGAGTTACAAGATTTATTACTTGAAGAATTAGAACAAATCTTGACTAAAAATGGGGTTACCATAAACAACTATAACCTTCCTCAAAAATCAATGCAATGCATATCAACTAAGAACAATATGCTTATTCAAGAAGAATTAAATTATAATGTAAACACTTTAGAAGAAGAAGCAAATAAATTGTACCTACAACTAAACAAGGAACAAAAAGATGCTTTCCACTACATAGTCAATAATGTTTTAAATAAAGAACCAAATTTCCTTTTCATATCTGGGCATGGAGGAATTGGCAAACATTTTTGTGGAAAACAATCATCTCATATCTAAGAGCACAAAGAAAAATTGTTCTAACAGTTGCTTCATCAGGTGTCGCTTCTTTGTTGCTCCCAAGTGGACGCACTGCCCATTCAAGATTTAGGATTCCAATTGATATAGATGAATTGTCAATATGTGATATAAAACGGGGCACAAAACTGGCTGAACTACTTCCAAAAACTGATCTAATTATATGGGATGAAGCATTGATGATGAATCGACAATGCTTTGAAGCCCTAGATAGATCACTATGAGATATACTATCTGAAAATGATACAAAAGCTTCTTATATACCATTTGGAGGAAAAGTTGTTGTTCTTGGAGGAGATCCAAAACAGATATTACCTGTTATTGAAAATGCATCAAAGTCGTAAATCATAAGTGCTTCCTTAGTCAGTTTATACCTTTGGAACCATGTCAAGAGATTGTATCTACATGAAAATATGCGTTTACAAAAGATGGAAACACATAGTTTACAATATAGAGACTTAAATGATTTCAACAATTGGATACTTAGTATTGGAAGTGGAACTATTACACATGGATATAGTATTGACGAAAACTTAGATCCAGACTCCATTATAGTCGAACTGCCAGAGGATTTATTGATAAATACAACGGGGAACAAAATTGAAGCTTTAATTCAATGTACATATCCAGATTTGAAAACAAAGTTTAATCACCCAGAATATCTCAAGGATAGAGTAATTCTAGCAACGACTAATGAGATTGTTGATGAAATCAATGATTACATGCTAAACTTACTACCAACTATAGACAAGGAATACTTTAGTGCGGATACTATATCACAATGTATAGACACTTGTAATGATGCTAATATACTTTACCCTACCGAATATCTCAATACTCTAAACGCAAATAATTTTCCATGCCATAGATTAAGACTCAAAGTCGGTATTCCTATAATGCTCTTGAGAAATCTTAATCAAAGTATAGGCCTATGTAATGGAACAAGGTTGATAATTACTAACTTAGGAGACAATGTCATAGAAGCTAAGATAATAACAGGGACACATAATGGAGAAACAACATATATACCTAGAATAAATTTAACAACACGAGGAAGTCGTTGGCCATTGACCTTATGTCGACGCCAATTCCCCATAAAAGTATGTTATTCTATGACTATAAATAAGAGCCAAGGACAAACTTTATCAAATGTAGGGGTATACTTAAAAAAACCAGTATTTACACATGGACAACTATATGTCGCATTATCACGAGTGAGAAATAGAAATGGATTAAAAATATTGATAGAAAATCAGGATGGAACATGTGGAAAAATCACTAAGAATATTGTATACAAGGAAATACTACAAATGGTTTAATCTGACAATCTCCAATTTCAGAGCGCGCCCAAGATTGCACTATCTTATATGTGTGTCAATATCTTAAATGTGGAGTTTAAGTCCCTGTGTACAAGGATGTGTGGAAACGCATCAACAGAAAAAGTATGCCTTGCTCGGACCAATTTCTCCAGGGTTATCTACGTGTATTGTACTGAACCAGCAGACATGGTTTACTGTCGACGATCCAAATGTTGTTAGCAAGATAAGATTTAATCCTGCATTTCTTCTAACGGAACTTTGATGTCAGCCATTCCTCAATACTGAGTACCAGTTAAATCTTATGGCCACATGTTCAGCATTTCCCTACTTTGCTTCAGCATTTGGAAATAACTTATTTAGTGCCTGCATGCATCCTTACTCACATTACTGGAGCATCACATTAGACTCTTGCAAATCAATTATGTCCGTGCAGGTAACAATTAACATCTAAGGGACACTCCATCGTTACGCACCAGTTATGGCCATTGCTATCAACATTCTAAAAGAAACCAACATCTGGATCTGGAAGTACTTCAGCACTGGCTCATTAGGATCCTTCCACCTTGGGTCTCAGGGAGTCTCAAGCTCTTGGACTGTTACTCAACTGGTATCTCTGTTTCACTATATGTTGGTCTCTTGTCATGTAAAGTTATTTTAATTATTTAATGCTCTTGGATTCTGAACACCTTTTGGCTAAATAAATCTATACAATGGGGTATCTTTTTCCAAAATTTGACAACTTCATATGTTAACTCATTTTGTTACGCTACATTACGTCACTCTTGACACATTCCACTATGCTGCATTTGCATATATTTTCACCTATCTTTAAAATAGGCACTGCCTACTCAAAACATTTGCTGAATGTTACAGTTTGGTTGCAGCCATAGCATCTCAAGCTACAGTAATTGTTCATAGTTGACTGCTCCATCATTCAATATAGGTCAGCCTTTGTTTGTTCTATTGCCGTTCTGTACGTGGATAATTAACTGTTAAATTCCCTGTCCTCCACTTCACCTTGTGTACTACTACTATTGCCTTACACACAAAAAAATTAAATTACATCCTTGTTGAGTATAACTGCCACTTCACAGTAATAGATACAAAGATAAACAAATAAACAGCTGGATTGCACATTCTGACTAAGGGTTGCCGCGCCATTTTTACTAGTCCTGGACGGAATCGGAATGTGCTCCTTTCAATATCACCGAAAACAATACGTGACCCACTCTTTATCTCGAGTATCTGGCCCATGATGAGGTGAGATTAAAATGGGTCCTATTTGGGAAGATGCCTGTGATGGTGTGATGCTGGGCCTTCCCGGCCCAGTCCAGCATAGCGTCTGCCGACGCCGATGCCACCACAGGGTTGACAATTCCACAGGTGGCCACAGTCCACAGGGGTGACAGGTCAGGTACACTGCATGGGAGTGGGAGCTGACGAAATTGCTAAGAAAAATCTCGAGGGGTTGACGGGATCAATCCTAGGATCCTTCCTCGTATAGTGATCTGATTTCCAAATCGATAAAAATGAAGCACCTGCAATTATTGGTGCTATTCAACCTAAATAAAGCTAAAGCAGAGAGTAGTTTACAATTTGAATGCGACCATACGTTCTGTTTCTCTTTCTTTTATTTTTATAAAATAAAAATAAAAATAAAAACGAGCTTGGGATTTGCATGAAGAGACCGAAAAAGAGAGAGAGGGGGGCAGAGAACGGAGATGCTAATGGCCATGGTGAGATACTGAGATCCAAAATTTTTATGATTCGGTTGGTTTCATTTGAAGGTTTGAATGCAGGCAGAGTTTGAACAAATCTTGCACAAACTTGACGACATGCAGTATATTCACATCAATCAACAAATGTATTAGACTATAGCCAAGCTACACTACGAACGATGCTAGTATTTTTTGAAGACTAGAAGATGATCAAGTGCATGGTCATCACAAACTCAAACCAGAAACGTCAGCCTTTGACTAGCCGTGCGTGGACGCCGACGCCGGCGACGAGATGTAGGGGTCGGACTGCACGAGGCCGTCGAGGAAATCGGAGAGCCGGTGCTCGCGCCTCCTGGCGGCGGGACCCGCGCCCTCGAGCGCGCGCAGCAGCGCCTCGGCCTTGGCCTTCCCGCGGGGGCTAGCGGCGCTGTCCTCGGCGAGCTCGCGCACGGTCTCCTCAGCGCCACCGACGGCGACGACCTCAGCCGCGGCCGCCTCGCCGCCAGCCACGACGAGGTTGAGCAGCGCGGCGGCGGCGTTCTCCCTCGCCCTGGGCGTGGTGGCGCCGCCCGGCTCGACGAGGTCGAGGAGGATGCGCACCCCGGACACCCACCGGAACGCCTCGAGGCACTCGGCGCACCCGGCCACCTGCGCAAGCACGGCGGTGGCGTCCTCCACGATGCCGTTCCGCGCGTCCGTCATCACCAGCGCGAAGAGCGCCTGCACGACGCCCAGGGAGACCAGCGTGGCGCGGCTGGGCGGGTACAGCGCCACGCCGAACAGCGCCTTGAGCGCGTCCTTGGTGGCGCGCGTGCTGGGCTTGGGCGACGCGCGGAGGAGCGCCACCAGCGCCGATAGCAGCGGCCGCCGCGCGCACACGGTCGCGCGGTGGGACTCCCCGCCGCAGAGGAGGCTGTAGACCACGGCCGCCGCGTGGTGCGCGGCGTGGCCGGACCGCAGCGCCGACGTCAGCGCGTCCAGCACGCCCGGCGCCGTCGCCACCTGGTCCCGCGCCGAGATGGAGATGTTGAGGAGCGCGGCGGCCGCGTCCACGGACACGGGCGACGCGTGGTGGAGCTGCGCGGCGAGGAGGGGCACCGCGCCCACGTCCGCCAGCGGCGCCCGGATCTCGGGGTCCTCCTTGGTGGCGAGGCGGATCTCGGACACCGCCGCGGCCCCGTCGCAAGCCGCGGTGGCGCCGCGCAGACGGCCCACCAGGACCCGTGCCGTGTGCGGCTTCACTTCCATCGCTGTCGGTGTCGCGGGACGGGAGGAGGATCGGGATCCGGAGGCGGTCGAGTTGCGTGCAGACAAGCGCGGCGGGTTCGGTTTTGGAGCTGTCTGCGGGAGCTTGGAGTTGAAGGCGGTTTTTGTTGGTTAGGTGGCGGATCGCAGCAGGTGGAGGAGCGCGCCGGGCCGGAACGCGGGACGAAGGCGCGTGTTCTTGAAGCCTTTTCGTTTTTCCCCCCCTGCTTCTGTGCCTGTGCTGTTATCATCTTCAATGGCTCGTGGCGTTGAACGTTTCTACGGCACTTCAACTTTCGGAGCGCACGCCGTCATGTGTTCAAACCTCTTTTCCCGTTTCCCTTCCTTTTGGCAAATGCTAAAGGAATTTTGAGCTTTCGGGACGCATTTGTTCCAAATAGTCGTGTTAAAAGTACATCAAATGGGATATTTTCAGGGGACGGATAATGATCTGTTTGCTTTTCAACTTTGAACTTTGAACGTGGTGATTTCTGACGGCAGGTGGTTGGGAAATCTAAGAGCAGGAGATGTGGAGGCATCAGGCATCCAATGATCCTAGGATCACTTCACACGGCTGCTATCCTCCACTAGTCAAGTAGTTGGACCGCCTAATCGTGACAAGGAAGCCGTCACTTGAGTAACAGGCCTGGTTTAGTTTGAGGTGTAATGTTTTTCCTGTCACATCATGTGTCACGTATGTGGGTGTTGTATGGGGGTGTTCGGATACTAATAAAAAAATAAATTACAGAATTCGTCAGTAAACCACGAGACGAATTTATTAAGATCATTAGCACGTGTTACAGTAGCACTTTATTGTCAAATCATAGACTAATTAGACTTAAAAGATTCGTCTCGTAAATTACACGCAATCTGTGTAATTAGTTATTTTTTAGTCTATATTTAATACTCTATACATGTGTCCAAATATCTGATGTGATAGGATGTGAAGTTTTGGGCTGGGAACTAAACATGGCCGCAACCGAAAGATACATGAACATGAACAGTAATTGTAGTACACAGTAAGTAACTGTCGATGTCAGCGTTGACAGTTTGACACCGTGCTGCAGCTGCAGTGTGCTCCGTAGTTTTTACCCGCTTGATCTTCGCGGCTGACCCTGATGTGACCAGTTGGGTTTTCACGAGTGGCCTGGTTCTATTAAACCAAACCGATGCGAGTAGTATTGTGTGTTCCCAATTTAACAGCAAAGATAACATGGTACTCTGTGATGTTCACGTGTTATTTAACTGACCGAGTCGGACGTAATGGGCAGGTTAATTTAACTAGGTAAGTGCGTTGCCAAGATTACGCTGCGAGTCATGATTGCTGCTGACAGAATCCATCCACCCTCTCTCTCTCCCACTGATCGCGTTTTGTGCGCGGGAGCGTGCCGTTTACATCGGCACCCGGTCACTAATAGTCGCCGCTAACTAAAGTCGTGCGGATACTTTAATTTGACCACGGTAATGGTAACAAAGTTCCATGGACGATTCCACTCCTGATGTTCGTTCACATGCATGGCCTTCTATTTGTGAATGACATAGTATACCAGAAGGACGCCTCACCCGTTGCTGCGGGAATCGCTGGTGAAATCATATTACTTATATTTACTAATATGATTAAATAAATATTATAATGCATGTTAGTGAATGATTTTAACATTATGTGGACAACTAAATATACGTTAGTAAATGATGTGGTTTGCTATTGTGAATAGTTTAAATGAAGACATAATGGCACGTATTAGTGGATGCTGATGTGGACACTTTGCGTGGTGAGATAGTTGAATGTGCTGATGTTCTAGTGAATGCTGATGTGGACACTTTGTATGGCAAGATCAATTACTAGTGGAGTTTATTTTTATAAGAGATATAGATAGATACATATATAATATACTTGCCTCTGGTAGCATTGGATATTAGCACGTGTATTAGCACCCGTTTGTTTTCCCTTAAGCCTATATAGCGACTCTCGTGGAACCCCTACTAATGTTCATGGCTAGTTGGCCTGATCCATAACAGCCATGGACGTCATGTGTGATGCATATGACGTCGGCCCCGATGTGTACATGTCATGTCTACCTAGGGGCGGAGCCAGGATTCAAACATAGGAGGGCCAACCCACCAAGGCACCATCATGGCCTCATGGGCCCTGGATGCCATGTGTCGGCAAAATTAAGCATACACATGTATAACCATACATCTCATATATATTATCGTATAAATTCAATCATAATGCATATGACAAAAAAAATGTAACATACGTGTCTTTGTAAGTCTCACCACTAAAAAGCCTCTCTCAGTACTCGCTGTTGATATAAGAAGAGTTATGACTAATCTTAGCAATCTATCGACCATGGGATAAATAGAATATTTACCTAATCTCACTAGTCCCTTTGTTAGATCAAATGCTAATACCTAAATTGAAGATAAAAATTTAAAAGGAAATCAACCATATACTTTTTTTAGATGAAAATCAACCATAGAATTGACAGACGTTTGTGATTATTGAAAAAGACATACAGTGAAAGGAATTAAGGAATAAACAAATAAATTACTATACAGTATTGTACCTTCACCTTGCCGCAATGGCTTGCAGAGTTACATGCTTGCTTCTGCAGTTTGCTTGCCTTGCGCTTTGCCTACAGGACTGCCGCGATGCCCTCTGCTGCTCTGGAGCTCTGCTGAGCTCTCCTGTTTGCATGGCGAGCTGGGAGATGAGTGCAGCACGACAGCAGCCGCGCGGAGCCGCGGAGGAGTCCTCGAGTCGATTCGCATTCACGGAACGGAGTAATTAGTAACGTGACTCCTACGTGCTGTTTGGTAGGTTCCAATGTAAAGTAAACGTTAATGAAATTAGTTCAAACTTACATCCCGCCGGTAACGTTTGTAGGCAATTATTATTTACATTTGCGTTACATTTCACTGCACCAAACAGCTCGCTAGTTTTCTCGGACCTAAGAGCAACTCCAACGGTTTTGTATTTTTTGTTTGGCAAAAGATGGAGTTTGCCAACTCTCAAATCAATATGGGGAGGAGAAAAAAAGGTTATCTCCAACGGTTTAGCAAAATTGACTTGCCAAAATCCAAAAAAGGAAACCCGGCGGCGCGGGAGGGAAGAGCGCACACGGGAGTAGTGCGTGAGACGGAATGCCAAGCCGATCGCGAGCTTGCATATATGCCAATCCATCCTAGGATTTTGCCAAGTTAACAAAAATGCAAAGCTCATTTGCCAAACCGTTGGATAGGAGTTTTGTAGATTTTTTTGCAAAAACAGAAATGCAAAGCCCATTTGCAAAACTGTTGGAGATGCTCTAATTACATGTGATTAAGGACTCCTATTAATAGACCCGGTGGACCATTCGGGGGTGGTGAAGGCCCCGGCGCGCACCCCCTTGTCTCCGCCGCTGTGGCTACCCATCGACAAAATGCCATTTAGAATAAATAAACTTTGGTATACCGATTGGCCCAGCCGAAGCATGAGCCCATCGCCGTGAACTGGAGGCCCTTTTAACGTTTCCAGCCCGTATCGTCGCCTGCTGCATTGGCGTTCCATTTCCATCCGCGTTAGCGCTCAGTGCCTCTGTAGCTTTTCGTGTCTTCCGCGGCACTGTACCGAGCAAATGGAGCCCGGCCCGAACCTGATGATTTTAGTCCGTTCACGAACCTTACTAGACAGGGCTAGGCACAGATCTCGCTGCCCAAAAAATTTTTCTTAGCCCGAAACACTGTTTCTTGCTATTTACAATGTAAAATGCGCTGGCAGCCCGTCCAGACCTAGACCCAAGTCTGGCCCGAAAAGTTTGGCCCGACCTGCCTAGTGGGACGGTCATGGGTGAGATTTTTTCGGTCCGAAATAACTAGGATAGTTTTGGCCCGTCCTGAACCCAGCCCGGCCCGCAAAATGCTTTTTTTTTACGTGGCACACTCACAACACCGTATGTATTTGATGACTACAGTTTGATAGACGTTTGTGTGTATTTTTGATAAAACATATTAGTCAATTTGGGGAAGTTTGATTTTTCTTATGAACCACAATGTAGATTTAGGCAGGATAAAACTAAAACGACTTACAAGAAAAACAGATAGGATATGTAGGTAGGTAATGGAACTGGAATTAGGAGCGATAGCTGCGGATCCAAAGAAAACCGAAGGCAACATCCTCGCCGAAAAAACGCTTGAGTTCTAGGATAAGGTAGTCTTTTTTGATGTATTCTGGGCATAATCAAATTTTGCATTGCGCGATAAAAAGCCTATTTGGAACGCAGGAATTTCATACGAAAAACACAGAAACAAAAAAAAACTCCATTCTAAACGGGGCCTAAACCTTTTGTCCTTTTATTACCACGGATGTCAGATAGACCCGAAACTTACTATTGAGAATCGACCTATTTACGGATTGTCAGATCTGTTTTCCCATCTCCAATCCTAACAAAGAGGCGTATAGAAGTTGTAGATGCAGACCGGTTTCCCTTCCCAATCCTCACGAACATCACACCGGAACGCACAGAACACAAGTATATGAGGGGAACCATTTCTTCATTAGTCCTTTCACATATACATCTGATCTTTTTATATAGATACCTTCACGGCATATATGGTATGAGCCTATTAGGGCATATATGGTATGAGCCCATCAATCCTCTAATTGAGGAATTCTTAACACTTACGAAAATGATCTAATATACGATATTTTTTAAAATTTATTAATTAATTTCTAGATGAGAAAATAAACTAAATTAGCTTTTTTTTAACAACACCACTCTCTTTTATTTAACAAGAAGAGTTGTAAGAGTTACATACAATGGCTGTGTTCAGTTCCTCAAAAAAGTACTACGCGAAAAAAAGATTCCCCGTCACATCAAACTTGTGATGCATGCATGGAGTACTAAATGTAGATGAAATCAAAAACTAATTGTACAGCTTGGTTGTACTTTGCGAGACGAACGTTTTGAACCTAATTAGTCAACGGTTGGACACTATTTGCCAAATAAAGCCAAAACATACTACAGTACTTTTTTTACCTTTTTCAGGGATCTAAACACACCCAATGTTCGGTGGACTCATCAAGAACCAAACACGCCGACATGTGTCGGATAGCACCACGAGCCGTGCCAGTGCCTATCTCTCTCTCTCCATCAGTTGGGCCAGGCGCTTCCGTACTGGGCACCAAGCCCGGAACCACATTCATTTCCTTTCGGTGAGATGAATTGAAAGGCCAGCCATGCTCACCAGCCACCCTGCAAGCCCAGCTGTGAACTGCCGGCAGCTCTTGTTGCGGTGTCCCGCTCGCGCAACAGGTGCCGCGCCCGCCAACCGGGACACGTCCGGACGCCACGCAGGCCAAGCCCACTGACCTTGAACTTGCACTTTCGTACGCCGGCTGCTGTACGCATGACGCACACGCACTGCGTGATTGAGCGCTCATTCAATTCAAGAGTACCAGGGAACATTCCCTGCACGGTCAGTGGCGGATGCAGAACATAATTAAGGGGAACTGATCTCTTCTTCTCTCTTCATTTTTCTTCTTTTCTTCACCTCTTCTTCCTCACCCTCTCCATACCTTCATTGTTGCACCAGCTGTAGGCGGACTGGAGCCCCCCAACCCCCATGTAGATCCGCCTCTGTGCACGGCGATGCATGCAATCTTCCTAGCTGCACTGCACCGGTGAGATCAAGAAAGAACGGTACGTAGATGTGTGTGTGGGCGGGGGGAAGACTTTTGCTATTTATTATTTGTTGACAAATTTTTTTACTAAATTTATTAGATTTCTATATGTTTGATTGTGCTTTAGGATTTCTGTTCCCTCTTCCCCACACCCCCACCCAAAAAAAGATTTCTCCTACAACTATCTACTGGCTCACATTTATAAAAAAAAACTGACAGATTTAACCACATAGAACCTGTTGACAAATAATTAGACACTTCCAAAAAAAATCTATCTTAGTTCTTGCTCATTCCAACTTTTAGTTCAGGCATGTAGGTTAATTTATTTTTGCTGACTGTTTATCTACTTTGTCATCTGTCTTAGAATAAATCGGCTTTTAAAGTTGTCCTAAATCAAGGCATTTAAAATTCAATCAAATTTGTAGAAAAAATCAATATTTATATCATCAAACTAGTATCACTGGATACACCACAAATTATATTTTTACAATCTACTTATTTAATGTCCTAAATGTTGCTATTTCTCACCGTGTAAAGTTGGTCAAATTTAAAATAGTTTGATTTAGAATGATTCTAGAAGTTCATTTATTTTAGGACGAAACGGAGTACTAGGAGTATGTGCTAGAAACCAAGAACTAATATAATCCCTCCATCACAAAAAGAATGAAAAACTTGCATACCGAGTAGTGAAGCAATCATAAGTTTGACTAGGTTGTAGAAAAGATAGTACCAATACTTATATCTTTAAATAGGTTTTTTAAAATATATTACATAACTATTTTAAAGTCGAATACAATCAAAACAACTCCTAAGGCCTTGCTTGGATGCGTATGTATTCATCTCAATCCATATGTGTTGAGGTGGATTGGAGTGTAAATTAACTAAATTTCATTCCAATCTATTCAAATATATGTGGATTGAAGTGAATACACATGCATCAAACAAGACCTAAGGTTAGTGTAGGATAGGGAATCACACCCACATGTATAGAGGACTTCATAAAAGAAATTCTCAAATATAATACTCCCAAAAAAAAGTGAGTATGCATGCATGTATGGAGCATGCAGATATTAGCAAGATATGTTATTTATAATGTTGCAGATACAATATGTGTCAACGGTGCATCACACCATATGTATGCGGACATTTGATCGGGTATGCTACCGTCACGTTAGTGGTCGTCTGCATTCGAGGAATTTCCGACCCCGTCACGCACACTGCACACGACAAAGGATACAATAACACACGCGTCTTTTGTTGCGCATTCCATCCAAAATGCACGGTACCGTGATGCATGCATGGTCTCCACCACAACACTTGTCAAGCTCCCGATGCCATGCCACTGCCGGCCGGCGCACTGCCGTCCGTAGTACGTACCTGTCACTAGCCGGCCAGGCGGCCAGCAGCACGTAACTGTCGCGGCCGCCGGCCATCACCGCCTCTCCCGAGGGCGCCGCTGCCGCTGCCGCAGCGCGTGCGCGTGCATCCTCGCCAGCGTGCGGCGGAACCTGGCGAGGTCGAGGGTGACGTTCTGGCCGCCGAGGTAGACGCGCGCCACGAGGCCCCACCCCTTGTCCCGCATCGCCTTCTCCGGGTCGGCCACCACCGCGTCGTCCGGCGCGTACTTGCGCGCCAGCGAGCTCTCGCCGGCGAGCACCTCGTACTGCTCGTACGCCAGCCCCATACGGGCGGCGGGGACCCCGAAGTCCTCCCGCGCGATCGGGGACACCCCCAGCGGCGCGATCTGGGTGAGCGACGCGCGCCCCGGCCGCAGGAACAGGAACTTGGTCAGGTCCGCGCCGTGCACGCCCACCAGCGCGTCGCAGGCGCGCAGCGACGCGTACCACGACGAGAGCGGCCGACCGTCGGCCGTCTCCAGGATGTCCACGTCGAACCCCACCGACGACGCCAACCGCGCCACCGCCGCCTGGTTCTCGATCACTCGCGTCCCCTTGCGCGACACGATCCCCAACCTTGGCCGGCGCTGCTGTACTGTCGTCGTTGTGGTCGTCTCCCGTGGCGGCTTCTCGTACGCGTCGGCGAGCATCTGGTGGAAGTCGACGATAGTCTTGTTGTCCCGGAGCCTGGCGGAGTCTACGATGAGGATGCCGTGGTAGCGGGTCCCCACGACGGCGCCCGGGAAGCAGTGCGTGCGCGTGTCGTGGAGGAGGTCAACCACGTGGTAGTCGGAGAGGCCGGAGATGACCTCGCTGAACATGCCGGCCCACCAGGGGTTGTACGAGAGCACCCCGAGCACGACGCGGCGGCGGAGGTGCTGCACCGTCAACCAAGACGGCAGGAACCCGTCGTTGAACGCGTGGAACAGGTTGCCGGTGTATCCCCCCGCGGACATGATGAGCAGCGGCGCGTCGTGCCGGACGTCGCACCGGTGCTCCTCCTCCTCCGGTCGCCGCGGCGCCACCACACGGAGCCGCACCTCGGGGACCTTGTCCATGATGAAGCTCTCCCACTTCCGCGGGTAGGGCCGCACCCTCTCCTCCTCCTCCGACGTGCCGTTTGGCGCCTGATGATGCCGGTGCTCGTGCTCGTGCGGCGGGAACAGGAGGAGCGACAGCGACGCGGCGTCCGTGCGCACGTCTCCGGCCATGAAGCACACGTCGGTGTGCACGCTCGAGCGGTCGCAGCAGATGGTGTGGTCGCGCATGGACGAGCACGGGGAGTCCACCTGGTTGTCAAGCACCACCTCACGGACGCGGCCGCCGTCGCCTCCGGCATTGCCGCCGCCAGAAACGCGCTGCCGCAGCGGCACCGACGACGAAGAGGTCGTCGTCGGCGCGAAGAGCCCGACGTTGATGCTGTACCCGTACGGGCTGATCACGAGGACGCGCGGCGCGTAGAGGAGCACGCAGAGGACGACGGCGAGCACGAAGAAGAACTGCACGAACCCCCACCTGCCCGCCTTCTTTCCGCCCGCCGCCGCGACGTCATCGTTGTCCATGCCGCCGATGCCCTTCGAGACGGGCAGTTTGGCGGAGGCCGCCATGCCGCGCTCCGCCGGCCGGTCGGTGTGGAATGGAACGGACGCGATCGAACTCGCTAGCTAGGTCGTTGTGGCCGCCGGCATTTGTCTCACTCTTGCGTCGGGCCGGGGTTATAAGGACTTGCCGAGGGAGACGATCGAGTCGTCGCACAGGGACAGGGCGACGTGACAAGGAGAGACGCGGCGGTGAAGAGTCTGCGGATTGACGAGGGGAAGGACTATTTCCATAGCCGCTAGCGTCAGTTTCAGCTTCTGCTGGCAGACGTGCGCCGTTTTGACACCTGCAGCCGTGCATCTTCCAGTCTAGTCCTGCTAGTAGTAGTAGTAGTACAAAGCCAGCTTTATTTGACACGTCAATTAGGTTGGAGCGCGTGGATTAATTCAAGTCTTTCCAGGTTCAGAAAAAATGGTGTAAAATTCATTGCTGCTAGCTGGTATGGTATAAGCTATAGCACGCAGAGAAAATATTTGTAATACAGCACATGCATACTTGTTTATGGATGCATAGCATAGGTATGCGTCATTATCTTCAACCGACGTACGTAGGCCAATATAATTTTGTGCAAACTTGGGTCAATAATTGATTTCTTGAATTGGTGCTTTTGCACATGTCACTGATTAATTAGTACTAATAAATCATTTCATATATGCGGTCGCAATATATTCCTTCCGGTCATGGGTATTTCGGGTCTGTTTCAACTCCGTACAGCTAATAGTTAGCTGCTAAAAATTAGCTAGGATCATGTTTGGTTCCTCAGTTAATGAACCAGCTAATGTTTTACCTGCCACCAAACTACACAGTTAACTATTAGCTGGTTTCTCCTAGGTAAACCATGTGGATCCCAAACGGGGCCTTAATATACTAGACAATGATAGAGTCTCTAAGATTACACGTTGGTTTAATTTAAAATATTTTTGTTATAATAGTAGCTAATGTCTTATCTACCACCTAACTCGTTAACAATTAGATATTAGCTGGTTTTTCCCATATAAGCCGTGTGGAACCTTAATATACACGGCAATAATAAGGTCTCTAACATTATATGTTGCTTTAAAAGATGTTGTTATTATAATATCTTTTATAAGGTCCAATTAGTTTTTACTATTCTATGGAAGCATATTTTTTAAGAAAATAAAAACACTCACACGGTTTTATGCGTTTTCACATTTAAGATTTTATATAAAAGAACTACTGATAGCCAGAATTCCAAAAGTTGGATCGAACCTGATTGAAGGAAAGTAGGTGTAGACAGCCAGGGGCGGAGCCATGATTCAAACATAGGGGGGCCGACCCACCAAGGCACCATCATGGCCTCATGGGCCGTGGACGCCATGTGTCGGCAAAATTAAGTATACACATGTATAATCATACATCTCATATATATTGTCGTATAAATTCAATCATAATGCATATGACAAGATAATGTAGCATACGTGTCTTCGTAAGTTTCACCGCTAAAAAGCCTCTCTCAGTACTTGCTGTTGATACAAGAAAAGTTATGACTAATCTTAGCAATCTATCGACCATGGGATAAATAGAATTTTTACCTAGTCTCGGTAGTCCCTTTGTTAGATCAAATGCTAATGCCTAAATTGAAGATAAAAATTAAAAAGAAAATCAACCATAGAATTTTTATTGAGACGAAAATCAACCATAGAATTGACAGGCGTTTATGATTACTGAAAAAACAAACAGTGAAAGGTATTAAGGAATAAACAAATAAACTACTATACATTATTGTACCTTCCGCTTGCAGAGTTGCAGGCTTGCTTCTGCAGTTTGCTTGCCTTGCGCTTTGCCTGCAGGACCGCCGTGATGCCCTCTGCTGCTCTGTAGCTCTGCTGAGCTCTCCTGTTTGCATGGCGAGATGAGAGACGAGTGCAGCACGCCAGCAGCCGCGCGGAGCCGCAGAGGAGTCCTCGAGTCGATTCGCATTCACGGAACGGAGTAATTAGTAAACGTGACTCCTAATTTTGTCGGGCATAATCACTGGTGATTAAGGACTCCTGTTAATGGACCCGGTGGAGCATTAGGGGGGCCAGGCCCCTGCGCCCCCGTCTCCGCCCCTGTAGGCAGCTGCTAATAATAAATGTTTTCTAAACTAGGTATACATGGTGACAAATAAGAAACAGTTGTTGGCTTGTAGCAATTTAATTTACAGAGGTTGATTCAACAGTGCATGCCTTTTACTGAAAATGGGCAACCAATGCAAGAAATGAAATAGAGAGGTGGACTCATGCTAGTATAGTACTATTGGATGAGAGCGTCATACAACTATACAAGACGGGAAGCAAATAATGGTCGGATATGCACAAGAATAGTAGCACGAAGTATATAGAGCTACAAGTGCACAGTGTGGTTGGTGCTTGGTCCCTCTCGATCTGTCAACAAAGCTCATCTCGATCGATCTCCATGTTACAGGCTCCTCTTCGTTCATTCCTCTTATTCATTCTTCAATGCGTTGTGGTTGTGGCTCCACTTACAAGTGCAAAGTTAAACGTCTCCTGGATGGACATGATTCATAGTACGTACATCCGCCGAATTGCCAGGATACGGACAGAGTCAAATGCATGCATCCGAAAGGAAACAAAAAATTGGTTTGCATGTAACAGTGCGTAGCCTTTGAGCGGTTTCGGCCATTCTTTGTACTTGTATATTGCTTACTTCTTTCTTAATGCAATGATACGCACTCTCGTGCATATTCGATTAAAAAAAAGTGCGGCCTTAGTTTGATATCGTGGATTTTAGGTGTGAATGTAAGCTAGAGCATGTTGATTTGTACTCGAAGCATGCATTTTCCTAACTTTGCTACAATGACCAAAAAAAAAGTTTGGCATACAAAACGATCAGCGCGTACCAGTCTTTTTCCAACCTAACGATAATCGTGCCGATCGATGGACTTGGATTCCTTGCATTGAGAATTTGAGAGTTCCAGGAAATAAAACACGCGCTCTGAGTTAGGCGAACGAACTGGAACAATTGGTAGCTCGCGTGAAGAGTACGTCTCGATCAATGCAAGTCACCGCGCGCGCGCGGTCTATCTGCCCGTCCATCGCGCGCCCGAAATCGATCGCACGCGCGGCGGCCTCTCCTATGCAGTGCATCGAGAATGGCGCGTCGATAGATTGACCAATCAAAGCAATGCAACGCAACGCACGTGACGGCTCTGGCCGGAAACTACATGTAACCAACGAACCCAACCACCCGGGTATCTCCTCGTTGCTTCGCCGGCGAGACACGTACGTACACGGGTGCGTTTGCCGCCTCGCATCTCGTCTCTCTCTCTCACACACAACTAGCTCCTCGATTATTCGATTCTTTGCATTGCTACTTGGATTGATTTGACCCTTTAATTTGGCCGGCATCCTGTCGTATTGTATCGCATCGCATGCAGCTGCTGCGTTGCGTCCCTAGTACGTGAACGAACAAACTTGACCGATATATATATATATATATATATATATATATATATATATATATATATATATATATATATATATATATATATATATATATATATATATATATATATATATATATATACACACACACACACACACACACACACACACACACACGTGCCACGCCCTGCTTGATACTCCGTCTGTTCTCTTGTATTTTAACTTTTTTAAAAAGTCAAAACATCTCAAATAGGTATATACTATAAAATAAAAATATAAATTTGATTAAATTTTAGAGCTTTGCCTCTCTAAAAAGAATTAAGATGGTTTATAATTGGGATGGAGGGAGTACCATACATACTATGTATACAACTTTGATTTGACAGGTGGCTGTACACGTACTTTAATTAATTCGTGACTCTTAGCTTGTGTGCCGCCTCTCGTCGTGCTACATACTGCACCGATGCATGGAGCATGCATGCATGTCGTCGTTGTGGTCCTGTGCACACGCAAGCCTTTCGCGTCTGACAGCTAGCTAGCTGTTTCGCATGCAAGTTCAACAAGCACAAAGTAAGCCTGTACGTGGAGTATTTGATAGTGAACACGACGCAAGCATAGCATAGCTATAGCTACGTACTCCGTACATGACAACTCATGTGTTGGCAACGCGGCCCGCAGCTCTGTATCTGGATCTGGCCATTTGAGACGTCATCGGCCCACAAAAAGGAGCATGGAGTCATAGTCACACAGACAGGCTATAGTTGGTGTGGAAGATGACAAAGCAAACAAGAGATGAGATGACAAGGAAGGAGACAGCGACGACGGTAGTAATATGCAATGGCCGGCGGGTGGCGGGTGCAGACTCTGTGTCTCTCTCAACTGCAATCGAGATCAGGCTCAAACTGAAAGAGACTGCTCTGTATATATATACACATGTCCAAGCCATGGAAAAGTTGCTGTCGCCCAGCAGTAGTGCAGTGTGCAGTGCTTTGGGGTCGTCGTAGACGCACATGACAGGGCTAGCTAGCTACTTCATGGCTCGTCTTTATTCGATCGAGTTGGCTGGGCGACGATTATTTGTTGTAGCCAGTGAGTGGCAAGAAGAACGAAGAAGCAAGGAATCGAGTACAGCTAGCTGCATGCTAGCGGTGGTTAAGAGCCAAGTACTTGTACGCAACTGCCAACCTGTGGACAAATTCACAAATGTTGATGCATGCCAAACTAATGCTGCTCGCCTTAGCTTGTTAAGTTCTGGGAGAAGAGAACGTACGTACGTGCCAATGCAAGCCTGCAGGAATTGAAGACCGTGTAATTGTTCATCAGGTAGATGAGCCACGCACTGCCAGAATCTGGGTACATACGTATACTACCTGTGTGTGGTTTGAATTAGCAGGGTGCTTGCCAAACTAATAGTTTCCACATCATATCTGCCAAACCTTTCTACTGGCAAACCTGGGCATCGATCGGCCCGGTCACGTCGGGATGAAATCGAAATCCTTGACGTGGTTTTGCAACTTCACAATCGTCGTCGTCGTCTCAACGGTTGCTGGCCTCTCGCTCCTGGCCGGAGCTGCCTCGGGGCCCTGGAAGGCTAGCTGGGATTGAGATTGCTGCCTTGCATGTGCTCAACCAATTATGCAAAACACCCCATACATTGGCGTGAGAGATACCGGGGGCTTCAGTCCTTCAGAATTAGCAGCTAATTAAACTAATCATCCCCGCTTTTGTGACGAGGAGGCTTCAAATAGCAAGCAAAGCATGTCTTGTATCGACTGATGTTTGATCTCCAAGCGAATTTTAATATGGTTCGCTGTATAAACATGATCTATCAGACACGGCTGCACATTCAGAGCGACTGCACGGTGACGAGTGGTAAAGCTAGCCATGGAGGATTACTGGTTGGTGGCTATATATCATCACCACTTGGAGCTCGCGATCACAACAGTAAGGAAAAAGGACTGGACACAGTTACTGTATCATCCAAGACTCCTAATTACCTAGACCGATTCGGCAAACGCAACAACGACGCGTGCCGTTGTAGCTTAATCAGATCTTGCTCAAAAAAAAATCTCAATCAGATCACCGACAGGATGATGCAAGAAGCAACTTCTTTGACTTGGATTGTTTCCGAGTATACATATATACCAAATGAAAATAAGACCATGGGCCTCAAATGCGACCCGTTCCATGCTTTGTCCTCGTTCCATGTGCATAACCGTCATGGACCTACTTCAACGAGCTCTTAAACCACTCATAGAATGTCTCTTAGTACAACCATATGTGCACCCTTGCAACTTGTTGGATACAATACCCCTACATCGGGGCGATAGATACCGGCTTCAGAGTTGCTGGCTAATTTCTGCTTTTCTGATGAGGAGGCCGGAGATAGCATGTATGTTCATATATGATCAGCTGTGTGATTTTATTTTATTTATTTTAAATAAAAAATCAACTGTGTGAGACCTCTCCGATCCAAGCAAATTTTAATATGCAATGGCTCGCCATATAAACATCTATAATCAGATGGTTGCATATTCCAGAGGGCCTGCACGGTGCCGAGAGTGGTAAAGCTAGCCATGGAGGATTTAATATCGGTTGGTGGCTATATCATATATAATCACTTGGAGCTCGGTCACAATTCACAACCGTAACGAGAAAGGAAAAAAAAGGACTAGACACAGTTATCATCCAACAGACTCCTAGCAGCTAGCGAGCTACGTACGAGGAGTAGTCGTTAGTGGTTAATCTGATGGCAACAAACGCAACAAGACATGCCATTGCAGTTCAATCAGATCACCGACAGGATCAAGCAAGAAGAAAATTCTTTGATTTGGAATGTTTCCTAGTATATAGGGAGAAAAGAGCATGGACCTCAAACACGACGATGCTTTCATATCTCATCCAGTTATGATATACTTTAATTATTACCAATTTGCTCCATGTACATTTTCACCATAATTTCATAAACTAACGCCCACTTTGCATTGCACCATCACGTGTGTTAGTCATGTTTATTTTAGCCTATCTTCGACGTGTTTATATGAATATTACTAATTCAAGGCATCTACGTTAATTCTTATGAGACACACTAAAAAAATAAATTCAACATATTTTTTTACAAATATAAAAAATATTTGGTCTTCGATTTAATAATACTAGCTATTGGATCTACCATGTTTTTTTTTAAAAAAAAATTAACCACGTATGCTATATGAAAAGATACATAAAGTAAAACAGTGTATTTGTATCCATAGTTACTCACCTCTACTCATTAAAGATAATACAAAGTAACCCATAAATTCTTTTTTAAATATTCATATCTATCATAATAAAAAAGAATAATAAAAATGAAATCTTGGATATGTATTTAAGGAACCTACCTTTATAGTTATAAAAATAAATTAAAAATATCATCCAAACCTATGTCTAAATATCAATATAAATTATTATAAAAATTAATTTAATAACCACAAATTACTGCAAACACATGATGGATATGTGCCCATGTGGATGAGTGATGAGTGATTGTCAAGAGATGATCAAGCTTTGGTTTAGTGTGTTGAGATTAACCATGGCGTGAGTAGTGTGTGTAACATGTCTCTTGTCTTGTGATATGCAGGTGTTGAGCGTTGAGACGGTCGACGACAATGGAAAAGGTCAAGTGAGTTCATGTCGATAGACTAGAAGTGGTGAAGGATGGATATAGAGGCTTGGACCAAGGGAACGAGGGGCGGAGGATGAACCGTGGACGGCTAGCACTAGCAATGTCATCGACAACCAAGTTTACATGTGAGGATGAAAGTGTAGACTGTGTTTACCGAAGTCAAGACGGCGATTGACCAAGTCATGGCGAGGGCGCGAGCACTTGGGGATCAGATAGTTGAGGATGAGCAGGACATGCGTCGAGATCTCGCGCGACACCAAGTGGGTTTGGCAGTTTGGGCCTCAAAACCGTGGGCGATAGGTTTGCCGAGTTTGGGCCTCAAAACCCAGAGAGGAACTCGGCGCGGGGGGGGGGGGGGGGGGGGGGGGGCACGTGCCATCATCAAGAGCTTGCACTGAGGCAAAGTCTTTTCATGAAGGGATCGTGGTCGTCCGATGCAAGGAACTCAACTTGGACCATTTTGCACCCTATGATTAAGTGGTTCATGAAAAATATCTAGAGATATTCTTGAAATGTGTAATAGCCGTATAAAATAGAGGCTGCCCAAGATAGCCATCTTTCCCACCTAGTCATTTGCTTAGGCTAGCCAAGGTTAGTTATATATAATATACTCCTATAGATTGAGCATGCCATAGTATCATAAAACTAGAAATTTAGTGTGCGATATATCATAAAACTAAAAGATTGACTAATCGAAGATTGATAGTTTTTTTATACATTGATTTTCATGCATCTTTTTATATATATTATACTTCTATATATCACACACTAAATTTGTAGTTTTGTAATACAATTTCTTAAATATGTATTTTTTAAAATGTTGGTGTGTTAAATCTGTAGTTTTTTATACAACTTCTTATTGTAGCCTTGTGGTAATTTAGTCAAACAATTAGTTCTATGAAATTTACTTGTGAATCTTTTAAAAAACATTGTTCTTTTTTGTTAATATACTTCTGTATTTTTAAATTGTTAGGTCAATATCTATGTACTATCGACAAAAGTGTGATCAAAGTTACAATTTAGGCTCGAGGAGAACCCATCATCCAATGCGGTATTATTGTCGTTTGCAAAGCTAGATTTGTGTATGTAATAAAAGATACGGAAGGAGTAGAATAGAAGTGAAATTTCGATATGGACAAATATCAACCCACGGAACCAATTTCATCTTCATAATGATATTCTTAGTATTTACTACAGTCTCAAGAGACAGTTTGACCTTACTAAAGTGAATGCGATTAAAGTTTGAGAGGAAGGTCGCAAATCATTACATAACGTTTATGTGTATGAGGGTGTGTTAAAGACATAAAAACTCTAGGGACTATTTATACTGCTGATAATGCAAAATTAACCCTCAAATTTGAATTTTAGTTCGTGCTTCTAGTTATGAAATGTTTTTAATTTACTATTAGGTAATTTGATGCACATCTATTCAGCATCATCACCAACACAGCAAGCGACATGTCAGAATTAATTTGAGAGGGGGCTCCTCCCTCTTCAATATCCAGAAAAGGTGCTCCTTGGTGATCTCCTAGGTCACCGTGGCGGTTTCTTGCTGCTCCTCCCTTCCAAATCCTCCTACTTTTCTTGCTTAGGTGTTCTAGAGAGAGATGGAAAGCAAGAACAAGAGAGAGAAAGAGCGAAGAGAGTGAATGAGAGAGCGAGGGAGTGACGGGTGTGCTTGCTAGTGGACTGATTCCATGAAATGGAAACATAAGTGCAGGCAAGTGGGACCAATGTGGATTAGAGCTTGACACCTACACATCTGTGCATGTTGTGTTCTATCAGACCGTCCGGTCGTATGCATCGGACCGTCTGGTGGTGTCGTGCAAGTGCAGAATGAAGAAGTCCAAATGCATGCATCCATAGACCGTCAGGTGGAATCCATCGAACCGTCCAGTATGACGTTGCAGTTGAAGGGACCATGATATCTAGGGGAATAAATTAGGTAACTTAAAAACTATTTCTAACTATAGTATCTCATTTCAACCTAAGCAAAACCTATGCAAAGACAAACTAATATCTAGGTGTGCAACTAAAATCTTGCTAGGTGTGTTACTATCTCTACCGCAAAAGAGCTATGCAACCTAGGTTCCAATCCTTCAACTAGCTTATTAACTAAGCTAGGAAAGTAAAGCACACAGCCAAGGTATATAATTTAAATGCGGAAGCTTAACTGAGATAGAGATGCAAACTCCCGTCAACGACTCCGGTGTTTTTACCGAGGTATCTAGAAGCGCACAAGGTTCATCCTAGTTTCGTTGGAGCCCCTCGCAAGGGCCAAGCTCTCGGTCAGGTAACTCCGTGGATATAGCATCGGACCTTTCCCCACGCGCAAATGGGTCCCTGAAATGCCTCTCCCGGACCATTCCCCGCCGTCTTCACTATCGAGCTTCTGGCCGAAACACCACGGGCTGAAATGCCGCGGCCACACCACAAACGCGGTTGGTGTGGTCTCGCAAGACTACAAGCCCTGCAAAGTACAAACATGGTGCACGCAAGCACCTTCTTCTTTCAAGGTATGCAAACCTCACTAAACACTAGGTCTAAACCTAGAGCAAGCGTAATTAAGCGGATCTAACTAGCCTAAGCACTTCGTAAAGCACCTACACTAATCACCTAATCTTCTCTTAAGCACTAGTGGTGGTTACATCACTTGGTGAAGTGTCTCACCAAATCTTCAGCACACTCCAACTTCTCCAAAATGACCGGACATGGGGGTACAAATAGCCTCCCAAAAGAAACTAGCCATTGGGAACTTAGCACACATTTGTGCGTGTGCATCAGACTTTCCGATGCCCATCGGACATTTTTTGTCAGTGTCCGATGCCCTTCTAGTTGACCGTTGAAAACTAGTCGTTGCCTACCGGCCGTTGGCGCGCTCATCGGACGCTGATCCTATGTCTGATGCAGTCCATCAGACTTGTTCGATGCCTACTGCGCCTCTCTGGAACCTCTCTATTTGCCATCGGACGCTGGCACCGATTTGTCCAATGCTTAGCTGTTCATAGTGTTCGATGCATACTATGCTACCTTTGCTGATGAGCAGTGGCAACATTTTGTTTGATGCCCTCCCCCCTTTCTTTGTCCGATGCAATGCAGAACCCCTTCTTCTCTTTATTTCTTCATGATCTTTGCGTCCGACTTGGTTCCATCTTCGTGTCTTGGACTTTTGCATGTCTGCTATAGGTCTTCAACAATGTTTCTAATGTCTCGCTTGAGGTGTTGATCATCCGAATCTCCACTTTGCTTAAGTCCAAGCTACTTTTGCACCCTTTGAACTATATCAAAAACACTAGCAAATGATGTTAGTCTAAATGGTCGTGTTGATCATCAAACACCAAAATCCAAACTAAATGGGCCAAGGGTCCAGTTTCCTTACAACAGTGCCTAGAAAATGCAGAACTTGTATGCAAAGTTTTTATAGAACCGAGATCCAAATGCCAATGATGCTCATCATGATGAAGATTATGTAGTTGGCACGACCGGGAGGTTGTGGCTGCTTGCAATTGCATCTCCTCCTAGTCTTCATCTTCCATCTTGTCCAGCTGCTTCTCCTGCAACGCCTTTAGGGCCCCTTGCTGAGCCAGCAAATCGTGACCCTTGTTTTCCACAAACCAAAGTTGTCACTGCCAACAAACTTCACCACTCTCGAGCCTCCACCTCTTCTCTCGGCTCGTAAGATCCTCAAAACAATCGTACAACTATAATACCAATTGTTGTGATACCGGTAACTAACGCGGAAGCGATTGCTTGTATCTACCTATGCAAGATGCTCATGGGAGATCACACAAGACACTAGAGACACGATATTTGGTAACGAGGTTCGGTAAAAGCCTATGTCCTCGGGACATGCTTATGCCAAAGCCACCGGCACCCTTCGACGAGCCTAACACTTTGTGTTGCTTCTCACTCGTGGTGGATTACAAGTGCAGCCCCCTCCTCCTTTATAGAGGGGCTAGGTTACAAGAGCCTACCTAACCCTATACTGGTAAATTATAACACAAGTTCACTGTAACCACCCCTTTTAGTATAGATAAATATTTGACATATTTCTAACATATATGAGGTTGCCTCACTTGCTTGAGAGTGTTGCAGAAAGAGTGTTTATACTCCCTCTGCCTTCTTAAGATCACGTACAAAGTTAGGATAGACACTTTAGTTTATCTTTGAGGTTTAAGCTAGACTTTAGCTTATCCTTTGTGTGGTTTGAGTCATGTTGGTCTTGTATCTTGACAATCCAGAGTGTTTGAGGTCAGTCTGTTGAGGGCGTGGACCGTGGATGCCTTCCCGATGTCGACCCTTCATTCTTCATCTTCGTTTTGCACATGGAGTAGCATCGTATTGATGTGTGAAAGGACAAGAAGACACCTCTGTTTGGAGAAATGGATGATTTTACGTTTGCGTCACTCGGCCGTTGGACTCCGGGATTTGTTTATCCAAAACCGTCTAGTTCGTTTTACCGTAGAACGATATTGTATTATTTCTATAAAAAAAATCTTCATGAGGGTTATACTTTTGTAATTTTTATTTTTATAAATTCAACAACAACAACAACAACAACAACAACATAGCCTTTTGTCCCAAGCAAGTTGGGATAGGCTAGAGATGAAACCCAAAAGAGACGAGAAACAATTTTTATTTTTATAAATAAATGTATTAAAAAAATTAAAAACGTTAGCCACGCCATACAACCGAAGTACTCCGCGTCAGTATCATCGCTACATGATGGCTAAGGTAGACATCGAGGATAACTAACTGTACATAAGACCACCCATCATCTGTAGTTAGCAATAATAACGTAGCGAAGCAAGGGTACAACTAGTGTGTGCTGCACACTGAACAAACTCTTCTAGTGTATACATAAAACAAAATAGCTTAATGGTCTTCGATTCAGAAACAAGCTCAAACAGGTTCATCAACACATATATACAGAACAAAGAGAAGGAAATGGAAATGCTCTACGTATATCGGTACTCCTTTCCATTGACGATTTTAACTTTGGGGCGGCTGCGTTTGCCTCACCTTTGAACACGTGGCTTACCCACCATGGCACCATGCCACCAAGCTCAGCAGGGCACCAAAATGCCTTGGGCACTGGCCAACTGCGATCCAACAATTTGCACACGATGTAATGTCTGTGGCAGAAGTTCAAGCATGCACGACACTGAAACTCCACAGTTTGAATATGATGATGTATTTCAACTTCAGAATACCTGTTTGGACGAACACTCTTATCTCCAACAATAGTCCAGTCTAGCAGGGCAGCAGATTGATAATAACTAGCATGGCCTACTTCAGGAACAGACCTGTCAAACGTATCAAGGATTGATTTAACCAAAAATCATGGTTGAAGCAACCTGCTTTAACAAGATTCTAAAACGAACTGTTCAAACTAGTCTTGCAGCCAAGTGCACGCTCTAAGCCTGAACATGTTAAATAAAAGCCACTTAATTCCAGAAGGAAATCCAAACATACCGCTTTGTCTTAAAATATGCCAAGACATCAAGAATCGCATCCCATGATAGGTACGGAGGTCTAGTGACTAGAGCAACATTGTAATGTAAATTATAATGTTGTAATGTCCCTTCCCTGATATGTTTGGTTGGAAGCAACACTTTAATCTGTAAAATGGTGTAGTAAACTTAAGCAGTACCATACTACAAGAATAAGGATCAATAAGAGTAGTTAGTAGAACCAACCCTTAAGTCTTCAAGAATCTTCTTGTCATCAACAAAATCTGACAGTAAGCTAGCTGATGTCAGAATACTTGTACATCCATTCCATTCAATAAAAAAACCCGTGCATGCAAAAATCCTTTTTTTTCCCTGCATATCACATTGGCTATTAGTTAGTGATAAACAAATATAAATATGAAACAGTTAAATAGCACATTATTGTAAAATCACCATAGCATGAAGCAAGTGCAACAGTGTTTTGAGATATGTTACAAGAAACTGTTTCACTGAGTTCACTCCAGACACCACCGCCATATTTGTCACCAAAAGTATCTTCAAAAGTATTAACTAAAATCATGCCATCTGCTTGAAGATACATAGTATAATTAGCTGACAAAGGTGCAGCATAGCTGTAAAAAGAACATATGAAAAGTCAGAAATTTCACAACTGTTGACTCACCAGACATATCTATTGGTGGCTTTGGATAACCTGAGAAGTCTAAATCCTCAAATGGATCATCACTAAGAACATCACTATTTCCTGGTGCAGTAAAGTCAAGTTATTGGAACTGACATATGCTAATACTGACTAGTGACTATCATATAATAATCACCACAAAACTCAGTACATAATATCCAATTGTAAATTTTAGAATCTGATGACAGCCTGAGCAACAAATCAGAAGTGGTTCTGCATGAAAATACCCATAAACAAAGTGTAACAGTGTTACTTGATTAACAGTGTTACTTGATTAACACTAACATATGAAAGTATCAAAGTATAACTGTAACAGGCGGTACTCATTATGAATTACAAATGTAAAATCATTTGATCCATGACACAAGTCACCGAGTTAATGAAACGATATGGGACAACTGTAGCTGCTCAAATAAAGCTGTAAAAACCATGTGCAGAAATAAAAGGAAGAACCAGCAGACCAGAAATCAATGACTTGGTTGTCTTTCCTCCACTGCAAGTTCTTTTCTTCTCCGAGCTTCTTGCGAGATCAGTCCTCTTAATATTCAAGCTTGTGAGATCATCAGTTCTTTTATTCTTCTTCAAGCATCTTGTTAGATCAGCACCACTGTTCTCAGGTACCAGTGTCTCACCAGTACTGAAGCAATTTTGTTTTTTTTTTTAAGAAAAGGCAAAAATGTGGGTCAAAACCAGTAAACCAACACTGCAAAATAATCACACCTATTAATTCAAGTGCCCTAATAAAGGTTTTATGTCAAGGATGATGGATCTTGACCTAACACAAACTTTAGTATGAGGCCCAAAATCAACTTAAAAGCTAAACTAACAAAAAAAAGTGAAATACCAACTTTGGATTTTCCTGGTGTCTGTGATGCACTGGATGTGAGAAGAGCTTTCTTGTGGACGGCGTTGGACAAAGTCAGCGGAGCTCAGTGCCTGATAGCTTGGGAAAACGTATGTCAGCCCAAAGAGGATGGAGGGCTTGGGATCAGATGCCTCAACACACAGAACGCCAGTCTACTTCTGAAGCTCATTCACCGCCTACACCACCCTGATGGCTCCGCCTGGGCAACTTGGGTAAGAGGGCAGATACATATGGACTCCCTGCAGGGTGATCTAGCTGGGACGCACTGGGAAGCACTTAGGAATTTACTGCCAGCATACCAGCACATAACTAGAGTCAACATCAGAGATGGGCGAAGCACTGATTTCTGGAAGGATACTTGGTTAGATGAGGCACCTCTGGCTACATGTTTGCCGGCCCTCCACAGCCACTTTGCTGGACATGGTACTTCTGTCCAGGAAGTCTTATCGGCTCCATTGAGGTCACAGCTTCAGCGCTGCCTAAGCTCACGAGCAGCCGAGGAATTGGAGAAATTGACGATGATGCTTCAGGACATAGTCCTTAGCAATGCACTGATGACAGGATATGCTTCTTTGAGGATGGCCACAAGAAGCTGCTTGCAGGAATGATATACAGGGCGTCTTTGAGGGGAGACAGTACGTGCCCGTCGTACCAGTTTGTCTGGCATAACTTTGCCCCCCCTCGGGTTAAGTTCTTTGGATGGCTCCTCACTAAGAATAGGATCAATTGCAAAGCTAATTTGATGCAGAAGAGAGTGCTTTAGGAAGACAACTGCGATATATGCCATCAGAGCTCCGAAACAGCTGACCACATAATCAGGGGCTGTCCCTTTGCCAGAGAGTTTTGGAGGAGAATTGGATGGAGAATTGAGGATGTTGCAGATGTCCAGCAAATATGGGAATCTACTGCATCAGTCAACATGCCACGGTCAGCTCACGCTACCCTTCTACTTCTCATCTGTTGGGAGCTATGGAAGCATCGCCATGATGTAGTTTTCAGAGAAATGGCCCCAGACCACGGTCGTCTTATTGCTGTTTGCCGATAGTCAGCAAAGCTGTGGAGATGCCGCCTCCCCCGGAACAAACCTCATCTATTTGCTATCTGGTGTAATAACTTGCCTATGTAGCACTTCCATTCTACGTGTAATTCTTGTAACTTTGTAACTGGGCGCCAAGCCCCACCACCCACCGGTTCACTCCTAAAAAAAAGGTAGGGCCAACCGACTAGGGGCTAAAAATAGTGGCCCAATAAGCTCATTTCATTGCTCTACTGTGGCCCTGGCTTATGGTTTCGCCTGATCTACTTAGTTTTGTTGCACAAAACTGTATTTAGGAACCTGACAAGTTGCTGCATTTATAATGTATGTCACCAAGTAAAGAGTGTTCCCTCTCAATACTTGATGCCAAAAAAAAAACTACGAAAGTAACATCGAGTAGTTATAAAAGGAGGCATACCTGCACGCCTTCAAGTTCTGTAACCGTTCGAGAAATTCACTCCTCAGAAATATTCGAAAATGCTCCAACCGTTCAAAGATTATAGTTGTTGGCAGGAACACAGTTCTTTCTTTAACAAAAAAAAGGTTCATGCCAACAAGGTTCCCTTCTGTATTGAAAAGTGGGCCACCTTCCCAACCCTGGCACACAAAAAAGGTTATAGGAGCAAAACAATTTAACATGTTCGGCTGATGGTTTTTGTGGCTGATAAGCTGGCTGATGCTAATTTGTTACAACAACAACAACAACATAGTCTTTTGTCCCAAGCAAGTTGGGGTAGGCTAGAGATGAAACCCAAAAGAGACGAGAAACAGGGAGACACATAAAGGGACATAAAGGGCACAAGAGAAAAAGAGGTCACGGTTCAGACACGTTGATTGCCAATCTCCAAGCGTTTCTGTCCATAGCTAAATTCTTGGAGATATTCCACTCCTTAAGATCTCTCTTAACGGACTCGTACCAAGTTAGTTTAGGTCGACCTCTACCGCTCTTTACATTATCGGCCCACTTTAGAACTCCACTACGCACCGGCGCCTCAGGAGGCCTCCGTTGGACATGTCTAAACCATCTCAACCGATGTTGAATCAATTTCTCCTCAATTGGTGCCACCCCAACCCTATCCCGAATATCGTCGTTCCGGACTCTATCCCTCCTTGTGTGCCCACAACACCAACGCAACATACGCATCTCTGCTACACTCAATTGCTGGACATGTCGCCTTTTTGTAGGCCAACACTCAACACCGTATAACATCGCCGGACGAATCGCCGTCCTATAGAACTTACCTTTCAGCTTCTGAGGCACCATTTTATCACAGAGAACGCCAGAAGCTTGATGCCATTTCAACCAGCCGGCTGAAATTTTATGTCTAACATCTTCATCAATGTCTCCATCCTTTTGTAGCATCGACCCTAAATACCGAAAAGTATCATTCTTGGCCACCACTTGCCCATCGAGGCTAACGTCTCCCTCCTCATGCCTAGTCGCGCTGAAATCGCACCTCATATACTCGGTCTTAGTCCTACTAAGTCTGAACCCTTTCGACTCTAACATGTGTCTCCATAGTTCTAACTTCCTATTAACCCCTGCCCTACTGTCATCAACTAGCACTACATCATCAGCAAAGAGCATACACCAAGGGATATCACCTTGTATGTCCCTTGTGACCTCATCCATCACCAAAGAAAATAAATAAGGGCTCAAAGCTGACCCCTGATGCAGTCCTATTTTAATTGAAAAGTCACTGGTGTCGCCATCACATGTTCGGACAAACGTCACCACATCCCTGTACATATCCTTGATGAGGGTAACGTACTTAGTTGGGACTTTGTGCTTTTCCAAGGCCCACCACATGACATTTCTCGGTACTTTGTCATATGCCTTCTCGAGGTCAATAAAGACCATGTGTAAGTCCTTCTTCTGCTCCCTATATCTCTCCATCAATTGTCGTAATAAGAAAATCGCCTCCATGGTTGACCTACCAGGCATGAACCCAAACTGATTTTGGGTCACATGTGTCACTCTCCTTAGGCGATGCTTGATAACCCTCTTCCAGAGCTTCATCGTATGGCTCATCAATTTAATCCCACGGTAGTTAGTACAACTTTGAACATCTCCCTTGTTCTTGAAGATAGGTACTAATATACTTCTCCTCCATTATTCAGGCATCTTGTTAGACCAAAAAATAAGGTTAAAAAGCTTAGTTAACCATACTATCGCTCTGGCGCCTAGGTATCTCCACATCTCAATGGGGATACCATCAGGGCCCATCGCTTTACCTCCCTTCATCCTCTTCAAAGCCTCTCCGATCTCTGCCTCCTGAATTCTCCTCACAAAGCGTCTGTTGGTATCGTCAAATGAGTCGTCCAACTCAAGGATAGGACCCTCATTCTCCCCATTAAACTGATGCTGATTTGTTGTGAGAGAAAAACACATGTTTCATGACTGATAAGCAGTTCAAGCGAACAAGGACTGCATATAGGAGAAACACTGTTTCATGGAGTTGTATGGAACAAGAGTTATGTAGGGAAAGAAAAAGGAAGCACATTCCTATTGCCATGCCCCTGAGATACACTTTACTGCATATAGGAACAGAAACACATTAAAATAACCCTATCATAATTCAAGTGTGCCTCAGAGACTGCATATAGGAGAAACACATTAAAATTAAATTATATCATAATGCAAGTGTACGTACCTCACAGATTTTACAAGTGGACAGCATAAGCTCTTCACTATCTTCAGATTCTCTTGAATCGTGGGTCAGTATCCCACCAGTAGCCATTAATTTGCCAGAGATGCACGCCCTAAAGCTACTACCTTTGTACATGGAAGAAATTCCATCTCCAGCACATGAGTGAGACGTACAGCTTGAACATCAAGGCAGGTTGTGACATTGACAATAGCAAGGCCATAATCTAAATCGTATTTGCCCAAAAATCCTGTGACAACATTGCCTTCATAGCGCACTTCAACCTGTATTGATAAATTAAAACAAGAAAACATTACGTAATGATCGAGATTATATTAACAAAACAACCATTTTTTACTAAAGGATGAATAGCATTGCAAACCTTCAAGTTAGCAGGGTGTTTTGCTTTATCATTTAAAGCTCTAACCAAACTAGCTGAAGTCAGAAACCTTGTAACACATCCCTGGCATTCTATAGCTATTCCCGAGCATGCAAATAACACAGAGCTTCCTACATAACATTGCGATTTGAATCATGTATACAGAAACGTAGATATATATTCAGAAAACTAAGAGCAGCATATATAATCACCACAGAGCACAGCAATTGAGACAACACTTTCATGCAAATTTGATACAACTTCTTCACTGAGCTCACTCCAGACACCTTGTATTGAGTCCTGGTGAATATCGCCTAGTTAAAGAAACGTGAAACAGCACAACTGTGAATGCTCACATAAATAAAGATGTAAAAAAACATGTGTGAAACTGAGGAAGAAGCAGACCTGAATCCAATGACTCTGTTGTCTCCCTGTCATCATTGCAAGTTCTTTTATTCTTCTTTGACCTTCTTATGCGATGACCACCACCCGCTCTAATGAACATCATCCAACACTGTTTTCTAAAGTAAACTGTGGGTTAATACCAGTAAAGCAATGCATAAAACCATCAGATCCTCTAATAAGGTCTATTAATGCAGGTTTTTTTACAAGGCTGATGGGCCTTGACCTAACCAACATAAGCTGCAGTGGCCCAAAATCAATTTTGATGAAACCAAACCATCAGACTTTTCCCTTTCCTCCACTGGATCATGTGTAAACTGTAAAGCATTCTCTAATATTCATTAATCTTGATCATTACAGTGATAGAGTGAACTCAGTCCAAATAGTCCCTTTAGGGGATAATAACTTGTCATCCACAAGGACCCAAGGGGATGCAAACAGGTAGGAAATTTCGAAACCAAAAATCATCGTGATCAGGGCGGACTCGTATAGGACATGGGTGTACACATGTACACCCGATAAATTTTGGTATAATACATGTATATACTTGTAATTGTGCCATAGATCCAAGTATAAGCAGCTTGCATTAGGGTTTGAGTGCTCGTTTTCGAACAGAAAAGGAAGGAAGAGATACCTGGGGGTGGGGGCGCTGCTCGCCCCTCGCCGGCAAATAGACCAGCGCAGGCGCATGGCGCCGCCGCTCGCCGCTAGGAAAGGAAAGGTCCACGGGTGCTGTTGGGGGCGCTCTTTTTTTTTTTTTTTTTGCCGATGTTTAGATCAGTTGCGCAGCCCACCCCACCTAACAAGAAGAAGTAGAAGCCCATGAATTTTTCGGTTGATCCCACGGCCCAGCTGATCCATAGCAGCCCATGTTTTTTTTATATTTTTGTATGTACTTCTTATTAATTCAATTTTATCCCCACAGATTGAGGAGATATACTTCTATCACCAATCTATCTATATTATAAAAAAAAGATTTAATAAATATTTCTCACCCAATTAGTTCGTGGCCACCTCTTAGCTTACCCTTTCGAAGCTCTTTGAACACGGACATCTGGTCATACATGATGGAGCTCACAAGAGAGTGAGTAGGGAGATGGAACTGACTTGTCTCCCCACATATCAGGCATACATGTGTGGGTTTAGAGCCGCTTGAATTGGTTATGAGTCCCAAACATTGATTAGAGACCTAAACGAGCGTTTCGAAAGTTTGAGGACCGAAATGACACAGATGAACAAGTTTAAGAATTGCTCTTTTTTGGTTGGTCTAATAAAGTGTGGTGCTGTGCTGGGGGGCTGTTGCCCCACGGTTTCCTTTTAAAAAAAGTTTGAGAATTGCCAAGCTAGGTTTAATTGGGCCATATGAACAAGTTTCCATTAGTTATATTGACCGCGCGTAGCATAATTGACCTCGCCATGTCTTATTTTGTGTAGGAAAGGTACACGTAAGTCCATTTGTGAAAATGTCGACGTTGACGATCCCAGGTTTCCAATCAAAACGATTCAAACCCTTGCAAACGCTATACACCAATACCATAACTCCATTAGTTTTTTTTTCTTTTGAGAATCAACTCTATTAGTTATATTGACCGCGCGTGGCATAATTACCCCGCCATGCCTTATTTTGTGTAGGTTTAACTGGGCCAAGAGTGATCAGGCCCAAACGTTCTGGCACTTTGGCAGCTGGGACTTGCGCTTCGTGTGTGCTGGGCTGGTGGCTGGTGGCTATGCCCGATTCAACTTGGCAAGAGAGAAGAGTGAGGAGGGGACGGCTCCGAGGTCCCCTGCAACGCCGCCGATCGATGCCTCTACCGCAACCACAAGAATTGGCAATTGGCAGTGGGTTCGTTTCAAAACAAAAGAAAAGAAAAGAAAAGAAGCACGTCTCTGTCATCTCACAGTTGGCTGCTTTGAACGAACAGAAGCTGGGGGGTTCACTTTCAGCTGGAGCTCAGGGTCAAGGGCTCCACCTTTTTTTCTACAGTTCACTTGCATTGGATGTTGACTTTTACTAGTACATGTTTCTTCACTATATACATGACGACAGTTGAATTAGTTCCAGGGATAAATATTTTGGTTTAATCGGTTCTTTCTGGTTTCTGCTAGACAAAGATTTTTATTAAAAAAAATTGCAGTGTTCATTCAAACGGTTTTCTTTCTGCAGTGTGTCCTTGACAGTCATCTTTAACATTTAATTTGGACCAAATCATGTGTGTCTGATCCTGTTGCATTTCCGGTCTTGCATTGCACTTGCACATTTGCACGCCCCATTTTTAGCCTCGGTGGTAGGTTAACGAAACCAAGTAACTTGTCCTTTCGTTGACCACCGGTCAAACAAAATGAGTGCAGATGCAGACTAACGAATGTACTAGCTCAGATTCGAACTGTATGAATTCATCAGAGCTGGGGTGACCAACCAACTAAGCCGATATCGTCCACATCGTTACTACCATGACCAAAGCACTACCACTACTAGTGTTCAACAAAAAGGAGAAGTGTTTAACTAAATGGAGAAGTGTTTACATAGTTATTATCCGGAAATAAGCAATATCTGGTCAAGCCCACATAGTTACTGAATCAGCTACGCAGCAGCAATTTTAACAAAACGGACAAGTGTTTAACTAAACCTGACAGTGTACTAACTGGGTCTGTCATTGGCCATCCTCGGTTAAGATTCAGACTTCAGAGAGCTGATGTTACTCGTTGGACTTCGATCGGTCCCCCCTGACTGATTCAGAGCTACAGTATTTTCCAAGAGTTTACGAGGCTTGCGGGAGCCAGCCAACCGCCACCGAATCCAACAAGGAACGAACCACCAGTGTGCTTATTGTACTTGACAGATACTGAATGTCACTGTCAGTGTGGCGCTGTGGCACTGTATCAGATGTTTCAGTAAGCCAGCATCAGCCGGATTGGAGAACAGAACAAGGCGAGGAGCAGATGGATGTACATGTACGATTGCTACCACAGTTCTTGAACATCTCTCTGCCACGATTCATGAATCTTTCCGTAATCCCTTCCCTTGCAGCTGCAGCGATGGAACACGCAACCCGATGCTGGGCCGCACATTCACATTTCATCGCCGGCTTCCTCTGCATGCCAATCGCTCTAGGAGCGGGTGCGAGAGCGAGTCTACCGGCTTCCTACCCCACCGGCTAGTGTAGTTTCAGGTCCATATCACTATCACTGACACTTTACGGTTGTAGACATGTGCTGCCTCATGTGTCAGAATTTTCTTTTAGCTATACACGCATGTGAAACCTGTATCAGTGTAGTATGAATTTTATTCATGTTTCAGAATTTAGTGGTTTGTGAGTCTAGTAGCACATTACCTTTTGAGCTAAAAATGGTATGGACCAAAAGCTTAAAGCTGTATCCATAAATATAATGGAACAAGACGGTTATGAATATTCGATCTAGTTTGTGTGATGCACGCATTCATTCCAAAGTTCCCCAAGTATAGGCTGACGACTCATGAGCATAGCTATGAGAGAGAGAGAGAGGGGACAAAATTTTTAGTAGTCATGTGCTTGCAAAGTGACCTAGGGGCAGGTTGAACTTTCTAGAGAAATAGAAATAGAATTGGTAGAATAGTTGATTGTATTGAGAAATAGAATTGGTAGAATAGTTGATTGTATTGCCGAGTCTAGTGAATGAATTATATGGGAATACATTGCTTAAGGGGCAAGAAACTTTCCTTAGAGATAAAGGCAAAACAGAATTACATGATCTTAATCCATCATATCTAGAGATATCCCATATTCTCTAATAACATTCCCTGACCAATGATATTCTCATCGAGATCATAACCGACTCCCAAGGACAGGTAGGCCAAACCAATTAGGTTAGAGCCGACCTAATCTAGGGGTGTCACACTGACTTAGTGCACATGAATGGTTGAGTGGGACATGCTATCCTCCGCATCGTGGGTAGCCATTACGCGGGAGGATAAGTATTTGAACAGGCTCCGACGCTATACTTGGATGGGCTACTGTGCGGGCCATGCTCTGCACTGTAATTGTTCAGGACCGGGTGCAGTGTTCGTCGTACTCTCAATTGTATCAACACTATGCTACCAACCTAGCATGGGTGGCAATGTGCTACCTAACCAGTATGACGAGCACCATCCCTGTTGTCTTTTTCGGATCTGACTGCGACCCAGAAGTCTACCAAGATACAGAGGATGACGCGCAAGAATCATAGCTACAGTAGCTACTTGGATATGATTGTGTACTATATAGAGCAATAGTATTGTTGACTACCATCAAACTGTCTGCGTGTAACCTTGCCCCCGACTATACGTAAGTCAAGTGGGAGCACACTACACACACAATTCCACTCTCACACTCGCATTGCATCCCCCTAATCAACGTTGAACTGAGCGCTTAGTGCACAAGCAATGTAGACTTTCCTCTTTCGCTAGACTTGGGCTCTTCGCTTGAACTAGTATAAACTCTTGTGTACAATGCGCTACTCCTCTAATTCACTATGTGTGATTTTGTATGATTACTCGTTAATGGTATGTAACGGCAGTAACGCTGACACTGACAAGGGTACAAGGCAAGGTGAAATGCCCAAGTCTCTCTCACTGTCGCATGTAAGACACTTTGGTTTGTTGCCCCCATCCCCCAACCCACACACAAAACAACAACAACAACAAATACCTAGCCCTAGACATGTCTGATGATAGTTGGATGGACCGATGTTTGGTGTGATTGAGCAGGCGAGGAGAATGCAAAATGGTTAAGCTCACTCAGTTTATCCTAATGATTTCACAAGCTCAGAATGAGCCATCTTCATTCTCAGACTTTAATGCTTCCTTACTTGTATTAATTGTTGAGCTTTGTATTATGCCTGTCGGAACAGAGAAGCACCAAACACATGATGGTCTTTACAAATTCTCAATTTATGCTAGTACGTACTTCCATTAGCAACGGCCAACTAAATCGCAATTCTGTTGAAACAAATGGTACGTGATTTTCGCTTGCTGCTGAATAGTGAATACCTTAGGCTTCAATAGATATCTTTAATTTATTTACCAGTGCCATGAACTGTTTTGTACTAGTTTCTCAATCGAACTCTTTTACGTGCATGCTTATAAATCCTGGCTCACCAGCCGCGCAGGCAATGCGAGGCGCCATGTGTCGGCCAACAGTTTTGTCACCAACGGCCCGTGTCACTGTCGGTACGGATGACGTTTTAGATAGCTTGGACTTTTAATTTATTTATTTTTCGGAGGAGATGATGTGCGAGCACAAACGTTTTAGATAGATAGAGATATATAAGCTCGCGTCTGATGGCAACGCTGGCCCCGTTTGTATGTTGCTCCGTCGGGGCGTTCGTGTGGTGCACTCGCCTCGCGTCGTCGGATCGCGGACGCGGACCGGTAGCTGACGTGCGCTCTGACGCGTTTAGTGCTACTATGATTCGTTCCAAAGTTTCCTCGGAATATGACGATGCATTCCGAAGAGAGACATATAGGTATTATTGGCTGATGACTAGCTAACGACCATGGCTTTGGCTGGAATAAGCAGAGAGATAAGCAGATACAGCTAGCAGACCAGAGCAGCAGGCCCCTGTGCTTCCAAAAATGCACAGTGGACACACGCTTTTGCCTATTGGTTGGAGGATGCTCTAAAGCCAAAGCCATGTGCCGTGTTCGTGTTCGTGTTCGTGTCCACAACAGAGGAAGAATCCCAGCTGAAAGTCTCAACCCCTTTTCAGCAAGCAGTCCAACACAGGTAGCCATTCTCCTCCCTGCACTGAGACGCTGGCTGCCAACCACTCCCGCTCCCGGTCAGCCTCCCTCCCCACGAGCAATCGGCAAGAGATTTTGTTCTCACCACCACCGTCACCGTTCATTCACAACTGAGCCAGAGGTAGCCGATGACCAAGACCGTACCTTTCCCCTTTTGCCTTTTGCTTTGACTGTTTCATTCAGTGCTACCTGGTAAAACCAAGCGTCTTTTTTTGATTCTTTGTTCTTTAGTGCTAAGCCTAATCTAAATGTTTCCATGTCAATATCCACCTTATGTTCTTGGCCATCTTCAATATCACATCGGAACCAAGGGAAAAGAGATTGATTTACTGTCGTACTCCATCCATTCCAAATTATAAGTCGTTCCAAGAATCTTGGAGAGTTAAACATCTCAAGTTTGACTAAAATTATAGAGAGAATTATAAAGATTTTTTTTACATTAAATAGGTATACTATGAAAATATAATTGATAAACAATCTAATGATACTTAGTTGGCATCATAAATGCTATTATCTTATTATATAAATTTAGTCAAACTTAAGATACTTCGATTTTCCAAGATTCTTGAAATGACTTATAATTTGGGATGGAGGGAGTATAAGTTTGGTGGTCACAGTATAAGCATCGATTTTTTGGACCTTACACTGAATTTAAAAAAATCAAAATCACTTTAGTTTACACTTACTTGCTATCGTACCGCTTGATGCATAGCCCTTCTGATATTTTGTTACATAGCAACACTTCAAACCATATTTGGAATCCAATTTTGGATTATGACACCATGGTCCTCATGGTCCAATATGCATGGTTCCATTCTAGTTGGCCACGGTTCGTTTTTTTTTCACCCCACACTAGAGCTACTCTAACCACCAAGATACCTCGAGCTTCTTCCAATGCATATGTTTTGTGAGAAATTTCGTCTTAATGTGCTCCCACTTTTCCTTTTTTCTAGAGGTTAAGCAATTTGTTCATACTTCATGAATGGTAGGTTCATATAAATAGGAATTGGAAAAAAATTGATTTGATTTGAGATTAGGCATATATGTTTTCAAGGAAACTAAACTTTATACTACATTTTATTCAACACTATTTAAAATTATGGAGAAATAAGATACATAATATATTCTTGCGCATCCGAGCTGAAGGAAAAGAGAATGATATACTGCTGCATAATTCAGTGTTATCACTTTAGCTTACACTTGTGGGCTATCATCCGAGCCGAAGGAAAAGAGATTGATTTAATGTTGCATAGTTCGGTGTTCTTGTGCTTCAAGATATCTCGAGCTTCTTCCAATACGTACTTTTTTTTTGGGGAAAGTTCATGTTGAATTTGTTCCCACTTTTTTTCAGAGGTCAAACAATTTTATTTATACTACTTCATACATGATATATATTCATATATAAATAGGAATTCAAAAAAAATGCTTTGAGATTAGGCTGCAGATCTACTTCGCAGAATTTAAATGAGGTGCACATGCACCCGTGTAAAGTTTCTTTCAACGGATACTCCCATTGTTGTCTCCCCAAAAGTTGGGGGGTTATAATTCGATTAATTTAATAATTCCCAAATCAGGAAAAAGAAATGAGAAGCGTGGTGGACCCCGGCAGCAACCACGAAGGCTCCACACGCCATGCCCAGCACGCGTCAGCCGGAAGTCGACCGTCCCACTGCAGCTGGGCCCCACCGGCAAGCGCCCGTCGGCGTCAAACCAGGAGCCGATAAATAGCCGCGCCTGGCGGGGAGAGGTGGTGCTCCAGTCCTCACCGGCCTCGGCGTCGTCGCCTCGCACCACACCCACCGGCCACCGGTCCACCACCCACCTCTTCTTCTCCTTCTCTCTCCACCTCGCGAATAGGAGGCCCACCCAAGCGCAGGACGCGGAACAAGTAGTACGGGCTGTGTTTTCTGCGACGGCGAGGACGCGGAGCGGGACCCGATCGCGGAGCCATGTCGCTCGACGAGCTCGCCGACAAGGTACGCCGGCTCCTCCCGATCCGTCCGCGCTAGCTGCGCTGGGCGATTCCTGGTGGCGGTTCGGGCGGCTGGGCGTCCAATTTCCGCCCAATTTGCTTCGGCGGAGTGTTTGGTTTAGCTGGTTCTGATGAATGCGTGGTTTCCGTGTGGCAGGAGCCGTCGTCCTCGGAGGAAGTTCAGCTCCCGCCGTCGGATTCCAAGTTCCGGAGCCTCAGCCCTGCGCCGATTCCGATCCCAGCTCCTCCCAGCATCAGATCATTGGTCGACTCGGTACGTGCAGACATGTATAGATGGCCCAAATGAATGTGTGCTCGCTTTGAGTTCGTCTCGCTCGTAGCTCGGTTCTTCGTCGTGCGATTGCGTAGTAAGTAAGGGCGGGCCACGTAACTACCTGGAGTGTCCTTGAGTTTTACGTCTTCTGTTTTTGTCGTACAAGTGTTTTAAGTAACTAGCTTATCTTGCAAGCTCGGGGATTTCCTGGACCAGAAATGCCAATGGGTTTGACCTCCTTTCCCCATTTTGTCGGGAAAAGATTGATTCCGGTGTTTCTTGTGTAATTTGTTTAAAAACGTATTCAGTACAATCATTTGCATAATATGTGAAACTTGAACTTGTGATTTGATTTCAGCTAGAAAGTCACACTGATTGCAAATCCGAGTCATGCACATGAAAATATGAGGCTAAATCACTTGGTTACCTTACCTGTAGAAAACCTAACATATTCACATCGCACCATTTTGCAGTTTGAGCCTATTTAAGCTCTGAGTTAAATAAACCAATCAGCATTTTATTGGGTATTGGTTATGGAGTTAAAAAGTTTGGTGAGTCTAAATCTGAATTTATCTGAAAACCTCTCAACGCCTTATCTGTGAATCGAATCTAAGCTAAATATGTCATTGCAATCTTAAACGACTGGATACATTTATTTCTGGAGGCAGGTGATATATTCACAATGAAAGGACAGACACAGTTTATTTTTTAAAACAGTCGTCAGATGTCCCATTGTTTTACATTCACACTGACACACCTGCTTGTATTTTAGGCTTCTGATGAGAGAGTAAATGTAGATATCGTGGCCTCACATCAAAGTGAAAATGGATCCATCTCTACAGCTAGTTCTACTGTTTCACTAGAATCAGAGAAGGCAGCATATGAATTTCTGGCTCAAACTCCTGTCAGGTCAACTGATGCACATCTTGTTGAGTTTTCAGAGGCTATGAGAAGTAAGGATAGACATACTTTCTTCTTTGAATGAAGCCTAAATTATACTACAGAAATACAAACATATGTAGAACCTTCCATTTACTGTTAAAATAATAATCGGTATAAATTTATGTGAATTTGAAGCTGTTGCAAAAGCCTTACGACGAGTGGCTGAAGGGAAGGCTGCTGCTCAAGCAGAGGCAGCAGAGTGGAAACGTAAGTATGAGTTAGAGACAGCGCACAAGCAGCCAAGTAAAATCAAAGGTGAGATTTATGCATTTGCTATTGATGATTTTACTTTCAGTAAAACAATCTCATAACTTGAGCAATCCATTAACTATTGCTTCAATTTTTTTAAAAAAAAAAACTTTGGCAGGAGCTCTGCCTTTCTTTTTTTTTCTCAAACTACGTAGGAGATCTGCGTGTCATTTCATTAAGATAGAGGAATACAAGACCTGCTGGATTTAGAAAGAAACCCAGCAAGCCGAAAAAAAACATACAAAACCCCACACATCCACCCAAACCGAAAAGGATTCAATTAAGATAGGAATGAAAGAACTATTGCTTCAAGTTGCTATCTATGTTTTCCATTTGATGGTTTAGTTGGTGAAGCAACCACAAGATTCCAAGCAGGTTGCTACACATGCGTAGGCCCATCCGGCAAGGGGTATGGTTGGTTTAGCAAATTTCAACATACTGCTCATAGGGTAGCTTTGTTTGTGACTTGAGGGTGTGGGGGTTATCATAGCATCATCGGATGGATCCCAAAATTAGACACACGTATTACATTGTGGAATAGTATATTATTGTGCTCTTCATATATACTATTTGTTTCTCTTGAGCAACTGGAGTTCTATCTTGTGCAGGCTACAACAGTTGTATCAGTAATGACTTGGACAAACTGGCCAGCCAACTAACTCTGGAGACACCTGCACCTGATCAATTAGGATGTTGCGGTAAGCATGGTATATGTGCACATGAGGTTCTGCAGGATGAAGTTCCTGGAGCTATCCCAAGATCTAATCACAAGGTGGTGGGGAGAAAGGCATCATTTAAACTTTCATGGGGATGTAATGGGGATAAAAATGGTCAGCATAAGCATGATTTTGTGTCCTTTGAAAAAGGTGATATAACAACCGCAGAAAGGAGCAGTAAGCAGGTTGGTCCATTTGTCCTGTTTAATTCATTTTGGAATGGCAGGCAGATCTAGAATTTTTTACCAAACAATTATCACACTTTTGCTCCTCTCTCTTCCAATGATGACAAATACTTCGCTTTCAGATCTTACTGAAATGGGAATCACCACCACAAACAGTGCTTTTCATAACCAAACCAAATTCCAACTCTGTGCGTGTTCTTTGTGCTGAAATGGTCAGGTGTGTTCTCTTCCCTGCTTTGCACCACCACTACTTATCCATTAATATACTTAGTAATTTTTCCACTGTCACACTGTACCATATGAAAACCAAACTGTCTTAAATGACATAATTCAATATTTTTGGAAATCAGCACCCTTGGTATGTTTTTGTGCCTGATGAATCACAGCTTACATGGGTTATATGCTACTGCACAGGTAGCCTGTATATTGTGCTCACGCCATTGAGAGGTTTTGAATTATTTTTCCGCAGATGGCTTAGGGAGCATAAAAATATAAACATCTTTGTTGAACCACGTGTTAAAAAGGAACTTCTAACAGAGGATTCCTACTACAACTTCGTTCAAACATGGGATGATGGTAAGAGGTTTAACTTATGTGATGCGCTTCTTCCATGTGCTCCAGATTAGCAGTTCAGGACATAGATTATTCAAGAAGATATTTTTCCTTTTTGTGATGGGAATTGAATAAACTAACTAATAAGGTATTAGTAATCTGGAGAGTGTTTATGGATAGTTTATACACGCTTTTGCAAGACTCTAGTGGTGCTTAGGTGATATGAAGTTTCTGCCTCATCTTGCTATTTGTATGTTGATGTTCTGTTATCCAATTTACCCATGTAATTTGCAATGCATATTACTATTGTGGAGAGAGTTTATGGATGCTGATGTTCTCAAATCCAACCTTACTGGTCAGACCACAATGCTATATTTTTAGTAACACATTCTTTGGCCTAAACTGCGCATGGTAAAAAAAAAGACAGATTGGAAGGGAGAGATTGTCCCCTCCAACATATTTATGAAATATGGACATAATGAACCTGGGTTGGCTACTGAGCACAGTATTAAGCTGTGTTTGTATCACTATGAATGATGCAGAACATGTTTGAGTCGTGCATGTGCTGCAGCAGCAGCTGTCTTACAGTTGTAAACCTTAGTAGTATTCCTACATTTAATGTTTTCAAAAAAACTTAATACATTTAGCATAAAAACATACTTTTCCACTGTAGTATTTCATTCATCAACATTCTTCATCTTCTACTTTTGTACTGTCATGTTTTAGATCTATCTAGATTGTTCCTACACTCATTGTATTGACATATCACTTCCCGTGTTCTGGCCAACTCTTATAGATGAGGAGATAAAGATGCTGCATACGAAGGTTGATCTAATTGTAACTCTTGGTGGTGATGGAACTGTTCTGTGGGTATGCATCCATTTTCTTTTATATTTCAATTGTGATGCACCCTTGGAAAATGTTATCTGGACTCTGAAGCTTCTTTTTTTAGTCCATTTTGATATAGTGATACCTTCAGTTTCTGAGGTTCCTATTTGTTCCCTGGTCATGTCAGTGTGGAGCTTCATCCTACATACTTTTTAAGATTCAAAAACAAATTATTACTCCTGTGATGATTTTTTGAATATGCGGAGCCTTAGGAGGATCACATGGACCTTGGAGTCAGTTGACTAGCTTTGCCTCAACCAGCTAAACTTTGATTTTATCCAAACATTTGGATGATAAACTATTTCACAGAAACTCCCATTTTTTATCAATGCATATAGTTTACGTGGTAACATAACATCCGAAATCAAAGGTCTGTAGATCCCTCCAGGAATGGTCATGACAATGTGCTGTCCGAGCCAAATTTATGGTAGTCTTACTTTTCTATGGAAGATGACAGTTCTTATTCAGGTGAATTTTCAATAATAAAGTGAACAGTACTAATACAATTCACTGTGGGAACCACCTTAGTAGCTTAGCTGTTCCATATTTTAGATGTTTTATTTAATGTTAGTATTTTGCATGTTGCCTGCCTGCCTGCCAACTGCTTGACAGCTTGAGTCTCTATGCTTATTCTGATAATATTCTCATCTGCTTATTTGGATGTGTACTTTCACTTAGTTTTAAGTTACTCAACTGCTCTCCAACTGAAACTAGAAATTGACTTGACCCTCTTAACAGGCTGCATCATTGTTCAAAGGACCAGTTCCTCCCGTTGTTGCATTTGCCCTGGGATCACTGGGCTTCATGACGCCTTTCCGTATCCTTTACCACCAGTGCTAACACGCTCTATGCAATAATAGCCTAAAACAGTTGGGTTTTACTGGATCTCAGAAAAAACTATTTCTGTTGGAGAATAAATTGGATGTGAAGCTTTCTTGTATCCTATTGACAGTCCTGTTTTTATGTATTGCATTGTCCTTAACATGTCTTTTCAGCAAGCGAGCAATACCATGAGTTGTTGGACAATGTGCTGAACGGGCCGTTTAGCATCACGTTGAGAAATCGCATCCAGTGTCATGTAATACGTGATGCAGCAAAGGATGAAATCATAACTGAGGAGCCATTCTTAGTGTTAAACGAAGTTACAATTGACCGAGGAATATCATCTTACCTTACCAACCTGGAAGTTTACTGTGACAGTTCTTTTGTTACTTGTGTACAAGGAGACGGACTAATCATATCAACCACATCTGGAAGTACAGCATATTCATTAGCAGCTGGAGGATCCATGGTTCATCCTCAGGTACGCTCCCAATTGATTTATATGGCGTTTATTTGACCAATTTCAGTCGTAACGCTTGGATTGTCACACAAATGTTCTTCCAGTGGGTCAGCAATCAGCATTAGTTGCCCATCCTGCCATTTCGCCGTGGTTTCTAATGTCTAGCCGGCGTTTGCAGGTCCCAGGGATCCTTTTCACCCCAATCTGTCCGCACTCCTTGTCATTCAGACCTTTGATTCTGCCTGAATACGTGACTCTCCGCGTTCAAGTGCCGTACAACAGCAGGGGGAATGCCTGGGCATCCTTCGATGGCAAAGATCGACAGCAGCTATCGCCCGGTGACGCCCTGATCTGCAGCATTTCTCCTTGGCCTGTGCCCACAGCCTGCCTGGTGGACTCGACCACCGATTTCCTCCGCAGCATCCATGAGGGTCTCCACTGGAACTTGAGGAAATCCCAATCATTTGACGGCCCGCGTGATTGATGCAACAGATTTTTCAGTTATTTATCAGTCCAGTGCCAGAATTCAAGCTGGGAATCTTCAAACATCAAGAGGAATAACTGTACCTACTCGAGGGTGCTCACCTTTACCGTTCCATTACTTATATATATATATATATATATACACAAAGTTGCGTGCGTTTAGATATGAGGTATAGTGCAGAGTCCAAATATATAGCCATGGCCATGCATGTGTGTGTACAGGTTTCTGTGCTTCAGTGCTCGATTATAGCACACGTGGCAGAAGATATGTACACTGATTCCGGATAAAGTATGGGGTGAGATAGATAGGTATGGATGGCAACGACTGAACATGTTGAATAATACACCACCAACGTATGCATGTATACATGTGATCTGCTCCTCAGATGTGAATGAAATAATCCGCTAGCCATGCAAGGTCTTGTTTACTTTCCTTCCAAATTCTAAATTTTTACACTCTCTTCGTCACATCAATCTTTAGACGCATACATGGAGCACTTAATGCAGGTAAAAGAAATAACTAATTACACAATTTGGTTGTAAATCACGAGACGAATCTTTTGAGCCTAATTAGTCCATGATTGGACACTAATTGTTAAATACAAACGAAGTAGCAAAATTATAAAAATTTGCAATCTAAACGAGGCCCAAGATGAGATGCTTCCGTTACAGCTTGCAGTCATGCGATCTGGGCACTTTTTGTGACGGCTGGTGGGGAAGCCTCCGTCCCTTTTTCAGCTTCCATGCTGATAACTGAACTGATGAATGGAGTCATGGAGTGGGCATGCTCTGCTGCTGCTCCTCCTCCTGTGACGGCCAGATGGGTACCTGCTGCCCACTTGGAGTCGAGGGGCGAGGGCGATCGGTCACGAGTTTTGAATCCGTGATCAGGATTGACAAAAGTCGAGTAGCTTTCGACGTGATTCTGCGGCTGCTTTTGCGTGAATTAAAGGCAAATTAAAAACGGCCGGCGTATGATTCTTTAATCATTCCCTTTCCACAGCTGCAGAGTGTATGTAGTCCAGTAGCGAGCTTGTGCGCGCGCGCGTAGTCTCCTCAATCGCCGTGCGGTGTCGTGTTCCGGCGAGCTGGATTCCTCCGGCGACCCCACCGCCCAGCGTCACAGAACCCGAGGACCGGGCCGGCGGGACCGGAGAACGTGAAGTCCTTTGTTGCTTTCCTTCTGTCCAAACCTACCCCCCGCTCGCGAGTCACGGGCAATCCAATCCAACGACGCGCCCTTCCTCCCCTCCCCGCGGTTCCGACGGATGCCTCCACCATGCACACCCCCAAAACACAGCTCGGCACCGGTACCACTACACTACCCCCTCCTCCTCCGCGCCATCTACTGCCAGCCACCATATCTATCCCATCCCGGAAAAAAAAAACATTCTGCACCCGCAGCTGCAGCAGCAGAAAATGGCCACTGTTACTGCCACCTCCCCTGCTCTCCTCCTCCTCCTCCTCCTCCTCCTCCTGCTCATTGGCGGCGCGCCAGCGACGACGAAGGCCGACATGCCGATGGCGGTGAACGAGGAGGTGCTGGGGCTGGTGGTGTTCAAGTCGGCGCTGTCCGACCCGACCGGCGCGCTGGCCACGTGGACGGAGTCGGACGCCACCCCCTGCGGCTGGGCGCGCGTGGAGTGCGACCCGGCCACCTCCCGCGTGCTCCGCCTGGCGCTCGACGGGCTCGCGCTGTCCGGCCGCATGCCCCGGGGCCTCGACCGCCTGCCGGCGCTCCAGGACCTCTCCCTCGCCCGCAACAACCTCTCCGGCGCGCTCCCGCAGGGGCTCTCCCTCCTCGCCTCCCTCCGCTCGCTCGACCTCTCCTACAACGCCTTCTCCGGCCCGCTCCCCGACGACGTCGCGCGCCTCGCCTCCCTCCGCTACCTCGACCTCACCGGCAACGCCTTCTCGGGCCCGCTCCCGCCAGCCTTCCCGCGCACGCTCCGGTTCCTCGTGCTGTCCGGCAACCAGTTCTCCGGCCCCGTGCCGGAGAGGCTGGCGTCCGGGAGCCCGCTCCTGCTCCACCTCAACGTGTCCGGCAACCAGCTCTCCGGCTCGCCCGACTTCGCCGGCGCGCTCTGGGCGCTCGAGCGCCTGCGCACGCTCGACCTGTCACGCAACCAGTTCTCCGGCCCCGTCACCGACGGCATTGCCAGGCTCCACAACCTCAAGACCCTCAGCCTCAGCGGCAACCGGTTCTCCGGTGCCGTCCCGGCGGACATCGGCCTGTGCCCGCACCTCAGCACCATCGACCTCAGCGCCAACGCGTTCGACGGTCACCTCCCTGACTCCATCGGCCAGCTCGGCTCGCTCGTCTACTTCTCCGCGTCCGGCAACCGGCTCTCTGGCGACGTCCCCGCTTGGCTCGGCAAGCTGGCCGCGGTGCAGCACCTGGACTTATCCGACAACGCGCTCACCGGAAGCTTCCCGGACTCGCTCGGCGACCTCAAGGCGCTCAAGTACCTGAGCCTGTCCAGGAACCAGCTCTCCGGCACCGTCCCGGCCTCCATGTCCGGGTGCACCAAGCTCGCCGAGCTGCACCTGAGGGGGAACAGCCTCAGCGGCAGCATCCCCGACGCTCTGTTCGACGTCGGGCTCGAGACACTCGACGTGTCGTCCAACGCGCTCTCGGGCGTCCTGCCGTCCGGCTCCACAAGGCTGGCGGAGACGCTGCAGTGGCTCGACCTTTCCGGCAACCGGCTCACCGGCGGCATCCCCACCGAGATGTCGCTATTCTTCAAGCTCCGGTACCTCAACCTGTCCCGCAACGACCTCCGCACGCCGCTGCCGCCGGAGCTCGGCCTGCTCCGCAACCTGACGGTGCTCGACCTGCGTAGCACGGGACTGTACGGCGCTATGCCTGCCGACCTCTGCGAGTCCGGTAGCCTCGCCGTGCTCCAGCTCGACGGCAACTCCCTCTCCGGCCCCATCCCCGACAGCATCGGAAACTGTTCTTCCCTGTACCTCCTGTAAGTGTTAACTGTTGTGTTGCGTTGCATGTGTCACGATCACGAGTTCACGACACGTCACGTTGCGTCCGTCGGTCTGAACATGGTCGTTTATGCATGCGCTGCAGGAGCTTGGGGCACAACGGCTTGACGGGGCCGATCCCGTCGGGCATCTCGGAGCTGAAGAAGCTGGAGATCCTGCGGCTGGAGTACAACAACCTGAGCGGCGAGATCCCGGCGCAGCTGGGCGGGCTGGAGAACCTGCTGGCCGTGAACATCTCGCACAACCGCCTGGTGGGGCGGCTGCCGGCGTCGGGCGTGTTCCAGAGCCTGGACGCGAGCGCGCTGGAGGGCAACCTGGGCATCTGCAGCCCGCTGGTGGCGGAGCCGTGCCGGATGAACGTGCCCAAGCCGCTGGTGCTGGACCCCAACGAGTACCCGCACGGCGGGGCCGGCGGCGGCGACAACAACCTGGAGACGAACGGCGGCGGCGTGGGGGCGCCGAGGAAGCGGCGGTTCCTGAGCGTGTCCGCCATGGTGGCCATCTGCGCGGCGGTCGTGATCGTCCTCGGCGTCATCGTGATCACGCCGCTCAACGTGTCGGCCCGGCGGCGGGCCGAGGCGGCGGGTGGTGGTGGTGGCCTTGGCAACGACCAGAAGAAGGGGGTGGACGAGAGCATCGTCACCGCCAGCACGACGACCAAGTCGTCGTCGTCGTCGCCGCCCGGGGGAAAGGGCAAGGGCAAGCTCGCCGCCGGCAAGATGGTGACGTTCGGTCCCGGGAGCAGCCTCCGGTCGGAGGACCTGGTGGCCGGCGCCGACGCGCTGCTGAGCAAGGCGACGGAGATCGGGCGCGGCGCGTTCGGCACGGTGTACCGCGCGCCCGTGGGCGACGGGCGCGTGGCGGCGGTGAAGAAGCTGGTGGCGGCGAACATGTTGCGGTCGCGCGAGGAGTTCGAGCGGGAGGTGCGCGTGCTGGGGAAGGCGCGGCACCCGAACCTGCTGCCGCTCAAGGGCTACTATTGGACGCCGCAGCTGCAGCTGCTGATCACGGACTACGCGGCGCACGGCAGCCTGGAGGCGCGGCTGCACAGCGGCGGGGAGGAGTTGCCGCCGATGACGTGGGAGGAGCGGTTCCGCGTGGTGTCCGGGACGGCCCGGGCGCTGGCGCACCTGCACCAGGCGTTCCGTCCGCCGCTGGTCCACTACAACGTGAAGCCGAGCAACATCTTCCTGCTCGACGCGGAGTGCAACCCGGCGGTGGGCGACTTCGGGCTGGCGCGGCTGCTGCCGGGGATTAAGCTGGCGGACGGCGGCGGCAGCCGGTTCCACGCGGGCGGCGGGATGGGGTACGTGGCGCCGGAGCTGGCGTGCCAGAGCCTGCGGGTGAACGAGAAGTGCGACATCTACGGGCTGGGCGTGCTGATCCTGGAGCTGGTGACGGGGCGGCGCGCCGTGGAGTACGGCGACGACGACGTGGTGGTGCTCATGGACCAGGTGCGCGTCCTGCTGGAGCACGGCAACGCGCTGGAGTGCGTGGACCCGGGCATGGGCGGGCACGTCCCGGAGGAGGAGGTGCTGCCGGTGCTGAAGCTGGGCATGGTGTGCACGTCGCAGATCCCGTCCAACCGGCCGTCCATGGCGGAGGTGGTCCAGATCCTGCAGGTCATCAAGGCGCCCGTGGGCGGCGGCAGAATGGAAGCCTCCTCCTTCTGATCCATCCTCAGTGTCAGTCACGAGTCACGGCCAAGCAACCAACCAACGTCCGGCCGTGTCCGTTGGGCATGTTGCCATGCAAGCAACGGCATCTCGCATCCCTGGCCTGGCAGCCTGCAAGTACTATGTGCATTCATGCTAGTATAGTAGGGCAGGTTGTAGCTCCATCTGCTTTTCCATGCATGTTCATTCATTCAGCTCTACTGTACTGTGTGCGTACGTGCCAATTTGGCAATTTTCTCCAGCTCTGCTTCTTCTCACCTGACCTAGCTTTTGGATGGATGGATTACCGTTGTACTGTGCCAGGGTGCCACTGCAACACTAGCTAGTGAAGCGATAAACTGATCGACACTGCAAAACAGTAGGTACCCTGTTCTGTGCCGTGTGCCGTCGTCTTGTTGCCATACTCATGGAGTAACAATAATTAAGTTGAGCTCCCTCTCCATGAGGCATGTGAGCGCACAGCGAAAGTGTGCGTACCTGAGTCCGGGCCCGGGGTCCACCAGCCTACCCCACGGCAAAGCATCGATCAGGGTATCATATATGCAGGATCTTGGATGCATTATTATGCAGGTTTGGCGCCATTATATTGCTTGGACGGCGGCTGGACCATATATATATATATATATATTCTCATCAGATTGACATCTGTTGTTCCGTTCCATCAGGGTATCCGGTATCATATATGTATTCAGGCTCTATAAGTCCATTTGGCTGAAATCAACCCTCTTTTACCTACGCAACCAACGGAGGAACTATACGTATAGCAGTATATATATTATATTATCAATGCTGCGGTAGTGCGGTGGAGGAAGATAGATGTGGACGTACAATGCATCACCAGGCTCGTCTGATACAGAATACATGCTGCTGGATAGTAGATACATACAGCAGCTCTTTTATCTTGTGTCACCGAACTGAATCTACATTTTTTTTGAACGAAACTGGAGGGGTTTGCACCCCTACAGTGAACTGAATCTACATTTTCAGCTTCTATACTACTAGATACATGCGTTCTGCGAGCAAAAGAGTTATCACCACTTCCAAACTGGAGGGACATGTTTTGCCACAGCTGTACGCACACTACACGCAGCTGTGCTTGCGGATTGTATATATCTCCTTGTCTTGGTCTTCGCTGTTCCCATCTTCGGTTTATATCTAGAGAGTTACCTACTTACCTTCCCTGATCCTTGTATTTTTTACCAAGCTCGATTGTGTTTGACAGCGAGACGACGTACACGTTTCAGATCTTTAGCAGAATTAAATTCTGAATTTTTTTATTCTAGTTCTAGTTTTAAGAACCCAATAAACTAGCCAAACGGTCTTACGAAATGATTTTGATTTACCGTGGAAATGTTTTTGAAGAGAATCTAAATCCTAAACATTTCTACAAGATCTGAAACCCTACCAAATACGTACGAATTTCACTCATCTCATGCAGGTTAACTCCTCAAGGGAGGCAAGGCAGCAAGGTTGAGCCTGCTGCATGCTCCCTAGTCCCTAGTGGGCGCCATGCATATTCAGAATCGGACCACTGTCTATACTATTTGGTCTCCGATCCCACTTTCACCTTTCTTGACCTGTCAGTTTAATCTACCCTTTTTCGACATGCCACTGTTTCGTTGCACTGTGGACCCGTGGTATCATATGATTGACCCCGTACCTACTGCGTGCAATTAGCTGCGGATATATAAGTTGCCATGCTCAGCAGTCAGCAGCACGCCCTTGCATTGCGATCTACGCCTTGTTTAGATCCGCCGAATCGCCGCCGCCGGCACTGTGCCGAGTACTGTAGTTTTTTTGTTTTTATTTGGTAATAATTGTCTAAATTTTGATTAATTAGGATCAAAATGTTCATCTCGCAAAGTATAACAAAACTGTGCAATTAGTTTTTGATTTCATCTACATTTAGTATTCCATACATGTGCCGACATTTTGATGTGATGGAGAATCTTCTTTTTGCATAGTAAAATTTAGGGTGAATTCGGGAGAACTAAAAAAAGGCCCTACAGGTTCCAGGGCACGTGCAACACTATCCACAGGCCAGAGACCCTGATCTGCATGATTGCACATTTGCACCTACACTGCTTCGAGTACGGTATTCGGCACCTATTTTTTCAGTACTCTCCTCGTTCCAAATTATAAAATGGTTTCATTATTTTAGATATATAACTTTTGCTATGCACTTAAATATTCACTATATCCAGCGGCGGATCCAGGATTGAGATAGGAGAGGGGCTAAATAAGGAAGACGTTGATTTGCAATTCAGATTTAATGGTGATTTAATGCTTATGCTACAATAATTACTACAGTGATCTAGTGGAGAAATCACCCTCGCGCGGGGGGCTGCAGCCCCCCTGGATCCGCCAATGACTACATCTAGTTACATAATAAATGTAATGTATCTACAAAAGTTAAAACGTCTTATAATTTAAAACGAAAGAAATACTACTTTTATAAGTGTATATTTTTTTAAAAAAATCCTTCAACTTTAGAAGATTTTTGCAAGTATTTTGAATACAGATGTACACATAGAACTTGCAAGTTTTAAAAAGTAAATAATGTAATAGTTATTGACTTTTCCTGATAAATACGTACTCCTATCCTTCCAAATTATAAGACGTTTTGGTTTTCTAGTTACATTATTATGTTTTGATACATATATTATGTTTTGATACATAGTAAAAAATAATGTAACTAGAAAAGTTAAAAGTTATGTGTGTGTGTGTGTGTGTGTTTATGATTTTTTATTTAATTATTAAGGTATGTTAAAATGTTGTCCTAACGGCAAGCTCTTTTATTATTGTTTCGAACAAAGGGACTATAATGGAGATGCTGATGATTTCAGGCTTTTAATCTCATGTCATGCATGGTCGCTAGTGTTCCCGAAAGTTAAACAAATCCAGGGACAAGTCATTTCAGGACTTTATCCCAAGGACTTAGAGCTTTAATTTTGAGAACAAGTGCTGAAATCTGTCCCTAATGTCTAGATCACATAATGTCATTCCCTTCAGAGTTTGAAACTGGAAGCAAGATGCTGAAGCTTGGGGGTGACGGTGAGCTGGTAAAAACAAGTACTAACACAGCTGAGTGCCTGAGTCTTGAGAATACGTACAAGAAAAAAATGATGTTGGTTCGCGTCGCAACAAGGCAGAGACCGACAGCAGAAACGGCAGAGGGTCTGGTCAGGTAGGCACTCATCAGGCCGGCATTAGTTCTTGTCTTCTCGGTACCAGCAGTGTCACTGATAACTGCACAGTGCCGTGCCATGAGCTAAGCTGACTACCTAGCTGAGGGTTTGGGTTTTCAAAGCTACAATACCACACGTAGCAGTACTTGCCGTAATTTCATACTCCTATGTTCGTCTCGGAACACGGGGTCACAGAATGACAGAATTTGCGACTGGAGATGCAGACAGCAGGGCACGCCATACCGGACATAGTGCTGGTAGCTGTGGCGAACGGGAAAGCTTTGTCTGGTTTCTTCTTGTTGCACACGTCCATATGCTGTCGTGCCGACGCTCTACTCCCCCCCACCCTTCCTCCCCTTTGCTCGGCGGCACTGTAGTGAGTGGTACTCGCCCTAGTAGTGCGATAAGTTTTGACTATCTATTTGATTTGAATTTTGAACTTGAGAATACCTATGGTCCACAGTGTTGTTGCTACTTGTGTTCCTTGCATGCACCATGCAGGGATTGGAGTACCAATGCCAGTACAAAAGGGACAAATATCTTTTGTTTCATTGCCATTTCACTAAGTTTGTTTTTGGAGGGTGGTACAAATATATATATATATATATATATATATATATATATATATATATATATATATATATATATATATATATATATATATATATATATATATATATATATATATATATATATATAGTTGGATCTTCATCTTCTACTCCATATATGTTAGACACTGCGGCTCGGCAGCAATGATATGATTATTGACAAGACACATATCAAATAATGTAAGGAGTTTAGATCGTAAACGTAGGCTAATTATACTAGTAGATAACAAGAGCATCTACTAGCAAAATAAATGCGGTAAGAAGATCATAGAAAATTCAAATATTTCAACTCTAGGAACCATAAGATAAAACATGGTTTTAGGACAATCAGGAATTGGTTTCAATTTTTTGAAGGTAAAACAAAATTTCTAAGATTAAACCAAATTCTAGGATTTTCAATTGCATATTTTTTGGGGAAAATATTTGGATAAATTTTTGAAGAATATATATTTGCATCCTAGTTTACCCTTTAAAGTATCGACGTAGTTGGGTTTATTCCCGTTTTGACCGACATGACTTGACGTCGTTGGATAAAATTGACGTATAATAAGCCGCTTAGAATGAAAAAGCAAAATGGTTGTATAAGTTGGAGGAGAGGACCAAAATCAGATTTTATACATGAGGGAGTAAAGTTTGGATACTGCAAATAGTGGAGGGATCAAAAGGAAATTTTATACAAACTATCAGTTGGTAAGATTGTAATGGTTAAGAAGATGGTGGACATCTCGACTGGACATTTGGAGCTCTCAGGTCCCCTTGTACGGTATACGTGGGCTTTTCCTTCCATTGTGCGAGTCTACTCTAGAAGCCCAGCTGCCTCCAGGACAGGGACGGCCCACCAGGCAAAAACAACAGCGCGGCCCACCATGCAGGCACCCATCCTGACCAACACGTTTGACGTCGGCAGAGCAGGTGCGGAAGTTGAGACCCAGCCACGGTAGAAGCTACTATAGCGTGCTGCGACGAAGCTTTTGTCACTGGCAGCAGGTTTGAACTTACAAAGAATTTACATTGCATCAGATTGGTCGGTCGTGGTGGAAGGGATCGATGTAAGGGTAGCTTGTGCCATTAACATCACAGTTCCGAAGGAAATCTCAAACAGAAGAAACTTTTGTGCATGAGAGGCTCACAATTTAGCTAGGTAGATGTTCCTTATCTCTGGCTGTAGGACGACATGTATGGCTCCTTGAGCCCGTTGGTAGCTTTTTTTGTGCCCTTTCATCACCAATCATCGGTAAAGTCGATGGTTCCACTAAAGAAAAAGTTATGGACTGTGGAGCAGGCGACAACCCGCGCCAATACTATACTGCCCAATCCAATCCACGGCTTCTACCGGCCACCCGCTGGCGCACGCCCGCAGCGTCTTAAAATTTGGGTCTCCTGGAGGCTGGAGGCTGCTGCCGCGTCGAACGAATCGTCGTCCCGTTGGCTGGGTAGCCGAAGCCTTCGCCTCCTTCGTAACGTAAACCTCGTTGGCGGGCTGGGTTGACGGCGGCACCAACGTTTCCCTCGCCGCCCGCCTCGGTGCCTCCGCCCCAAAGTTCGCCCGCCGCCCCTCGTACATAACCCCACGGTACCGCACGGCGCTCCCTCTCCCTCTCTCGCTCGCTCGCCTAGTCGACACGCCATGGCCCTCCCGCCGTCCTCTTCGGCGTCCTCGCTCTCCGCAGCGTCAGCACAGCCGACGCCCCTCCACCTCCACCTCACTAGCTGGGCAGGGGCACCCGGCCGCCTCCCGCTGCTCCACTTCTCGCGCGCCGCGCTCCCGCCGCCGCTGCGCGCCCGCATTCCGCGCACCAACCTCCCGGCGGCCCCGGGCACGCCCCTCCTGCGCGCGCTCCCACCACCACCCTCCGCCTCCGCCTCCTCCTCCTCCTCCATCGCCGGCGGCGGCTTTGGCAGCGATGAAGCCGACGACGGCCACAACCACCACGGCGGAGCCGGAGACGACGGCGGCGGCGGCGAGGGTGGTGGCGACGACGGCGGCCACAACGACCACGGCGACGAGGGTGGTGCCGACGAATCGCCCGGCGACGCTCGCGGGGAGGCGCTGTTCGTGCTGGCGCAGCTGGGGCGGAAGCTCGACACCCTGCCGTCTGATCTCGCCGCCGCCATCGAGAGCGGCCGGATCGGGGGCGACATCGTGAGCCGCTTCAGCGAACTCGAGGCCAACGGTTTCATCAAATGGCTCCTCCAGTTCGACGGGTTCAGGGAGAGACTCCTCGCCGACGAACTCTTCCTCACCAAGCTCGGCATAGAGTGCGGCATCGGTCTCGTCGCCAAGGTCACCTCTCACCTCGGCACTCTCTCCTTTTCTTTCTTTTTTTAATTTTTTTTTTTTTTGAGAACGTGCGCTGCGCTAGTTTCATTAAGTAGTTTCTATTTTTTTTTGTATGAAAACAAATACTACTCCTGACAGTTCTGTATTATGCTGTAGTGATCAATTGCGTCGAGCTGTGTAGTGCTAATTTGACTCCTTTTGCACTATACTCCTTTTGTTCAGACTGCGGCTGAGTTGCAGAAGAGGGGGGACAATTTCTTCAAAGAGATTGAAGTTGTCATATCTGATGTGGTACGCCTGCCTAACTGTGCTTATCTCATATCATCCAACTTGCTTCAAGCTTCATTATGCCTTCGTTTTGGTACTAGTTCTCAACCGGTAGCGCATTAGATTGTCAAGTCAGGACAAATCTGCACTTTCATCTTTGCAGCAACTGTATAAAGTTTGGAACTGAAATGTGAAAACTGGCAAAATCTTGTAAGTTGATACATACCATTTGAGGAGAAATTGATTCAACATCGGTTGAGATGGTTTGTACATGTCCAACGGAGGCCTCCTGAGGCGCCGGTGCGTAGTCGAGTTCTAAAGCGGGCCGATAATGTAAAGAGCGGTAGAGGTCGACCTAAACTAACTTGGGACGAGTCCGTTAAGAGAGATCTTAAGGAGTGGAATATCTCTAAGGATTTAGCTATGGATAGAAGCGCTTGGAGATTGACAATCAACGTGCCTGAACCGTGACCTCTTTTTGTCTTGTGCCCTTTATGTCCCTTTATGTGTCTCCCTGTTTCTCGTCTCTTTTTGGTTTCATCTCTAGCCTACCCCAACTTGCTTGGGACAAAAGACTATGTTGTTATTGTTGTTGTTGATACATACTACTCATCCAATTTTTCACTTTACATCCTAGAATCCCTGCCTGCCTGTATCTTTTTAAACTTTGGCCATTAATATGTTTAAAAATATCTATACTAGTAACACAAAATTACAAGTACTGTAAAAGAAAATTAACCAAGGGAGGTACATTTTTTTATACAAAAAAAAAATCTGAATAGTAGCTCGTTTATGTGGTTGGTTAAACTAGCTTTACCAGTGGGCTCTTTATCAGTATCTACATTTCAGTAGTGTTCTTTGTCAAAAGGATGTTGGCTATCGCTGGGGACTATAACAGTAGTGGCAAAATTTGGAAATAGGGTCAATTTCATCTAATGAGGATGAGACTCACTATTTTGTTAAATAATCAAGTCTGGAAACAAAACAATCACAATATCCCAAATAAACCATCCTGTTCATTTCTCATTCTTTCATTGTTACTGATGAAACATGCCAATCTTTGCAATCTCAGGCTAACGGAAGACCTTAAGATCCACTCTCTATCAAACAGAACATATTTTCTGTGGTTTCACTTCACTAATTATAAATACCTCACTATCTGATATCACATGATTGTACCTTTCTACACTGAACATTTAAACTCTTCTGATATGGAATCTAATTCAGTTGTTGCTTCTGATACTACCTAGGTCATGGCAATTGTTGCGGATGTCATGCTTGTCTATCTTCCTGCTCCAACTATTGGTTTAAAGCCTCCACTTGCAAGAAATGCCTCAGCTATTGCCAAATTTTTCTCTAGCTGCCCTGATAATGCTTTCCAAGTAAAGCAACCGTTTCCCTTTTCCTAGAGTTGAATTCCCCTCCTATTTCTTTCCCTTGTATTCGAAAACATGTTATGCGACTTTTTTGCAGATTGCTCTGGCTGGAAGATCATTCACACTTGTGCAGAGGCTTGGAGCTTTTGTGGTACTGTAGATTCATTGCATTCGATTGTTAACTATTTTATGATAATCATAGTTATCTGGATTTATTTGCAAGCCATGTTGATCAACTAACAGCGGCTGCTTCTTTCCAGAGGAATGCTGCAAAGCTTTTGGCAGTGGGAACTACTGCTTCTTTTGTAAGTTTATTTATCTCATAGCTATTCTGTGATGATCTTCATTAGCAGTTTCTTTTGATCTTTTGCTAGAAAATTGTCATTCTCTTTTCTGAGCGATATACAGTTGAACATGATCCTGTTACGAAGAAACGCTTCTTCAAAACGGGAATTATCCGCTAGCAATATGTTATTGTTATGCATGCAAAATTTACTTATGTATTAGTTGGTTTCATCTCCCTGAATTAGTTCTCTAAGCTTGCAATGCCTATGAATTTGTCATCTTCCCAGATTGGCACTAGTGTCACCAATACAGTGCTCAAAGCAAAGGCGGCTGTTAATAAGGACCTTGAGGATGAAGTTGTGGAAATTCCAGTTGTCCAAACTAGTGTTGCCTATGGTGTATACATGGCAATTTCTAGTAACCTCAGGTAAACAGAGTTCCTACATATTTTAGCATACAAGACATACTTAAGCTTTTGAATTTATGACTGATCATCTTGTTTTGCTATGAATAGCCAGAGAGAGTAAGCGTGTCAGTTGAATTGGCAAACTTGATTTTTTCCCCCCCTTGAAACAGATCGCAGCTGTGAAACATGTAGCAAATAGATACAGGCGATGTTGATGTTAACAATTTGGTTTGCCATTCACAGTTTCATTCGTATGACAAAATTTATATACTTCATCAGGTATCAGATTCTGGCTGGTGTGATCGAACAGAGGATCCTGGAGCCGCTGCTGCATAACCAGAAGCTACTACTGAGTGCAATGAGCTTCATCGTTCGTACGGGCAACACATTCCTTGGCTCTTTGCTGTGAGTAACATTCACCTCACCGGAAATTGAAATCTTGCATCCTGCTGTTGCTGTATTTGCTTACTGGTGAACTTTGTGAACAGCTGGATTGACTATGCCAGATGGATAGGCGTCCAAAAGGCTCACGATCACGAAGAGGCCTAAAAGTTCTAGCAGCTTGTCTGCATGTTCTTCTGTCACTGGGCATGTTCACAATACCATCGATGGCTTGCCTGCCTTTAGAATGCCGCTCTACTCTTCATTGGATTGGAGGCCCCCTATATATAGGACAAATCCCAATTTTGTTTGAAAAACCACGAGTAGGGATATATCTGTCGAATTCTCGTATGCAAGGACAACGTTGTTTTACCCCTCAACTTTTCTTTTCTAGCTTGCAACTTGCAACAAGGGCTGTCATTGTTCAAAATTCAAATATATGTTACATTGGGAATTTCATGCGACTTCCTAAACTCTAGGAAGTATCGCTTGTCCTGTTGCATATGTACGTATGCATTGTAGCCTTGTTGTATTTCCTCAATGCCTTGATTGTTTTGTCGGTTAGAGTTCTTGACAACTGTTGCAGAGATTCTGTCGGAGTATATTCAGGGCCGCCTTATTACCAGACAAACGGAGATGCTGCCCCGACAACATGTAAACTGTTAGATCCGTTCACTGGCAGTGCAACATGCAATTAGAAAATTGTGATCCTACTTTGCCATCTTATTATTTTCTTCACGGAACAGCTACTCTAGTGCAACATACAAATAACAGCTATCGCTAGAATTCAATATTCCATTCCTACTAACATTGAATTATTATTGTCTTGTTTATGAACCTTATGCATCTGATAGCATCATTGCCGTTTGTAGCTCTATGCAGCACAGAGTATCGGAAGGATACAGATACACGGATATGCCAAATTTCCAGAAAACATGATACGAGGATACGTTTTACTATTTTTAATTTTTTATAAATAAATAATAATGCAAATTAAAACTCTGAAAGTCTAAAACTAGAGTAATCACTAATCGTTAGTTCAGTACTATACATGCATCATACATGATGTAAACATCACCAGATCACTAATTATTTGTAGAATCGTCCACTCCCCTGCATCGCCGGAGCTGGCTGCGGCCATGGCGAACTGGTGGCTAGTCCCGGCGCGGCAGTTTCGAGGAGGGGAGAAGTCGAATGATGGCATATCAGTGACGTATCGGATACTCGGAGGATACATATCGGAGCCGTATCAGTGACGTATCAATACGGCTCATTGACGTATCCGTGCTACGTAGTTGTAGCTAGGGTGGTCCATTATTTTTTAAAAAAAATAATCATTACAAATGTAACATGCGGATACACTGTATAAGTTGCACAATGCAATGCGATTAAACTAAAGATACCTAAGAGCAACTCTAGCATTAGCCCTCAAAACAAGACCTATATTTTTCATTTGAGGCTCCTCCTACTTTTGAGGGCCCTGTTTTTCGGCTGCACTCCAACAAGAGCCCTATTCTCAATTCCCCTTATTTCCGCACGCATTATATGCATATATATATTTGAGAACGTAACATTATATAATAATTTATTTAAATTATAACAATAAAGCACTACACTTAAAATTATAACGAATATTCAAATTTAAATTCAAATACAAATTTGGTATGAATTTAATGATAGTCGATCATGACATATTATGCTAAGCTTCTTCAACTCTTGATTCCTCAAGACTCAAGAGAGACCTCAGAGAGAAGATGCACAAATTCCAGCATTTGTTGGTCCGAGGCTCCACCTCAGATGGGAGAAGTTCAACATAGTGTGAGGTATAGCAATAAGTTAGTTCTAAACAAAATGGTGAAAGTCATAGAATTCTGCATATACTATGAGCTCACAAATGGCATGATGGGGATTTTTTTTCATTGAATGATTCAGATATGGATGCACCGTATGATACTCGGGTATAAAAAAAACTGGAATATATACAGTTTTCAATGAGTAACAGCCCTATTTTCTTCCAAATGTACAAAACAATTCAGAATTTTTTTATGAGAAGAACAAAACAATTCAGCTAACCCCCCAATAGGCCTTACCGTTGAGCAAATGCAAATCAAACTGGCCATATAATAATACAAAGACTTTCAATGCGCTCTATCCATTGGGTCTAAACCGGCCCAATGGATTTCTGAGCTTCTTGACTCATATATATAGGCCTTTGGTTGGGCCAAGCGCAGGATGGTCCGCGGCCCACTGGAACCACCCTGCAGCTCCGTCATTGCCGCCTAGCGTTGTAGTGCTCTCTAGCGCACATGGCGGAAGCTGGAAGCCCAACAGGGCCCTATGTACCTTACAAAAAGCCCAGAGCCTGTTATTTCGCACAGGCCGTGCAACCGATAGAGCCCACTAAGCTGAACCCTAATTCCCCTCAAAAAAAAAAGAAAAAAAACTAAGCTGAACCCTAATTAATAGCCCTTACGGTTGCAGCCCTCGATCCAGACGCCAACTTCTCCTCCGCGCGCCACCACCGCCGTTCGCCGGCAGGATGTTGCTCACACCCGAGCAACAGGCCTCCGGCGCCGCAGCGTGCACTAAGCCGAATCAGTCCAAGCTCTCATTGACAATATTGTAGTACGACTGTAGCTCTACAAGTTTGCTAATATCACCTACCGCTAACTCGAGCTAGATTAGGAATAATGAGGCATCAAAATGTCGCTGTCAGTCGTTCCATTGGACGACGATTCAGTCGAGTTCAGAGATTTTCAGTCGGACAGTGGCCGACCGGTTCAGAAACCGGCCACCGCGTGGCATGCATGCCATGCCGGCCTCTCCACGTCGCGCGCGCGTGCTCACTGATGAAAGCCAGGCCGACACCTCGCTCACTCCCTCTCTCTCGCCATTTCATTTCTTCACCGTCGTCTCCATTGAGCCGAGCGGCGACTGGAGGTGAACGGCAACCGCACCACCGCGCTGCCGCACCGCTGCCCCAGCCAGCGCATCCATAGCCCCGTCTTGACCCCCTTTACACCCTTGACCTCTCCTCGCTGTGAGTTTAGCCACGGTAAGGCGGCAATGCCACTCCACCGTCACGGTGACCTCGCCGAAATCCTTCCGCGCGAGCCCCTCACCGTGGTCCCGCCTCTCCGATGCATCCCTCTCCCCCTTTCTTCTCAATTAGCTTCGTGGTACCCACATGAAGCTCATATCGAGCTCAGTCATGGCAATAGGGGCTCACTGTCGCCGGCGCACGCCACCCAGCGCCTCCGCACCCGCCATTGCCGGCGGCATGTCTTTTCCGGCTAACCCTAGGGACCCCGAGGCCCCTCCATTGGTGCGGAATCACGCGAGGAGCGTGTTGGTGCCCTCAGTTTCGTCGGCCGGTTAGCCGTCGGCGAGCTCCACCGTCGGCCGCCCCTCCCCTGTCTCTGTCTTCCTGTCCTGCGAGCCCCGTGTGTCAGTGGCTGGAAGGCCGGGCGGGATTCGGCCGTGGGCCAAGCAAGCCGAGTGGGCCACGCTGGCGTGTAAGCGTCGCGCCGGGTTAGCGGGCCGTGGAGATTTTCCCGGCCCGGCCCAGTAGCTGAATAGGAGTTGGGTTAGGGTTCCAAATTTGTTTTGTTTTATTTTTTTCACAGATTTGTGTATAGATTAAAAAATGCATATCTCTTGATTGGTAGATCCAAATGATGTGGTTCTAATTTTGTTGAGTTCCTGGTAATGTCTAGTTTATATTAAAAAAATAATATGTGCCTTGTTCTGTGATGAAAAATAGAGTTACTAATTATCTCTTTTAATCATGTGGGAAATAGGGGTAATTATATCCTTTTCTATGTAGCTCCAAATTACATGAAATTTTTATGGTGTACTGATCATATCATTAATAGCTTGTAGTTAAATGTTCATACACTTTGGACACTGTATGTAGGAGTTATGTAATTCTCTTGTTTGCATGGATGGATCTTATGTGAATTTTCATAATTTTTCTATAGATCCCGTAAAGGTAAAATTTGGTGAGTGATATTTTTATGCTAGAAGGATGCTAGGAAAAATGTGAAATCTGTTGTTTGATACATTTCAATAGGTTTTCCTAATTATGCTAGAAATAGACATGCCATCTGTTATTTTTGATACAGCAAGTTCTGCTTGTCCCATTACTTTGAAATTTTTATGGTAGTCTATGTGAAGCATGGGGTAGCTACTGTAATTTTTGTAGATTTTTATGTATAGTTTTACTATATGTTGCTTAAATCACCTAATTAACTAAATAAATTAGAAAAGGACATTAAATAATTTATTTAGAAGTTAGCACTATACTTCCTGATGTTCCTTTGATATGCACAACAAGTTGGTAAACTTGGTTTGGTCCAATTATGCTTTTGCATCATCACTAAATATTTAATTTAGTAAGTCTGCCACTTCTGGACAGATTCTGTGCTTACTTGAATACGACTTGGTTAACGTAAGAATCATGCTTTGATGTTTATAAATGATTTGTAGAGAATTTCATAAACTTTTCAGAATATCCTCTTGCAAGTCATTCGGATTTGTAGAACTCCTGTTATGAGTGATTTCATGAACTATTCTATGCATGTGAAGCTTACAACTTTCCGTGATGAATGTCTTTACTATTACAAGCATGTTGTGATACAAATAAACACTTAAATTGATTAAGATAAGTTTAGGTGCAGGTGTTAGGCCCTTGACTGAATATGAACATCTTTATCTTAGGTTATGCAAATTAGGTAAGTTAATCGTGTGCTTCCAAGTCTAGATAGATATAGGAAAAAGTGATTTGAATAGAGTTATTAGTACTCGGCCAACGAGTGTCCGGTGATGTTTCTGTTAAATACTTACTATTATCCATTCATCATGAGCATCATATCATTTCTTATGCATCCATGATATTTAGCTTGTGCATATGCATGCAATAGGTGTACCAGAAGGAGTGACATTGCTGGAATTCGAGGAACCGGGCGGGGAGCAGCAGCAGCTAACACTGGAGGTTCAGGAGGTGCAGCCTTCAGGAGAAGTGCCAGACGAGGTCGCCGTTGAGTGCCCGGACCATCGTCCGTGCAACTTTGTGAAAGGCAAGCCCCGGAGCATTATAAGCCTCCTAATTTCTGAAATACAATTAAAGTATTATTGTTATATATATTGTTGCATTAAGTTTAGGTGTTGGATGAAAACACTTGCTGCATTGGTTATCCAATCCTTATCCAGATATTGATACCCTAAATCCTACGTAGCTCAGGCTCGTGTAGTTCTTAGCCCTGCTTAAATGCAGAAGTCATATGATTTCCTATCACCTGCAAGCTATATGAATATACATATGACACGGTTGGCTATATTTGCTATCGTGGAAAAGAACGTGTCTTAATTTGAAATCAAGACCGGACGAAGGATTGCCGGTTTGTAGTGACTCCGTCTGTGTCAATTAAGGATTGAATCTTGGAGCCTTTCTTTATCATGTTGAACGCATGCCTCTCTCTTAGCTGGCCGAGCCCGAGTGCTTGACCGTGAATCCGAGTAGCTCAACTCAGACCGGGAGTCGGCAAGTATAAAGTACGCCTCGAAAGGGAGTGAAAGCCCAAGTTTGATTTTGGTAATTAATGACACCAAGTTGCTAATGCCATGTGTTAAGTGTTTTGAGTTAGGCATAAGCAACACATGTGATGAAGGTGTATGTGGCAAGGTGTGGTGGCCACAAGATCACAAAGAGATGGTGCATGGACATGAAATGATGATCATGGTGGAGATGCACATAAAATGAAGGACATGATGATCAAGTGAAAGAGAAGGATCTAAGAGCGCAAGGCAAAGGTATAACCATAGGGTTTTCCTTTTGCCGGTCTAAGATGAGTAGAGAAGTGATTGACCGGGTTTAGGATACATAGCCGACTATCAAGAGGGGCAATCACGGTTAGCTCGGAAATCAAGTGCCACTAGATCAATGTCTTGAGCATATGCATTAGGATCTAGTAAAGAGCTAACATAATGCCTTGGAAAATGATTGTGAAACGCTAACACACATGCACATGGTGGTGTACACTTGGTGGTGTTAGCACATTTGCGAAGGCGGTGGAGTTCAAGCGGTAGAGAGGGGTTTGGGTTCCTCTCTCCCTCCCGCCGAGCTTGCGAGGCGGGATTCGGCGCTTTTTGGAGAAGTGAAATGCCTATTTTCTATTGCGCCGGAAGTCGGAAAAGAAACGGAGGTGAACGGAGGTCACAGAGATGACCGGACGCTGGACCGGACGCGGTCTCTGTATGACCGGACGCGTCTGGTCAGTGTTCAGCGTCTGCGCGGTTTTCAGTTTGATGATCGGACGCGCAGCGCGTCCGGTCATCCAGGGAGCTTACTGGACTCTAATCGGACGCTGGCACTGTGGCGTCCGGTCAGTTCAACAGCGCGTCCGGTCAGTTCTCCTAAGCGAATCAGAGCGCGCGACCGGCGCGTCCGGTCCCTCACGTAACCGGAGCGTCCGGTCAGGCGTCAAGAAGGGTAGAGCGAAGCGGAGTAACGATCGGACGCGCGGCGCGTCCGGTCACGTGTGATCGGACGCGTCCGGTCTCAACGGGAGCATACTGGAATGCGACCGGACGCGGGCACTGTCGCGTCCGGTCACTCGGTTGAGCGCGTCCGGTCAGGGCAACGGCTAGTTCTGACGCGCACTGTTCACGTTTGTCGTGTAGTGACCGGACGAGTCCGGTCACCCTGACCGGAGCGTCCGGTCAGCGCGTTTTTCGCTGTGTCGTCTGTAACGGCTAGCTGCATACCCCTTCATTATAAATAGAGGTTGGCCGGGGTTTGAGGGTAACTTTTGCACATTTTGAGAACTAGAGACATACTTTGAGCTAGAGAACAACCCCTCCACTCATCTCTTTGCATAGTTGCACATCTTGAGTGAGATTGAGTGAGATTCAAGTGCATTGCTTGAGAGTTGCATTCTAGAGGCACTTGATCTTTGAGTTGCTGCGGATTTCTTGTTACTCTTCCGTGTTTCCCGACACGGTAGACGGCTTGGAGCAGCGGAGGTGATTGAGCTCGCAATTGGAGATTGTTGGAGCCTTCACCAAGTGTTGTAAGGGGTTCTTGATCCTTCCCCATGGGAGTTCGCAAATTGGATACTCTAGTGGAGCTCGTGGCTTGGAGGATCCTCATCTTGTGTGCGGTTGTGCGGCGCCCGCCGAGGGCTCGACTCTTGATAGTCGATTAGCTCGCGAACCGACAAGTGGGTGTATCGCCACAACGGGGAGTAGCTTGCCGGGAAGCAAGTGAACCTCGGGATAAATTCTTGTGTCATTCTCTTCCCGAGGATTTCTCTTGTGTGATTGATTGATTGGTACATCTCATCTCTACACGGCGGTATAATCAATCAAAGCTCTTCTCTCGTATTACTTTTTGTTTCTAGCTTGTAGTTGTTGTTGTGTTTAGTGAATAGCCTTGTACTAGACTTGTGTAGGTGGCTTGCTTAATTAGTTAGAGCTAGTGCTTTTGCTTCGCCACCTTTCGTACTAACTCGTGGTTAAGTAATTCTTGTAGAAGTTTTAATTAGGCTATTCACCCCCCCTCTAGCCTATTTGGACCTTACAAGTGGTATCAGAGCCAAGGCACCGTTTATTTGAGGCTTAACAACCTACGGTGAAAAAGAAATGGCTCAATTAAGCTTGCACATCAACAACACCAAGAAGGCACCTCACTTTGATGGCACAAATTATGCATATTGGAAGGTTAAGATGACCACACACCTAAAGTCAATCAATAGAGAAGTGTGGAAGGTCACCGAAACAAAATTTGAGGTTGCTAATCCGGAAGCACCTACACCGGTGGAAGAGAAGAAGCTCCAATGCAATGACATTGCCATTAGTGCTCTTCATGAGGCATTAGATGACAAGATATTTGAGCAAGTGAAAAACATAGAAGTTGCACATGATTCTTGGGCCAAGCTAGAAGAAACATTTGAGGGCACCGAAGGCACAAAGACCGCTAAAGCATATATCTTGCAAGAAAAATTTTCAAGCTTTAAGATACAAGATGATGAGAGTGTTCCGGAGATGTTTCATAGATTGCAAGTCATTGTTAATGAGCTCAAGGCACTTGGTGAGGAGGTCAAGGACAATCAATTCTCTATGAAGTTTTTGAGAAGCTTGCCCAAGAGGTTTGATACATTGATCACTGTGCTAGTGAGGACTACATTGAAGGATTCAACTCCTCAACAAATATTTCAAGAAGTGATGACCGATGATTCATATAGAGAAGATGATGAGAAGGATGAGTTGGTCAAGAAGAAGAAGAAGGAAAATGAAAAGAAAGATGATGAAAAGAAGAAGAGTGTGGCATTCAAAGCCACCACATCTAAGTGCAAGTCCAAGATTGAATCATCAAGTGATGAAGACTTAAGCTCTTGTGATAGTGATGACATTGATGAGAAGATGACTCTTTTTGTTAAGCAATTTGGCAAATTCATGAAGAAGAAAGGCTTTCGTGCAAGAAGGAGGAAGAACTCATCCAAGAAGAATGAGCATACCATGAGATGCTTTAGATGCCATAGCAAGGACCATCTCATTGCAAAGTGTCCTTATGATAGTGATGATGAAGATGCTATCAAGAAGGAGAAGAAGAAGCAAGAAAAGAAGAAAAGCTCTTATAAGAAGAAGAATGATTCTCATGTTGCTACATGGGATAGTGATGACTCCTCAAGTGATGATGAGGATGACTACATGAGCAAGAAGAAGGGACATGCTAGCATTGCCATCCAAAAGAAGGTCTCCCTCTTCGACACTCCATCATGCTTCATGGCTAAGGCCGCTAAGGTATCATCCAATGATGAGAGTGATCATGATAATGCTAGTGATAGTGATAGTGATGAAGAGGAATTCACTAAAGATGAACTAATCACTATGCTAGAAGATTGCACTCAACATTTTAAAGAATCTAGAAAGGAGTGCAAGGTCTTGCTTAAGGAAAAGAAAAATCTTATGCAAGAACTTGATGAGCTTAGGGCATCTTATGAGAGTCTAAAGATAGACCATAAGAAGCTTGAAAAGTCTCACACTAAGCTAGAAGAAGCTCATTCCTCTCTAGTTGAAAAATATGAAAACATACCAACTAATGTAGAGAAAACTAAAACTTGCAACATAGGCATATCATGTGATATAATTGATGAAACTTTTCATAAGCCTATTATTGTTGCTCCTACTAACCCTTCATGTAGCTCATCTACATCATCCTCATCTAGTAGTGATGGTTTCACTTGTGACTCCACACTTATAGTTGAGAATGAAAATCTCAAGAAGGAGGTAAAAGAGCTCAATCACACATTAGCTAAGGCTTATGGTGGTGAGGACCGCTTGCTTATGTGCTTGGGTAGCCAAAGAGCTTCTCTCTATAAAGAGGGATTGGGCTATAACCCCAAGAAAGGCAAGGCCACTTTTGCTCCTCACAAGACTCATTTTGTGAAGAACAATGGTAGCTATTGCAAAAGTTGCAAGCAAGTTGGTCACATAGAGCAACAATGCATGAACAAGAAATCAAATGCTAATGTATCCTCAATTAAGTTTAATTCTTTCTATATGCTTACCAAGGGTACAAATGGTGTTCATGCTAAGTTCATTGGTGCACCATGGATGGGCTCAAAGAAGAAAGTCATTTGGGTACCAAAGAGCTTAGTCTCTAACCTTGGAGGACCCAAACAAGTTTGGGTACCTAAAAAGAATTGATCTTATCTTGTAGGTCAATTACAAAGCCGGAGGAAGGCATTGGGTGCTTGATAGTGGGTGCACTCAACATATGACCGGGGATTCTTGTATGTTCAAATCTATTGATAGAAGTCAAAATGGTGGTTTTGATGCTATCACTTTCGGCAACAACAAGAAAGGCAAGGTCAAGGGGCTTGGTAAAATTGCAATCTCAAATGACATGAGCATATCTAATGTGTTGCTAGTTGAGAGCTTAGATTTCAATCTTTTATCGGTGGCACAACTTTGTGATCTTGGCTTCAAGTGCATATTTGGTAGTGATGATGTTGAAGTCATAAGTGTTGATGGATCAAATTTGATATTCAAAGGATTTAGACATGATAGCTTATACTTGGTTGACTTCAATGATAGTGAGACACAATTGACATCATGCTTGCTTAGTAAATCTAGTATGGGTTGGTTATGGCATAGAAGGCTTGGTCATGTTGGAATGAAACAATTGAACAACTTTTGAGGCATGACTTAGTTAGAGGATTGAATGATGTCACCTTTGAGAAGGATAAACTATGTAGTGCTTGTCAAGCCGGCAAACAAGTTGGAAATATACATCCTAGTAAGAGTGAGATGAGCACATCAAAAGCATTTGAGCTATTGTACATGGACTTGTTTGGGCCAACAACATACACTAGCATTGGTGGCAACAAGTATGGTTTTGTGATCGTGGATGACTACACTAGATACACTTGGGTGTTCTTTCTCTATGACAAGAGTGATGTTTATGATCTATTCAAGTCTTTTGTCAAGAGGGTGCAAAATGAGTTTGAGACTACCATCAAGAAGATTAGAAGTGACAATGGTAGTGAGTTCAAGAACACAAGAATTGAAGATTTGTGTGATGATTTTGGTATTGGACATCAATTCTCACCAACATACACTCCTCAATCAAATGGTGTAGTTGAAAGAAAAAATAGAACCTTGATTGATATGGCTAGATCAATGCTTAGTGAATACAATGTTAGTCATTCATTTTGGAGTGAAGCTATCAATACGGCTTGCTATTGTAGTAACCGTCTCTATTGCCATAGGAAGCTTGGAAAGACACCATATGAACTATTGAATGGAAGAAAGCCCAATATTGCATACTTTAGAGTGTTTGGTTGCAAATGCTATATTCTCAAGAAAGGCACTAGGTTGAGCAAGTTTGAAAAGAAATGTGATGAAGGGTTCTTACTTGGTTATTCTACCACAAGCAAATCATATAGAGTTTGGAATCTCACAAATGGCACCTTGGAAGAAGTTCATGATGTTGAGTTTGATGAAACCCAAGGGTCTCAAAATGAAGCTCAAAACCTTGATGATGTGAGAGGAGATCAATTGTCAAATGCAATGAAGAACATGGACATTGGTGATATAAGGCCGATACAAGTTGATGATGATGATATTCATGTGATCAACCAAAGTGTGCAAATTGATACAAATCAAGCAAGCTCTAGTGGTTCTCATGATGAAGCTCAAGTTCAAGGTCAAACAAGTGGAAGCAATCAACTCCCAATACTCCAACCTACTAGCATTGCTAGGGATCATCCATTGGATCAAATCATTGGTGGAATTCAAAGTGGTGTTCAAACTAGATCAAGATTAGCATCCTTTTGTGAGCATTACTCATTTGTCTCATTAGAAGAACCAAAGAAGATAGAAGATGCATTGAAGGATTCCGATTGGATAAATGCCATGCATGAAGAACTAAACAACTTCACTAGAAATCAAGTTTGGAAACTTGTTGAAAGGCCAAAGAAATACAATGTGATTGGTACTAAATGGGTCTTTAGAAACAAGCAAGATCAAGATGGCATGGTTGTGAGGAACAAAGCAAGATTAGTAGCACAAGGATACACTCAAGTTGAGGGTCTTGACTTTGGAGAGACATATGCACCGGTTGCAAGATTGGAAGCAATTAGAATCTTATTAGCATATGCTTGTGCACACAACATCAAGCTCTATCAAATGGATGTCAAGAGTGCATTTCTCAATGGCTACATCAATGAAGAAGTTTATGTTGAGCAACCTCCTGGTTTTGAAGATGACAAGAAGCCCGACCATGTTTACAAGCTAAAGAAGGCATTGTATGGTTTAAAACAAGCACCTAGAGCATGGTATGAGAGATTGAGGGATTTTCTTCTCTCTAAAGGGTTTAAGATGGGAAAGGTTGACACCACTCTCTTCACCAAGAAGCTTGGAAATGACTTGTTTGTGTTGCAAATCTATGTGGATGATATCATTTTTGGATCAACAAATCAAGATTTTTGTGAAGAGTTTGGAAATATGATGGCTAATGAGTTTGAGATGTCTATGATTGGAGAGCTTAGTTACTTTCTTGGACTTCAAATCAAGCAAATGAAGAATGGCACTTTTGTAAGTCAAAGCAAGTACATCAAGGACATGATCAAGAAGTTTGGATTGCAAGATGCTAAGCCAATGAGTACACCAATGGGCATAAATGATCAATTGGGTATTGATGATAGTGGAAACATGGTAGATCAAAAGCAATACCGGTCTATGATTGGAAGTTTACTCTATGTCACCACTTCTAGGCCGGATGTGATGTTTAGTGTGTGCAAGTGTGCAAGATATCAAGCTTCACCTAGAGAAAGTCACTTAAAAGCAACCAAGAGAATATTGAGATATCTCAAGGGCACTCATGATGTTGGATTATGGTATCCCAAGGGGTCTAACTTTGAGTTGATTGGATATTCGGACTCCGACTATGGTGGATGCAAGATTGATAGAATGAGCACAAGTGGCACTTGTCAATTGCTTGGAAGGTCTCTTGTTTCATGGTCATCAAAGAAACAAAATAGTGTTGCACTATCTACCGCCGAGGCCGAATACATTAGTGCCGGTAGTTGTTGTGCACAATTGCTTTGGATGAAAGCCACCTTGAATGACTTTGGAATTAAATTCAAGAATGTGTCTTTGTTTTGTGATAATGAGAGTGCTATCAAGATGACACAAAATCCGGTTCAACATTCAAGAACGAAGCACATTGACATAAGGCACCACTTCATAAGAGACCATCAACAAAAGGGTGATATTAGCATTGAGAGCATTGGCACCGAAGATCAACTAGCCGACATCTTTACAAAGCCACTTGATGAAAAGAGATTTTACAAGTTGAAGAATGAATTGAACATACTTGACTTCTCCAACTTGAAATGAGTGCACCCCCACATTCTTATATGACATGCCTCTCCTCCAACATAGCAAGGTAAAGTTGTTTGGCATATCATTCATACTTTGCTAAGGACATGTTTAGAACATATAGACATATTTGCATGACAAATAGGCTCATTCCTGAAAATTAAATGTTTTTGATGAATATATGATACCACTATTGCTTCTATGTTTGTTTAATCTAGTGGTAGCATATGACATGTTTGTGGGCTTGCAAACCTAGTGTTGAATCTAGTAAACGAGCTCATGATGTGTAATTCAACATGGTCAAGATAACCCTTATACTTTATGAGGTGTGAAAAAGCTTGTCCTTGGATCAAACCGAATTACATCTTATAGGCAAGTGATCTAGATTGAACCATAATTTGGACTCCCTCATATTGATTGACTTATCTCTCACTAAATTGGCATTTTTTTTGGTGATTGTTGACAAAGGGGGAGAGAAAAGTCACAAAGATATTGCAAAGAGGAAATAAGTTATAATAAGGGGGAGAGAAAAGTCACAGGGGAGAGAAAAGTCACAAAGATAAAAAGTTAAGTTACAAAGGGGGAGAAAGGGATCAATTAAAATTGAGCACACAAGTAGGGGGAGCAAGCTCATGAATTATTTGTTGCATTTGTATGTGCACTAACATGATGATGTGTTGCATTGCAAATTTAATTTCGATATTCATGATTGAATGATGTTTGCTAGAAATAGAACTTGAATGATGTTTTGTTGAGAGTAGCTTTACAAGAGATATCTAGACACCTTTTGCTCATAATGTTGATCTCACGGGGTACTTTAGTGTTTGTGATCTTTACAAGTGATGTATTACAAATGGTGTCTAGCTACATCGATGCTAAGGGTGGTATATAAAGGCAACTCCGATTGGTATCACGCTTCAAAGGTCCATTCTATATACCTTAGCATCAATTTGATGGTAGTAACTCTCCCAAAATTCAAATCCATACATATGTGCACAATTGAACCAAACTCATGGAAGCACATATGTAGGGGGAGCTAATACTATCGAAATTGAAAATTGATTTCATTTCATATCTTTGTGATGGTTGTCATCAATTACCAAAAAGGGGGAGATTGAAAGCCCAAGTTTGATTTTGGTAATTAATGACACCAAGTTGCTAATGCCATGTGTTAAGTGTTTTGAGTTAGGCATAAGCAACACATGTGATGAAGGTGTATGTGGCAAGGTGTGGTGGCCACAAGATCACAAAGAGATGGTGCATGGACATGAAATGATGATCATGGTGGAGATGCACATAAAATGAAGGACATGATGATCAAGTGAAAGAGAAAGATCTAAGAGCGCAAGGCAAAGGTATAACCATAGGGTTTTCCTTTTGCCGGTCTAAGATGAGTAGAGAAGTGATTGACCGGGTTTAGGATACATAGCCGACTATCAAGAGGGGCAATCACGGTTAGCTCGGAAATCAAGTGCCACTAGATCAATGTCTTGAGCATATGCATTAGGATCTAGTAAAGAGCTAACATAATGCCTTGGAAAATGATTGTGAAACGCTAACACACATGCACATGGTGGTGTACACTTGGTGGTGTTAGCACATTTGCGAAGGCGGTGGAGTTCAAGCGGTAGAGAGGGGTTTGGGTTCCTCTCTCCCTCCCGCCGAGCTTGCGAGGCGGGATTCGGTGCTTTTTGGAGAAGTGAAATGCCTATTTTCTATTGCGCCGGAAGTCAGAAAAGAAACGGAGGTGAACGGAGGTCACAGAGATGACCGGACGCTGGACCGGACGCGGTCTCTGTATGACCGGACGCGTCTGGTCAGTGTTCAGCGTCTGCGCGGTTTTCAGTTTGATGATCGGACGCGCAGCGCGTCCGGTCACTGATGACCGGACGCGTCCAGTCATCCAGGGAGCTTACTGGACTCTAATCGGACGCTGGCACTGTGGCGTCCGGTCAGTTCAACAGCGCGTCCGGTCAGTTCTCCTAAGCGAATCAGAGCGCGCGACCGGCGCGTCCGGTCCCTCACGTAACCGGAGCATCCGGTCAGGCGTCAAGAAGGGTAGAGCGAAGCGGAGTAACGATCGGACGCGCGGCACGTCTGGTCACGTGTGATCGGACGCGTCCGGTCTCAACGGGAGCATACTGGAATGCGACCGGACGCGGGCACTGTCGCGTCCGGTCACTCGGTTGAGCGCGTCCGGTCAGGGCAACGGCTAGTTCTGACGCGCATTGTTCACGTTTGTCGTGTAGTGACTGGACGCGTCCGGTCACCCTGACCGGAGCGTCCGGTCAGCGCGTTTTTCGCTGCGTCGTCTGTAACGGCTAGCTGCGTACCCCTTCATTATAAATAGAGGTTGGCCGGGGTTTGAGGGTAACTTTTGCACATTTTGAGAACTAGAGACATACTTTGAGCTAGAGAACAACCCCTCCACTCATCTCTTTGCATAGTTGCACATCTTGAGTGAGATTGAGTGAGATTCAAGTGCATTGCTTGAGAGTTGCATTCTAGAGGCACTTGATCTTTGAGTTGCTGCGGATTTCTTGTTACTCTTCCGTGTTTCCCGACACGGTAGACGGCTTGGAGCAGCGGAGGTGATTGAGCTCGCAATTGGAGATTGTTGGAGCCTTCACCAAGTGTTGTAAGGGGTTCTTGATCCTTCCCCGCGGGAGTTCGCAAATTGGATACTCTAGTGGAGCTCGTGGCTTGGAGGATCCCCATCTTGTGTGCGGTTGTGCGGCGCCCGCCGAGGGCTCGACTCTTGATAGTCGATTAGCTCGCGAACCGACAAGTGGGTGTATCGCCACAATGGGGAGTAGCTTGCCGGGAAGCAAGTGAACCTCGGGATAAATTCTTGTGTCATTCTCTTCCTGAGGATTTCTCTTGTGTGATTGATTGATTGGTACATCTCATCTCTACACGGCGGTATAATCAATCAAAGCTCTTCTCTCGTATTACTTTTTGTTTCTAGCTTGTAGTTGTTGTTGTGTTTAGTGAATAGCCTTGTACTAGACTTGTGTAGGTGGCTTGCTTAATTAGTTAGAGCTAGTGCTTTTGCTTCGCCACCTTTCGTACTAACTCGTGGTTAAGTAATTCTTGTAGAAGTTTTAATTAGGCTATTCACCCCCCTCTAGCCTATTTGGACCTTACAGGGAGCCGTAGGTATGAGCCCAAGGGCAGGTGATTTAAAAGTCCTGATCGTCCTGGCAGAAAGGTAATCATTGAGAGTGCTGGCGCTGACCGAACCTGTGAAGTTGGTTCCTGAGTTGTACCAAAGGTGACTCACGGCTACCCTTGAAAAGTATGCCAGGGTGAGAGTTAGGAATACCCCCTCAGCTGAGTTGTAATTCGATTCGAGTCGCCGTCTCTCACCGGTTAGTGAGAACTTGACGGGCTTATCTCCAAAGTAGATACACTAAATAACATGATGGTTCAGGAATGATGATATGATGATGACAGCCTTATTATACCTGCTATGGTTATTATTGTTTGCTCCTAATAAGTGAGTGCTCTAGTATAGGTGCTAATCTAGTGGACAAGTAAATGATGATGAACTTGATGCTAAGTTTAAATTGGTCATTATATTCATAAGCTCTTTTATGCAATTGTGTCAAGCTAGCCCACCTTATAAGCCTTGCATGATCCTTGGTGTCCTTTGTTTTTGGTTTTGATGGGTAAGTCTAGCTGAGTACCTTCTCGTACTCAGGTTTATTTTTCACCTGTTGCAGATGACCAGTTCTACTTTGGTTGCTACAAGTATTGTCTTCTCCTGACCGGGGATGAAGACTAGACCATTGGGCGCAGTCTCTACTAGTGTTCTTACCTAAAGATGCTTTTACCCTGGCAATGTATTAGAACTTCTAAATTTCTGTATCAAACTATGTTACTTCCGCGAACAAACTGGGTTTGTAACATTTTATTTTGAACTCCGATGGATGTAATCCATATGTCACTTGTGAAATGTTGTAACGAATGATGTGTTGTGTTGAATCACTATGATCTTGGTTTTTATGTCGAAAGTTGTTGAAATCCTTCGAGATTTCTAGACTACTGGGATTATGGGAGCTTAAGTACAGGAATTTGATCACTTCGATGATTGTTTTTGTACTTACATTCTTATAACTTGGGCGGTTCTGTTACAGCTGGTATCGGAGCAAGGTTCAACACTAAGCATGTTATTTGTGTATTTAAAATAAAGGAATTGTGAAAACTCTAAATTAAATACTAAGTGTTGCCAGTGGTCATATCCTTTATGCCTAAATAAGGACTCTTAGGTGGTTTATTAAAGTACTAACTTTGGGGGTTCTTGCTTGTTTTCTGTTTCATTGTCCATACGGCGTGCTATTGTATGGATGCCATCCACTTAGGTGGTAATGTATGGATCAAAATACCTCTAAGCTGTGGTAAGTGGGAGTTGTGAGAGCATGACCGTCCAATCGTCGGTCTAGGGAAGAATAGTTGTGGTTACTCGCATGCTTACATGTTCAATCATATATCTATGAGAGTACTTAATTGTGGGTATCTCTGTCGGGTAGCTGTGACACTGTAGTATATACATTGGGGAATGTATGTATAAAAGTATTTATTTACTGCTTACTTTGCATGCCTTTTTGGGAAGTTGTTGGGCTGAAATGAACTTTTCTACAGGTACACTAACAACGTATCATTGTAGATCGACTAGTTACTGTTTATGAGAGAACGTATGTATGCCATCGTATATTCTGGTAGCCTTTAAATTTTCTAAGTTTGTGAGAATGTACGGACCGTGCATGCATCATGTCCAAGCATACATGGCATTTCTTGCATTCCTCCCTCCCTTAAAATTTGATTGTCCTGACTAATTAAATTTTATATCCCTTAAATGATTCTCACCTTAAGTTGCAACTTTTTGCTACAGATGGCCCGCACAAAACGCACTGCTCGCAAGTCCGCCGGAGGCAGGGCGCCTCATCACCAGTTAGCTCCTCGTGAGCCCCGTCCTGAGCCTACTGTGGAGGAAAGGCTGAGGACGGAGTTGGCCTAGGTGACTGCTGAGAGGAGTGCCGCTCAGCAGCGTTTGGAGCAAGTAACGCAGGAACGAGATCAAGAGACACTTGAGGTTCAGAAGTTGATAGTTGCTCACCACAACTGTGAACATATGTTGATTCACGTGTTGAATCAGCGAAATGAAGCCTAAAACGAAGAGAATGTTTTGAGGGCTCGATAGGTTGAGCTGGAGCAGCAGTTGGCAGATGCAGAGGAGTACAACAACCACCTCAATGAGGAAGTTCACCTGCTACACAATCAGCTTCATCCTCTCCTCCCCCCTGATGATGAAAATGATAATGATGATGAGATGGGCTCTGGTGTCATCATGGCTAAAGATGATGATGACATTGAGGTTAATGGACCTAAGGATGTCCCTCCTGAAGAGGAGGAAGATGAGGAGCTAGAACCTGCTAGTGATGAAGATGGAGGAGAGATCTTCAACACCGACTCTGAGGGCGATGCGTAGTTTAGCCTACCACTTAGCTAATGCGTTAGAGCTAGTCTTTTGATCCTCATGCATGGACAAGTAGACTTGTAGTAAGTTAATCTTTAGGATGTAACATCAAACCCTATGTTATCTTTGATGTAAGTTTGGAACCTCGATGGATTGGATGTAACCTATCAGACATGTTATGCTCCACGTATGTGAGCCTTTAATAAATTCCGTCTTTGCTGTCAGTAAACCTCGTGATTGTGATGAATGATTGTGCCTCTGTTTATTATATGAATTCATTCTCTCCAATGGAATCAGTTTGGCATAATTATACAATTCATCTACAATAATTTTCCACATTGTCAGTGCTCATTTGCTATACATTTTGTAGATGGCTTATAATCTTCATCGCGGTCATAGCCTTGGAGATGAGGAACAACCACCACCTCCTCCACCACCGCCTACACCGGCTGAGCTGATGCAGACAGTTGTTGAAAGCTAGTGTTTGTTGGCTGAGGCTATGCGCCAGCTGGTTAACCATGATGATCGAAACGTCCGCCAGGGACCCGAGCCAAACCAGTATAGCAGCTTTAAGGACTTCATGGACACAAATCCTCCTATCTTTAGAGAGGCAGAAGAACCATTACAAGCTGATGAATGGTTGAGTATGATAGAACAAAGGTTTCAATTGCTCAGATTGATAGAAGGTATGAAGGCCTCGTATGCAGGACACCAGCTCCAAGGCCCTGTAGGCATCTAGTGGAACCATCACAGGACCACCTTTCCTGCAAATGTCGAGGTGGTTTGGGACCAGTTCAAGGAAGCTTCCAGGGGACATTTTATTCCTTCTGGTCTTATGGCAATCAAGCACACCGAGTTCATGAAGCTGACTCAAGGCAACAAGAGCCTTAATGAATACCTCTAGGCATTTAACAACCTGGCAAGGTATGCTCCTGAGTTTATTGATACTAATGCCAAGAAGATAGCTAGTTTTAAGAGGGGACTTTTCCCTAAGATGATGAAGTCTATGGGCAACAGTAACTGTGTCACCTTCAATGAGTTTATCAATGACGCCTTGACTCAGGAGAATAATGATAAGATATATGCTGCTTCCAAGACCCATAAAAGAAATTTTGAGGCAGGTGCTTCTCAGTCCAAGGCACCCGTGATGTCCAAAATGTAGTATCGTCCACCTACTGCCAATGTCCAATACCGCCCACCTCAGAAGAAGAATCAAGCTAAAACTGGCTTCCGCAAGGAATGCACAGTTTCCTTGCCAAAGAATACCTCTGGACAGGGCCGCTCCATTGTCCCATCATCTAATAGGCCGTGCTAGAACTGTAGCAAGCCTGGTCACTGGGCTAATAATTGTCCTTATCCTCCCAAGCAGAATGCTCAGGGAAACGTCCATCAAGGGCGTGTTCACTATACTACTGTGGAGGAAATTCCTGCTGGTGAAGTGGTCACCGTTGGTAAGTCGTGTTAATGATCATCCTGCAGTTGTGCTCTTTGATTCGGGTGCTTCGCATTCCTTTATGAGTTCTACTTTTGCATCTGAGCATAAGATGAATGTGATTACAATTGTCAGGGGTGGTTATTGTATTAGTGCTGCTGGGAACAATATCATGACTAACCAAGTAGTTAAATATGTAAAGATTGAGATCGGGGATCGAGAGTTCCTTGCGGATCTTGTAGTTCTGCCAGGAGTAGGAATCAATGTAATCCTAGGAATGAAGTGGGTGAGCGGTAATGGAGTATTGATCGATACATCAACCCGTGTGGTAATGTTGAGAGATCCTATAGATAAGAAGGGTTTTCTAGTGCACTTGCCTCGTGATATCGCTATCCACAACACGGCCAATGCTACCCTAGCCAAGGCCATTGAGGATATACCGGTTGCCTCGTGAGAACGCAACACAATGGAAGAGATATAGACAGAAGAAAAAAGAAAAGAAAACTTAGACTTCTCCATGATTTAAAGGGGATACTAAAAAAAGAAAGCAAAAGGAAAAAGGATACAGAATGAACGGGAAAAATGGAGGGACAACAGGAAAAAAAATGTGTGTCAAATAAAAAAGAACTCACGGACTAAAAAGAGAAAAACGGACATGGACCTAAGAGAAAAATGAATGGACTTAGTAGCGCCCACACGTCTGATCCAGGCGCTAGCGTCCAGACGGTGTTTGCACAGGGACTGAGCAAGGGCCTAGTGCGTCAGGCTCGTGAGCCAGTGCTTTAGCAATGGGCTCGTGCCGCCCGAGACGTCACCCGTGTAACACCCTAGGTGTTTAGCTCCCACAAATTGCATGATTCATTTCATAAACATGTGCATCATCCATCTCATCATGCAATGGTCACTTGAAACATGTGTATGCAACATTTCAATTGTGTTTGTTTCATACCTGATTGCTTGTGAATTATGGTTAGTCCAACATGTAGATGCAACATGAGTTCTCATACCTTGAAACATGGCAACATTGTAGTGTAACATGACAAGCTTAAACTTGCAACAAAGTTATGAAACATGTGAAACATAGTTTTGCAACAACAGGGTAATTTGAGTGTTTTGTTTGTTTCATCACATGTAGTACTTCGAAGTTGGTGTAACACTTGTGGGGAGTGGTTAATTATGGTCTAATACACCTTAACTACACTTAGGGTAATTAGTGAAACACTGTTCATGTGGATCAAAATGACTAATTTGCCCTCTAGGTGAGGTTTGACTTTGAGATGACCTATAGAGTGACTTAGTTTGACTGATTGAAAAGTCTAACCTAGAGACCTTGCATGGATGTGCAACCTTTACCAAAGTTGTAGCAAATTTATTAAGGAACAAAAGTCTCAATATGGCCATCTCATGAAAGTGGCTGGAAGATGCCCAAACAGGACCCACAAGTTAGTAGAAGTGCTATTTGACACTTAGCAAATTTTGGCTAAGTCTTCACTGGATAACAGTTTGAAGTGCCCTACTTTGGGACCTTATAACTTGCAAACTTGACCTAACCAGCCCTAACCCATCTTGACATATTTGTAGTGCTCACATAGCTCTATGATTTTGCCAATAGCACCATCACCTAGTCCTCACTGGTTAATGAGGTAGAGGGCGTCAAAAATCGGGTTTCAGTTGGGTTAACTGAAACTCAATTTTAGTTTCCATGTGACCCACTTTGGAGAGTCATAACTCACTAACTAAGCCGAATCAGTCCAAGCTCAATAGACAATATTGTAGTATGACTGTAGCTCTACAAGTTTGCTAATATCACCTACCGCTAACTCGAGCTAGATTAGGAGTAATGAGGCATCAAAATGTCGCTGTCAGTCGTTCCATTGGACGCCGATTCAGTCGAGTTTAGAGATTTTCAGTCGGACAGTGGCCGACCGGTTCAGAAATTGGCCACCGCGTGGCGTGCATGCCATGCCGGACTCTCTATGTCACGCGCGCGTGCTCACTGATGAAAGCCAGATCGACACCTCGCTCACTCCCTCTCTCTCGCCATTTCATTTCTTCACCGTCGTCTCCACTGAGTCGAGCGACGACCGGAGGTGAACGACAACCGCACCACTGGCCCGGTAGCAACTAAAATGGCAGCTCCTATAGCTTCTCCACGGCCCAAGTAGCGTGAAACAACCAATGCAGAGCATAGAGAACATGTCATTGCTCTGGCCACGGTGGAGCGCAAGGTGGGCGGAGCTCCGAGCATGGCGGTGGAGAAGAAGCGACCTTTTTCGCTCTACCTGGGGCAAAAACGGATGCTCGGTGTGGTCGAGGACGTGGAGGGGCTCGAGGCGGCACTGTGGCTGAGAGGAATCGAACAATGACGCTCGGGTTTGGGTGAGTTGCTTGGTGCGGCTCCGTTCACCTCCGGTCATCGCTCAGCTCAGAGAGGAGATGGTGAAGAGGAAATGGCGAGAGAGAGAGAGAGAGAGAGAGAGTGAGCGACATGGAGAGGCCAGCATGGCATGCACGCCACGCGGTGGCCGGTTTCTAAACCGGTCGACCACGTCGAGCGACTGAGGCCTCTGACCATGACTGAATCAAAGCCCTGATGGCCAACTGTCAGTGACATTTTGCAACCTCATTACTCCTAATCTAGCTCGATTTAGCGGTAGGTGATAGTAGCAAACTTGTAGAGCTACAGTCGTACAACAATATTGTCAATTGGAGCTTGGACTGATTTGGCTTAGTTAGTTAGTTATGACTCTCCAAAGTGGGTCACATGGAAACTGAAACAGCCGACTGAAACCCGGTTTTTGACGCCCTATACCTCATCAACCAGTGAGAACTAGGTGATGGTGCTATTGGCAAAATCATAGAGCTATGTGAGCACTACAAATATGTCAATATGGGTTAGGGCTAGTTAGGTCTAGTTTGCAAGTTATAAGGTTCCAAAGTAGGGTACTTCAAACTGTTATCCAGTGAAGACTTAGCCAAAATTTGCTAAGTGTCAAACAACACTTCTACTAACTTGTGGGCCCTGTTTGGGTATCTTCCAGCCATTTTCATGAGATGGACATATTGAGACTTTTGTTCCTTGATAAATTTGCTACAACTTTGGTAAAGGATGCACATCCATGCAAACACTCTAAGCTATACTTTCTATTTGGTCAAACAAAAGCACTCTAGTGGTCAACTAGAGGCAACCATCACTTAGAAGCATAATTAAGCTAAGTGGTCAACATGAACATTGTTCCATTAGGGTTCCTAAACATAGTTAAAGTGTTTTAGTGAGTCACCACACTCATTTGTATGTGAAACATGTACTCCAAGCTCATATAGTAATTGAAACATTCAATTGAAACATATGAAATATCCAGGCATAGCTAATGAAACATAGAATGATGCACATGTGATAATGAAATGAATGTGCTTATGTTATGCAATGCACATGCACAATGCAAGCCAAGCACTTGGGGTGTTACAACCAGGATTATGAGAGCTTAAGTATAGGAATTTGATCACTTCAGTTATTGTTTTTGTACTTACATTCTTATAATTTAGGCGGTTCTGTTACAGCCCGTGCCACCAGCTGCTTCCCACGTGAATTCCATGTGCAACACCCGATCTACTTTTAAAACATCTAGATATAACATTTACAACATACAAAAGAAGACATATGAAATATTTAAAACAAGCATCTAAAATACTTGTGAAAACGTATGAAAAACATTACTAACACATGCAACATTCACATGAAACACTTGCAAACATACGTATGAGACACCTGAAAACACTTGAAACATATGCTTACAACATGCATGTATAAGCAACATCCAGATCTACTTTTGCAATATCCAGATAAAACACTTGCAATATACATCTAGAACAGATGAAACATTTGGAACATACACTTGAAACATGTATAGCCACTACAATATGTGCAACATCCCGATCTACTTTTGCAAAATCGATATACAACACTTGCAACATAACTTTGAAGCATCTAAAACACTTGAAGCATACTCTTGCAACATGTGTTTTCACCCTTTTTCGTACGGAGCGGGGAAATGGCCGATTCTAAAAATCTGCATCCTTGCCACCGTCATTGTCGCCCCTGCTGGACGAGTCGCCCCTGCTGGGGGAGTCGCCTCTACCCGATCTCGTACGTATCACTGCTGGAGACCATCGCCGAGGGAGACAGCAGACTAGGAGCCATGGAGAGAAAGAGGGGAAGGCTGATTGGTCGCCACTCCTAGCGCGAGCTGCCGCCAGAGAGGGATGGAAGCGGGCGGGAGGGGGGTGAGGGCGATGCAGAATGGAAACCACACACATCAGTCAGTGAGAACGGTGGAGAGGGAAGAAGCCGCGTAGTGGCGCTCAAGTGTGATGGCGAGAAAGGATGAAGGCAGGTGGGCGCCCGGACGCAGTGAAGAACGCCATGCCGGAGGGGTCGTCGTGAATCATGCCACAGCGGCAAGAACTCGACGAGTGGAGATTATGGTTCAGTCTTGTTTCTGGTCTTCTGGAGTGGATTGGCTAAGCGATTCTCAATTAAGCGAGCGTGGTGGAATGTTGGGATGTTCAGGTTGGCGTCGCGGCCCGCCAACGAAGCTGTCCGGATGATCGGACGCCTGAATCCTAAGCATTTCCGGAAAACAAATGACAAAAATAAAAAAGAAGTTGCGTCCGCACGCTTAAAAAATGGAGGCTGAAACGGATGTCTGGGTAAAATATTAATAATGGGCTTGTCCTAACATATTTTAATTATTTTAATCAGATTTGAAGGCTCATAATAAATATTAGTAAAATATTAATGTGATACGGAAAATTGATTGAAGACCGATTCAACTTTAACAGATGGCTATTGTTTATATCTTGTTGTAGGGTTAGAAAAGGTTTAAGAAAAGCTACATGCGTGCATAGATTCAGCTAGGCTATAATGAGTCGTGCTATGCCAACGAGGTTTTGCAACTCTAAACTGAGTAATGGTGCACAAGTAGTTAGAGAGGTGGAAAAAAATGGAATGAAATTTTGTCTCTATAATAAAATAGTACTGGGTATAGATGTGGAGTACAAACACCCATGTAAATCTTCTAGAAGTCCAGGTTCCAACTAAGTATTGCTTATAGAAGCAAATTAGCGACAAGTGTTATACTAACTCAATACTTCCATAAATATTATCCTTTTATTCTCATAAAATACTTGGGAAAATTAAAAGTAGATAACTACCAAGAAAATAATATACAAATTAAAATAAAATGCGTACATTGATGTAAAAACGTAAAATGTCTATTTTTGTTCCTAGGAAATATTTTTTTTCTAAAAACTATGAGAAATTACAAAGCAAAAATAAATCTATACCTAATATTAAAGAACCAAAGTTTATGCCGCGGCAATAATTTTAGTCTGCCAACACTTGTATAGTCGCGAATGCCCAAATTCGCTGCTATGTTTCTACTGCTCTGACCTCTATACATGGTGTGGACAAGGCGTCAGAGTTGAGTCGGATTCGGACTACAAGCGTCGGATTCGGACTACAAGCCCTACAATGGACTTCTGTAATATAAGGGCCACCCGTAATAGCAACTTATGAGCAACTCATAGCATATTGTTTCATATATTATAATACAAGCTAGAGAAAATCTAGCTCTTGACCAAGAGCTAGTTTCATACACATATTTCAAGATTTTATGAGATGTCATATGGGACTATTCAAGTTATGAGCTATGTGCTAAGCTATTATTGGAGAGATTGACTTAGAGCCAGTAAAGTTGAGTCAAATAAAAAATAAATACGTGGCAGCCTACAACTTATGCATCCAGCCCCCAAAAAAGACTTGGTCATTGGTCCATGCTCGACCAAAGACTGAACTTTATTGATCACAGGCAAACACAAACGGCCTGTTCGTTTCGCTGGTTTATTGTGCTGAAAGCACTGTTCGCTGGTTTGTTGTGAGAGAAAAACACTGCTGGATGACTGCTGATTCTGCTGATAAGTCCAAACGAACAGGGTGAAAATAATTGGACTTGACCATGCAGGCAAGCACATTGGGCTTTGTGTGCCTCATGGGCTACGGTTGCTGTGGCTGCCGTGACACAGGTGCTACTCATGTTGAGCATGTGTGGACCGTGATGCTGATGCAGCTGCTTTTACTTACTTTATAGAGTCTCTGCTTTATATATAAAGTCCTTTACTTTATAAGTCCCACCTCTATACAGCGACATCCCAACAAGAAGCATGGGGCAATGCGCTGCATTAAGCTTAATACTTGAGGATGTAATTACAATTTACACTAAAGCAATTTTTAGTGTATTATTGTAACAAATACACTAATTTTTTGTGTATTATATTGTATTTCAGTATTTGTCATCAGCATACTAACTTTTTTGTATTATTGTAACAAATACACTAAAAATATTGTATAATGTAAAAAAAATGTTTTTAGTGTATTGAAGCCCATAATTTTTATTTAGCTGTCGTGTATGTCTGGACAGTTGGATTTGATTATATACAAGGGTTGGATTTGGGGATAGTACCGTTTGATTTGTGCTCGATTTTGGTCCAATTTTATTTTTGGTCTATTATTGTTGGACCTTAAGGTAGGTTTGGGGATTTGTTTTCGTATACTAGAGTCGTGCTTGTGCGTTGCAACAAAATAACAAAATGCTTTAAATAAGTTTGTACGTGTATGTATTATATTACCAAAAAAAACCGATTTTTTTGAGCGTGATGTGTAGTTTCGACCATATGCAAGTGCCTGTCACCTGGTCATCATGACGAAGATGAACTCGTAGTTGATCAAGCCATTGTCGTGAACGTTATCCTCATGAAACGATGGCGCGCGCAGCAGCTGGCTAGCAGTTGAGTATAGTGTTGATGGCGTGTGTTACAAAGGGAACAAAAAATAGTTCCATAACAATTCATATTTAAATCGTGTGTTGTACTATTAAAACATAATACTTTGAACGTGACGTCCACAATATAATGTTTGTAGCTAAACGTCACGATTATACGAGTCTTCATGAAATGGACAAAAAGCTAGATAGTGCCTTTTTATGTATGAATGGAAGCACCAGTATGTAAACTAAATTAGGACTTCATTTAGTTTTCTCCAGCAACTAAACTCTTCTTAATCATCAATCTAACTATACATAATTTTTTTATGATAATCAATAGCGAAAGGTTCCTTGGTTCTTGAAAAGACATAATCATGAGATCATTGAATTTTTAGCATGTACGATACATCAAAAGCAATTTTGGATGTAAACGTGTTTGTTCTTGTGACGTGCTGAAAAAATTCAGATGAAAAGTGCTGAGTTGCTTTGCATGTGTGCTGGACCAAGAGTGGGATCGGAGCGCCGCGTGCAGCCGTCCCGGGAGAGATTGCTTTGCATGTGGCGCAGGGTCTAAAAAAACGGTTCGCATGCGGTGCCGGGTCTACTTCCAACAAAAATCGATTTCTAGTTTTTTTAGAACCTATAATTTTTTAAGAGGGTATAATAAGCCACACATAACTCACATACTCCACACTCACACTACACGCGAACGTACCCCCATGCGCGTCCATAACACACAAATAAAGAGATTAGAAGGTTGTAGCCTGTGGTGGAAATACTCACGCTACCACCGACACACGCGTGCGTGTACCCTACTTTTTTTAGAAAAATCCAAAAAAAGTGCGACGTTAGAGTTTGAACCTTGGTGGGTCCACTTGACCGCTGCCCTACCATCGAGCCAGATGGCCTTTTGTTCGGTTTCTAGTTGAAGGGAGGAGCGACGTACGAAGACGATGTGATACCCTTTCATATTTCGGTAACGTTATAGAACATACGTACGGAACCTAAAAAATCAGATGCTCTGCTCCGCGCTCGCTCCAGCATAGCGACCGGCCTATATATGTTCTCTCCTCTATCTATTCCATCTACACTGCGACAGCTAACAGAAATCCCCAACTCCTTGCTTCGCTCGTCGCGGCTCACTGCGCAGTCCGCTGACGTCTGCCGCTGCGCCGTGCTCCATTCCCCGCCGCGCCCACTCTGCCTCGTTGCGTCATGCCCCCCGCCCCTGCGCGTCATGCCCTGTCCATCATCGCCGCGCCGAGGTGCTGCCGACGCTGCCGTTCCCCACCAGGAGGTCGTGGCTACTGTCGACGCCGGCGGCACTGCGACACTCGACCTCAGCTCATGACATCACGAGATCTGAAGTTGCCAGACCCAGAGCGGGCTTCTCCGTCTGCACTTCAAGCTCCCTTCCTTCCTCGGATGTTGCAAGCGCGTGTTACAAGCATATATTAAGTGTTTCATGTGTTTCATATGCATGTTGCAAGTGTTTCACGTGGATGTTGTAAAGTAGATCGGGATGTTGTATATGTTGCAATGGCTATACACTTATGTTGCAAGCGTCTGTTCTAAATGTTTCAGCTGTTTAAGATGGATTTGCACGTGTTTTATCTAGGTGTTGCACATGTTTCACACTTATGTTGCAAGTGTTTCATTCGGAAGTTGCATATTTTTCACACATATGTTGCAAGTGTTTATCTAGATGTTGCATATGTGTTGCAATGGCTACACACGTGTTTCCCTCATGTTTCAGACATATGTTGCAAGTATTTTAACCGTTTCGGACGTATGTTGCAAATGTTTCCTCTAGATGTTGCAAAAGTAAATCTGGTGTTGCACATGTTGGAGTGGACTCCATCTCAGCAGCAGCCGCCTGCTGCACCTGCTGGGCCTAGGCACGAGACATGACACGGCGCGGGACCCCACGTGAAGCAAGCGTGTGGCGTGGGCGTCCGGACGCTAGCTTCTGTCCGGACGTTCAAACGCTAGCCTTTCCCTTCGTATTTTAGATTAAACTAGCAAGCGATCCTTGTATATCGGACTTGTATTAAAAATAAGAAAACAATTTATTTGTCTAAATGTAACTGTACAGTGTGTTCACTAAATGTATAATTAATATCATTGAGGATTTCCATGTAAAATTACCTAACATAATAACACCATGTAGTGTTTGCTTTGAATTTTACATGAAGTAAAACGAGGTTATTGTAAAATTAACATTGATGTCCCAACATAGCTGCCATCGCCACATAGACGTATTGCTCCCTCCAATCTGCCATGGTTGCAATATGCTCTTGCGCAAGTTCTATCTCCGCCCCACCTCTAAAAATACGAAAGAAAAAAAATAAATCCTCATCCTAATCTCGGTAGCCATGGCTAAGCATTTAACACCAAAAGTCCAAAATACAACACTTATTAGATACACAAATGATGAACATATATACATAGACAGTTTTATTCTTCTAATCCCACCGCAGGCAGGAATTATAGACTTTTTTTTTATTACAGCTTGAGAGCGTGACCCTCCCTATAATTGTGATCGTGTCCATGCATGCAGACATGCAGTGAACGAATCGATCAACCAGACTGGATGGCCGGCTTCTTGACAAGTGCACTTGGTCCGGCTCGGCGCCACGCGGCAGGTGGAACCGTCTCTGGAGCTTGCCGCTGCTACGCTCGACGAGGCGCCATGCCTCGTCCTTGCTCCTCATCCTTGCCGGCCTCCTCCTGGCGCGCTCGTCGCTGATGATGAGAATGTTGTCCTCTACCTTGACCTCTTGGCAGCCTCTTTCTTGACGTCGGGGAGGTCGGCCGTAAACTTGTGTACCTTGGGGGTCTCCTTCCAGTCGATGCTCACGTTGGTGAAGACGGGGCACTGCTCGGTGGACGTCCAGAAGTTGGAGAGCGAGCCGAACAAGTTGCTGCTGCGCACCAGTGACATCGCTTGCTTCTTGCGATCGAGCCTAAACTCGACGCTGCTTTCTAGGAGATTAGCTAGACGCTTCGATTGCTGCTCGTATCGAACTTGAAGAGAGATTGCTCAATCGCCGTTGCGTTTTATAGGTCGTTGTAGTAAGAGCTACGCGGATCATGGACACTTAAACAAAGAATCTTTCTTGGAGACATTTCCAACGCACAAGAGGACATGGCAACCAATGAATTGATGTGTCATCTACGCGATGCGGACCGAAGAATCACCGGCAGGACGCAATTCGCAATTGCATATCTCTTCTTCTCTATCTCTGTGTATCTTCTATCTATTCTATTTACATCTAAAAAATACTCAAACTCCTCCGGCACGAGTTTCTAACCACTCGATTTAGTCAACGCGTCATCCTTCTTCCATCAAATCAGATCAAGAGCAACCATTCATAAATCGTTTTGTTGTCGTTAATAGTTGGTCCCACACCCTGCTTTGCATGCCCTATTTTTTCATTCACGGAAATGTAATGCAAAATCATTTATTAGCTTTTTAATATTTTCTAGAAATAATCAAATCAGAGTCACACATATTAAAAAAAGTGAAACCAATTTTTATGTTTCTATAAACTAGATGTCTAGATCTACATGATAGGTAATAAATATCATGAAACGGTATTTATATTTATGTATATAATTAGATTTACAGATTTCTTAATATGTACGTCTAAATCGCAAGTCACGTGCATCGTCGTAGGTGGGGGCAAAAATTCATAGCCCCGGTACAACACACGTACATACTCCATATGTCTATATATCTATAATTATATATTTAAAATTAGAGATGTATATATATAAATAGAGATATTATTATCCATACATATTGCTGAAATTGTCAGTCTTCTAGCGAGTCGAGCTGACCCGGCCAGCCACTTGCTCCTCGCTTCGTCTCTCTTCCACTCATCTCCTCTCCTCTCCACTCTCCTCTTGCAATACTGCAACACATATAAACCCAATCCTCTCGCCTCTACTGTAGCTAGCTATGACCTACGACCCTTCGTTCCCCTCCATTCGGCCCCACCTCGCCAGGACACCAGCCATGGTTGTCGTGACTGCTGTGGTCGTTTCTCAGTCCTCATCCCCTGAGGTTGTTAAGGCTAACATGGCTTATACCACAGTCACCGTTAGGCACTGGTAACTCAGGATAGACATGTGCATCCTTGCAAGACATGTCCGGGTATAAAGCTTTGGGACGACCTCTGTTTCGCCACTTCACCATACTCCACGTGTCCTCCATCTTTCAAAACAGATGGTACTAACAAATGAATATAACGTTTCCCTTATTGCATCGTACATTATTGGAAATAAAATTAAACGTTCCATAAATGAATCTAATGTTTTCTAATTCGTCACAACGGCACCATTAAATATACTATAGTTCATTAAGGACCTAGAGATTTAGGAATTGGTGTGGCCTTGTACCATGAAACCCCAAACACCACATATGCAAAGATTTTGATGTGTGAAAGTACAACTAGGGCACATACCTTGTATGAGAGGTCTCACCTTCGCCTTCCTTTGATTTGAGTAGGGGAAATCGATGTTTCAGAGGGGAAGGTGGTGAGGAGGGAGGAAATAGAGGTGTAGCCCGAGGAGAAAGAAGAGCAGACAGAGAGAAGGGGAGCTAGTGCGTGCCTCTGTATACCACCTACCGCGCTAGGTGGGGTGGCACGGCAGGGCCGTCAGACCGACATGGTGATAGGCTTGCCGTGCTAGTCGGCTTGGCACGGCAGCGCGCATTTGCCTGGTTAGATTTAAAAATAAAAATAGTTAGGATTAGTTTTAAACTTCTTTTTAAAAATTGAGAATAAAAAAATTCCATACCGATAAGCCTCGGTCTAGTGGTTGCAAATGGAACGCAAATTGAAGCGGTCCAGACGGCCTGTGTTCCTGTCGATTCCGTTGGGGGTGTTTGTTTTCGTATGCATATCGTCGTCGCTGCCTGTCTTTTAGCGAGCCGATCCCGACCCGACGTGGCACCGGGTTACTGGCGTGGAGCACTGGTAAGCTGTGAGGGAGAGAGACAGTCAGTGAGTGGGCAGCAGCCACTTGCTCCCCACCTCGTCTCTCTTCCACTCATCTCCTCTCCTCATCGCTTTCTCCCCTCCTCTCCTCGCCTCTCATCTTCCAATACTGTTACCGTTACAAATCCAATCCTCTCCTCCACTTTAGCTTTAGCTAGCTAGCTACGGCCCTTTGGTCCCCTTCTTCATTCGACCCCACGCACCTCGCCAGCAAGACGCCGCCAGCCATGGCTGCCGTGACCGCGGCGGCCGTCTCTCTGTCCTCCCCAGCTGCTGCTGCCAAGGCCAAGGCGGCGTCCCCGTCGTCGCCATGCAGCCACGTCCAGTTCCTATCCTTGTACCCGCAGCGGCGGCGGCACGGCGCCCGCGCGGTGCGGGTGCAGGTGTCCAGCACCGAGACCGCGGAGGCGGAGGCGGTGAAGAAGGAGAAGGTGTCCAAGAAGCAGGACGAGGGGGTCGTCACCAACAAGTACAGGCCCAAGGAGCCGTACATCGGGAGGTGCCTGTCCAACACTAGGATTACCGGCGACGACGCGCCGGGGGAGACGTGGCACATGGTCTTCAGCACCGAAGGTACGTAGTATATGTAGTTTACTAGTCTCTACACTCTACTCTCTACCCTCGGCTCTCCCTCTCTCTCTCTCTCTCTCTCTCTCTCTCTCTCTCTCTCTCTCTCTCTAATTAGTAAGCTACTAGTACTAGTTAGGATAAGATGAGATATGGTCATGCATGCAGCTGGCATCACCGTGCTAAGCATATACAAGCAAGATAGAGATTAAAATTTTAAAATTGGTGTATGCATATTTACATGTGTTATAATATATATACATATATATAAACATGGGGTGTGCATGCAGGCGAGGTCCCCTACAGAGAGGGGCAGTCCATCGGCATCGTCGCTGACGGCGAGGACAAGAACGGCAAGCCGCACAAGCTCAGGCTCTACTCCATCGCCAGCAGCGCCCTCGGAGATTTCGGCGACTCCAAGACGGTGAGCCATCTTCGAGTTGCTTGCACGCAGCTGCATATATGCATCGCCAACAATTAATTATACATATTACCATTAATTACAACAACATCATATGGCAACCTTTTCCTGTGGTGTTGTTTCTTTGGTCGCTTTCAGTGGCCTCCCTGTCCCTGGTTCTGTAGTTCTTTCTGGTAGTTGTCTGGTTAGGCATAGTGGCAGGTTTTCGCAACCAGAACTGGGGGGACTACTAGTCCTGTAATTTTCAAACTTTTAGTTTTTTTCTTTGTGTAATATATACACCAGATTTGCCGCTCTTTCTTAAAAAATATATATACACGACGTCTTCTATCCAAATTAATTAAAACAATAATAAAAAAAAACTTTTGTTATTGTATATGTGTAGGTGTCGCTGTGCGTGAAGAGGCTAGTCTACACCAATGATCAAGGGGAGATCGTCAAAGGAGTCTGCTCAAACTTCCTCTGTCAGTTTTCTTTCCTCTCTCTCTTCTGTTCAAATTCGATTCAATTGTTCCATGCAGACTAAGCATAGAACCTGTCAAATTAAGGACTAGAGTTGTTTTTCAAAGGACCGGCTATGTGTGTTCAAAGGATCTCACTTGTACGCGCGCTGACTGACATATCCTGTGCATGCAGGTGACTTGAAGCCAGGCGCTGAGGTGAAGATCACAGGGCCAGTGGGCAAGGAGATGCTCATGCCCAAAGACCCCAATGCAACAATCATCATGGTGATTATTCAGCTCATCCATCCATGAATAATGGAATTTCTAGCTGTTTTATTTGCAGTGCAACCAGTTCATCATGCATATATATATGCATGCTTCTCGCACCGGTAAACTTAATGAAACAACTGAACATGCCCTCCTGAACCCTGATGTATATATGCAGCTCGCAACGGGTACTGGTATCGCTCCATTCCGCTCCTTCTTGTGGAAGATGTTCTTTGAGGAGCACGAGGACTACAAGGTGAGTGTGTATCTGTGCTCCCAGCCAGTCTCAATTAAACAACAGAGACAGACAATACTGCAATTTACATACAAATTAATGTGAGGAATAATGGAATGAACTAACTGAAATTATATAGTACACCGGCCTTGCGTGGCTGTTCCTGGGAGTCCCGACGAGCGACACCCTACTGTACAAGGAGGAGCTGGAGAAGATGAAGGAGATGGCGCCGGAAAACTTCCGGCTGGACTTCGCGGTGAGCCGGGAGCAGACGAACGCGGCGGGGGAGAAGATGTACATCCAGACACGGATGGCGGAGTACAAGGAGGAGCTGTGGGAGCTGCTCAAGAAGGACAACACCTACGTCTACATGTGTGGGCTCAAGGGCATGGAGAAGGGCATCGACGACATCATGGTCGACCTAGCAGCCAAGGACGGTACGCACACATGCATGTTTTGTTGCATTGCATTGTACAATTGTACTACGCTACTCTAGCTTACACATGTTGCATTATATTGTCATCTCTTCTCGTTGCTTTGCTTAATTTGCTGCATTGGTTTGGTTAACCATGCATGCATCATTATCATCCATCAGGGATCGACTGGATGGAGTACAAGAAGCAGCTCAAGAAGGGCGAGCAATGGAACGTCGAAGTCTACTGATCCATGCATTGATCCATGACGACGACCAATACGTTTTTTGCTTTTGGTTTTGTTGTGCAAGCTCCGCTCGATCTGTTCAACGACCTGCCTTCTGCTCTGCCGATGGCCTATATAGCCACTACTGACGGAGATATGCATCCTTCATTGATCAGCTCAAGCAAGCTGATGACGAGTTAGCATTGCATTGCTGAGATCAATGAAATTGTTGGCCCGTCGTCCGAGTCAGACTCATTCTATCGATGTACATACCTTACGATTGAAAGACATATATAATCCACGCATGGTTTCTTTCTGGAGCCCTTTTTGCCCCCCTAAAAAACGGTTTTGACCTTTTTTTATCAAAACTATTTCGCTAAAAATGCTTCCCATCTATGGTTGATTAGGAGCAACGTAAAAAAAATTGCTCAGCCAAAGAAGTTATAGCTTTGGGGTATTACAAGCCGAGAGAGAGGGGGGATGGGGACAACTAGTAACTCATAGTCATAGGGAAACTAAAGTACACCGTTGCGGCACTGTAACTCTCTCCAGTAGGCAGCGGTACATCCATAGGTGGGCTCTGGGCTGCATGCATCCTTGCAGGCTGCAGCAAAACGACTGGTGGATGGCGCACCACATCGTTCATGTGCTTCTAAAGCATCCATCAGTCACACCAGATGCAAGAAGACATGCATTAGACATCCGAGTGCAGTCTAGATGTAACGTGATGGATGGCGATTGGCGCACCACACAGTTCATGTGCTTCTAAAGCATCCATCACACCTGATGCAAGAAGACATCGAGTGCAGCCGAGATGTAACGATCCCGGTTTTTTATTTATGCAATATATAAAAATACTATTTTTTGCAACTACAAATTATTGCCTAGAAATCAGTGGCGGAGCTAGAAATTATATAGGAGGACGGTCAAAAAGTTTCAATATATATGATCTGAGCATAGCTCATCTGTTTAGATTTTTCGAGGTGCATTAGTTGCCCACAGAACCTTGATTGTTATTACTGGTTAAGTACATGTTAAATAAAACGTAAAATATATGATGAAACGTAAGTACACGTATAGTAAAACCTAAAATTTCAATAAATGTGTCCTTATACGGTAGGCAAAAAAAGTTTCTACAATTCAGAATTGCATTTTGTGTGATTTTATTGTGCAAAAGACATCGAAAAATATATATGGCAAAAACTTTTTATCATATCTTTCTACTATAAATGTAGATCATTAAATTATATACTTTAAGTAAAATGTTTTTGTTGCTTAAAATCATGAGTTTAGGCCGCCGTTACAAGTCACACAATTTTTCACACAAAAAAACATGTGGTTCATGGTTGCGGGTGCTCAACTCGCAACCTCATGCCTTGCACATATCATCCATAACCACTCCACTCGCAAGCCACTTGTGTTCATATTAGATATTCGTCTGTCTTATTTTATCTTCATCCGATTTTGAAATAAGTATTTGGGACCGTAAATGAATTCAAATAAAAAAGTTGTCAACTACAAAGTTGTATAACTTTTTAAATATACAACTGTTGTTTTGGTTGTTTCTCCATCTGAGGTAGTTTGAAAATTATGAATTTAAAATGTGAAAAATTAAAACATAATTTTCCTTGAATAAATGATATCAAATGAAAAAGTTGTCAACTATAAAGTTGCATGACATTTCGAGATCTACAACTTTTGTGAAAGGATCTAATAGGCCTAGAGGGGGGGTGAATAGGCGGATCTAAAAACCTGAAACTCAAAACTCAACGCGGAAGTTAAAACACTGACCGGTACCACCGGTTGGTTTGGACCGGTACTACCGGTGAGGGATCACCGGTACTACCGACGCTGACCACCGGTACTACCGGTACCCTACTGAAACTAAGAAATCAGAGATTTACGAGTTGTGATTTCAGATCTGAGTTTTACCCCACTACCGAAGATGATGTTGATGAAGTTTATGAACTCTTCTTTCTTGTTCCTTCACCAAGAGTAGATCGAGCACCCACAACCTATGAAAGAGATATGAAAGAGGAAGAACACAAAGAACAAGTAATATCTCAAGCGAACACAAATAACAACAACAACAAGCACGCGGGACACACGATTTAATCCGAGGTTCGGCAACCCCACAAAGGAGTTCCTACGTCCTCGTTGTTGAGGTGACCACTAAGGTCGGAGTCTATTCCACCTCCTTGCCTCCCTCAAGCAACCACAAAGGTTAGCCCAAGATTTCCACTAAGAAAACAAGGGTAATACAAACTCTTCGGGGTGCCCTCACAAATATAACAACACGGGCAACCACGAAGAACACCTAGCCGGCTAGGGTTCCAAGAACCCAAGAGTAACAAATACAAACCAAGCCAACTAGGAGGGGAACAAGTGCTCAAGATGTGAATCGAAGCTTTCCACTCTTAAATCTCTCCTCTCTACTCAGATCTTGCAAGGGATTGGATTTGAGAGCAAGGAGGAAGAGAGAGTGGGTGAGTCAATGCTTGAGAGCTGTTTGTCTGAAGGTTGGTAGGAGTAAATGGCGTGGGCAACGGTTAGAAATGAAGGGGAGAGCTATTTATACTCTTATCTCCGAAGCGGTACCGGTACTACCGGTGAACCCACCGGTACTACCGATCCTAAGGGTTTCGACCGTTACAACCAACCTATTGGAGACTTTTACGAGAAAATAGCCTACCGGTACTACCGGTCAACGACCGGTACTACCGGTAGTACAGATTTTGGCGAAGACAAGTTTTGCGGGAAAAAGACTTACCGGTACTACCGGGCTTTCACCGGTACCACCGGTCCAAGACCGGTACTACCGGTCCACCACCGATACTACCGCTAGAACAAAAACTCGCAGAACTCAGGCGCTGACACCTGCGGGATTTATGCCTACCGGTACTACCGGTGGTTCACCGATACTACCGGTACTCCCAGGCATAAAACACTTCTCTAAGTGTCCGTGAGTGCAAAGGTGTCTCTCAAATGCTTAAACCAATACAAATTGAGCACAAGTTTTCCCTCTAGATAACCTAATTTGTATCCCTCTTGATAGTGCGGCGTTTCCTATAACTCAAGTCAAAGGATAAAGTCTAATCTATCCACTTGAGACGGAACGCTTTTCAAACAATGGAATTGAGGGTGCTGACATCACCAAATGTGACCATACAAATTCTTTCATTGAACTAACACCTGCATATTCACTTAAATGGACATGTTAGTCCCTAATTTGATTGTCATTAATTAACCAAAACCCACAACGGGGGCGAATGCACTTACAAACTCCCCCTTTTTGGTAATTGATGACAACCAACTTAGGCTTACATAAGAAGTAGAGAATTGAAGATTTTTGAATTTCAAACTTTACGAGAGGCTCCCCCTCAGTGTATGCATTGAACTTGAATCTCAACATTGATCATAATCAATATGCATACATAAGGGAAGCTCCCCCTAAATTTTGCAATTCGTGGGGTGCCTAAAAGTGTGTGACAAGAATTATATCGTGATGCATGAGACATGACTTATCACACAAAAACAAGAAGCCAACAAACAACACAGGAAAATAACAATTAGGCAAACATAACAAATAAGCATAAGTGAATTGCCTACAATCATCCATCATCACACCAATAGTTCTTAGTCCACCATACATAGTTCACCACAGGGTTTGGAATAATAACACGAGCATAAACTACCTATTACAAAGATGATAAGCCTAACACTCCCCCTTTGGCATCAAATGCCAAAAAGGGTAGGCACGGAAACAACCAAGGTAGCAAAAACTAATAAGGCTCCGAGAACTCGCGGTCATCGTCACTGTCGTCGCCGTCGTCGTCGTCGTCGGTCGAGTAGTCAACCAACCCTGGCGATGGAGGGACCGTCTTCTTACCACGAGGGTCATCGGACGGGCCAGCCTCCTCACTAGGACCAGAGACGGGAGCACCATACGACGCATTGTACTCAACAAAGGGATCCCGAAACTCACGGAGAGGACTTTCAGGAGGATCAATCTGTAGGTGCTGCTCAATACGCCTTAGGCGACGATCATCCTTCTCAGCCTTGTAACAGAAGGCCTCCCAAAGCTTCCCCAAAGCATACTTGATGACACCGCCACCACGCCGACGACGCTCAGAGGAGGAGCGAGTAGGAGCAGTAGCAGTACCACCACAGTAAGCACCGCGGGAGGAAGTACGAGTGGCCGGACCACGAGTGGAAGAAGGAGCGGAACCACCACCAACACCTCTGGGGCCCAAATGACGCACGGAGTAGGACTTGTGCACAGTATTGTGATGGAATGAACGACCCACCACTTGCTCAATGATATACATGAGATAAGGAGCATATGGCACAGACTTGTGGGGATCATTTGCAGCCTGCTCAATCTTGCGCCACATGAAGTCAGTGATGGAAAAACGATCACCACCAGTTCCAAAGCGACAAAGGACCTTAGGAGCATCTAGCATGAGATGAATAGAATCTCCAATCTTCGGGTCCAAGGTAAGGCGAATGAGATTGTTGAGGACATAAAAGTACGGCTTCAAATGAGTGGTAGTGAAATCAACAGTCGCACCAGGTTTGTATACCTCAGCAGCCTCTAAGTCATCATGAGAGACAGAGTCTGGAAAAATGTCAAAAAGACTAGAAGCACCCCTGTCCTCAGCAGTAAACCCAAGAAGGCGTGAAAAAGTCCGATAATCACATCTGTAATGGACGCCTTGGGTAAGCCAATGTAGTACAAGATTCTGAGAATCAATCCACAGAGTTGCATAAAATTGACAGATAATCTCATCATTCCAATTATGCTGGAACGTCATAAGAGGAAGCAGACGACAAGCATCAAGATCAGCAACCAAGCGGAGAATGTCAGGATTGTTCAGATTATCAAGAGAGGCGCGCTGCACCCACTTGTGCTGGAATATCGGCGGAGAAGAGCCACGCTGCCCACTCTTGAAGAGAACCTTGTAATAATAATCGGAATGCATGCGGCTCCAAAAACGAACATCCACACTAGGATTGCGGATGAATTGATATGGATTCTCACTGCGCTGCACCCTTAAGTCACCCGCTCTCTTAGAATAATCAACAGGAAGAGAGGGTTGATAACCACCTTGACTCTGAGGACCGGACATACAAGGATTTGCATTTTGATGAAATAAAAGCATCCGGTTGGCAGTGGCAAGACCAATATGAATAGGGGATTGAGCCACAATGTTAGGGTCAATAGAGCGTCCCTCAATTTGCATAGCGGCAAGCTGTGGATTCTCACCTGCCGGACGCTGACCCTGCACTTGCTCGCTATGACGACGTGGAGGATTGGGGCGTCCCATACTCGAGAGAGGAGCAGGCACACTTTGGGACTCTACATCATCTTCATCTCCACGGCCGCCACCACCTCCACGGCCGCTAGAACGAGCGGCAGTCCTTCCACGGACAGGCCGGGAAGCACTACCACCATCACCACCACTGGGACGAGCGGCCCTTTTGGGATTCTTCCTTTGCATGCTTGAAGATGAAAGAAGATCGAATCACAACAAAGGAAGAGATTTGGGCAACTCCAAAGCACCTCCACGCGATCCCCACGACAAGGGGAAACTTCTCCTCAAAGATCGGTAAGAGTGGTGGAGTGAGGAGGGAGATCGAGTGGGGGGTAGGAAGAGGCGGCGCCGTCGGTGGTGGAGGATGCGGGCACGGGGAAGAAGAATGAGGGAAGAAAGGTCACAGCCCGTATTTATACCCGGCCGTAACTTACACTACTGGTACTACCGGTGGAGAAGCACCGGTACTACCGGTCAGGTCGACAACGGCAGACAGGCGATGCGAGAAAACGAACTACCGGTTGTACCGATGTTTAGTCGGTACTACCGGTCATAGACCGGTACTACCGGTCACCCGGCGGTACCACCGGTGGTTCCAGTGCAGGAAGAAATGAGTGAGAGATGGTGAACATATATGATGAACTAGAACCAACTCAAGCATGACCAGATTTCATAGAAACAACACAAAACTATGAACATGCTTGAGAAGTGAAAATAGATTTTGAAATCTCACCCAAAATTTTTAAAAGAGTTTTCGCCTAGCTAGTATCAAACAAAATATGTCCAAGAAATCAAGCCACGTTACGAGAATCAATGATATTTAGTTCACTCCTTAAAGCACAAAATCTTGACTCATCTAGAGGCTTTGTGAAGATATCGGCTAGTTGCTTTTCGGTGCTCACATGATGTAAAGCGATATCTCCTTTGGCTTCATGGTCTCTCAAGAAATGATGCCGGATGTCTATGTGCTTTGTACGAGAATGGTTTACGGGATTATTAGCCAATTTAATGGCACTCTCATTGTCACACAAGAGGGGAATCTTGGTTAGCTCACAACCAAAGTCTTTCAGGGTCTGCTTCATCCAAAGTAGCTGGGCACAGCAAGCACCGGCAGCCACATACTCGGCTTCGGCAGTAGACAAGGCAACACTATTTTGCTTTTTAGAGCTCCAAGACACCAAAGACCTACCAAGAAATTGGCAAGTCCCGGTAGTGCTCTTTCGATTTACCCTGCAACCGGCATAATCCGAATCGGAGTAGCCAAGTAAATCAAAAGTGGAGCCCTTAGGATACCACAAGCCAAGATTAGGAGTGAGCACTAAATATCTCAAGATTCTCTTAACAGCCACTAAGTGACATTCTTTCGGATTAGCTTGAAATCTTGCACACATGCACACACTAAGCATAATATCGGGCCTAGATGCACAAAGGTAAAGTAAGGATCCAATCATGGAACGATATACCTTTTGATCGACGGCCTTTCCATCCTTGTCGAGATCAAGATGCCCATTGGTTGGCATCGGTGTCTTGATGGGTTTTGCTTTCTCCATGTCAAACTTCTTCAACATGTCAAGAGTATACTTCGTTTGACAAATAAAGGTTCCTTCCTTGAGTTGCTTGATTTGAAAACCAAGAAAGAACTTCAACTCTCCCATCATAGACATCTCGAATCTATTCGTCATAATCCTACTAAACTCCTCACAGAAAGCCACATTAGTACTACCAAATATTATGTCATCGACATATATTTGGCAAATAAAGATATCATTATTGACTTTGCGAGTAAATAAAGTTAGATCGGCCTTGCCTATCTCAAACCCTTGTTTGAGTAGGAAGTCCTTAAGACAATCATACCAAGCTCTAGGGGCTTGCTTAAGCCCATAGAGTGCTTTGTTGAGCTTATAGACATGATCAGGATTCTTGGGATCTTCAAAACCCGGTGGTTGCTCTACATATACTACTTCGGAGAGGGGGCCGTTGAGGAATGCACTCTTCACATCCATTTGATATAGCTTGAAGTTGTGATGGACGGCATAGGCAAGTAAGATCCGTATTGACTCAAGCCTTGCCACCGGTGCATAAGTTTCCCCAAAATCCAAACCTTCAATTTGAGTGAATCCTTGAGCTACCAACCTCGCCTTGTTTCTTGTGACCACACCATGCTCATCTTGCTTGTTGCGGAAAACCCATTTGGTTCCAATCACATTTTGTTTAGGTCTTTCCACCAATATCCAAACTTCATTACGAGTGAAGTTATTCAACTCTTCTTGCATTGCAATCATCCAATCCTCATCATCAATGGCTTCTTCAACCTTTTTAGGCTCTTTTGGAGACACAAACGAGAAGTGTTCACAAAAGCTTGCAAGCCTTGACCTTGTGACGACTCCTCTTTGAATGCTTCCCAAGATGTTATCAACGGGATGATCTCGTTGAATGGTATGATGTACTCTTGGGTGAGGCACTTGAGTTCTCCTTTGGATTGGACCTTCATCTTCATCTTCCTTGTCTTGGTTGATTGAAAGGTCAAGATTAAGATCTTGTGTGAAGTTGTCTTTATTTCTATTTCGATCATCAACTTGGTTGCTATCTTCGACTTGTGGTGAATTTTGAATGACTTGAACACTTGAATCATGTCCATCTCTTGATGTAGAACCATCACCATGGACATCTATTGACTCATGATGCATATGTGGATCATGAATGGTTTGCTCTTGTTCATATTCATCATCTTCTTCAACTAGCTTTACTTCACCGGTAGCAAGCTTCTTGATCACTTGAGAGGATGGTTCTTCTTTACCTATAATGTCAACATTGACTTGCTCCTTCTGAGAGCCGTCGGTTTCATCAAATGTCACGTCAATCGCTATTTCAACTTGACAGGTTGTCTTGTTGAAAACACGATAGCCATGTTCGTTAGTACCATAACCAAGCAAGAAACCTTCATCAACCTTTGGTGCAAACTTTGAGCTTTTGGATTTCTTGTTAAGTATGAAACACTTGCATCCAAAAACTCAAAAGTAATGCACCTTAGGTTTGTTACCGGTAAGAAGCTCGTAGGCGGTCTTTTTCATGATTTTATGAAGATACAAGCGGTTGATTGCATGACATGCCGTGTTGACCGCTTCCGCCCAATACTTGTCCGGAGTCTTGTATTCATCCAACATTGCTCTTGCCGCTCCTATGAGTGTTCGGTTCTTTCTCTCCACTACACCATTTTGTTGAGGAGTATAGGGAACCGAAAACTCATGCTTGATTCCCTCTTCATTGAGGAACTCTTCAATATTGGTGTTCCTAAACTCCGTCCCGTTGTCACTTCTCACTTTCTTGATCTTCACTTCAAATTCATTTTGAGCTCTTCTTGCAAACTTCTTGAAGATTACTTGAGTATCACTTTTATCTTGCAAAAAGAATACCCAAGTGAAGCGGGAATAATCATCAACAATAACGAAACCATATTTGTTACCTCCAATGCTTATGTAAGCATTGGGACCAAATAAGTCCATGTGAAGTAGCTCAAGTGGTCTCATTGTTGATACAACATTTTTGATGGGATGCTTGGCTCCAACTTGTTTGCCCGCTTGACATGCGCTGCAAATCCTATCTTTCTCAAAAGAGACATTTGTTAGTCCAAGGATGTGTTCGCCTCTTTGAAGGTCGGCCAAGTTCCTCATTCCAACATGGGCTAGTCGGCGATGCCATAGCCAACCCATGCTAGATTTTGCCACTAAACAAGTCTCGGGCTTCACTTTACTAGATGTGAAATCAACTAGATAAAGTTTGCCTTTCAAACAACCCGTGAAAGCAATGGAGGAATCCTTCCTTTTAGAGACTTCCACACCCACATTGGTAAAGAGACAATTGTAGCCCATCTCACAAAGTTGTGAAACGGATAACAAATTGTATCCTAACCCTTCCACAAGTAATACATTTGAAATAGAATTATCATTTGAGATAGCAATTTTACCCAAACCAAGGACGTCTCCTTTACCATTATCACCAAACACAATGCGTTCACTTGTACTTTGATTTGGTTGAAAGGAGGTGAACATATTCTTCTCTCCGGTCATATGATTAGTGCATCCACTATCTAGCACCCAACTTGTTCCACCGGAGGAGTATTCCTACAAAAAACAAATTAAGCCTTGGTTTTAGGTACCCAAATTGAATTGGGTCCTAAGGGGTTAGTCACATAGGTCTTGGGCACCCAAACACTCCTTATGATTTGCTTCTTCTTGAGTGCACCAACATACTTCACAACAATCTTACCATCCTTGCCCCAACAACACATATAATCACTAGCATAGCTTCGTGAAATGGGTACTTGTTGCTCGGAGGTAAGCACTTGCTTCTTTTTGTTGTTAGCCTTGGTCTTAACAAATGTGCTTGAAGGAGTGGCAACGTTGTTGACCTTGTTGATAAGATCGTCTAGTGCCACACCCTTGTTGAATCTTACACAAGGCACTCCATTGATCATGTTCCTTCCATTTGCTTTACCATCATACCTATTGTAGCCAAGTCCATCCTTGATGAGGGGGTGTCTTGATGACTTGTACATGGTTGTTGATTGCTTCTCCTTGCAACCATTCTTGATAACCATGTTCAATCTTTGAATCTCTTTATCTTTCTTTTCTAGCTCAACAAGGTTAGTACCACAAGCACTTATATCATGATTATAACATCTTTTACACCCTTCACTAGTTGAAGCATTGGAATCACCGGATTCCTTAGGATGGATGGAAGTGCTATTCCAAAGAGTTTCATAGCTAAGTTCAAGAGTATGATATTTATCTTTGAAGCTTGTGAGGCTTTCTTGAACCAAGTTATGTTGACTCCTTAAATTAGCTAAAGAGTCATTAACCAAAGAATGTTCCTTAGTCAAATGTTCATATAGATCTTTGGCTAAAGATAATTCTTTGTTTAGTTTCTCAACTTCCTTGGAAAAGCGTGCTTCAAGTTCAAGGTTCTTCTCCCTTTCCACTAGGAGCAATTCCCCTTGCGACTCGATGCATTCTTCCCGCTTTTCTAGCTCATGGATCAGCTTTATTATTTGAGAGCCGGCCGACTTGCCGAATTTCTTTATCATGTTGTTTGCAAGTTCATCATCACTTTCATCACAACTACTATATTCATTACTAGAGTGAGTCGGAGAGTTGTGTGGTACCTTCTCTCCCTTTCCCATAAGGCAAGTAGGAGTGTAGTAGTCGTTGTCGATGAGGTTTTCGAAGAGCGTAGGTGATAGAGATAAGTCGGTGAACAATGATGGTGACGAAGAATGGTTGACGATGTGCTTGGGTTGAGAAGAAGAAGTCTCTTGAATAGCAATAGTTGCAACACCCTTCTTCTTCTCCTTGTCTTTGTCATTTGAATCATCACTTTCATCGTTTGATTCCCATTCTTCACCAAGATGTGCTTCACCTCTCTTCTTGCCTTTATGCTTCTTGTCATCATTTTTGTTGTGCTTGTACTTCATCTTCTCTTTTGGACAATCGGCAATGAAATGACCAATATCTCCACAACCATAGCAAAATCTTTTCTTGTATGGCATGGCTCCACTCCTCTTCCTTTCCTTCTTCTTTTTCAAGTATTTTTTATAGTTTGCAACTAATAGAGCTTCTTCCTCATCGGAATCTTCATCTTGTTCTTCATCACTTGACGGATCATAAATATCATTCTTCTTGCTTCTACCATGAGATGCCTTGAGAGCAATATTCTTCTTTTGACTTGATGCTTCTTTTGCTTCATCTTCTAAACACTCATGGTGTTTCAACTTGGCAAGCATTTCTTGAGGTGTCATTGTGTCATAGTTAGGTCTTTCCATGATGACCGAAGCAAGAATGTTGTTCTTTTGTCTATACACTCTACACAACTTTCTAGCCGCCGAGTTGTCATCCCAATACGTGTCACCAAGAGCTCTTATTCTATTGATCAAGGTCATGAATCTATCAAACATAGCTTGGGTAGTTTCACCTTCAATCATTCCAAAGTTCTCAATCTTGCCTTGAAGTAGCTCAATGTTTCCCTTTCTCACACTTTTATCACCTTCAAATGACACCTTCAAGGTATCCCAAATTTGCTTTGCACTTTCCATGCCGTTTACCTTGTTGTAATCTTCTTGATTTAGGCATGATAGAATCAAGGAAGCAGCTGTAGCATTTTGTTGTATGTCAAGGTAATCTTCGGTTGTCAACTCACCATCTTCTTCCAAAGCTTTAACACCCACTTCCACAATCTCCCAACATCTTGCGGCAATAAGATGCATCTTCATTCTATGAGCCCAATCGGTATATCTAACTCCATCAAATTGAGGTGGTTTACCGGGGTTGATGGTTGGCAAGTGTGTATTGGATTTGCTAAAAGAAGAGTACTCATATGGAACACGAGTAAACCCTCTAGGTGTCTTGATTGCTTCATTCTCACCATCTCCATCACCACCACTTGCCACATCTTCAATCTTCTTACTTACGGCTTCCTTTAACTTATTCATGTCATCTTGCATCTTGTTCATTTGCTCTTTTTGTTGCTCTAGAAGCCTGTCACTGAGTTTCTCGGCAAGCAGCTCAACTAGCTTGTTCAAGGTGTCATCATTAAGGGTAGCCATGCTTTCTCCTCACGCGGTGAAGCGCTAAACACGAGGAAACCTCGCTCTGATACCAATTGAAAGGATCTAATAGGCCTAGAGGGGGGGTGAATAGGCGGATCTAAAAACCTGAAACTCAAAACTCAACGCGGAAGTTAAAACACTGACCGGTACCACCGGTTGGTTTGGACCGGTACTACCGGTGAGGGATCACCGGTACTACCGACGCTGACCACCGGTACTACCGGTACCCTACTGAAACTAAGAAATCAGAGATTTACGAGTTGTGATTTCAGATCTGAGTTTTACCCCACTACCGAAGATGATGTTGATGAAGTTTATGAACTCTTCTTTCTTGTTCCTTCACCAAGAGTAGATCGAGCACCCACAACCTATGAAAGAGATATGAAAGAGGAAGAACACAAAGAACAAGTAATATCTCAAGCGAACACAAATAACAACAACAACAAGCACGCGGGACACACGATTTAATCCGAGGTTCGGCAACCCCACAAAGGAGTTCCTACGTCCTCGTTGTTGAGGTGACCACTAAGGTCGGAGTCTATTCCACCTCCTTGCCTCCCTCAAGCAACCACAAAGGTTAGCCCAAGATTTCCACTAAGAAAACAAGGGTAATACAAACTCTTCGGGGTGCCCTCACAAATATAACAACACGGGCAACCACGAAGAACACCTAGCCGGCTAGGGTTCCAAGAACCCAAGAGTAACAAATACAAACCAAGCCAACTAGGAGGGGAACAAGTGCTCAAGATGTGAATCGAAGCTTTCCACTCTTAAATCTCTCCTCTCTACTCAGATCTTGCAAGGGATTGGATTTGAGAGCAAGGAGGAAGAGAGAGTGGGTGAGTCAATGCTTGAGAGCTGTTTGTCTGAAGGTTGGTAGGAGTAAATGGCGTGGGCAACGGTTAGAAATGAAGGGGAGAGCTATTTATACTCTTATCTCCGAAGCGGTACCGGTACTACCGGTGAACCCACCGGTACTACCGATCCTAAGGGTTTCGACCGTTACAACCAACCTATTAGAGACTTTTACGAGAAAATAGCCTACCGGTACTACCGGTCAACGACCGGTACTACCGGTAGTACAGATTTTGGCGAAGACAAGTTTTGCGGGAAAAAGACTTACCGGTACTACCGGGCTTTCACCGGTACCACCGGTCCAAGACCGGTACTACCGGTCCACCACCGATACTACCGCTAGAACAAAAACTCGCAGAACTCAGGCGCTGACACCTGCGGGATTTATGCCTACCGGTACTACCGGTGGTTCACCGATACTACCGGTACTCCCAGGCATAAAACACTTCTCTAAGTGTCCGTGAGTGCAAAGGTGTCTCTCAAATGCTTAAACCAATACAAATTGAGCACAAGTTTTCCCTCTAGATAACCTAATTTGTATCCCTCTTGATAGTGCGGCGTTTCCTATAACTCAAGTCAAAGGATAAAGTCTAATCTATCCACTTGAGACGGAACACTTTTCAAACAATGGAATTGAGGGTGCTGACATCACCAAATGTGACCATACAAATTCTTTCATTGAACTAACACCTGCATATTCACTTAAATGGACATGTTAGTCCCTAATTTGATTGTCATTAATTAACCAAAACCCACAACGGGGGCGAATGCACTTACATTTTGTTTTGATCATTTTTTCATCCGAGATTGTTTGAAAAAATAAAATTTTACTACGCATCTCTGATTTATTTAGACGCAGCTCCATTTCCAACTGTCTCTAAAAATCGATTTCTAGAGTAGGCTCTAGCCGCCTTTAAAATAGGGGCATTTGTAGAAGTGGCAGAGCCACCTCTAAAAATAGAACTTTCTCTACAAATACATTTTTAGAGGTTGCGGTAGTTAGAACACTACTGTAGAGGCGGCTAGAGATAGAACCACCTCTACAAATGCATTTTTAGAGGTGGTTCGGTTTGGACGCTATTGTAGAAGCAACTGGAAATAGAACCGGCTCTACAAATGCATTTTAGAGATGGCTCGGTTAGGATGCCACTTTAGAAGCAGCTAAAAATAGAACCGCCTCTATAGAAAAAGCTCCTATTGCTGAAAATCAATTCTATAGTAGTGTTAGAGAAATGTTTTTTTAAAACCATCCTCTCTTTTTCCTATTTCAAAATCATAATTTAAAAAGTTTAATAAAGTATTACTTAGCATATAACATAATCGAAATAGGTTTTTAAAAATTAAAATCAGTTTTTTTTCATAAACAATATCAGGTTGAATTTAAGCTGCCATTGAAATTCAATATAAACTAATTATAGTTTGCCTAAACCATTAACCTAATCTCTCTCTTCTCTTTTGGATTGTTTTACTTGGCCGGATTTGATGCATGCCATGGCTTGAATTTTGTGGGCATCTACGTTGTACTGTGTAATTCTAAAAAAAACCTTAATAGTATTATCACTATTCACTTTCATAAACAACGGCAACAATCGGCTTTCTTATTTTATGGGCCGTATTTGGGCTAGAAAGCCCATTATCATCACCTCCATAAAAAGTTAATAGCCCGATTTGTTGAGGAATGGTTTGGGCTGAATTTGAGTCTGAAGTTTAGAGGCTTGAACGAGCAGCAATGTCCTCTCAAAAAAAAAAAAGAACGAGCAGCAACGACGTTGGAGGAAGTTGGAAATGACCAGCAAGCTCCCACGGTCCACCTCACGTCTGGAGCCTAGGCGGCGCCGGCGTTGTAATTTCCAATGAGCGTAATTGCAGCAAGTAGTAAATGGCAATGCATGTATGCAGGAGCAGTTGGATCGCCACTACTGCTCTGTCCAAAAATAGAGTCACCGTGGGAAGCGTGTTAGTCAAACTTTCTCAACTTTGACTACGTTTATAGAAAATGCGTGCAACATTTATATCTCCAAATAAGTTTATTATGAAAGTATATTCAAAGATCTACCTAATGATACTAATTATGTACCATAAATATTAATATTTTGTTAAATATATTTGATCAAAATTAAAAGTTAATGACTTTTTGAGGAGCGAGAATGACTTTTTTTAGACGAAGGGAGTACGTCTCTTTCTTCTCCCGTTCGACCTTTCACATCACCTACCTGCTGGTTCTACTATTTATAACCCCACCACCCTCCTGCTCCCTTCGCCCGCCTCGGCAATCGTGACCGGCCTCGTTCAGATAACCTTCAAATTCTAAATTTTTACACTCTCTCTATCACATCAAATTTTGAATACATGCATGGAGTATTAAATATAGATAAAAAAATAACTAATTGTACAGTTTGGTTGTAAATCACGAGACGAATCTTTTAAGCCTAATTAGTCCATGATTGGACACTAATTATCAAATACAAACGAAGTTGCTACAGTAGCCAAAGCTGGAAATTTTGCAATCTAAACAAGGCCCACATGGTGCAGGACTGTGTTAGCAACGATCCTCAATCGATTCACAGAACAGCCTGATTCAACTGCAATCAGAGTACACAACCTCAGGGGAAGGGAGATTTGGAGTTCAGCAGAGCAATCGAGGTAGGGGAATGGAGGACAGGACTGGGAGAAGGATTGAACTAATTGGAGACTACTTAGACCTAGAGAAGGAGAACGAGAGAGAGAGGAAATAAGAACAGTAACTCAGGATAGAGATGGAGATGTGTTTCTTCTAAATATTCGATGCCTAATCCTTCGTTGCCTTCCTTCCTTTGTACTCCTTGTTAGCTTCGCATCTTGGGCCAGCAGGGAGGTACATGTCCGGCCCATGGCGAGTATTGGCCCATATTAGTGACATTCCCCTCTCCTTGAAAAGCGGCTTGCCCTTAAGCCGCTGATATTGTAGCCGACAATCCCTGAGTAGCAGTAACTTGGACTTTTTGTCAGTTCCATAGCAGCAGAACAACCATTGCATCGGCCACAGAACAGCACCAGCACGAGTGAGATGCACTAGCACAGGTGGCTGACCCTTGCATTATGACTTTGGAGTATAGTAGGCATGTCACCACCAGAATCCCAGTGTAAATTCCTCACCATAGACCATTGCACGGACACAAATGTGATCTCCAAGCAAGAAACATTCCAAGGAATCAACACCAGAAAACACGGCTCATGCTGCAGCTGTAGAACTCCAAATGGTTGCAATTACCGTGAGCACCAATACTTGAGGCCACTTGATCACCAATCCACGAAGGACAGAGGTACAAATTCCCATGTAAAAACTTCGACCCCAAAGAATTGTTGGAGGTGGATGCATGCTTAACTTTCTGAAACATTGATGTTCTGTACGTAGAAAATGTTCAGTCAGTAGTTGCACAAGCGAGTCATTGGTGGTATACCTTGTCCTTTCTCCATTTTCATTTTCAGTCTTAAAAATTCCATGTGTCTTCAATAGTTGACGATCAATATAGGTATGGCTAAGTTCTGCAAATAAACATCCAGGTTGGCAGTAATCTCCATTGACATTAATGAGTGTCAGCTCCAAACAAACAACACATTGCCAATTTTCCTAGAGGAATTCTGGCTAGAGCAGCACAATGGTGACATATAAGCAAAACTGTATCGAGTCTGTACCATCCCAAGCAGCAAACAAGTCAACATCAATGATGCACTGCTGACCAAAGAATATCACCCACATGCATTTGGGGACCTGAATGTATGCGCAGCTAGCTGAGGGAGCTTGAGGTGGCTAGAGCAATAATGCTAGTGTCACAATGGCCACTGTGCTTTCTGATTAAATCTTGATCTGTGTGAATTATCAGAAGGCCTCAACAGGTAGTTCAGCTGCCATCCCAGTCCATAACCGTGAGAGTAAGGGAACAAACAAGCCATTGCAGTCCATCTGTAACCCAACTTGAAATTCAGCAAATTCAAGAAAAAGACAAAGAAGCATGGGGTGTACGGATGGCACTTGAATCCTCCAAGAATTAAGAATCTTGCCATTGATTTTCGATGTTTCTTCAGGACAGCCTGATAATATATGAAAGAAAACCATGGGGGGCTTCCAAAGCCAATTGAAAAACCAGTTCATCAAATCACAATCAACCATATTGGAACTGTAGTGCTGCTCGAGCTTCAACACGGGGCCTGGATCAAATGACAACCAATGAGGTGCCCAAGTGGTCTACCGGAATTGGACTACGTCACCCTTCTGGTCATCATCAGCTTCAGTGGCAGTACTACCAGACAGAACAACACCCATCCAAGATGCAGAGGTAAGGTTGGTGATATACCTTTGCTGCATTCCATTGAACACCAGTTGAGCATCCATTGGGGTAGATAAGGGTTTGCTTGCAATAGTCACTACGGCGACCGGCTTGGGCTTGACATGCTTGGAGATGTCTTGGAGTTCGACTGCAGGAGGCACAAGTGTGGCTATCTCATTCACAGTAGCTGGAACAGTAGGCAGCGTAGTGGTAGGCGATGAAGTGCTCGAAGCAGCCGGGACACCAGCACATCGGTTACTCCTGTGGAGCAAACAGTCGAACAGTCTGTCTGCGCTGACCCCGCAGCCACAACCCATGCCAGTAGCCCACCACCACCAGCGCCTACGGCATCTGCGCGGAGCGCAGCCGTCGCTGCGAGCGCTTGGACTACGCGTCCGATGGCTCGGTCGAGCGGCGCGTCCAGGTGGGCGAAGCCGGACTCCGGGTCGTCGTTGAAAAATTGGGTTTATGTTCAACGGAAAAAAATTCTCAAAAGCAAGGAAAAGTAATTTGTTTCGGTATGAAATGGATGAAGGGAGAAATTTAGCAACACTTTTCCCGTAGGATCTCCTGCAAGAAGAGGATAATCTCCAACTTCGACTTGTCAATTTTATTTCTCATGAAAATAGCAAGTTAACTCAAAGAATTGGAAAAAGTCTAAATAACCCCCTGAACTATAGACCCTAGAACACATAACCCTCTGAACTACAAAACGGTCTAATTTACCCCCTAAACTATCCAAAACCGTCTATTTTACCCTCTGGGCGGTTTTCGACGGCGGTTTTGCTACAGTAACAGCAGGTTTGCTACAGTGGTAGTGTTTTTGTCTTTTTTTATTTATTTTCGCTGAATATTTAAAAAATCATAGTAAATCACAGAAAAATCATAAAATAGAAAATCTAATTTTGTTGAACTCCACATAAGTAGATCTACACAGTGAATATATAACACGGTACGCTTTAGTACAAAGTTTTTGCTGTAGCTTTAGATTAATTGGAAAATCCAATTTAGACTAAAGTTACAGCAAAAACTTTGTACTAAAGTGTACCATATTATATGTTTACTGTGTAGATCTACTCATGTGGAGTCTAACAAAATTAGATTTTCTATTTTATGATTTTTCTGTGATTTACTATGATTTTTCAAATATTCAGCAAAAATAAATTAAAAAGACAAAACATCATTACTGTAGCAAACACACTGTTACTGTAGCAAAACCGCCGTAAAAAACCGTCCAGAGAGTAAAATAGACGGTTTTGATAGTTCAGGGGATAAATTAGACTGTTTCATAGTTCAGAGGGTTATGTGTTACAGGCTCCATAGTTCAGGGAGTTATTTAGACTTTTTCCCCAAAGAATTTATCACACGAATAGTCAATTCGTTCGAACTTGCTTAGTAGCCACCGAGCAAGGTGGCGTGGAGCGCGCACTGGACGGGGCCGAGGCGAAAGGTGAGGCGATCGCAGCGCCGAAGGTCGGGGTCATCGAGCACGAAGACGTTGTGGATCTGCTGTATGTCCACGCCAACGAACACGGGCTCACTGCGAGGCGCGTTGAGGTCCGCCAGCAGTCGCAGGTTGTACTTCTTGTGTAGCTCCAGCTTTGTCGAGACGCACCCGATGGGGCCCACGCCCTGCACCATCAGCCGATAGGCGCCGAGCTCGTAGAGGTGGCCGAGGTCCTACACGGCGTCCTGCTCGAATCGAACTGGTCGGAGCGCACCAGTGACACGAACAGAGAGGCGCACCAGAGAGGTCTCCAGCGGCGAGAGAGTACCACCGTGTGCGCGACATCCTTGATGGGAAGGCGGAGACGATGTTGCCGAGGAGCACATCGTGAAGGAGGCTGAGGCGGTCGAGGGTGTGCAAGGACCGGCGGGTCTCCTCCGTCTCTGACACAACGCTGTCGCGAGGGTCTGGATCCCCAGGGAAGACGCGCGCGGAGCTAGTGCGCGGGCCACTGCGGGGTCGGGACCAGGCTCATCGGGCGGTGCTGGAGAGCTCGGAGCCGAAGGCAGCGTCGAGCGCGGTTGGCTCGGTGGAACTGTAGCCGTGCCCCTCCCGGATGTCGAGCTGCTCGAGGGCGCCGGTGCGGAGCTTCTCGACGGCATCCTGCGGCTCCCTCATCGGCGGAGCATCGAGCGCGTCGGGAAAGCGCAGGCAGCATCGAGCGCAATGGAGACGCCCTTCTCGGACGAGCCTTTGGTCAGCGTTGAGTGGCGTGTCGGGTTCGGTGGAGGTGACGAGCGCGTCGATGGGGATGGTGCCTGAGTCGTCATTGCAGGAGGAGGGAACACGTCCGTGTGCGGGCTGCTAAAGAGCCGGTCCAAACGAGCATCAGCCTTGTCGAACCTCCTGTGGATCTCGTCGAGGAGGGACCGGGTACAAGGAGAGAGAGAGAGAGCTCGGTAGGGGGATTCATGGTGCTAGAGTTCCGAGGGCCATGGGCCGGACATGTACCTCCCTGCTGGCCCAAGATGGGAAGCTAACAACGAGTATAAAGGAAGGAAGGCAACGGAGGATTAGGCATCGAATATTCAAAAGAAACACATCTCCATCTCTATTCTGAGTTACTGTTCTTCTTCTTCCCTCTCTCATTCTCCTTCTCTAGGTCCGAGTAGTCTCCAGTTAGTTCAATCCTCCTCCCAGTCCCGTCCTCCATTCCCCTACCTCGATTGCTCTGCTGAACTCCAAACCTCCCTTCCCTGAGGTTGTGTGGTCTGATTGCAGTTGAATCAGGCTGTTATGTGAATTGACTGAGGAGCGTTGCTAACAGGCTGGTCGTCGCTTCCGGCGGACCTCCTCAACCGCGTCGCCGACTGCCTCCTGGCCTCCAACCACCTCGATTGCTACAGCGACCTGCGCGCCATCTGTCACCCCTGGCGCTCCGTGACCGCCGAACCCAGGAGCAACCAGCATGACCCCCGCTTCTGCCCCAGCCGGTGGGTCATGCTGGATGAACACAAGGCCGCCTCCTCCATCGTCACCGTCACCGACCGAAAGCAGTTTTTTTGTTCGTACATGTGCTATCCTCGCCGTCAAACACTACATCGAGATATGTGCAATCTAAATTAGTAGTGTGAAGCAATATAGTGGGGAGAGTGGAAATGCACTAATCTGTTGCATCATGTACATGCTGAACATACACTATCTACACCATCCAAAAGTACTATGAGATTCGTGCACTTTCACTCTCCCCACTGCTTCACACTACTAATTTGGATTGCACATATCTCGATGTAGTGTTTGACGGTGAGGATAGCATATGTTGAACATGTATGAACAAAAAACTGCTTTCGTCACCGACACCCCCTTCCTCTTCGTCAACACCGCCACTGGCCGCTTCGTCCATAGGAGCCTGGCGCTCCTCCGCGACCGTGACTACGTCTTCATCACAAGCACCGCCGGCGCCCTCCTTGTTCTGGCGGCCAGGGAGCCCCTGCACGCCGTGAGCGTCCTAAACCCCTTCACCGGCTCCTTGATCCGTTTTGCGGCGCCACTACCGAGCGAGGCGCTGCCCCAGTCGCGGCTCGCTGCCGACGTGGTCGGCTCTTCGCAGACTCTAATCTTAGTCTTCGTCGCGAGAGACTTGGTGTACTGAGCGGAACCCTAGAACGAGTCTTTCTTTGTCGAGAAGAGGCTGCACGACTGTCCTGGAAGCAGGCTGCCCCAGATAGTTGCCGCCGGCATATGTGGCGCCGTCAACCGTGAATCTGTTACTGCTGACAAGAATATCTTCGATCAGCGTCGGTTGGAGGAGGCCCAGGGCTGCCCCGTTGTTATGTGGTTGTGGTTGCCGGCGATGACATGTTGGCGGTCTTGAAGAGGCGCTGTGGCATGCGTATTTTCAAGATTGACACTGTTGGGAACATTTTTTTCTCGAATACGCAAAAAAATTTGTGTATCACTGTATTAAGGAGAAGAGTTTTGTCGACGTTTGGTCCTACGGGGGTCCTAAGCCAACAAGTGAATCAAATGTTGCGTGTCCCTAATCTAGATGGTGATGCAAGGAGAGTACACGGAGATATATCCTGGTTCGGGCAAAAGAAGACCCTACGTCCAGTGGGGAGGGGAGTATTGTATTTCCTTGCACCTAAGTGCTTGCGTAGGGGTTACAAGTTGTGAGAGAGGGAACCGAGCCCAGGTCTCAGAGAAAAATTGAGAGTACACAGATGATTGCTTGAGATGTTGATCTTCTCTGGTGGGATGGAGACTGGTTTTTCGTCGTATGTTGTTTGTTGTTCGCCGTCTGCCCCCTTGTAGAGCCCCTGCCTGCCCTTTTATAGGGTAAAAGGAGGCAGGGACGCCGGGGGTGCCTTTGAGGTGAAGTTATTATCGATCCCTGTGGAGGTGGCTGTAGCGACGTGCTCCGAGAATGGTCGGCCATCCCTGGACACCATGGTGACGTAGAGGACGAGACGATGAAAAGACTCCGAGTCCTGTGCCACGTCGGCCTTTCTTCCTTGTTGACCGGCGGTGGGTCGAGGCTGGGTCGAGGCCGGGTCGAGGGCAGATCGAGGACGGGTGGATAAGGCCGAGTCCCCGGGATCGTGGGGTACGGTCCTTGTCGTATCCTCCCTCAAGAGTGATCAGTGGTGAAATAGTGCACAATATGGTGCGTATAGTGACAGGTTTTTACCTCCCATCCTGGGATGGGTAGTAAAAAAATGAAATTTGACACCGGCACTGCTTTCACGCCAGTTACTGCTGTAGACAGAGAAAAGAGAGAGAGGAATGAGGACCTGAGGAGGAGGAGCTTACGGTTGGGTAGCCGGGCAGGTGGACTGGAGGTTGATTTCTAAAAAGCAGAGGACCTTTTTGCAAAATAGGTTGAGACACGTGTCGTCACGCGAATGAGCCACCAATGCCTCGACTTCTCTGGTGGTAGCAAAGGGCAGCGGGTTTTAATCAACCCCGATGTCACCACCAATTATCTTCTCTGACTGTTGGCTGACGTCAGGCTTGGAAAAATGGCAGCGGGTAGGAAAACGATGGGTAAAAGCCCACGTACCTAGACCATTTGGACCAAAATTTAGTCCGTCATTAGATAATAGGCTAAATATGGATTAATTAAAATTTTCCTTTTCTAATGAGTTCTACTCATCATTTAGTCTCTATTGTTTTTTTTGTTAAACTATGATTAACTCATGTTCCACTGGTTTTGCCAATGCATAACTTCCCACCGCCCATTTGGGTGGGTAATGGGTACCTATCGGGTAACAATACCTATTTCAACTTAACAATCAAACAATTAATTAGACAACAGTTTAACATACTAAACATTAAATAACAGATAAACCAAACTAGCTGGGCATCACGGCACAGACGGCACTCCAAATTATCATCGTCGAAATGCACGCCGTACCGGTGGCGACGAAGACCTCATCATCTTTTCGATGGTAGGCTTGGCCGACGGTGAAGTATATCACTATTCACTTTCACAAACGACGGCAACAACCGGCTTTCTTATTTTAATGGACCGTATTTGGGCTACAAAGTCCATTATCATCGTCTCCATAGAAAGTTAGAAGCCCGGTTTGTTGATGAATGGTTTGGGCTGAATTTAAGTCAAGTTTAAGAGCAACTCCAAGAGACTCTCTATATCATTTGTAATTATTAATATAAATTGTAGTGAAAAAATATCTTGCAATAGTTTCTTTAATTGGTTATCAAATATAGCCATCTCTATTTCTGAATTTTTCGCTAGCCAAAAATAGAAAACGAGAATGACCTTTAGAGTACACACAAGATATAAAAACGGTCGGAGAATAGAAAGATATAGAAAATAAATTTTATGCAAATGACTCTTGAAATAATAATTTAAAGAGTGAGTTTTACAAAGACTCTCGTAGATGCTTTAATTTTAAGAGAAAATAAAGGGACAAAAAATGGTATCCACAATGCAGCCTTATTTGACCACCGGTTCATTTTACGATTCGTTAGTAAAAAATAATTTTCACCGCCGGATGGAACAACGGAATTGTTATCTGGCGCTAACATTTCCTTTCTTAGCCGGTCCAATACAAATTGGTGCACTGGTCGTTTCGGCCCGTGGTGAAATGGACCCATGTTATCTCAGCCGGTTCAAATGCCCAATCAGTGATGAATGCACTTAGGGCAGTTCCAATGGGTTATTTATGATAGTTTCTAACAACTCAGTCTTTTTTTTTTTTTTGCTGATGTGGCAAAGAAATTAATTGAGAGAGAGAGAGTAAAAATAGAGAAACGGTTTCTACCCCACGGAACCGCGTCTTCCCTAGCAACGAGACGCGAAGAAACGAGCCACACCGCGTTGGGGAGAAACCAGTAGTTTCCAGCGGCCTCGATCCGGATCCACTGCTCCGCCGTCATCGCGCGCGCCCGCCTGCTCGCTCCTGCCTCCGCAAAACCCACCGCGCGCGCTCTTGCGGGGAGGTGCGGCGCGAGCTGTACGTAGAAGGGGAGGGTGTGGCCGGGATGGGCGGAGGTGAACGGGAGAGGGAGCTCGCCGGGGTTCCTGCGCGGCGGCCGGCGTTGAGCAGGAAGCAGAGAGGGCACCGGCGCGGCCTCTGTCTTCGTCTTCCCCGCAGTCGGCCACCGAGCGGGTGTGCTCCATCTTCGTCAAACTTCGTCGCGGCCACCGGCCACCGAGCTGGCGCGGGGCAGAGCCCTTCGTCGAGGCCACCGAGCGGACGTGAGCGCGGAGCCTTCGTCACGGCCACCGAGCGGGTGCCGGTCACCGAGCGGACGCGGGAGTTCCCTTCTGCTCACGGACTAGGATGTGCGAGAAGCCCTGCCGGCGGACGATGCAGCCAACCGGCCAAGCCCTGTCTGAATCCGTGGCGAGGATGTAGGCATGTTCACTGCATATTGATTTAATCCGCAGCGGCTGTTAGCATAGTGCTTTGCTAAGAAAAACACTGCAGCCATAGCCACTGCTTTATACCTACCGAATTAGCACATTACTTGACGGAGTTCATGGTGCATACAGAGCACGGCTCGTCCACGGGGCCAAGGGCGCAGAGGATCCAGATACGGAGCTGGTGAATTATTGGTCAAATTTGTATTTGCACTCTAGCAGAAAAGTTGCATTGGGAAAACTAGTTTCTTGGTGCAGAGTCCTAGACTATGGAAACTGCTCATGATTTCACCATTGGGACTGCCCTTATCACCGCCAGTTCATTTGGTCACCGCGCCGCCCTAGCCATAGAACCGGAAGTGAAATACACATTCTGACTCCGGTTGTTAAAAAACCAACAATGATAAGGGCACGGGTAAGACATAGGCCCTACTCATCGGTCCCACTTGCAAGCTTTGTGGCAAGAACTAGAGAAGTAGGGGGGTGAGGATGAGAGGCTCCTGTATCTTAGGGTTTAGAAGAGAGGTTGAGAAGAGAGGGATGAAATGCTCTCATCCACCGAGGGCTAAATAATAGAGGTTCAATTGGAGAACTTTTTCATCTGTTTGAACCCCTCAATGGAACAAGCTCAAATAACTCTCCCTAGCGGCACACGGTACTTACATAGGTGTCTACATGCGACATCCTTGACTCTTTTTTTTTTGGGGGGGGAGGGGGGGAGTGTTGTGGGGTTGATTGAAAGCAGCATAATTAGTGGATCACATTTGAGTTGTGACCGTGTGTATATATAGGCTGGCTAGGAATCTAGGATCGTGTTAGAGTTTTAGAAGAACAGTACCGGATGTTTGAATAGTTCTTGGTCGATTTTTGATATCGCGTACATACTCCAGAATGTATGTGCTCTCTCTCATTTTATGTGCCGTATTTGGGCTAGAAAGCACATTATCATCGTGTCCATTTGCTAATAAGAAGTTAGAAGCCCGATTTGTGGAGCAAATATTTGGGTTGAATTTGAGTCTGAAATTCGGAGGAATAGCTAGCAGTAATGGCGTTGGAGGAAGTTGGAATGATCAGCTCCCGCGGTCCACCACGGGCGAGTAGCAATCAAACCTCGCACGGCCGCACGGGAGGAGCCTAGGCGGTGCCGGTGGCATGGTGATTTCCGATGAGCGTAACTGCAGGGGGCAGTAATTAATGGCAATGCATGCAGGCGCAGTGGATCGCCACTTGTGATGGTCCTTTCTCTCTTTCTGGGAGAGAATTTGCTTATTGCCATCAAAATTTATATCGATTTTTTGGTTGCCATAAAAAAATGGAATTTCTTAACTGCCACCAATTTATGATTTTTGATTCCTTACCATCACAGTTAACAGCAGCCAAATACTGTTAGACTGGATGGATAAAGACAGTTTTACCCCTTTCTCTAATTTTTTTTCGAGCCACAGCGCCTGTACATCTCGTCGGACGCGCTACTGGTGTCCCTGTCGCCGCTCGGGCCGCCGAAGCCACAGCCCTTGGCTCGCACGTGCCGCGGCGGTGCTGGATCACCCGCTCGCCTCAGATGCGTTGTGCCGCAGGAGCAGCAGCCCGCGCCGCCGGAGCCGCAGCTCGCCTCGGAGACGCTGCGCTGTCGGAGCCGCCGTTCACCTCGCCCTGGTCTAGCTCGAAGTTGCTCGCCTGGGTACCAAATTCACCTCCAAATTCCACTATAAAAAAAGAAGATTTCTTATCATATTAAAATGTCGACATATATATAGAGTACTAAATGTAGATGAAATCAAAAACTAATTGCACAGTTTTGTTCTACTTTGCGAGACAAATATTTTAAGCCTAATTAATCAATGTTTAAATAATTATTACCAAATAAAAATAAAATTGCTACAATATAACGCGATGTTTACTATATAAAATTTGGGTATCTAAACGAGTCTTGCTACGGGAGCCATAGCAGCTTTCCGCCGCCGGAGCTGCAACGCTCGCCTCGCATGCGCCGCCTCACTCAGATGCAGTCGCTCGGCTGGCACAACACTGATTGCGTCGTGGACTTGTGGGCAGCGACTTGCTTTCTTGAAGGCTCGGATAGGTTGGCTTGCTCGGTGGATTAGATGTGTCTTCTTTGCAATTTTTTAAATGCATGGGTCCCACTTAACCCAAGACCAAACCAAAGTACAGCCAAACAAAGGATTGGGGTAAAATCTCACTTCCCAAACCGTAACCCACACCCGTATTATTTTCAATACGGACAGCTAGGCAGACTGCGGGCAGGGCCAGGGCACCGCACAGCCATGCAGGGAGAGCGGCGGCCGGCTTCTACTGAGTGGAGAGAATGGATAGGACTGGGGAGTGGGGATTTAGGGTTAGATGTCGCGTATATATACTATGAGCTAGTACTTGGGCCTTTACATGGGCCTGGTTGCCTAGTTGTTGGTGCGCCGTGCCCTCCTGCTCGACGGGGCGGGTCTGCGGGGATCGGGGACGGGGACAAGCAAACCATCCCCGACGAGGATTGTTTTTTTGCCCGATTCATCCCGTGAGGAGTGATTTGGCCTCGTCCCCTAATAGAGAAATTCCCCACGGGGAATCGGGGATCAGGGCCCCATTGCCATCTTTACCTCGGGAGCAACTAGCATGACCCCCCCTTCCGCCCACCCGGTGGATCATGCTGGATGAACACGAGGTCACCTTGCATCAGCTCAAACAAATTTAGTCACCTTGCTGAACACGAGGTCACCTTGCTGGATGAATTAAGGCAGGATGAGGGTGAAACATTATTTGGTAGACTGCACAAACGAATTTAGTCACCTTGCATCAGCTCATGGGTAGAATTATCCCTTTCTTCCCTTCTCCTACCACCATTCTTGGGGGACATTTTGCACAAACACGTTGCATACATAGCGCAACTCTGCTCTTTCTAGTGTAACCGCAACCACTGGCCCTCCTGTTCTCCTGTCTCCCTTGCAGGTGTGCCCTACCGGAGCTCGTCATCGGAGAGGGAGGTGGGCACGTGCGACGACGGCGGCACTGCCCATGGCGAGGGGGCGACAGGCGGACTGCGTTGCCAACCGGAGGTGACTCTAGCGTCCACTCGTGGCTACAGCGAGCCTAGCTCGCGTTCGTTTTCCTATGCTCTTGTTTAGTTTCCAATTTGGGCACCCAAATTGCACTATGGAAAAAAGAGATTCTCCATCACATTAAAATGTCGGCAAATGCATGGAGTACTAAATGTAGATGAAATCAAAAACTAATTACACAGTTTTGTTATACTTTGCGAGACGAATATTTTAAGTCTAATTAATCATTCTTTGGATAATCAGGAACACTGTAGCAGACAGAGCCGATTCGGGTGGCCGAATCCTGAATCTAAACACGGGCTAGATGTATATATTTGCTGCTTTTAATGACCGTACGGGCGGGCTAGCGGGCTACGTCAGGTAAACAAACAGCCCGCAGCTAGCGGGGCTGGCCGGCCGTTTGGGCCGAGGAAACAAACGCGCTCTCAGGCTAGTATACGTGGGGATTTGACGTCACTGTTTTGAACGTATCTAAATTTTACAAGTAGTGCATAAGAGTTTCATCCCTATAAAACTCTCTTTATTTTCATAAAACTCTTATTATCTCTCTTCATTAATATAGTGTTATGTCAGTATAATTAATGTCTGTAAAACTCTTATTGTCTCTCTTCATTAATATGGTGTCACATCAGTATAATTAATGCCCGTAAAACTCTGTTAAAGGTCTTGTTTAGTTCCCGAAATATTTTGCGAAATATTTCAGATTCCCATCACATCGAATCTTTAGACACATGTATGAAACATTAAATATAGATAAAAATAAAACTAATTACACAGTTTAGTTGTAAATCACGAGACGAATTTTTTAAGCCTAATTAGTCCATGATCGGACAATAATTATCAAATAACAACGAAAGTACTACAATAACACTACAGTTACATTTTACGGAATATTTCTGAAACTAAACTAAGCCAAAACCATTGAGACTGGCCTTAAAAGGACCAGCAGACGAGACCGTGCGGTCTGGAGGGGGTGTTTGGTTTGAGGAGTCAAAGTTTAACCAACACTGTAGCACGTTCGTCTTATTTGACAAAAAGTTTTCAATCTTGAACTAATTAGGCTTAATAGATTCGTCTCATAAATTACTCCTAATCTATACCGACATGTATACAATTAGTTTATATTTGCATTTGAGGAAACATTGATGTGATGAGAGTTAAACTTTAACGAAACGAAACCAGACAGACCCTTACCACCACCAGCCCTAGCTGACCCTTTCTTCCTCGCCTCCGACCCCGCCCGGTACCCCTGCGTCCGCGCCACTGCGGTCCCTACCCCTGCACCCCAGCGCGCCCATAGCCGAGCAATCCAAGCTGACCCTTTCTTCCCCGCCTCCGACCCCGCCCGGCTATCTCATTCGTCTTTCACGGGTTGTTCCTCGCCCCTGACCCATGAGTGCTTCTTGTGCAGGGGAGCCTGCAGTATTTGCCGGCGGATTGCAAGCCGTCTGCGATTCGGCCACGCGATTGGGACAGCCGACACAGAAGCAGAGCATCCCTGAATCGCAGATCCAGGGGATTCAAGAAAATCATCGAGTTCGCAACGGTGACATGCCTGCTGGTCTTGAGATTCCTGGATCTCTATTTTCTGCTTCATCGTCGCACCAGGTCGGGCAACATCAAAATCTCCTTAAGAGGTAACCAATCCGTCAGCAACAACTATTTTTATCATTGGATTGCATCGGCGTCGTAGGTGGTGCAGCACTGCTTGAGGATTTTTGGCTGCTTTAACAGGTTTATTAGGGTGAGAAGATATGGAGCTGTATTTTGGTAGCGAAGTGCTTGCATTCAGAGACATGGGTCATTATGTTTAGTTTTTGTGTGTGTGTGATTTAATTAGGTTGAACTGAAGTCGTACTAGTTTTCCATTAGGTTGGAACCATGAACATTGGTAGGCTGAATGAAGAACCATCAGTTTGTCCTGAACGTAGCACGATCTGGCATATTTGATACCTTGGCCCTCGTGACAGTGTGCAGTGATGTTGGGACATCTGTATAGACTTTTCAAGTTATAAATTCAGTATATATCTCGTTTCAATGCAGGAAGAGAGGCAAACACGGTCCAGATTCAAGGATTTCACCTATGGAACAAAGTGCTATTACTGAGGCAATCCGAACTTCTACCAGTCGCAAGGGGCAGCCTGTTTTCCTGCCTGCCGTTGGCATGAAGTTCAACTCAGCCAAAGAAGCAAAAGATTTCTATAACCTATATTCATGGGAAATTGGATTTGGCATTAGAAGAGGTAGAAACAAAACCAATGGCAACAATTATATAACCAGGCAGGATTTTGTATGCTCATGTGAGGTAATATAGAAAACTACATGCTTACGTTTCTTATTTTTAGTATTGAAAATGCCATTGAAATTGTCCTCATCATTTTTCTAATTGCTAAACCAGGGCCTGAACAAAAGGGAAGCAACATGCAGGAGGACTGGGTGCAAAGCCATGGTTAGGCTTCATCGCACCAGTGATCATGGATGGGTTATTTCTCGGTTTGAGATGCAACACAACCATCCTTGCTCTGCCACAAATGGGCCTAACAAACAGTGGCCATCACATAGTGACATTGATCTGATGACCAAGGATGTTGTTCGAAGGCTTCGTGAAAATAATAGACCTATAGAGAGGGTTTGCACTGGACAGGACGACGACACGCGGACTTTCCCCGAAGGTAAGCACACAGCCTCTCCCTCATTTTCATGTCAGTTCGCTCCATGGCCAGCCACCTCCTTAACGCAAGATTGCAATACACACGAGTCCGAATAGATATGGCCCTTGGTATACTTATTAACAACTTTGTGCTGATGCATTTGGTTCCTTTCTTCTGGCATATACAAAGGTCGTCATGCATCGTTATTGTGGAAACAATATTTTCATGAGTACATCATTAAGTTCCAGTAACAGTTCATTATAAAACATTTTCTTGCGCATGCAGCAGCCGGTGGCCTGAGCCCGACCCAGATGAGTGTCGGGATGGAGGAGGTTCTCGGGACCTCGGGCCTCGACACCGTGGCCCCGAAGGAGGCGCGTCCGCTGTGTGAGCTAGAGCGCTCCCTGTGTATCCAGAGGATGGCCACGCCCGTTCCCGTGGAGATGGAGCAGCCCCTGGCGTTCTCCGGCGGAAACGGAGACGGAGACAGAGAGGATGAAGAAGCTCCATATGAAGAGCCCGAGGATCCTTTTCCAGGCATGAGCGGAAGACGGAGGCCTAAGGAGGAAGAGATGGATCCGAATTACATTCTAGATGATGAGGTAGGGCTATGACTTATGGTCTCTCAGTAGCATACATTGTTATGATGATAGGTATACTAACTATTTTCCATGGAGATGGAGGAGCCCCCGGCCGCGATGTGTGGCGGCACGCGCGTGTTGAGGCGCCGGAAATGGCCGCTCCCCACGGAGACGGAGATGGACGATAGCGGGCGGTCTTCGGCTCCTTCCGCCTGCTTCCGACCTGACAGACGGCACCACACCCCTTGATTCAGACGGCACCCAACATCGAGGCCGGCGGGACTGTCGCACCCGCACCCCAGATCTTCGACAGAGGGCGTCTTTCTTCTTGTTCTCGGTAAGTGGGCTGTCCGCAGTCAGCACCACACCCCTTGATTCATGAGTTCTCGTCGCCCGTCGTCCTCTCTCCGCGTCTCACAGCATTCCTGCATGCAAAAGCCTCCCAGCTTCAGACTATGGTTGCCGATTCCCTGGTGGCCGCTTGGGAGCACCATCTGCCACTTTCCACAGCTACACGACAGGAGCTGACTGATCTGTCCAGGGAGAAGGAAGAAATGAAGGCCGAGCTCGGAAAGCTCCGGGGCGAGCTGAACCTCTTTCGATCCGAAGCCGAGCGGGTCAAGAGGGAGAAGCATCAGTGCCGCGACACCTACGGTCGTGCCCGTGCTGCACTCCGCCAGCTAAAGCTGGAACTAGATCCAGGTGAGCTGCCGCATCCGCAGGGGGACGACGACTCGGACTCGGACTCTTCTTTTGCCTGCCTATTCGGTCGAGTTGTCGACCGTCTGGAGCTAGTCCCCCGCGTTGCCTGAAGGCAGCTCGCTTTGTGGCTCAAGGCACCGCGGAACTCATGCTCAGCCACTACTTGCAGCTGCACCCGCAAGTGGGTCTCCAGTTGTTCGTCCAAGAAGAGGACGGACGAAGCACAGGCGCTGCACGGCCGGGCCCTCGAGGGTGCACGACGGAACGGATCGCCCACCAATGCGTGCAAGGGATGATATAAGGACACGCCTGCGATCTCCGAATAATTTGTCCTGATCTCATAAGCTAAAGTCTTTTCCAATTGTCTCGGCTTGCTGGATTATCTATGCATTGATTAACAAATAGTATCCTCTTGGCAACATTCAGACGTCGTTTAAGCCAGGGACCTCGTCCCCACTCCCCAGGCGCTCGCGGCTCCTTGAGTCCTTGTACGAAACGTGGCAATTGATGCGGCGCCGTTCTCCCGTTGCTTCAAATACCCCCTCCGTTCCCTCTCGTTAGCCATCGTGAAAGCGCCGAGCACACTACGCGGCCGCGCCGCCGAGTCACCACCGCAGCGGTGAGAGCAAGGAGCCAGCCAAGAATCTTTGCAGTATTCTCTCTCGCAAAGTTTCTCGATTCTTGTGTCTAAGCCGGCGATAAACTTACGGCCCGTTTCTCTTCTCTCTTCTTTCCCCTCTCCTCCACCACAGTATTTAGCAGGCTTACAACATGCTGTTATACTTGCTCTGGAGGTAACGACCAGCTCCAACGCTCCACCTCGATCCAATGGAATCCCTGCTCTGAAGGTAACGACCAGCTCCAACGCTCCACCTCGATCCAATGGAATCCAATCAGTAGAAACCACGCACGGGAGCCTAAGCGTGGCGGCGTGTAATTTCAGTGCCATGCAGTGGATCATATCGCCGCCCCGTTTCTTCTTACTCGAGCTCAATCGCCGCGTTCAGATCGCCTGCGGCCGCCCTGCCTGCCTACCTGCTGGCTATATTTAATCCCATCACCCCCTGGCCCTGCCGTCCTTTTTTTTTAGCCCTTTTTTCGAAAGATTCTCTCAAATATGCCCTGGCGGAAAGATTTCAAAAAATGAACCCTTCTCTTGGCGCCATGACCCCGCCATCGTGGCGGTAACGTGGCACGGAGCATGGCGCCATGCCTTGGCGCCATGGATCTTGGCGTCATGCATGGCGCCATGGATCTTGGCGCCATGCTCCGAGTAAAAACACATTTTCTTCTCTTTTTTTCCCTTTCTCTCTCTTTCTTCTTCGCCCGCGCGCCCGGCCGTGCCCGACCGCCACCGCCCGGCCGCCCGCCCCGGCCACGCGCCCCGCCCGCCCCGGCCTCCGCACGCGCGCGCCGCCGCCCGCTCGCGCCGCCCACGCCGCCGCACGCGCGCCGCCGCGCCGTCGCCCGGCCGTCGGCCCGCGCCCCACCCGCCCCCGGCCGCGCGCGTGCCCGCCACCGCCCAAGGTCACGGCCTCAGCTCGCCCGGCCGCCCGCGCCCGGCCGCCCGCCGGCGGCCCCGCGCGCGCCCCTGGCCGTGCGCGCCCGCCACTGCCCGCCCGCCGCCCGCGCGACGCCGCGTCGGCCGCACGTTGCTGCTCGTCGCTCGCAGAATCAAGCGTCGACATCTCCGCTTCTGCACAAGGTAAACTAGTTTGTTGTTCTTACTTAATAATAGTACGTTGGTTTGTCATGAAGCTAGTTAGTTAGTGTATTATAGATTAAGATTGATGGATACTTTATATAGTTACTTAGTTATTTAGTTATATAGTTAGTTACTGAGATAGTTACTTGACATCGTTAGTTAGTAGTACTATGCTGTTAGTAGTAGTTATTAGTTATGAATACTTAGTAGTTAGTAGTATTTTTGTATTTACTTTTTGTGTAGATTGTAGTAAAGCAATTATGCTTTGTTATGTTTGAGAACTAGATGGACAACCTAGTGAGCATATATCATGGAGGAACTGTGGAACGAGATCGCTATGGATATGTTGAGTTTGTTGACATGCAAAGTATGCCTGTGCTATTCAATGAGAAGCCATCATTTAGTGAGTTGACTGTAAGGGCTCGCGAGGAGGTACATTGCTATGGAGATGATGGCATCATAGTTGAGGGTGTACTTCACCTAGGTTTTTCTCCCAACATGCTAAGGAAGATGATCCTAATAGGGTGTGCAGATCAGTGGGACAACTATGTGAGATCGGCTATGAAAAGTCAATTCCAAAGTTTGGACGTGGTTGTGCATCGTGTGCTCGTTGATCCCATCCCTCTTGGGTTGTCCCTGCCAATGGGTGAGTAGACATTTTTTGAACCTTCCGTCCCGGAACGTGATGTGGATGCTGAGGTTCCGTCTACCGTTCCTGATGCGCAATCTGCCCCTAATGATGTGGCACATCCTCCTCAGGAGATCCCTTTGACACATAATCATCCGAGTAAGTGTCAATTAGGCATCGTTTTATCTTTGTATCTTAAGTCTCTTCTTCTCATCCACTTTTCTTATCATCTCCTCTTATTTGTGGCTATGTTGTAGGAGACGTTCCCGATAATGAGGGCGCTCCTCCTGCTGATGCCCAAGTCCAGATTGGCGATGGAATCCGTGCTTCCAATAGTGTTGAAATTATGAATGATTCAGAGCCATATGAGATCGCAAGGGCTGTTGATTCTGACGATGATCGTCTCGTTGGAGAGCTCACAGAGAGTGACGTTGAGATGCTGAGGCGTATTTTTCCCAGCCGCCGTGATCCTGTGGTTCATGAGTTCACTAATCTTACTCATTCAGATCAGGCATATGCCGAAGGACGTGAAGATGAGCTGCAGGAAGCTCTAGAGGCTGGTCCTAGTATGGAGATAGAGAAGGGGAGGGTTTTTAATGACCTCCCTGCATTGAAGAGGTGGTTGCAGGCGTTTGCAGTGATACGCAAGAGACCGTACAAGGTCCTCCATTTCCATGTGGAGCGGCGTTACACGGTTGTTTGTGACAAGGAACGCTGTCCATGGAGGGTTTGTGCAAGGAAGCAAAAGGTCTCCGGAAAGTGGAAGATCACAAGAGTTGTCGGGCCACACACTTGTTCTTCACATGACCTCAGCACGAAGCATCGGCAGTTGACATCTACCCTCATTGCCAAGCGGTTGATGAAAGTATTACAGGGTGAGCCGAACATGAAGGTCAGGACAATTATTAAAATAGTTAATGAGGTGTATGGAGGATATGACATATCTTATGGCAAAGCCTGGAGGGCTAAGCAGCGGGCGTGGAAGATGATATATGGGGACTGGGAGGATGGCTATGAGTAGCTTCCAGTACTTCTCAATGCAATTAAAGCAGTGAATCCAGACATGCATTATGAGTACATCTCTAGGCCAGACGCATGGAAGGATGGGAGACAGATATTCTTCCGTGCTTTCTGGTGCTTCCCTCAGTGTGTCGAGGCATTTAGGCACTGCCGTCCAGTCTTCTCCATTGATGGTACATTCTTGATTGGCAAATACCGTGGCACACTTCTCATAGCCATATCGTGTGACGCAAATAACAAGCTTGTTCCTTTGGCATTTTCTTTGGTTGAGAGGAAGAATAATGATAGCTGGGGATGGTTCTTGAGGCTAGTCCGGATACATGTGGTTGGGCCTGACAGGGAGGTCGGCGTCATATCTGATAGGCACCAGGGCATACTTAATACTGTGCGAGAGGAGATAGAGGGGTATGCACCTTTGCACCATCGTTGGTGTACTCGGCATCTTGCTGAGAATCTACTCCGGAAGGATGGTGTGAAGGATAATTTTGATCTTTTCTAGGAGGCTGCTCGACAGCTTGAGGATAGGAATTTCTGGAGGAAGTTAGAGGAGGTCAGAACCGCATCTAATGCCGAAGGTAGACAATGGTTGACAGGTTTGATGAGAGATGTGGACAAATAAACAAGAGCTCATGACGCAGGTGGCTGGAGGTACGAGTTTCAGTGTAGCAACATGGACGAGTCTTTTAATAAGCTGCTGCTGGGGATTCGTGGTATGCCCATGAACGCTATCGTTCAATTCACATTCTACAAGCTTGTTGCCTGGTTCAACGATCGGCACGCACATGCATTGCAGTTGCAGAGTGAAGGTAAGATTTGGGCTCCCACACCACATGCACATCTAGACAAGGCGAAGGAAAGGGCTCACACACATGAGGTCACATGTTTTGACCATGCCACAGGAAGCTATCTAACTTCTTGTTTGGACACATTGCAGGTTACTTGGGAGCCGTACGCGGACGAGGCCGCACTTCCTTTTGCAGTGAGCAACGTGTGTGACAGCGACAGCGAGCTCTACAGGGTGAGGTGCCCTCTTATCTGCTTCTATGCTGTCGAGTACCACCTTTCATATCGAGTTGCACGCCAGTTTGGAGCAAGGCAGCGTTGTCCACCATCTCCAGTGTCGACCGGTGTTGACTTGCACAAGTAAGTGTTCTATTCTTTGTAGTTGGATATTTTTCCTAAATTTGCACGGATATAATTACCACTTGATATATGTCGAATAAGATGGATGAAATAATTATTGGTATGTTAGTATGTCTATGGAATGCATATAGGTGTGGTTTGTATCAACAAAGGAAACTCTGCCGAAATTTTTAAGTTTGGCATACATGCATGTTATAGTCACACCATGATGACTAACTAGTATACGTGTTTTGCAGGCTTGATCGTAAGAAAAACAGGAAAATCTTTGATTGGGCCCATCACCACAGAGACTACATCGAAGAGTGGGAGATGTTTGACGAGAACGTGGACGACAACGACGAGCCGCACACAAACAAAGAGTACAGGCGGTACCAAGCTTGGTACCACCAAGTGACTCGTCCGAGGCTTAAGCTACATTGGACACACGATGACTACGCTGACATTGAGTCGTCCGAGGATGAGGACACGGCGTACGACCACTCTACTCGTGTAGGTCGCCAGGTGGAAGCAGGACCGATCTTAGACATAGTGGTATGTCATTTGCTCTACTTTTATATATCGATTTGCGTAAAAAATGAATTACAATTTACAACTTTGTTGTAGAGCAACTCGCTCAGGATGTCGGTCAAAGAAATTGAACGCTTTCGTCCGAGGGTGAGGGACGACGACACACGTAGCTTCCTTGACGTAAGTATCTATAAATATGCAAATATTAGATTACTAACACGTTCAATACATTCAGTTGACATGATTTTGTGCACCAGAGACTGGCTCATCGTCTACGCCGTACCGCTGCACGCTGTGGTTGCAGGACAGGCACGACGCATGACGTGCACGTGCCTTCTGCACCCAGAGGTGGCGTAGGTTTATCTAGCCAGCAACCTACAGGGTCGCGAGGGGTTTGCAACGACGACGACGACGAGGACGACGATGACGACCACGAGGATGAGGACCAGGGGCATGAGGAGATTGGACCGTCTCAACTAGACGATGCTCCCTGGACTCAGCCTTCGCAGTAGATTGGTACCAGGCGATGTCGACCACCTGACCCTTACACTCCAGGAACCCACGCTCTTGGATACAAGGGCAAGGGTAGGTCTAGGAGACAGTGAGGGACTATAGCCAAATTGTGGACTATATGGACTGTATGGACTATTATTATGGACTGTTATTATGTATTGTATGAACTACTATGGAGTTTATAGACTCCATGAACTCACGATGTGAGGAAACTCATATATATTGTTTAAGGTGATTGTCATATATAATTGTTTATGACATATGTTACTGTGATATTTGTGTTTGGATTGAATCAAAAACAGGGAAAACTCTGCCAAAATTTCCTACAACATGTCAAGTCGTATCGTACATCGATAGCAAGTAGCATTTTCAGTACACCGATAGCAAGTAGCCTTTTCAGTGATTTATCATGTCACTATCCTATCGTACATCTTCTTTTACAGATGAATTGATTGATCAAGGAATCTAGCCTTTACAGATGGGTTTTCAAATAGGCTTTTCAGGGATGGCATCTAGGCTTTTCAGGAGCATTAAAGCCACAATACAACGGCTCTCAACACCACTGCTGGCTATATATACACCTTCCTCCATACAATGGTAGTCACTTGAAATCAGAAGTTGGTTATAAACGAGTAGTAATGTCTGGAGGGTCATCGAGAGGGAAGGGAACGGGGGGGGACTAAGGGTACTCCAATTGTGTGGGAGGGGTCTCTAGGTCCGGAAGACTTTGATGAACCAGTGTATCATTTTCCTATCGAGACCAAGAGAGATTTCACCAAAGAGTGTCCACTCCGAGGATATGATAACCGAAAAGAAGATTGGCCAAAATGTAGGCATGGTGAGGACTCCTTAGTGCACATGTTCGTGGAGGGTTTGGATGGAGGTCGTCGATTCTTCAAATGTCCGCGAGCAGAGGTAATTGGTTCCAAGATTTATTACTCAAATTTTTTTTCCTCCATTATTTTGCATCTCATAGGCGAAACTAACTGCATGTTCACTAAAATCTTTGAAATGCCGTGTTCAGAGTCCAAACAAAACTGTGACTTCACTAGGTGGGGTCAATCCTAGACCAATCTATCCGTACGCACAGTACATCTACTACTTGCAAGACCGTATCTTCGAACTAGAAAGGGAAGTTAGCAACGGTTACAAGGACGACGAAGCAGACGATACTAGTAGTGATGCCGTTTCACAGGACGGACCATGTCATGATCCATATTGCACCTGCCCTAACCACAAGAACAACGGGCCTCCGCCACCACCCCCGCCACCGCCACCATCAACAATGGGAGGGTACTGTGAAGAAGGGGCTACATAGTTTGCTATGAGGCTGCAGCCAAGAGGGCATGTAATGTGCTTGTTGTTCGCTCTAATTACCTAAGGCATGTTAGGTTTAGTCCAGGACATATGTGCCCTAGTTTGGTACAAGTTCTGACATGCCATGTCCTATATTATGCGTGTTGAATTGTGAAATCCAGTACTTCCTTATGTTTTATGTGTACCTCGAGAACTAGTTTCAGTAACTCAGTAACATTAAACCTGATATATGACAACACTATGCAAGGTCCAAAAACTTAAAGTGCATATGAAGTACATGACGGACGAAATAGATAACACAGAACATGCCCTAGGTACATGATTTACCTAAAGTGCAATAGATTAAACACATTGCATACTAGATCGACCACATTGTTTATGATTAAACTATACAACTAGCATACTACTGAGTACAACGAGGCCACTTTTCCCTTTTCTGGGCATCGGGATTCTCCTCCATCGCTGCCTTCGCTCTGCGCATGCGTTCAAGCTTCTTCTCCCTCTCCTCCCTACACGCAGCAACACGCCTCATTTCCTCCTCTTCCTTGTGCTCCTTTGCTGCTGCCTCCTCTCTGCGTCTCTTCTCTAATATCTCCAGGCGCTCCGCATCCCACTCCTTCAGGCCTTGTAGAAGCCACATGTCAGCCTCCTTGATCTCAGTATCGATCCACTACTCAAAATCACATAGTGGTGGAGGGGTCTACAGCAAATGCAATGTTTTAAATCCAATTAATATGCAAAACTTCATATGACACAAATTAATTAATAAACAAAAGCAATTTCTCACAATAAATGTACTGCGGCGCTGACGCTCTGTAGGCTCCCATGTAAAATTGGAACACATCCAATATCTCTGCTTATATGTTGCCTCATCTTCGGAAATATCTTGCAAGGATCGCCACAGAAGCACATGGGTATTGCCACACTGCTAGGGAGCGGCTTTGGGACGTACGGACTTTCGGTCATCCGTCCATTGCTACAATTCAACAATTTCTAGTCTTAGATAATAAAACAAATAATAATATGAAAAAGATCTACGCATACCTTTGTTTTCTAGCTTTTCTACGTCTAGGCATCCTACGGTTGTAAAATACATATGAATTTTAAAAAGCACATGAACAAATAACAGTGAAGTTCATAGGTTAAGAATATGATTTCATTTTACCAAATCGATTCGAAATAAATAACGAAGGGTGAGAGAATACCTAGCTCTCGAAGATCGACGGATAAAATACAACTTCTCACGGTCTAATAGGTCGATTGAAGAGGTTGTCCGAAGTGTACAAAGGAAAAACCCGAAGAGTGGAAAAAAGAAAACGAGAATGAGTCGGGGGAAGGGGTGGCTAAAACGTGTGTTCATGGCGCCAACCCTGCCACGTCACCGTCACGACGGCAGGGTCATGGCGCCAGTGACCCTGGCGCCATGCAGTTATATCTTGGCGCCGACGACTATAACGCCAAGAGAAGGGTCTATTTTTTAAAATCTTTTCGCTAGGGACATATTTGAGAGAATTTTTCAAAAAAAAAAAAGACTAAAAAACAAAAAAAGACGGCCCTGCCGTATCGTCCTCCCTCAACACCAAACAGACAACTCTCAGAAACCTCGAGGCCATGGCGCAGGGCTGGTCCTCGCTCCCGTCGGGCCTCGTCAACCGCGTGGCCGGCTGCCTACTGGCCACCAACGACCTCGACTACTACATGGACATGCGCGCCGTCTGCCACAACTGGCGCTCTGCCACCGCCGACCCCAGCAGCAACCAGCACGACCGCCGCTTCCGCCCCACCCATTGGGTCATGCTGGACGAACACAAGTTCTCCTCCAGCAGAGACGACGAAGGAACGCGCCTCTACGTCAACGTCTCCACCGGCCGCTTCCTCCGCAAGAGCCTGCCGCTCCTCCGGCGCTGCGACTTCGTAGCAACCACCACCGGCGGCCTCCTCGTCTTGGCTGCCAGGGACTCCACGCCCACGCGCGCCGCCTGCGTGCTCAACCCATTCACGGGCTCCGTCACCCGTTTCGCGGCGCCAGTGCCTGCCGGGGCGCATCGGCTCACCGCCGACGTGGTAGGCGCTTTGCCCACCCTCGTCTTGGCTTCTTTCTGCCGCGTCGAACAAGGTGTACTGGGCAGACCCCAGGAGCGTGTCTTTCTCCGTCCAGACGCTCCATGCAGATGCGTCCTGCAAGCAGGCTGCCCCAGATAGCCGCGGCCAAGATCGCCGGCGCCGTTCGCCGCGACAGTGACTCTGAAGCCAACGGGGCCTTCGATCGCCTTATGTCGGAGCAGCGCTGCCGTTGTAACGTGGTGGAGGTCGACGGCGGGGACCTGTTGGCCGTCTTGAAGCGGCGCCGTGGCACCGGCGGCGTAGACGTTTTCAAGATCGACGCTGTTGGGAACGTCATGGAGCGGGTCACCAGCATCGGTAGCCTAGCTCTGTTCCTCGGCATCAGGTGCCTTGCTGTTGACGCCTCTAGGATCCCATCCATTGAGGCGAACTGCGCCTACTTCCAGGAGGCCGTGGTATCTCCCCGTCGGTCCTGTGCTGCGGCGTCACATCTATAACTATAAACTTGGCATCGACATTAAGGTAGAGGAACAGGAGCTGGTCTCGGCAAACCATGGACAATGATACGGTTTGGGGTATCAGCTGGCCTCCTTTCACTTTGACGCAGCTCCTCTCCAACTACACCATGGACATTCCAAGTCATCTGCTAGCTCGGGACATGTGCTACACCCTCAGAAGCTTGATGACCCAAGATACTTCATCAGAGGAGGTTGGTTGCCACTACAGGACGTATATGGACTACTGTTTTCATTATGGAACCGATGAGGATTACTAGTCTTTTACCTAGTATATCAACCAGATGATTATGATTGTCGTCTCTACGAGTATTAATATCTTGTTTTCAATACACGCATGATGTTACAGCTTTTGTGCTACTTCAGCTGGTGCGATTTGTGTTAGTCCATGTAATGATATTTTCAGCTTAATGCGTCAATGTTTTTTTATTATTGTAAGTTGAAGCAAAACTCAATGTTCTTTTATTATGTTCGGCGTCAACAAGCACGACTTTGAGACTTTTGACGATGATGAAGAATCGGAGCTGGTAACTACGCAGATTGCTTCCCTACTTAGTCAACGACGGCTTCCTCAAGAAAAGTTCAGCAGCAGCAGCGACGGCTCCCGCCTCTTCGTCAACGCCAGTACGCCACTACCGGCCGCTACACCCGCAAGAGCCTGCGGCTCCTTCGCGATTACATCTTCATCATCACCACCATCATCGGCGGCTTCCTTGTCCTGGCGGCCAGGGACTCACCGCACGCCGTGTGCGTCCGCAACCCCTTCACCGGTTCCTTGATCTTGTTCGTGGCGCCAATGCCGATCGACTGGCGACTCGCTGCCGCCATGGTCTGTTCGTCTCCCACCCTCGTCCTGGCTTCCGTCGTGTCTGACAGGGTGTATAGGGAAGACCCCCAGTGCGATACCTTCTCTTTTGAGTGGCATACCAACTCTGCAGCATGTAGGCTGCCCCTGATAGCACTAGACGAATCCAACAGATGTTCTCCCTTCTTCTTTAAGCATCGTCAGCCCTATTCTGATGCCAACAACAACTACAATCAGCTCTGGTCAGATGACTGCCGCTGAGGCCCCTGCCACCGGAGATACGTTTGCGGTCTTGGAGCGGCGTCGCCATGGCATAGATGTTTTCAAGATTGACGCGTCTAAGAATGTGTTGGAGCAGATCAAGAGCATCGGTAACCTAGCGCTATTCCTCGGCGACAGGTGCCTTGTTGTGGATGCCGGTCGCCGGTAGGTTCCCAACCATTGAGGCCAACTGCGTTTATTACTTCCAAGTCTCTGATCTAGCAGAGGAGAGTTATATCTACAAGTTCAACATTGAAACTTTTGATGATGATGAAAAACCGGAGCTGGTATCAGCAGCAATGGGCAGCCACGACACCCTTGTTCGCTTATGCTGAAATTTGGCTTATGCTCTTATGGTTTGGCACACTAACTCACCGCGTCCTTTCACAATTATTCACCTGCCCTGCAAGGCTGCAACTGCAACTACACCATGGACATTCGTCTTCCTCTGAAGTGGGAAAGGCGCATCTAACCGAAAAGCTACGTTGAGTTTGATTACCACGATGAGTGTAACTATATTGAGTATGTCGATTATGAAAGAGATGAGTTTGATTGGTAGCGTTGAGTATAAACCAGAAGATAGATGGTTCAAATAATCATCTTTGTTTGAGGAGATAGTTGAATCCTTGAGTATGCAGCACTATTGGTATATTTTCTTTGCAGAATAGTCGTTTTGATCCTTGAACTTTTACTCAAGGCTCAGTTTCATCCCTCAACTTTCAAAATGACCGTTTTAGTCCTTAAACTTTACTTTTAGGCTCAATTTCATCCTAGAACTATGAAAATACTCGTTTCAGTCCTCAAACTTTGTATTTTGGGCCCAATTTCATCCAAAGTGTATTTTGGTCTTTATACTTCTATTTTCAACTCAACTTTGTATATAGTCCTATGCGGAACATTGCACTGTTACACCTGGTCACCTCTAACACCAACAGCGTTTGGAGATAGAAAAATAATATTTATCCAAAAGCTCTTTAGTGGCATTAATAATTTCAAGCTATTATTTTTAATGTTACCTTATAATAGTACTATTTATATATGTCCGACTAAATGAATTTTTTTGAGCAATTACAATTGCTTCGAATACTATTTATTAATTCCTTACTTAAGAATAAATGGATATATTGAAACAGTAGCATATCTAATTTTTCCTTAGCTACTTCTAGAGTTAGGCTCAACTAACAACCATTTGTGTATAAATAATATTTTTTATCCTTAGGCTGAAAATAATTAATATTTAAGAATATTTAGATCTATATTTTATTCATCTTAGAATATGAATATAAATATTGAAAGTGTGCTATCCAATTCGGTAGCTAGAAGGACGCTAGGGACAATAGTTACCTAATGATGATTGTCCATCTCAAATCGCAGGTGGTGCTGGACAAAGGATGAAGTTGAGCAAAAATGCATTTTGATAATTCATGGATGAAATTGCACCTAAAAGATAAAGTTTTCTTTTTGGATGGGCAAAGTTGAGTTGAAAAATAAATGTTTAAAAACTGAAATATACTCTAATAGTTTATGGATAAAATTGAGCCCAAAATGCAAAGATTAAGTACTAAAATGGTCATCTTCATAGTTCTAGGATGAAAGTGAGCTTAAAAGTAGAATTTAAGGACTAAAACGGCCATTTTGAAAGTTGGAGGTTGAAACTGAGCCTTGAGTAATAGTTCAAGGACCAAAACGACTATTCTTGCCTATTTTCTTCAATGCAACGTATTCTATGTATTTGGCTATTTGTGTGTGGACAATGCAAAAACTTATTGAGCGCTTATACTGTGTACCGCTTTTGTGCTACTTTAACTGTGCTACCTCACGCAATGTTGGTAACCCATGCGCACGGCTGCTACTTTAACTAGTGTTAGCTATTAAAATTTAGATGAGGAATTATTTGGATCCTGAGCTAATGAGCCAACTAAGGGCATCCGCACTGGTCATTGTCCACGTCGACGGCTGACTACATTTAGGGCGTGCTTAGGACTGCTTTATGAACTCTGCTCTATGAACTTCATCGTAGGGTAGCTTCACACACAAAAAAAAACTAGAGTTTGTGAAGCATCCTTTTAGGTGCTATCACAACTTCACCTTTTTTTTTCTCGAACAGAGCTGAACCTGTTTAGCTAGAAAACGTAGAGCGGAGCTTAAAAAAACATGAAGTGGAACAGTATCATACACCCTATTAATATAACCATCGTTTCCATTGCTCCTCTCTGTCTTAGCTGTCAGAGTGGAGAAAGGACCTCTCACCACTCGCACGCTCGCTTTCCAGGCTCCAGGGAATCGCTAGCGAGTAGTTTTTTTAATCAGTTTATTCGCTCCATGTCACCCCGAGCTAGCCAGTGGATTATTGTTGAGGAGGTCCTAATGCCTTACCAACCACCAAGTAATTAGTTGTTAGCTGATTTCTTCCGGCTAACACATCTAATAGTTACCTAGGTGAATCCAAAACAGGGACCACTTTTGTAAGTGAGGTGGGCACCTGGTTTCTCCACAGGCTGGATAACAATACAGTAAGCTCTCAAGGACAATGTCTGGGTCAAGCTTGTTTATTTGGCTGCCAAATCTATTCAATTCACTACACGCTCCATTCAAAAAATTGAAGTTCTCTTCAATTTAGAAGGCTACTGTAACACCCTAAAATTTGCATTATTTTAAAATAGGGGAATTTGATTTATTTACACAATTTTGTGAGCATTTTAACCTAGAGAAATTAATAATTTTCATGGAATTAAAATCAACTACAAGGATTAGATACATGCTTGTGCATACATGCCGCTGCATATTTTATTTGTGATTGATTGGTTTTTATTTCAAGAAGAAAAGGAGTACAAAAACTATTGGAAAATGCATTAGAAATATTAGAAAAAGAAAAGGAAATAGAAATTTTCGCTCTTTTCAATTTTAGGCCCGAAGGCCTGCTGCTGCCCTCTGCGTTTTGGCCCGCTCGGCATCATCAGCCCAGTGCCTTTTCTTACCGCGAGCCGCGTAACGGGCCGGCCCAGCCGAAGCCGCAGGCCGTCTCGCCCCGGCTGCCACGCCCTTCTCCCTTTCTCCTTGTGTCGCTGACGTCTAGGGCCCCCGCCTCGAGTCACTGCCACGCCGGGCCCGCGCAACAGCGTCGTCAACTTCCTCTAGCTCGTCACCGAGCAGGACTCCATCTCGGTCGAGTTCGACTCCGACCCAACGCCCTTGCCTTGATCCGCAAGTTCATGCTCTCTCTTAAATAGCCGCGTGCTCTGCCGCTCTATTCCCAACCCTAATCGCGAGCCCACGCCTTCGATTCAAGCTCTAGCTATCGCAACCCTAAAAGCCACCGCCGCTCAAGCTCGGGAGCGATTCAACGAATTCGTCGACTCGACTGCCACCGTAAGAACTCAATGGATTTCGTGACGCTACTCCGAAGTCGTCGAGCCCTCCCTCTCTCCTTTTCCAATTTGGTGCGCTAATCTTGACTCGTTGACGTCGCAGCTTGTTGATGACCGCCATCTCGAGCTGCCCGTCGACCCTGGTTCGAATCCGCTCGTTTTGTCTCCTCCGGTGAGTTCGCCATGCCTCCCTCTTGCTTCCCGTGCTTGTCCCGTCCCCAATGGTGCCCGGAGTCGCCCTAGCGATGAACTCCGGCGAGGGTAAGCCGATTCCGGCCATGGCGCCGCCACCCAGCTCGCCGCCGGCCACCTTCCTATTCTCCCTTCTGATCTAAGCCGCGCATTTGAGATCCGACGGCTCATATCTCATCATACCCTTTCATTGCCGACTTTGCAGATACGCCCTTACAATTATTGCTGATTCAACCCGCAGTCCAAAGCGCGTTTACAGATTTTTGCTTTCTATTTTTGAAAGCGTACTTTGGTTCGGTTATGTTGAAATACGTTTTCAATTATTTACAGTTTTGCCATTCAACTTGTTTTAGCCATAACTTCTCTGTTTTAACTCCGATTTGATCCGTTCAAATTGCGTTAGGTTCGTAATTTCATAATCTACATGATAGTGCTATTGTTTAGTAGGTTCTCCACTCTTCAATTTTGAGATTAGATTTAATCTATTACTTTAATAAAGAAAAGCTTGTCTAAATCATATATTTTTCGTTTTAGCTCCGATTTGCGTGTAGTGAGATGTAGATTTGTTTTACAAACTTTTCAACTTATTTTGCTACTGTTGGTGTACTGTTCTAATTATAGCTTTGTTTGCTTTGTATGATTGCTCTTGGATGATTGATGTTGGTCGAGAATAGACGGTGAGCAGTTCGTTGGTGATCAAGAATACTATTACGAACCAAGTCAATAGGATCAGCTAGATCAAGACAAGTATAGCATGAGACTATCCTTGTTACCTATTCACTTTAATTCACTTAATTCATCATGCATGTGTTTCCTTGTTAAGGATGCCTTAGTGTTGATCTTATTCCTTGAATCCTATGGTTATAGCATTGGGTAGTTTGCTAGTGCTCACATAAACAATGATCTTGTAATTTGATTAATGATATATGCAATAACAATAAAAGATGATTTTTAGCAATAAGGAACAAGAGGGCTAGAGTTATATCTAGATTCCTCTCCATAAGGACTTATCTGTAAGCGAACATCCGGGACTTACAGTACAGCTATGAGGGCTACATGGCTCTGGCTTTAATCATATAAGAGGACCTTTTCTAGCTAGTTAGTGGTTACCTTATGGCGCAAGAGGGGTGTGTTCCGGGTTGGGTGTAGTGCTGCTTCTGTCCTTATGAGTATAGGCTGCGTGTCATTGTGCCATACGGAAGGAGGGCTCTACATTTGCAGGCCACGAAACCTAGCGGCCCTAACATGTTAGACGAACCTTGGAAAGACTTCATAGTGAAACTTATCTGTCCAATGGGGAGTCATGACCTCGGACTTTTAGGGATCACGACTCATAGTGAAAGTGTACAACCTCTGCAGAGTGTAAAACTGGTATATCAGCCGTGCTCACGGTCATGAATGGCCTTGGACCCTTATGGAATAGAGATCACTATTAATTTACTTGTTTTTGCTATTCATTATTCTCTTTACATGATCATGTGTTTATATTGGAAACATTACCTACTTGTTGCTACTCAATTGCTTAAAACATGATCAACTAAAAGCTACATGCAGTTAAACCAGTGTCTACCCTATTTGAGCTTCATGAACCCCATGTTACACTTGTTGAGTATTTTTGTGCTCACCCTTGCATTCTCCCACCCTAGGATGGACTCCTGAATGTGCAAATAGTGACTACTACTTCTACTTCCCTGAAGATTACTAGACTTGTGGTCAACCAGTTGACGTGCCTGTTGTTAGGTCCTAGATGGCTAGAGGGGGGGGTGAATAGCCTATAAAAATTCTACAAGCACCACTAAGCAAACTTGTTAGAATAACAAATGGCGTAAAGCGAGTTTTGCTTAGCCAAAGGTTGTGATGCAAGCCTCCTATCCACAAGTCTAGTAGATTATGATCTCTAGTTCACACAAGAGCTATGTCACTAATTTTACACTAGAGAACAAGCTAACAACACTACTAGCCAAGCTACTACTAGAGCAACACAAGATAATCTAGTAAAGATAAGTGCAAGAGATAGGATTGTGAATCTTATACCGACGGTGGAGTGAAGATGTTGCCAATCACCAAGATGATATATAATCAATTAATATTGACAACAACACAATATGTAGACCAATCACCGGGAGACAAGAGACACAATATTTTTGTTCACCCGGTGTTCACTTGTGCACCGACAAGCTACGTCACCGGTTGTGTCGACCAACACTTAGATGGTTCCTCGGTGTGACCCTCAAGTCACTTGCCCCTCAAGGCACGCCCCGCAAGGCACCGCAAGACTCCACTCTCAAGTGAGGTAACTCAATGACACGCGCAATGTAATAGAGTTGCTTTTGGCGTCCCGCCGAGGAAAGCACAAGAACCTCTCACAAACAACCGGAGGTGGCCAAGAACAATCACCTTCTCTTGCCAACGCCTCCAACAATCTCCAAGCCGGCTAGGAGCGGTACTCTCCAAGAGTAACAAGAAATCCACCGGCTAAACCACCCACAAGTGCCACTAGATGCCCTCAAGCTATGCAATGCACTTTGGGATTACTCAATCTCACTTATGATTTGCAATCACTCAAGAGAGATGAGTGGGAGGAGATGCTCTAGCTCAAAGGATGTACAAGAATGTTAGAAATCACTAGTTTTTTCCCCAAGGGCCGGCCAACGAGTATTTATAAGTCTCCCATCCAAATAGAGCCGTTGCAACTCCACTGACCGTTTTTTCGGGACGACCGGACGCGCCGGTCGAAACTGACCGGACGCGCTCAACCGCGTCCGGTCCTCCAACGGTCACTGCGTCAACGGTCAAATCCCATGACCGGACGCGCCTCTCAACAGACCGGACGCGCCGGTCGCTCAGCACCGCGCGCGCGAAGCAACGACCGGACGCGCTGGTCGCAACGACCGGACGCGCCGGTCCCGATGACCGGACGCGCCTGTCGAACGACCGGACGCGCCGATCCGCACAGCACCCGCGCCCGCGAAACAACGACCGGACGCGCTCCTCGCAACGACCGGACGCGACAGTGCCCGCGTCCGGTGTGAGTCCAGTAAGCTCCTTCAACGATCGGACGCGTCCGATCATGTGTGACCGGACGCGCCTCGCGTCCGATCATCCTCGTGAACCGCAGTTCCCTCTGGGCGACTGACCGGACGCGCCGGTCCCGCGAGTGACCGGACGCGCCGGTTGCAAACCCTAGCCCGCGCGCCCGAAACCGCGCTGTACTGACCGGACGCGTCCGGTCATACCAAGACCGCGTCCGGTGCAGCGTCCGGTCACCTCAGTGTCCCCGTTCGCCTCCGTTTCTTTTCCGACTTTCGGCGTAGTGGAAAATAGGCATTTCATTTCCCCGAAATCGCCTGAATCCCGCGCTCGCACGCTCGGCGGGAGGGAGAGAGGAACCCAAACCCCTCTCTACCCGCAAACCACAGCGCGACCAACGCCACCTTTGCAAATGTGCCAACACCAACAAGTGTACATCTCCATGTGCTTGTGTGTTAGCTTTTTCTCAATCATTTTCAAAGGTTTTCCAATTAGCTCACTAGGCCCTACATGCAATGCACTTCATGAATTCACCTAGTGGCACCAGTGCATCGAATAACCGATAAGACTTCCCCTCTTGATAGTTCGGCTATCGATCCTAAACCACTCACACCCTCTATGGTGTCTTGAGTGTAAAACAAAATGGCCCTATTGTTATACCTTTGCCTTGAGCCCATTTTGTTTCTTCAAATGATATGATCCACTTCATATCATCACATGACCGTCTCGATCCATCGACCTTGACTTCACTTGCTCTTCACCGTTGCATTGGTCCGTCGGCGCCAAGTCTTGCTCAAGCTTCACCATCGCATGGTCCCTCGCTTCGAAGCCTCGACTTGCCCTTCACCCTCACAACCGGTCCATCGAGCCAAGCCTCATCTTGGTCTTCACCATCTTGGTCATATGAGTCAATGTCATGTCTCATATTCAATGACCACCTTTATCTAAAACATCCACTTAGATACAAAGGTTAGTCCTAGGTTTCATCAATTAGCCAAAACCAAACTAGGGACTTTCAATCTCCCCCTTTTTGGTAATTGATGACAACCCTCACAAAGATGATTTTGATAATAAAAGTTTTGAACTTGTCATACTTGTCCAATCATTTTGCTCATAAGTAAAGTTTGGACAATTATCACAAGCTCGGTTTTGGTAGCATTAGCTCCCCCTACATATGTGCATAGAGTTTGGATTGAAAGCTTTGCACATATGCATGGATAGAAATGTTGGGAGAGTAATTCTACCAAAATGATGCTAAGGTGTAAGAAATGGACCTTTGAAGCGTGATACCAATCGGAGTTGCCTTTTACACCATCCTTAGCATCATGAAGTAACTAGACATCCATCAAAACTCAAGAACCCCGTGAGATCAACATTATATGCAAAGGTTCTTGGACTACTTGTAAAGCTAACCACTTATAAAGCTTTAGGCAAGTCTAGATACCACATGTAAACTATTCCTATGCATGCTAGTAGATCATTTCATCATCCAATTTCTATACTAGCATTGCACCACACAAGCATGTATATTGAATTTAAATACATGTGCAATGAGCAAGTCATATGAGAATGCACAAACAAATGCAACAACTGTGTTTATGAGCTTGCTCCCCCTACTTGTGTGCATCAACAAATTTTATTTACCCCTTTATCAAGTCGAATCATCTTTTTCTCATCATAAATTTTATTTACCCCTTTATCAAGTTGAATCATCTTTTTCTCTCCCCCTTTGTCAACAACTTACCCAAAAAATGGGATCAAATTGTGGAGAGAAGGAAAAGTGTTTGATGGAGTAGATTGAAATTAATTCGATACCATATGTAAGGTTAAAAAAAAATTTTATCAAATTTGGTTTAACCTAGAATACTTGCCAAAGATATTTAATTCGATTTGAACCAAAGACAAGCTTCTTCACTCCTCAAAATAAGGGTTATCTTGCCTATGTTGAATTAAACACTTATAGCAAATCTTCTAGATTCAACACTAGGTTTACAAGCTCACAAACATGTCATATGCCACCACTAGATCAAAATAAGCATAGAAGCAATAGTGGTGACATATATCCATAAAATTCATTTGATTTATCATGAATGCTTATGCGTACCACTTATTATGTCTACATGCTCTATCAAGTCCTTAGCATAGGATGAAAGACATGTCAATCAATTTTACCTTGCAATGTCGAAGGAGAGGCATGTCAATAAGTGGGTGGGGTGCATTCAACTCATGTTTGAGAAATCAAGAATGTTCAATTCATTCCTTAGCTTGCAAAACCTCTTTTCATCAAGTGGCTTAGTGAGAATATCGGCAAGTTGATCATCGGTGCCAACACTTTCAATGGCAATATCTCCCTTTTGTTGATGATCTCTAATGAAATGGTGTCTTATGTCAATATGCTTTGTTCTTCCATGTTGAACCGGGTTTTGTATCATCTTGATTGCACTCTCATTATCACATAGCAACGGCACATTCTTGAAATTGAGACCATAATCCTTTAAAGTTGATTTCATCCATAGCAATTGTGCACAACAACTCCCCGCACTCACATATTCGGCTTCGGCGGTAGAGATTGCCACACTATTTTGTTTCTTTGAGGACCATGACACAAGTGATCTTCCAAGTAATTGACATGTGCCACTTGTGCTCTTTCTATTGATCTTGCAACCCCCATAGTCGGAGTCCGAATATCCAATCAATTCAAACTTTGATCCCTTGGGATACCATAGTCCAACATCTCTTGTTTGCTTCAAGTACCTCAATATTCTCTTTGCGGCCGTGAGATGACTTTCTCTAGGTGAGGCTTGATATCTAGCACACATGCAAACACTAAACATGACATCCGGCCTTGATGCGGTGACATAGAGTAGACTTCCAATCAAAGACCGATATTCCTTTTGATTCACCATATTGCCATCAAGATCACTATCCAAATTGCCATTTGTGCCCATTGGAGTTAAAATTGGCTTTGCATCTTGCATTCCAAACTTCTTCAACATGTCCCTTATGTATTTCCCTTGACTCACAAATGTTCTATTCTTCAATTGCTTGACTTGGAGACCAAGGAAGTAGCTAAGTTCACCAATCATAGACATTTCAAACTCTTTGGCCATCATAGCACCAAATTCTTTACAATAAGCTTGATTGGTTGATCCAAAGATGATGTCATCAACATATATTTGCACTATGAATAGATCATTTCCAATCTTCTTGGTGAATAGAGTAGTATCAACCTTGCCCATTTTGAATCCCTTAGAGAGAAGGAAATCCCTTAGCCTCTCATACCATGCTCTAGGTGCTTGCTTTAAGCCATATAAAGCCTTCTTCAACTTATAGACATGGTTGGGTTTCTTGTCATCTTCAAATCCGGGCGGTTGCTCAACAAATACTAACTCATTGATGATCCCATTGAGAAATGCACTTTTGACATCCATTTGATATAGTTTGATATTGTGTGCACAAGCATAAGCCAATAGAATCCTTATTGCCTCCAATCTTACCACGGGAGCATATGTCTCATCATAGTCAAGACCTTCAACTTGAGTGTAACCTTGAGCAACTAGTCTTGCTTTATTTCTCACTATAATGCCATCTTGATCTTGCTTGTTTTTAAACACCCACTTGGTACCAATCACATTGTAGTCATTTGGCCTTTCTACCAATTCCCAAACATCATTTCTTGTGAAATTGTTTAGTTCTTCTTGCATAGCCATAATCCAATCGGCATCCCTCAAAGCTTCTTCTATCTTCTTTGGTTCTATGGTTGACACAAATGATGCATGCTCACAAAACATAGTTAATCTTGATCTTGTTTGCACACCACTTCTAATATCACCAATAACACTATCAATGGGGTGATCTCTTGCAACATGTTGTGGTTGGAGTACTTGCACTTGATTGCTTGAGCTTGGTTGATCACTTGATGTATCTTGATGAGATGAACTAGCACCTTGATCTTGCACTTGAGAGTCACTAGCTAGCTTGAATGGAGAATTGAGCACTTGATCTTTATCATCATCTTGAATATCAATCACTTGCTTTGCTCTAATGTCCCCAATGTCCATGTTCTTCATTGCTTCCACCAATAGAGTTCCACTAACATCATCTAGATTCTCTTCTTCATCTTGTGACCCATTGGTTTCATCAAATTGCACATCATGGACTTCTTCTAGAATGCCACTTGAGTTGTTCCAAACTCTATAAGCTTTGCTTGTAGTTGAATAACCAAGTAGGAACCCCTCATCACATCTCTTGTCAAACTTCCCCAATCTAGTGCCCTTCTTCAAGATATAGCATTTGCAACCAAACACCCTAAAGTAAGAAATATTGGGCTTTCTTCCATGAAGTAACTCATATGGGGTCTTCTCTAGCAATGGATGACAATATAATCTATTGATGTAGTAGCAAGCGGTATTGATTGCTTCATCCCAAAATGATTGACTCACATTGTACTCATGAAGCATTGATCTAGCCATATCAAGCAATGTTCTATTCTTTCTCTCAACTAGGCCATTTGATTGTGGAGTGTACTTGGCCGAGAATTGATGTCCAATACCATAATGATCACAAAGTTCTTCAATTCTTGTATTCTTGAACTCACTTCCATTGTCACTTCTCACTTTCTTAATTCTAATCTCAAACTCATTGTGAACTCTAGTGAGAAATGTCTTGAAGGTGTCAAACACTTCACTTTTGTCACTAAGAAAGAATACCCATGTGAATCTTGTGAAGTCATCCACTATGACAAAGCCATACTTGTTACCGCCTATGCTTGTATATGTTGTTGGTCCAAATAGATCCATGTGCATCAACTCAAATGCTTTGCATGTGCTCATTGTACTCTTCTTTGGATGTGAGCTTCCAACTTGCTTCCCGGCTTGACATGCACTACAAAGCTTATTCTTCTCAAATTCAACATCTTTCAAACCATTGACAAGATTGTGAGTTGTAAGCTTCTTCAATTGTTTCATGCCAACATGACCAAGCCTTCTATGCCAAAGCCAACCCATGCTTGATTTGGAGACTAAGCAAGTTGTCAAAGAAGTTTCTCTAGCATTGAAGTCAACTAGGTAGAGATTCTCATATCTAAAGCCCTTGAATGCCACATTTGAACCATCCACACTAATGACTTCCACATCATCAACCCCAAAGATACATTTGTAGCCTAGATCACATATTTGTGCCACGGATAGAAGATTGAAATCCAAACTTTCAACTAGCAACACATTTGAGATACTCATGTCATTTGATATTGCAATCTTGCCCAAGCCAATAACCTTGCCTTTCTTGTTATTGCCAAATGTGATAGAATCAACACCACTATTATTGTCATTGATTGAGTCAAACATTCTTGATGTACCGGTCATGTGTTGAGTGCACCCACTATCAATAATCCAATGCCTTCCTCCGGCTTTGTAATTGACCTACAAGCAAATCAATGAAGCTTAGGTACCCATTTTTGCTTGGGTCCTTGTAGGTTAGTAACTAAGCTCTTTGGTACCCAAATAGCCTTCTTCTTTGGGCCCACTATTGGTGTACCAACAAACTTAGCTTGCACACCCTTCACACCTTTAGTAAGCACATAGCAAGAATCAAAAGGTATAGCATTAACAAGGTTCTTGCTTTGGTTCTTTTTATTGCAATTATGCTCTAGGTGCCCAACTTGCTTACATCTATTGCAAAACCGACCATTGCCCTTCACAAAGCTAGGCTTTGGAGTTGCAAAGGCCGACTTGCCTTTCTTGGGGGTGTAGCCCAATCCCTCTTTGTTAAGAGAGAACCTTTGGCTACCCAAGCACTTAAGCAAGCGGGCCTCACCACCATAGGCCTTGCCTAGGGCGTGAGTGAGCTCATCCACCTCTCTCTTGAGAGTCTCATTCTCAACCATTAGTGAGGCATCACAAGTGAAACCATCACTAGTAGTAGAGGTAGAGTTGGTGGTGGTGGATGAAGAGCTACAAGAAGGGTTAGTATTTGACATGATGATAGGTTCATTAAAGGATTCATCAATTATATCACATGTAACACCTATATCACATGATACAACAACCTCCTTCTTTTCTTGTTGCTCAAGTAGCAATGAGTGAGCCTTTTCAAGCTTGGAATGAGCCTTATCAAGATCCTCATGGTCTTCCACTAGACTCTCATGAGTGGTCTTAAGCTCACCAAGAACTTTCTCAAGTATTGCTACTTTTATTGAAAGCTTCTTGCACTCCTTGTTCTTGGCAATAGCTATGTCTCTAGTTTGTTGCAACAAGTCATATAGTTGTTCTTTAGTTGGTTCATCATCATCATCATTTTCATTATCATATTTATCATTATCACTATCATGAACATATTCCATTTCACTTTCATCATCACTTTCATCATATAATACCTTAGCTTCTTTGGCCATGAAGCATGAAGAGGATGAATCAAATAGTAAAGGCTTCTTGTTGATAGCAATGGAAGCAAAAGCCTTGTTGGATGATTCTTCTTCTTCATCATCATCATCACTTTCCCAAGTGGCCACATAGACTCCATTCTTGCCTTTCTTGAATGTTATCTTGGCTTCTTTCTTTTTCTTCTCAAACTTGCCCCTCTTGTTGTTCTTCTTCTTATCATAGGGACATTCGGCTTGAAGATGTTCGGTGCTATCACAATTGAAGCACCTCCTTTGTTGCTCATTGCTCTTGAAGTTGTCATTTCTCTTTTTGAAGCCTCTTCTCTTAATGAACATATGACCCATTTTCTTGACTACAAAAGCAAATGCCTCATCATCAATTTCATAATCTTCATCTTCACTATTGTCTTCTTCTTCAATGATGGTAGCTTTGCCCTTGGAGGAGATGGCCTTGAACGCCACGGTCTTCTTCTTCTTTTCATCTTCCACCTTTTCCTTGTCATCAACATCTTGATCATATTTGTCATAGGTTAATACTTCACCAAGCAAATCATTAGGCTTCATTGCTTCAAGCCCATCTCTTTGCAACATCATGATCAACATCTTGAATCTTCTAGGTAAGCTCAATAAGAACTTGTGACAAAAATCTTGATCTTGAGTCTTGTGCCCTAAGCTCTTGAGATCATTGACTATCACTTGCAATCTATGAAACATTTCAATGATTGTTTCATCATCCTTTTTCTTGAAGTTCTCAAACTCACTCTTGAGCCCATATAGCTTGGCACTCTTCACAACCTTAGTGCCTTCATATGTCTCACTCAACCTTGTCCATACTTCACTAGCCAATTCCAAATCTTTGATGCCCTCAAACACTTTTGTGTCAATACCATTATAGAGTGTATTGAGAGCCATTCTATTGCATGTTCTATTTGCTCTATCTTCATCGGTGAGATAATTGGGATCAATGATAGCAAAATCATTCTCAGTGACTTGCAATACTCTCTCATGAATAGAACCAAGGTACATTGTCATCTTTCTCTTCCAATGAGCAAAAGAACTAACACCATCAAAGAACGGTGGCTTGCCCCCAACATGATTGAACACAATTTGAGCCATTTTTCACACCGAAGGATGTTAAGCCTTGATTAAAACGGTGACCACGGCTCCGATACCAATTGTTAGGTCCTAGATGGCTAGAGGGGGGGTGAATAGCCTATAAAAATTCTACAAGCACCACTAAGCAAACTTGTTAGAATAACAAATGGCGTAAAGCGAGTTTTGCTTAGCCAAAGGTTGTGATGCAAGCCTCCTATCCACAAGTCTAATAGATTATGATCTCTAGTTCACACAAGAGCTATGTCACTAATTTTACACTAGAGAACAAGCTAACAACACTACTAGCCAAGCTACTACTAGAGCAACACAAGATAATCTAGTAAAGATAAGTGCAAGAGATAGGATTGTGAATCTTATACCGACGGTGGAGTGAAGATGTTGCCAATCACCAAGATGATATATAATCAATTAATATTGACAACAACACAATATGTAGACCAATCACCGGGAGACAAGAGACACAATATTTTTGTTCACCCGGTGTTCACTTGTGCACCGACAAGCTACGTCACCGGTTGTGTCGACCAACACTTAGATGGTTCCTCGGTGTGACCCTCAAGTCACTTGCCCCTCAAGGCACGCCCCGCAAGGCACCGCAAGACTCCACTCTCAAGTGAGGTAACTCAATGACACGCGCAATGTAATAGAGTTGCTTTTGGCGTCCCGCCGAGGAAAGCACAAGAACCTCTCACAAACAACCGGAGGTGGCCAAGAACAATCACCTTCTCTTGCCAACGCCTCCAACAATCTCCAAGCCGGCTAGGAGCGGTACTCTCCAAGAGTAACAAGAAATCCACCGGCTAAACCACCCACAAGTGCCACTAGATGCCCTCAAGCTATGCAATGCACTTTGGGATTACTCAATCTCACTTATGATTTGCAATCACTCAAGAGAGATGAGTGGGAGGAGATGCTCTAGCTCAAAGGATGTACAAGAATGTTAGAAATCACTAGTTTTTTCCCCAAGGGCCGGCCAACGAGTATTTATAAGTCTCCCATCCAAATAGAGCCGTTGCAACTCCACTGACCGTTTTTTCGGGACGACCGGACGCGCCGGTCGAAACTGACCGGACGCGCTCAACCGCGTCCGGTCCTCCAACGGTCACTGCGTCAACGGTCAAATCCCATGACCGGACGCGCCTCTCAACAGACCGGACGCGCCGGTCGCTCAGCACCGCGCGCGCGAAGCAACGACCGGACGCGCTGGTCGCAACGACCGGACGCGCCGGTCCCGATGACCGGACGCGCCTGTCGAACGACCGGACGCGCCGATCCGCACAGCACCCGCGCCCGCGAAACAACGACCGGACGCGCTCCTCGCAACGACCGGACGCGACAGTGCCCGCGTCCGGTGTGAGTCCAGTAAGCTCCTTCAACGATCGGACGCGTCCGATCATGTGTGACCGGACGCGCCTCGCGTCCGATCATCCTCGTGAACCGCAGTTCCCTCTGGGCGACTGACCGGACGCGCCGGTCCCGCGAGTGACCGGACGCGCCGGTTGCAAACCCTAGCCCGCGCGCCCGAAACCGCGCTGTACTGACCGGACGCGTCCGGTCATACCAAGACCGCGTCCGGTGCAGCGTCCGGTCACCTCAGTGTCCCCGTTCGCCTCCGTTTCTTTTCCGACTTTCGGCGTAGTGGAAAATAGGCATTTCATTTCCCCGAAATCGCCTGAATCCCGCGCTCGCACGCTCGGCGGGAGGGAGAGAGGAACCCAAACCCCTCTCTACCCGCAAACCACAGCGCGACCAACGCCACCTTTGCAAATGTGCCAACACCAACAAGTGTACATCTCCATGTGCTTGTGTGTTAGCTTTTTCTCAATCATTTTCAAAGGTTTTCCAATTAGCTCACTAGGCCCTACATGCAATGCACTTCATGAATTCACCTAGTGGCACCAGTGCATCGAATAACCGATAAGACTTCCCCTCTTGATAGTTCGGCTATCGATCCTAAACCACTCACACCCTCTATGGTGTCTTGAGTGTAAAACAAAATGGCCCTATTGTTATACCTTTGCCTTGAGCCCATTTTGTTTCTTCAAATGATATGATCCACTTCATATCATCACATGACCGTCTCGATCCATCGACCTTGACTTCACTTGCTCTTCACCGTTGCATTGGTCCGTCGGCGCCAAGTCTTGCTCAAGCTTCACCATCGCATGGTCCCTCGCTTCGAAGCCTCGACTTGCCCTTCACCCTCACAACCGGTCCATCGAGCCAAGCCTCATCTTGGTCTTCACCATCTTGGTCATATGAGTCAATGTCATGTCTCATATTCAATGACCACCTTTATCTAAAACATCCACTTAGATACAAAGGTTAGTCCTAGGTTTCATCAATTAGCCAAAACCAAACTAGGGACTTTCACCTGTGCTATTGAGCTAGCTGCCACAAGAATATCTTATGCTTCCGCTTAGTTATGTGAAGACTCTATGATATTATTCGTTATGTAATAAACATTTGTGATGATACTATTTATATTTGTCATCTTATGTCTGATTGATCTCTGGGCGCACATAAGATTATGCATTCCATTTGTTCCTTAAAAATGGGTGTGACAGATTGGTATCGGAGCCGTGTTGACTGTAGGACGTAAGCCTAGTTAGTAATGGTCGTGAATAGTTCTTTTTTCTTCACTTGTTTTATGCTTATCACCTTACTCTTGATAATTACTAAATTTTCATGCTCCTCTTGCCCTATTCTATTATGAAAATATTGTTTCTATTCTAACTTACCTTTGGACTAAATTCTTTAGATGCCTCGTGCCCGTAAGACTGCCCGTATCACCACTAGAGGCTACTGTCCATCTCGTTCCCTGTATGAATCAATGGAGCTTAGGGAAGAACCAGAAGACACTGCATCAACCCCGCCACCATCACCAGTTCAGGCGCCAGAACCAGATATGCCCCAAGAAGAATTTGAACCTAAAGAGGAGGTTGTCTACTTGAGTGATGATGAAGATGCTGAGCTTGCCCAAGATGGAGGACATCCCCCGTCGCCTCCACAAGATGGTTCCGCTGAAGTTGGTGTGCCATCCTTTCCTATGGGTTGGACTACAAGGATTCATCACAAGTCAAGCTATGACACACCTTCACACCATCGACTGGTTGGTATGCTTAGTGCTTACTTCACGGATTGGGTTCCTGCGTTTGAGTACGTTTGCTGGGAGCACAAGCATCCTTTGGAAGCTACTTACTAGAAGTGCAATGTGTGTATCTTCGTCAAGAACGAGGAGATGGATACATATCTGCTGGACCGGTGTTTTTCCCATAGTGGTCGTCGTGCCACTATAGAAGATGGCATAGAAGATGCAGCCTTTGAAGCATGCTTGGGACTTCGTCACCTCCGCTATGATGTTATGCAAGATGATCAATATCGCTATTTTCCCCGTGGAGACCCGGAGCAAGGATGGGTAATGATGAACCCTAGGAATTTGGAATTAATTCCTCGAGTGATGATGGATTTCGGTCATGACATGATGGTGAAGAATCATCGGTTGAAAGCCTTGGTTAAAGCCTTGGGAAAAGACGTCAAGAGGTACCAAGAGGTGATAGATGGTCTAAGGATTGATCAAGGCATGGAGACGATCTATGACTATCATGAACATCAAGCCCGCCCCTATGAGTTGGAATACCATCTATGTAATAATACGATAGTACGAATAGTGTCGAGTTAAGTTGAGTTTTGTGGTGTCGTGTGAATTCTGTGTGGTTAGTTGAGTTATTATTGTGCTTATGTGTGAGTTGGTTTTTCCATGTAATGAGTGCTGGAGCTTTGTGGGCTTGCCTACAAAAGTTCTTAGTTCAAGATACTAAGTTTAAGTATGATAAATAAATAGTTTAGTTGGGTTAACCTTTTTCTCTCTGTTCTGTCCTTTCTGGAGTGGTCTGCCTTTCCTTTTATGCTCGGAATTAACTGTTTAGCAAAAAATTCTAAAATTTTTATGAGAGTAACTAGACCCATGTACCTTTCTAATGTCTCTAGAATCACCTTTTTATCTATTCTGGATCATGAGATATAGTCGTTACAAGATGAAGTTTCTGCACAGTCTGGAAACCCGAAACAGTTTCTGTTAGGTCCTGTTTTTGGTTAACTTCGTGATAGAATCTGGATTTGTGAGTTAAAGAAAAGTTGTAGATAATTTCATAATATTTCCAACCATATAAAGTACACCTCTACTGGATATTTGTAACTCAAGATAGGTCTGTTTTACCGAACTAATGAAGTTGGGTTATGTCCAGAAGGTTATCGGATTCCGTTCGCTATCTCTAGAATTGTCTAATATGAGATAATCTCTAAGATTTGATATTGTATTGGATAACAGATGTCTGGAAGAGGACGAGGTCGAGGCCGTGGTCATGAAGCTAGTCCACCACCTACTATTCATGAGCTTTTGGCAATACAGACCCAGTTGATGGAAGCTCTGGTGAACAATCAGCAAAACCAGCCAGTTGGAGGAGCACCTGCGCGAGATAAGTGTGATGAATTTTTGAAGGGTCATCCCCCAGTGTTCACCCATGCCACTGATCCATTGGAAGTTGATGATTGGCTTCATGCGGTGGAGAAGCATCTCAACATTGCTCAGTGTAATGATCAACAGAAGGTGTTGTTTGCTTCGAGACAACTTCAAGGAGCAGCTCAAGACTGGTGGGATTCATATCAGTATGGTCATCCTGTAAATGCTCCCGTCGTTACTTGGCAAGAGTTTATAGAGAGTTTCAGGTCCTATCATATACTAGAGGGAGTGATGGCGCTGAAGGCAGAGGAATTCCACAACCTAACACAAGGATCTATGCTTGTAGCTGAATATCGAGACAAGTTTGCTCAGTTGTCATGTTATGCGCCGAATGAGGTGGCTAATGATGTTGATAAGCAGCGACTTTTCTTGAAGGGTCTACATGATGGTCTTCAATTGCAGCTGATATCCAATGCTTACCCAGATTATCAGACATTAGTGGATCACGCTATTATGGTGGATAACAAGCGCAAGGAGATGGATGCCAAAAGGAAGAGGCTTCAAGGACAGGTATCTGGAAACAACACTCGCCAGCACACTGGTTTTCAACAAGGCTATCAGCAGAGGTATCCACCTAACCAATGGAATCGTGGTCAATTTCCTCCACGTAATCAGTTTCTGCAACGTCCTCCTTATCAGCCATAGAACGGCAATAACCGCCCTCCGCAGCAGAATGGGAACCAGAATCAGCGTCAGAGTACCCCTAACAACACTCCAATGAAGACTAGTGCTCCTAATACTCCCACCAAGTGTTTCCATTGTGGAAAGGAAAGTCACCTGTCTTATAACTGTCCTGAGAAGGTCAATCAGCAAACCCCCCAGAAGCAGAACAGTAACCAGAAGGTACCATACTACGGAAAGGTGACTCATATGTCTGAAGAAACCGCGATGGTGGAACCTAAAGTTATGCTCGGTACGTTCGATGTTCACTCCATTCCTGCCACTGTTCTTTTTTAATTCTAGAGCTTCGCATTCATTCATATCTCAATTATTTGTTAAGACACATAGCATCCCTTTATGTGCCATGAGAAACCCCATATTAGTCAATTCACCTGGGGGAAGTATGCAAGCTTCCTACCAATGCCTCCCTATTAGTTTAATTTTAAGGGGGTAGAATTCAAAGTGAGCCCTATAGTGTTGAGAACAGCTGGGATTGATCTTATTCTGGGACTAGATTGGATGAAGCAAAATCAGGTAGTGATTCAATGTAAGGAAAAGACAGTAGCCCTGACAACACCGAAGAGAGATCGAATTAGTGTGGAGATCGTAGTGCAGAAGCCGCAGACAGCCACAGTGAATCGACTTGATGATAATGTCAATCAGGAGGATCCAGTTGTGGATGAATTTCCGGATGTGTTCCCTGATGACTTGCCAGGTATGCCACCTGACCGCGACATTGAGTTTATTATTGAATTATTGTCTGGAACTGCACCTATAACTAAGCGTCCATATAGAATGGGGGTTAATGAATTAGAGGAAACAAATAAAAGAGTTGCAAGAGAAAGGTTTTATTCGTCCTAGCTCTTCACCGTGGGGAGCTCCCGTGATCTTTGTTGACAAGAAGGATGGTTCTCAAAGGATGTGTATTGATTATCGGTCACTTAACGAGGTAACTATTAAGAATAAGTATCCACTGCCTAGGATTGATGACTTGTTTGATCAGTTGAGAGGTGCTTGTGTGTTTTCTAAGATTGATCTTCGTTCTGGTTATCATCAATTGAAGATTCATGCTACTGATATACCAAAGACAGCATTTACAACACGGTATGGTTTGTATGAGTATACAGTAATGTCTTTTGGCTTGACTAATGCTCCTGCGTACTTTATGTACCTGATGAATAAGGTATTTATGGAGTATCTCGATAAATTTGTAGTAGTGTTCATCGATGACATATTGGTAATTCCAAGACTAAGGAAGAACATGCCCAACATTTAAGGATGGTCCTGCAAAAGCTCAGAGAGCATAAGCTCTATGCTAAGTATAGTAAGTGTGAGTTCTGGTTGAAGGAAGTTGCCTTTCTGGGTCATGTGGTCTCTAATGGTGGAATTTCAGTGGATCCTAGCAAGGTAAAGGATGTGTTGAATTGGAAGCCACCAACCGATGTGGGAGAAATTTGTAGTTTCTTAGGATTGGCCGGATATTATAGAAGATTTATTAAAGGGTTTTCCAAGCTTGCTAAGCTAATGACAGCATTGTTAGAGAAGAATACTAAGTTTGTGTGGTCTGATAAGTGTCAGGTTAATTTTGAGGAATTAAAGAAAAGATTAACAACAACCCTGGTGTTAGTTTTGCCAGATTTGAGTAAGAATTTCTCTATCTACTGTGATGCATCTCGTTTGGGTCTTGGTTGTGTGCTTATGCAAGAAGGCAAAGTAGGGGCCTATGCATCGCGACAATTGAGGAAGCATGAGTTAAATTACCCTACTCATGATTTGGAGTTAGCAGCAGTGGTACATGCTTTAAAAATATGGAGGCATTATCTGATTGGGCATAAGAGTGATATTTACACAGATCATAAGAGTTTGAAGTATATTTTCACCCAGTCAGATCTAAACTTGAGACAACGTCGATGGTTAGAGTTGTTTAAGGATTATGATTTGGAGGTACATTATCATCCGGGCAAGGCCAATGTTGTTGTTGATGCTCTTAGTAGGAAGAGCTATGCTAATGAGGTACAAGTAGTGCCTATGTCGAATGAGTTGTGTGCTGAGATTAAACATTTGAACTTGGGTATTGCCATTAATGCAGTGGAATTGGTGATAGAACCTGTATTGGAGCAGGAAATACGTAAGGGTCAGTTGATAGATGACAGAATAAAGGAGATAGTTGGGAATATACCGAAAGGTAAGGCACCTGGATTCCATTTGGATGATAAAGGAACTCTGTGGTTTGGGAAACGATTATGTGTGCCTAAGGACAAGGCTATAAGAGAAGTAATTCTACGTGAAGCTCATGAGTCCGCTTACTCTATTCATCTTGGAAGTACCAAGATGTATATGGATTTGAAAGAGAAGTATTGGTGGTATGGTTTGAAAAGAGATGTTGCAGGGTATGTTGCACTATGTGATACGTGTCAAAGAGTTAAAGCTGAACATCAGAGGCCTGCAGGATTATTGCAACCGATGTAGATACCTGAGTGGAAGTGGGAAGAAGTTGGTATGGATTTCATAGTAGGGTTACCCCGCACTCAGAGAGGTTTTGATTCAATATGGGTCATAGTGGATCGTTTGACTAAAGTTGCTCACTTTATACCAGTCAGAACAACATATTCTAGTGCAAAGTTGGCTGAACTATATTTGAAAAGGATAGTAAGTTTGCACGGTGTTCCAAAGAAGATAGTGTCAGATCGAGGCACTCAATTCACATCATATTACTGGCAGAAAGTTCAAGAGTCATTAGGGACTAAGCTGAATTTTAGCACAGCATATCATCCTCAGACAGATAGGCAGACTGAAAGGATTAATCAGATATTGGAAGATATGTTAAGAGCTTGTGCTTTGCAGTATGGTACTAGTTGGGAAAAGAGTTTGCCATATGCAGAGTTTTCCTACAATAATAGTTATCAGAAAAGTCTACAGATGACACCTTTTGAAGCTTTGTATGGTAGGAAGTGTAGAACTCCGTTGTTCTGGAATCAGACAGGAGAAAGTCAAGTGTTTGGTCCCGATGTGCTTAAGAATACTGAGAAACAAGTAAGAGTGATTAGAAACAATTTGAAAGTAGCTCAGTCACGACAGAAAAGTTATGCCGATACTCGACGAAGAGAATTGACTTTTGAAGTAGGAGATTATGTCTACCTGAAAGTGTCACATATGAGAGGTGTGAAAAGGTTTAACCGGAAAAGAAAGTTAGTACCGAGGTATGTTGGTCCTTTTAAGATCTTAGAGAGACATGGTAAAGTAGCATATCAATTGGAATTGCCTGAGAGCTTAGCAGGTGTGCATGATGTGTTCCATGTGTCTCAGTTAAAGAAATGTTTGCGTGTGCCGAAAGAACAGATACCGTTAGAGGAACTCACTGTTAGGGAAAATCTCACCTACGAGGAGTACCCAGTAAAGATCTTGGAGACAATAGAAAGAGTTACTAGGAGCCGAGTTATAAAGATGTGTAAAGTTCAGTGGAGTCGGTATTCGGAAGCAGATGCTACCTGGGAAAGAGAGGAAGATTTAAGAAAAGCGTACCCACAGTTGTTTGAGTAAGCATCGTCCGAATCTCGGACGAGATTCATTTTAAGGGGGGTAGAATTGTAACACCCTAAAATTTGCATTATTTTAAAATAGGGGAATTTGATTTATTTACGCAATTTTGTGAGCATTTTAACCTAGAGAAATTAATAATTTTCATGGAATTAAAATCAACTACAGGGATTAGATACATGCTTGTGCATACATGTCGCTGCATATTTTATTTGTGATTGATTGGTTTTTATTTCAAGAAGAAAAGGAGTACAAAAACTATTGGAAAATACATTAGAAATATTAGAAAAAGAAAAGGAAATAGAAATTTTCGCTCTTCTCAGTTTTAGGCCCGAAGGCCTGCTGCTGCCCTCTGCGTTTTGGCCCGCTCGGCATCATCAGCCCAGTGCCTTTTCTTACCGCGAGCCGCGTAACAGGCTGGCCCAGCCGAAGCCGTAGGCCGTCTCGCCCTGGCTCCCGCACCCTTCTCCCTTTCTCCTTGTGTCGCTGACGTCTAGGGCCTCCGCCTCGAGTCACTGCCACGCCGGGCCCGCGCAACAGCGTCGTCAACTTCCTCTAGCCCTTGCCTTGATCCGCAAGTTCATGCTCTCTCTTAAATAGCCACGTGCTCTGCCACTCTATTCCCAACCCTAATCATGAGCCCACGCCTTCGATTTGAGCTCTAGCTATCGCAACCCTAAAAGCCGCCGCCGCTCAAGCTCGGGAGCGATTCAATAAATTCGTCGACTCGACTGCCACTGTAAGAACTCAATGGATTTCATGATGCTACTCCAAAGTCGCCGAGCCCTCCCTCTCTCTTTTTCCAATTTGGTGTGCTAATCTTGACTCGCTGACGTCGCAGCTTGTTGACGACCGCCATCTCGAGCTGCCCGTCGACCCTGGTTCGAATCCGCTCGTTTCGTCTCCTCCGGTGAGTTCGCCATGCCTCCCTCTTGCTTCCCATGCTTGTCCCGTCCCCAATGGTGCCCGGAGTCGCCCTGGCGATGAAATCCGGCGAGGGTAAGCCGATTCCGGCCATGGTGCCGCCACCCAGCTCGCCGCCGGCCACCTTCCTATTCTCCCTTCTGATCTGAGCCGCGCGTTTGAGATCCGACGGCTCATATCTCATCATACCCTTTCGTTGCCGACTTTGCAGATACGCCCTTATAATTATTGCTGATTCAACCCGCAGTCCAAAGCGCGTTTACAAATTTTTGCTTTCTCTTTTTGAAAGCGTACTTTGGTTCGGTTATGTTGAAATACGTTTTCAATTATTTACAGTTTTGTCATTCAACTTGTTTTAGCCATAACTTCTCCGTTTTAACTCCGATTTGATCCGTTCCAATTGCGTTAGGTTCATAATTTCATAATATACATGATAGTGCTACTGTTTAGTAGGTTCTCCACTCTTCAATTTTGAGATTAGATTTAATCTATTACTTTAATAAAGAAAAGCTTGTCTAAATCATATCTTTTTCGTTTTAGCTCCGATTTGCGTGTAATTCGCGTCTGTGTGATCCTAGTGAGATGTAGATTCGTTTTACAAACTTTTCAACTTATTTTGCTACTTTTGGTATACTGTTCTAATTATAGCTTTGTTTGCTTTATATGATTGCTCTTGGATGATTGATGTTGGTCGAGAATAGACGGTGAGCAGTTCGTTGGTGATCAAGAATACTATTACGAACCAGGTCAACAGGATCAGCTAGATCAAGGCAAGTATAGCATGGGACTATCCTTGTTACCTATTCACTTTAATTCACTTAATTCATCATGCATGTGTTTCCTTATTAAGGATGCCTTAGTGTTGATCTTATTCCTTGAATCCTATGGTTATAGCATTGGGTAGTTTGCTAGTGCTCACATAAATAATGATCTTATAATTTGATTAATGGTATATGCAATAAAAATAAAAGATGATTTTTAGCAACAAGGAACAAGAGGGCTAGAGTTATCTCTAGATTCCTCTCCATAAGGACTTATCTGTAAGCGAACATCCGGGACTTACAGTACAGCTATGAGGGCTACATGGCTCTGGCTTTAGTCATATAAGAGGACCTTTTCTAGCTTGTTAGTGGTTACCTTATGGCGCAAGAGGGGTGTGTTCCGGGTTGGGTGTAGTGCGGCTTCTGTCCTTATGAGTATAGGCTGCGTGTCATTGTGCCATACGGAAGGAGGGCTCTACATTTGCAGGCCACGAAACCTAGCAACCCTAACATGTTAGACGAACCTTGGAAAGACTTCATAGTGAAACTTATCTGTCCAATGGGGAGTCATGACCTCGGACTTTTGGGGATCACGACTCATAGTGAAAGTGTACAACATCTGCAGAGTGTAAAACTGGTATATCAGTCGTGCTCACGGTCACGAGTGGCCTTGGACCCTTATGGAATAGAGATCACTATTAATTTACTTATTTTTGCTATTCATTATTCTCTTTACATGATCATGTGTTTATATTGGGAACATTACCTACTTGTTGCTACTCAATTGCTTAAAACATGATCAACTAAAAGCTACATACAGTTAAACCAGTGTCTACCCTATTTGAGCTTCATGAACCCCATGTTACACTTGTTGAGTACTTTTGTGCTCACCCTTGCATTCTCCCACCCTAGGATGGACTCCTGAATGTGCAAATAGTGACTACTACTTCTACTTCCCTAAATATTACTAGACTTGTGATCAACTAGTTGACGTGCCTGTGCTATGGAGCTAGCTGCCACAAGAATATCTTATGCTTCCGCTTAGTTATGTGAAGACTCTGTGATATTATTCGTTATGTAATAAACATTTGTGATGATACTATTTATATTTGTCATCTTATGTCTGATTGATCTCTGGGCGCACATAAGATTATGCATTCCATTTGTTCCTTAAAAATGGGTGTGACAGATTGGTATCGGAGCCGTGTTGACTGTAGGACGCAAGCCTAGTTAGTAATGGTCGTGAATAGTTCCCTTTTCTTCACTTGTTTCATGCTCATCACCTTACTCTTGATAATTACTAAATTTTCATGCTCCTCTTGCCCTATTCTATTATGAAAATATTGTTTCTATTCTAACTTACCTTTGGACTAAATTCTTTAGATGCCTCGTGCCCGTAAGACTGCCCGTATCACCACTAGAGGCTATTGTCCATCTCGTTCCCTGTATGAATCAATGGAGCTTAGGGAAGAACCAGAAGACACTGCATCAACCCCGCCACCATCACCAGTTCAGGCGCCAGAACCAGATATGCCCCAAGAAGAATTTGAACCTAAAGATGAGGTTGTCTACTTGAGTGATGATGAAGATGCTGAGCTTGCCCAAGATGGAGGACAACCCCCGTCGCCTCCACAAGATGGTTCCGCTGAAGTTGGTGTGTCATCCTTTTCTATGGGTTGGACTACAAGGATTCATCACAAGTCAAGCTATGACACACCTTCACACCATCGACTGGTTGGTATGCTTAGTGCTTACTTCACGGATTGGGTTCCTGCGTTTGAGTACGTTTGCTGGGAGCACAAGCATCCTTTGGAAGCTACTTACTGGAAGTGCAATGTACGTATCTTCGTCAAGAACGAGGAGATGGATACATATCTGTTGGACCGGTGTTTTTCTCATAGTGGTTGTCGTGCCACTATAGAAGATGGCATAGAAGATGCAGCCTTTCACTACCGGAAACCGGCGATTTGCCGAGTGCCGGAGGCTTTGCCGAGTGTATTTTATCGGGCACTCGGCAAAGACCGTGTTTGCCGAGTGTCAAATAAAATACACTCGGCAAACAAAAACACACGGCAAAATACGTCTTTGCCGAGTGTTTTTTTCTGGCACTCGGCAAAGATGTATTTTGCCGTGTGCCTTTGTTTTGGCACTCGGCAAAGAGGCTCTTTGCCGTGTGCATTTTTTTGCCCTCGGCAAATCAGTTTTTCGAAGCAATTTTTGAGGCCCTAAATGAATTCAAATGAAAAACTTTTCAACTACAAAGTTGTATAACTTCTCAAGATCTACAAAGTTTATTTTAGTCATTTCTTCATTTGACAAAGCGACAATAACGATGTTCATAAAATCTACATCTCTCATATTAGTTTAATGAAAGTAGAAGACAGATATATAAGATTTGTGAACAATGTTACTACCACTATGTCGGATGAACAAATAACCAAAATAAACTTTATAGATCTTGATAAGTTATGAAATTTTGTAGTTGGCAACATTTTGATTTGAAATCATCTTGTCATGCAAAAACGACGTTTGAATTTGAAAATTTTAAAATTTGAATTTTTCAAACGACCTCGGATGGAAAAACTTCCTAAATGAAAATTGTAGATCTCCAAAAGTTATGAAACTATGTAGTTGACAACTTTTTGATTTGAAATCATCTTATCATGCAAAACTACGTTTGAATCTCTCAAATTTAAAATTCAAAATTTTCAAACGACCTCGGATGGAAAAACTTACTAAATAAAAATTGTAGATCTCAAAAAGTTATGAAACTTTGTAGTTGACCACTTTTTAATTTGAATTGATTTAGGGCCTCAAACAAGCAATTTACTCTAAGTTTGTCGAGTGCCTTTTTTCGGCACTCGGCAAATCCGTATTTTGCCGAGTGCCTATGTTTTGGCACTCGGCAAAGAGGCATTTTGTCGTGTGCCTATGTTTTGGCCCTCGGTAAATAGGCATTTTGCCGTGTGCATTTTTTTGCCCTCGGCAAATCAGTTTTTCGAATCAATTTTTGAGGCCCTAAATGAATTCAAATTTAAAACTTTTTAACTACAAAGTTGTATAACTTCTCAAGATCTACAAAGTTTATTTTGGTCATTTCTTCATTTGACAAAGCGACAATAACGTTGTTCATAAAATATATATCTCTCATATTAGTTTTATGAAAGTAGAAGAAAGATATATATGATTTGTGAACAATGTTACTATCACTATGTCGGATGAACAAATGACCAAAATAAACTTTGTAGATCTTGAGAAGTTATGAAATTTTGTAGTTGGCAACATTTTGATTTGAAATCATTTTGTCATGCAAAAACGACGTTTGAATTTGAAAATTTTAAAGTTTGAATTTTTCAAAAGACCTTGGATGGAAAAACTTCCTAAATAAAAATTATAGATCTCCAAAAGTTATGAAACATTGTAGTTGACAACTTTTTGATTTGAAAACATCTTGTCATGCAAAACTGCGTTTGAATTTCAAAATTTTAAAATTCAAATTTTATAAATGACCTTGGATGGAAAAACAATCAAAATAAACTCTGTAGATCTCGAAAAGTTATGAAACATTGTAGTTGCCAATTTTTTGATTTGAAAACATCTTGTCATGCAAAACTGCGTTTGAATTTTCAAATTTTAAAATTCAAATTTTGTAAATGACCTCGAATGGAAAAACTTCCTAAACTAAAAGTGTAGATCTCGAAAAGTTATGAAACTTTGTAGTTCATAATTTTTTTATTTGAATTCGTTTAGGACCTCGAACAAATAATTTACACTCGATTTAGTATAATATATTGGGAACTAAAACGGAATCCAAACACAAGCGACGGTGTGGTGTAGTGGCAGAGGAGGTTTGTGCACAGCGGGAGGTCTCGGGTTCGAGTCCCGTTGGCCGCGTAGCCGTGAAATTTACACGAAAAAAGCCAGAGATGGATGGGCGCTGACCGGTGGGGGCCTCCACCAATTAAAAAAATTCAATTTTTTTTTGGTAAAAATTCCCATTTTTCGGGTTTTTTTTCGGTTCCAACTTTGCCGAGTGTCGGGCACTCGGCAAAGGCTTTGCCGAGTGTCCGACAAAAGACACTCGGCAAAGGCGTCTTTGCCGACTCATTTTTTACCGAGTGGTCTTTGCCGAGTGCAAATTGGGCTTTGCCGAGTGCCCCTGGCACTCGGCAAATTCTCTGAGTCCGGTAGTGTTTGAAGCATGCTTGGGACTTCGTCACCTCCGCTATGATGTTATGCAAGATGAAAATATGGATGCACGTTTCTAGTATTTGTTTTTATCCCTGGATGCACGTTTCAAACTAAGCCGACCACATGCGTATATTCATGTTTCCCTTAAAAATATGGATTAATTAAACTGACACATACTACACTAAATTTAAAAAGATTACTAGGGGTATGGCTGTATGTGAAGCTACATTAATCACTAAACATGATTATTCTTGGACTTGGTTGTGTAGGAATGCATCGGAAAAGCATCAGTACAGCAATAAGAACAGTGTGTCGTTGATATTTGTAAAAAAGAATTCTAAGTTTACATCAAGAATCAAAATTTTGATATGCTAACTATACCGTAAAGTACTACTCCATCTATTCCAAATATTTAAGACGTTTTGACTTTTCCAGTTGGTTTTATATCTAGAGATAGTGCATATATAAGACTATAAGTATATAACAAAAGTTATACCTAGAAAAACCAAAACATCTTATAATTTGAAATGGGGGAGTATATTTTTCCTTTGACAACGAAGGAACACATACCATGACAAGCAGGGGCGGGCCCAGGACTAGGGCCAGTAGGGCCATGGCCCTAGTCGTGGCCCAGAAAATTTAGGAACAAGTCTCAGAATTTGGCCCAACAAGCCCACTAAGGAGGAGACTAAGGCAGGGAAGGGAATGAGGAATCGCTCGGTCTGTCGGTCGCTCTGTCCACGGTCGGTCGCGTCGCTCGACTCCGCTAGTCCGCTGCGCCAGCGCGCTGCCTGTGCCTGCCACGGTGAAGCCGGTGATGCCCAGTGGCCAGTGCCCCAGCCCCAATCCCGCCGGCGGCCGGCCAGACAGGCACTCGTCCTGCTCCGGTGCTCCATCCCGCGGCGGCCGGCGGCGCCTCCTGCTCGACGGCGCCGGGCGTCGGCCTCCTGCTCCACCATGCCGGCGCCTTCTGCTCGACGGCGCCGGGCGCCGGCCTCCTGCGGTCCTGCCCTGTGCCCTGTCCTGTCCGAGTGTCCGTTGCTGTCCGGTTGTCTCTGAAGTCTGAAGAACTGAAGAAGGAGCCCCCTCCCTGTCCCCTGTTGAGGTTTGCAGTTCAGTTCCTCTCTTCTCATTTCTTCAGTAGTTGTAGTTCAACTTCTAATTTGAAGTTTTGATTTCAATTTCCAATTAGATGAAGAGGACAAGGACTCTTGCATCATATTTCTCTCCAGTTGCTGAACAAGGACAGCAAACCATCCACTAGGCCGTAGCACTAGGATTTTGGCTCCTAGGATTTGGCCGCTAGGATTTGGCCCTAGTCGTCGCCAAATCCTGGGTCCGCCACTGATGACAAGAATTAGGCACATTTCAATATTTCATCGAAATATATACTATATTGAGTAATAATATAATAAAAAAACTAATGCGTTTTTTTGTCACTCTATGCCAACACCTCATACGAAATCACATTGCTGTATCTCGCTGGTGGTGATATGCTTGCTGAACTAGATTTTGGCCTCTAGAGTATATATCCTGGGTTTTGTGAAAAGCTGGCATGTGTTGTAGATTTTAAATTTCCTTGTATTCTTTTTAATCCCTGGATGCACGTGTCAAATTAAAGTGGCCCCATGTTTTAAAATAAGGTTTTTAAAATGCCACCTAGTACACCACATTTAAAAATGATTACTAGTGGTGACTATACGTGAGACTGCATTGATCACTACTCCCTTCGTTCTAAGTTATTAGACATTTCGGCTTTTCTAAATATATATTATGTTTTACTATATATTTAAGATATAGTGTATGTCTAGGTGCATAAGAAAAGTTACATGTGTAGAAAAGTCAAAACATCTTATAATTAGAATCGAAGAAAATAACCAGCCCATGAGAGAAATTAATGCACATATATATAGACAAAAATTACAGGTAAGAACAGGCAGCAATGAAATGTCTGCGCTCCCTCACTTATTTAAAGCTGTTGACTACCTGTGTGCACCCAACAACTGCTTATACAGCTATAAAGAGCCATCAACGAAGTCCTCACCCAAGCAGAAGCCGCAGTAGCCACGAGCATAGCAAGCAACCAAACCCAGAGAGACAGCCATGCCTTGCACACCCTCCACCCAAAAGAGGGCTCACCTTGTCCAGGCGCCGGCTCCGATGTCCATGATCTGGGCGTCGCTTACATTCGACCAAGTCCGTAGAGTGGGCGACTGCTTGCTGGCCGACAACAACATCGACGACTATATGGCGTTCCGTGCAGTCTGCCGCGACTGGCGCTCCGCCACCAACGACGACCCTGAGAAGGCGAAGGCGGGCCACGGCATCGATCCCGCCGCCCGCTTCATTCCCACCAAGTGGGCGTTGCTTGACACGCTCGTCAATGTCAACACCGGCCGATTCCTCTGCAAGAATCTCCCGTTGTTGCGCCGGTTCTTCTTTGTGGGCCGACGAGCGGCGGACTCATCCTCTTGGGGGAGTCAACGAAGCCCCACCGAGCTTGCGTTCTGAACCCGTTCACAGGTTCCATCGCCCATTTCAAGGCGAGGATACCCTGGGCAGGGGTAAAGGCGGTTGCCATGACAACGAAGCCACCATTGACGGTCTTCATCTCCACCGAAATTGGCGAGATCATTTGGGCGGATCAAAGCATGAAGAGGTTCAAGCGCATCTTGATAGCTTACCCTTATGAGCCTACCTGCATCACGTCCTTCAGCGACAACTTGTACGCCACCGATCGGTACGGATCGATCTACTTGTCCACTGTCCGTGCTGATGCCGTCACCGCCGCCATCGCTGGGGAACCGAGGTGCCGCTCTGCAGTGGACATCACCATGGACGCCATCTCTCCTATCCTTGACTTTGCTGCTGACATGGGTGACCGAGCAATGACGAGCGGCAGGTATTATCTCGTGGAGTCCGCTGGAGATCTGCTGCTCGTGACCAAACCATTGGGCTTTACTATCGACCAACCAGTAGTTCGTAGGGTGAACATGGAGACCCAGACAACCGAGCCAGTCCGTAGCATCGGTAGCCGTGCCCTTTTCGTTAGCCATGTCAGGTGCCTCTCGATCAACGCTGACAAGTTCCCATCCATCCAAGGCGGCTGTGTCTACTTTCTTCCATCTAGAACTAAAGCCTACTATGGTGCTGTAGACAAGACCATTGTTCACGTCGCTGACAACGTCGTCGTCGAGTTCGGTGGGGATTGGGGTTCCTTAGATATATGGTTTGTTCCGTCCGTTCACCCTCGCCCAGGTCATCACAGATTACTGCATGTCCGTCCACTATAATAAATTGTACGAAATGATGATGCTCGGTGAGTGGGGCAGGAGTATCTCGTATGATGATTCTGAATATGATGAATCGTCATCCTCTGAACTCGATGACGAAGAATCATCGCGCTCCAAACACGATGATGAAGCATCCTCCTCTAAGCCAGCTGACGATTGAATGAGGCTCTATGCTTGATGCCTGCATACTCTACTCTACAAGTCTGCTAGAATACTATTATTTCTACATTTCATGTTGTTAAATTCTTCAGTTTGGTAACCAGCTCTCTTTAGTATTCTTTAGCCCGCCATGGCAGTGTTGCTCTCCATTTTCTGCAACTGCAGAGTCGTAATGTGTAATCTTCTTTGGGATATGTTAGTCAAATACTTAAATTTTCAATTTTAGCTTTCGAATGTTATGATGAATTGAAATGTTTGTGCATTAATATCTTCACACGATGATGGATTCATGTTTCAATCAGTAGAGTGGTGTAGAAATATATATTTGATGAATGCTTAATTCAGGGAAAGTGAGTTTTTTCCGAATATGCCCAAGATATGTTTATTTTGTTAATTAGCTGGACGAGAGTAGTATAGACGAAAAAATGGCAAGTGATAGAAGACATATAAAAGAGCAAAAAACCTATACTCTCACGTTTTGCGTCGTGTTATTACTTATTACCTATTCGGCTCTTCTTTCATCTTGGCGCAGAGGACACTAAAAAGTTACATGTCTCCTTAAGTTATATTGGCTAGTGGGCAGGGGCGGATCTAGCGGAGGCTGGGGGGGCTCTAGCCCCCCCTACCTCTGCAGATCCCCTTGAGCCCCACATGAGCCCTGCAAGAATTTTCCACCATGGTTGTTGAGTAGGAGGGGCTGAAGATATCGAACTCGTTTGGAGGTTGAAGGCACTCTTTTAGTAGACACTTGGGCCAACAAGGTCATGGGCCTTTCTTACTAATTCCCACCTTGCCTCGGTTGCGGCCCAAGAAGGCCCAGGCGACCCTCCACTTCTTCCAGTCGATTGACATCAGCTAGCTATTGCCTGGGTTGGGGCTGCAGGTGGCTAGATGGCTAGCAACCGGCAAGGGATGTAGGCACGTGCAGCAAGGCTCAACACCCATGTGCCAAACAGCACTGTGCCAATTAAGAAGGTCTAGCTCCCTGTATTTGCTTGGGATTTTACCTTATTTGAATTGTGAGTTTTGGATGAGGTGTGTGTGCCAACTATGGTATAATGGGCCTATCTAAGTCCATATATACTTGATAATCTTTCCCTGCCTTTTTTATTATGAAATTTAGTCTATGTTAACTTGAGTGACATGTAAATTTCCAATTCAACAAAATGTCAGACTCAAAAGAACATTCTCTTCTCGAATCATCTTTTGTTTTCATACAAAAATGCTTTACAATATATACATCAATCTTGTACATACAATAATAGACCTTTTGCTATAGCGATATTTCTTCAGCCCCCTATAAGTATTTCCTGGATCCGCCACTGCTAGTGGGGATTACTATCTTTCAACCAACGAGAGTTCGACTCTCAACTTGCTATGTATTAATTCTATATATAATTTGATGTAGAGCCCCGAGGATTTATTTTCCTTAGGAATAAAATAACTAGGGTGCTTGTCACCTATCCAACCAAGGTTCGATTCTCAACCTCTATGGGTGGCTCTTCATCTAAAGAAGTACTTCCGGTGCGGCATCAAAATTGCATGACATAGTCAGAGATCTTCGCTTGCAAGCAGATACAATTGGCAGTGCAATTAATTTGTGATTGGCAATTTCGTTATCTTTGTGCTTAAACATTCTTACTTGAGGGATATCTTTTTGTTTTTTGACTTTGTATGTTTGACTATTCCTTAGCACCAGCTCACCACATACAATAATACTTTATGCAACACATGATATCTAATTAAGTTGAAGCAAGGTTTTCCCTGTGTATATATACATATAGGGGGAGTATCGAAGTATATTCCTCGGAAGCTTAAGCTTTTGGATCAAATTGAGGATGGTGTATTAGTGCATATTATATATTCAGCTCAAAACCTGTTTGTGTGGCCTTGGAGAGAATGCATGTGAGTTCCAGGTGATGCTTATTTATTATATACAGTTGGTGTGAAGCACACCATTTCAGTAGGTTGGGCTTGTATTATAATGCTGCCGTCTGGGCCTCGGCAGGTACTTAATTTGAACTCGAACTGCATGCATGGGCGAATTTTTTTTTTTAAAAAAGGAGCCTAAAATGTAAAATCTCGTCGGCCCGCTTGCATCCAGGGAGAAACAAGGATTTCGGCTCAAAATACTGGCCCGAAAGGTCGGTGGGCCTAAAGTCATATTTCCTTTTTTTTCAGCTCCTTGAAACCGCATGCTTGTGTTTATTTATTCTTTTATAAACCGGCCCTGTTTGAATAAAAAGAGTTCTGAGTTGAAACCGCGTGCTTTTGTGTTTATTCTTTTAAACATTTTATTTATGGGAAAATAAGTAACTGGCCATGGTGCAAGTATGGAAACTCCCCTTAAATAATCTAGCATTCTCTAATTGTGGCAAGTCCCCTCAAATCGATCATGCATGCACTAGATTTGGAAAGTCCATCAATTTTTCTGTTTGTAATCAATGGCTAAGATTTGATTTTTATCCTGTTTAGAGGTAAAAAAGCGTAACATATCAGGACCCTTTCCTTTTTCACACTTAAACAAGCAAATACTTAAACCAGTACCTGTTTTTTTTTAGAATTAATTACACAGTACAACGTACGTCCACAACACGAGTACCTCCGAAGAACTAAGTCGGCATATCTTGAAACACCATTGGCGCATCGCTATCGACGGGGACGTCGCCTACCACTGAAAGTATAGCGCCGTTAAATTCTGAAATAAATCCTAGAATATATGAGCACCCGTGAATAAAAGATATTCTAAGTTCATACTGCGCACACAAGGCCCTGTTTGGAACACAATTTTTTCATAGGAAAAGTGAAGGAAATCAAAATGGAGGAAAGGAAGATGGTTATAGCGTTCGTCTGTGCTGATAAGCCGGCTGAAAAACACTGTTGGCTGATTTATTGTGAGAGAAAAATACTGTTCTAGCTGAAAAAAACAAGCTGAAAAAGACGGATTATAAGCCGAATGAACAGGGCCAAAGGAACCTTTCCTCTGGAACACTGCAGCACAATATGATTTCACGGGAAAGAAAACACCTGCTCCTGCCTCTGGTTTTTCTCCTTCGCGGAAGCGCGATGCAGCCGCGCGATTATCGTCTGCTGGGTGGAGAAGATTAGTCATTTGCATCTAGAGAGCTTTATCCAAGACGTTAGGGACCCCATGAAGTCAGAGTACAAGTAAATAAATAAAATACTATATTGCCTCTGTTGCTATGTACTGCTTCCAATCAGTTTATAACTGAGTATTAGTTAATAACCGAGTACTAATAGCTTTAAGTCAGTTTCAACGTTTAAAATATTCCTACACCAATTTCCTTCGTTCCAAACGCCTCTTCCTATTCATTTCCTGTATTTTTCGTTCCTCTGTTTTGTCAAAACACATCTATCTCATTCCTGCGTTTTTCTCCGTTCCTCTGTTTTGTATTCCTGCGTTCTAAACAGGCCGGTGTGTAAAGTGAAAACTACATTACATTACATTTACGGATCTACTAGCAATTAACGTTTGTCAAAACCACCAATGCCAATGCCCCATTTTTTAATAGGGGTCGAAGTGTTGAACGGAGCCGGAGTAAACTCCCACCAATTATTCAAGAGTAAAATTCATGGGCGGAGGTGTCCCTCAACTATTAAAGTGTTATTTCTAGGTCATCAAATTGGCTTTGGGTATCATATAGGTCCAAACAGGTCTTAACCTGCTCTATACGGTGACGTGGCACATTGACAACGCGCTGACGTGGCTTCTGCACCTGGGGCCCACATGTCAGGTGGAATATATTTGGCAGAGGCCGGCAAGGAGTTCGTGGACTTCGTCTTCAGCGTATTACCTTCCCCATCGGCGCGGTCGCTAAGGGCCTGTTTAGTTTCCACAATTTTGTAAAAAAATTCAAGATTCTTCGTCACATCGAATCTTTGGATGCATGCATGCAGCATTAAATATAGATAAAAATAAAATTAATTACACAGTTTTAACAAAATTCACAAGACGAATCTTTTAAACCTAATTAAACTATGATTGGACACTAATTATCAAATAACAACGAAAATGCTACGGTACCGTTTTCGAAAAATTTCGCGAACTAAACCAGGTCTGAGCTCGTCTCCGCGGGCACCAAGCACGGCACTACGGCGGCGTGGGCCATCTGTACGAGAGCGTGGACCGCATCGGGGCGTCGTACCTGCAGTCGGGGACGGGACCGCTCCGACATGCGTTTGCTGCTGCTGCTGCGCGGCTGCGGCGGCGACGGCGAGTCCCCCAATGCCGATGCTTGTCGTCTTGCTGGGAGACGAACGACCCTAGGCGAAGCTTGATTAGTGCTGCTGCTTAAGTTTCCTAAATTATCTTTTATTATCGTTTTATCGATGTATCGTGTTTCAGTCTTTCAGTCCGAGCTGCGTCTGTCAGTTTCAGATTGGTCATGCTCATGCTCGTATGCATGTAAGTTTGTTTTGATTTAGTACTGCCTTCCGGTTTGATATGTGTTTGTGTGCATCTTTAAATAGCTCTAATCTCTGCTTTGGCATTGTATTTGCCCGCAAAAATATTCAGTATGCATTACAATCGTTACTTCAATCAAAGGAAATATATCAGTAACGCTTTCTGTTGAATGAAATCTCCAATGTTTAATGTACTATAAACAATAATGTACTTTGTCCACGCAAGACCGGCTCCAGCGCCGGCAGCCGCTGCCCCCGGTGCGACACCACGCTGCGTGCGACGCCGGTCGTTCCAGAGCAGCAGCGAAACAACTCCGCCGGCCGCCTTTGTTCGCAGCGAAACAACTCCGCCTGGCGCCTGCGCTCGACATGGACCGCCTCCTCGACGACGAGCGCTTCGACCCTGCCGGCATGAACTTTCTTTCTCTGGGCGATGAAGTTGCAGTCTGAAACGTCCCTGCTGGCAGCCGGCGGCGCGGCAAGGGAGCCAGGGGGGCTCGGGCAAGGCCGCAAGGGGGCGTGGCCTTGGGAGTCGCGAGCCGGGGGCGACGGCTGCCGGCGCTGGAGCCGGTCTTGCGTGGACAAAGACAGCGCGAGACAGAGGAGGGGAGAGAGAAAAGGAGAAGCCTGACAGGTGGGCCCTATATGTCAGATGCACAGTCAGTGTGCCATGTCACCCTATAAAGCGGGTTATGATCTATTTAAACCTGTATGATACCTGAGCTAAGTTTATAGACCTAGAAATAGTATTTTGATAGTATATAAACCTAAATGACACCCCTCGCCAAGTTCAATGACGGCAAGTGAATTTTACTCATTATTCAACAAACGTTGACGAGTGAGTCTGAGAACAAGCGGGCAAGCGGCAGCCTCCTTGCCCCTCAATATAATATATACGGTCACATGGCCGCACCCAACAAGCAGCAGATCCATCAACAGTGCATGCAATTGCAAGCATAAGCTCCTAGTCCGCCGAAAGTTTTTTTTTGTTGCCCCTAAGGGCACATGCCTAGCTATATTATCTCTCTCCTGCTGCGTATGACTCTCAATGCGAACCTTGTAGTCCACAACAACAGGGCATGTGCCCTTAGGGGCAAAATTTACTTTACCCTCTCCAAGCTCTCTCGTCCTGCAGCTCAACCGACGCCCAACTACACAGTGCCTTGCACACCATCGTCCACGCAGCACAAGAGGGCTCGTCGTCTTGCTCAACCGCCAACGACTTCCCCTACAGTGGTGGCGCTCGAGCCAGACTGGTTGTCGCTCACCCCAGACCACGTACGTTGCGTCGGTGACCATGTCCTGGCCGCTGACGACTACATGGCCTTCCGCGTCGACTGCCACAACTGGCGCCACTTGACGAACAACAACGCGGCTGACTGCACTGACGATCCCACCTGCTTCCAGCCGAGCAAGTGGGCAGTGCTGGACCGGCATGACGATGACGTCCTCGTGCTCGTCAACCAGGAGACCAGCCGCTTCCTCCGCAAGAGGATGAGGATCCCGCTGCTCCAGTGGTGGCCTCGTCCTCCATCCAAGGGGAGTCGACGTACCCCTACCGCGCCGTCGTGCTCAACCCCTTCACGGGCGTGTTGGCACACTTCAAGGCGCCCATTCCCGTGGGCGCGAGGCGAGGGTGGTCGCCGTGGTGGCGACGTCGCCTCCGCCGACAACGATGACACTGTTCGTCTCCATGCTAGCCGATGGCGCCATCGTGTGGGCAGACCAGGACAACAAGTACTTCGGAAAGTGTGTTGCACCGACGCCTTACCCCGACGACGGTCTCCTATGCATGGTTCCCTTCGCCGGCGACGTGTACCTCACCAACCGGCAAGGAGCCGTGCTCTCTACTGCTGCTGCGGCCGTCATCAACGACGATGGTGCCTCCAAAGGACGACGTTGCCGCAGCTCCGCTCCATTGGCCACTGCCATTCCGGAGGCGTTGTTGGGTGGCTATTGCCATTATTACCTTATGGAGTACTTCCTCTGTCCCCAAATAAATTAATTTCTAAAATCCGTGCCAGTCAAATTTTTTAAAGTTTAACTAACTTTATAGGAAAAACTAACAACATTTATGACATAAAATTAACATATTATAAAAATAAATTATATGGTAAATCTAATGATACTAGTTTAATATCATAAATCTTAATGTTTATTTCTACGAATTTGGTTAAAGTTTAAAATTTTTGACTTAAAATAATTTTATAAACCTATTTATTTAGGCACGGAGAGAGTACGGCGGAGAGCGGCTGCTTGTGACCAGACCCGCTTGGTGCGGCGTGCCCAGCGATCAGCTTTCCGTCCACAGGGTGGACACCGTGAGGAACGTGCTTGAGCCGGTGAGCACCATCGGCAACCGCGCCCTGTTCCTCAGCCGTGTCAGGTGCGTCTCCATCGACGCCGACAAGTTCCCGGCCGTCCAAGGTGGCTGCATCTACTTTGTGGATCAGTTCGTCACCGGAAGCTGCTACTTCGATGTTCAGTTCTCGTTCATGACCGTTGTTCGCTTCCTTGATGCTGACGGAGTGCAGCAGCCTTTGGTGGATGTAAGCCCCTTACCTGCAGATTGTTTCCAGCCGTTCGCCCTCACCCATGTTTTTGCAAACTACTGCAAGTTCGTCCAACGTTCTGAACTGCGCCGCCAAATTATGATCGATGGCGAGGAAGATTTCTCAGACGACGATGAGGAGGATTCTGATGACGACGATGATTATTTCTCATATGATGACGATGGATCTGATGGAGGGTCCTCTTAATTTGATCAGTGAAAAGGATATGTACGCAATGCTTGCAGTTGCCTCTACTAGTATCTATCTACAAAAGCGAACATCTCTGCATGGGGTGACTCCACAAACCAGGGATGAACTCATGATGTATCATCTCATGATGCATAGGGTGACTTCACAAACCAAGCACACCCTTATATTAGCTATACATTCCAATCTTGTAACTTTCAAATGTTATGAATTCAAATTAGCACATTGTCGCCTCATCTATGTTTCTCAAACTAGTGTTGGTCTCTAAGCGTCCCCAAGTCGATACACCTTTTGTGACGATGATAATTATGGTATCTGGGCCTAATTAGATGTGGAAAGAATAATGTAGTACTTGGCCCATATTGTTGTAGTAGCAAAAGAATTGCATTAAAATATCGGTAGTGCTATGATTAGGGCGTCTGGACGCCGGACGTTACGTGGCTTCACGTCGTCCACGTATTCATAAATATCTTATACTCGCCTCAAAAAAATTCTCCCACTCCAAAAAAAATATTTTTTAGCTTACGGATAAAGTAAAACATATTATTTTTATTTGTAATCAGTTGTTAGTTGAGCCTGATAGTACAAACTCATCCACCTTTAGAGATCGATTTCTAAAGGTGAGTCGAAACCCAACTACCTCTAGAAATCATTTTTCTTGAATTTGTAAAGCGAGCAAAGAAGCAATTTTTTAAGCCTGAGAGGGGGGGGGTTCGCTGATCGATTTCATAATTCTTTAAAATAAGACAAAATTATATGATTTTTCTAATACTAAACACATTTTAGTATTTTTATATGCATCACTATTGTTTATCTTTTCTATGCAACGCATATTATTTGGCTATTCGTGTGTGGACAACGCTTATTATGCGTGTATGTATATTGTGTACTGCTTTTGTTCTACTTTAACTAGTGTGCATTCGTGTTAAATTACTTCGCGCAATTTTGGTCAAGCATGCGCACTATTAGGCCAACTCCAACCAAGACCTTATCTGAGCTCTCGTCTCATTTTAAGGGTCCAAAACGTGAAATTTTTTCTTCAACCCATCTCCTATCCAGCCCCCGAGGCCCCCACATCCGAGGACCTCCGATCTGAACCCTCATTTGCCAGAGAGGATCAATGGTCATGCGCCGTCCCGAAGTTCTCCGAGCCGATGTGTCTCCATCCTTCTCTTCTCGTTGTGGTGTCGACCATGGCCACCGCAGCTCCTGTGCCTACGCAGATCCCATTCTGTTGCCGTTGCGCCCTTCTGCGAAAGCCTGTCGGATGACCGCAACTTGCCCCTTGATGTGGGAGGTGTCAATTAGGCCATTTCATTTTCTGGATTTATTTAATTAGCTGAAGAAGGTTCTGAAGATTATGCGATTATGAGATGGACAAAATTGCTGTAGAACTTTTCTGAATTTCATGAGGATTTTAGACCTATTGAGTATTATCTGCTGGTTTTAGACAGATTAAGGTCATATTATTATTTTATTGAAACATATTAAGGTTTTATTATTTAGTTGCTCAAGTTGATTTTTGTGTGTTCTTAGAACTATTCAAGTCAATGTATTGACGATGAATGTACTGAGGTCCAGGTACGAGCATGGAGAGCTTGATATTAAGTGTGTGCTTTGTGTAATGCAATAAGGATTTCCTCAAGATCATCGTCACCTTCATCAGATGACAGAAGAGGAATCTAGTCGGGATAGGTGACTCATTTTCGGTGGACAAGAAGGAACACAATGTAGGAATTGATTTACGAATGACCATACATATATATAGAGAAGGGAAAATATAACCGTTGGAGATAGGGCACTTGCAATATAGCTGTTTGAAGGATAGGGCTGTTGGATTTATAACCGTTGGAACAGCTGACTGTTTGATGCATAGCCGTCGGAAGAGTGACACTTCAAATATATAGTCGTTTGAAAAATAGTGGTTGCAAATTATTTAAAAAATAATTCCTATTTAGCCCTACGAAATTGTTGTCAATAAATATCCATTCCAATAATACCAATTTGAAATAACACGGTTTAGATATAAAATACTAGACTTGGTAGTTAGAAGTTATGTATAAAATATAGGTGAGAGAAATATAGGAAAGCTGAAAGAAAGTTCGGTTGGAGTGCAGAGAGAAATGAAGGCTAAAATCTAGATGAGGCCTCTCATTTGTGGGAGTAGAGGGGCAGAATTTGAGGGGTTAGTTGGAGTTGCCCTTATTAGAGCATCTCCAAGAGTTCTTTATATTTTGTTCCTCAAAATATGGTGTTTGCCAACTCCTAATTAGTATGAGAAGGAAAAAAAAAGTCATTTCTAAAAGTTTCCTATATTTCTATCCCAAAAGTTTTTTTCTCGGCATTTTTTCCTACAACCCGGTCTCATGTTTTGTATCAGGAACCCTGAATTTATTTTTGTACGTGTTTAAGTCCTTTCACCAGATCTTTCTCTCTTGCACTTTTATCACCTGAAACCTCGTCTTTCTTCCTTTTTACTAGACGGGTAGGCAAACTCCAGATGCACGCTCAGGATAGATTTTTGCGAGGTTGGGAAAGATGGGGAGGGAGGATGCCAAACTATTGTAGAGGATTTTTTCTCTTTTTGCCAAAAAATTAAGGATGAAAAAGCCGGATGGCAAACTGTTGGAGATGCTCTACTTTAACTAGTGTTAGCTGTTAAAATTTAGTTGAGGAATTGTTTGGATCCTCAACTAATAAGCCAACTAATATCTTACCTACCACCAAGCTAAGCATCTCCAAGAGTTTGTCAAAATTCACTTGGCAAATATCGTGATTTGGTAACTTGCTAAAATATATGGCAAGTGAAAAAATAGACTCTCTTCAAGAGTTTGCCATTTGGACTTGGTAAAATAGAAGAGACCCGCTAAGCGAACGAAGAGCCCCGCTAAGAAACGAAGAGTCCCGCTTAAATATGCACGCGAAGCCGGATGCGCGAGCGATGCGTGCTCGCGCTCAGCGCGCAAATATGCGCGTGGAGGGGGGAGATTTGCCAAGTTGCTAAAATTTGTCAAGTTGGATGCCAAACTGTTGGAACATAATTTTTTCTGTTTTGCCAAAATAGATGGATGCTAAGTTGATTTGGCAAACTCTTGGCACATCTAATAGTTAGCTGGATGAAGCCAAAATAGGGACCACTTTTGCAAGTGAGGTGGGCACCTGGTTTCTCCACAGGCTGGATAACGGTGCAGAAAGCTCTCAAGGACAATGCCTGGATCAAGCATGTTTATTTTGCTGCCAAATCTTGTTCAATTCACTGCAGGCTCCATCCAAAAAATTGAAGTTCTCTTCGATTTAGAAAGCCAGAGCTGAATTGAAATGTTGGTTCTTTTCATCGGCGTCCTTACACACACGCACACAAATCCTTATGTGACAAAAAAAATGCAAAAAAAAAATGTCCACAAGATCAGATTGTAAGGTTGTGCTCGGCTCACTGTAACACCTCAGCACCTATGCTTTGCATACATGGGGATCTCAAATTCGACTGTCTTGGTCAACCGGATTCTATTTACAACTGGCAGAGGAAAACAAGGAGAAAGCACTATATATGTAAAAAAAAAAGAACTAACAGGAGTCCACAGAATAAGAGTTTACAGCCTCTACGAGCAGCCTTCTGGATCGAAGAACCAATACAACATTATAAAAGCTTGCTTGAACCAAAATTATTTTCTCTAAATCAAGAAGGAAACAATCCACCATGTACGTTTTCTCCAATATTAAATCAGATTCTAGTATTTAAATGCACAACTTTTTAGAAAAATTATTTCTATATTTTTTTATCAAGTCTAATTGAACCGCCTGAAGTCCTGAAGCATTGCAGTAACTCAACCCCTGGCGGTTTGCTTGCTGAACTAGGTTTTTGCCACTAGAGATTATGGGTACGTGACATTATGCCAAAATTGAAAATCATTGCCGGGTAGGAGGCCCGATCACTGCCGGGGCAGAGGACAATCGACGGTGGTAGCATGTTGAATGTTTTTTTTTTATTTTCTAGTATTTGTTTAATCCCTAGATGAACGTTTTTCAAACTAAGCCGGCCGCATACGTATATTCATGTTTCCGTTAAAAAAATAAGGATTAATTAAACTTTCACCTACTACACTAAATTTAAAAGATTACTAGGGGTATGGCTGTATGTGAAACTACATTCATCACTAATAAATTTCTGCTAAAATCACCAGCACTACCTAGGCACGCATGGTGCCGGGTTTTTTTTTGTTTGAGAGAGAAATGAATGCATATAGACAAAAGTTGACAGGTCACAATAGGCAGCAATATAATGCATGCCCTTCCTCACTCATTTACAGCTTATTACAGCTGTAGAACACTAGGTTAAGCTATACAACAAAAGTGCTAAACTATCTAGTGTGCACCTAATAACTAATTACAACTATAAAGCTCGCTGTAACTCAGCTCGCTGGCGGTGATCTGCTTGCTGTAACTCGCTGGTGGTGATCTGCTTGGTTTTGGCCTCTAGATTATATTATGGGTGTTAAAGAATTAGACAATTTCCAGAGTAAAAGCATGATTAAATCTAGAACATAAATTATGGCAAATATATGAACTAGATTAAACATGTATGGTATACTAGTATGGCAAATCTTCTTCTTAAGGACAGTATTTTGTTTGGCATTGAAAGCAGGTTGCTTAGGCTTTCTCTTGTCCTTGCCATAGTTTCTCTGGACAAAGTGGGCGCTAGATTTTTCCTCGTTCCCCTTCTCAATGTTATCTTTAGCCCGAGCTTTTTCCTTGACATCAAGAGATGATATCAGGTTTTCAACTGATATTTTCTGTCTCTTGTGTTTGAGACTTGTGGCGAAATTCCTCCATGAAGAAGGCAATTTAGCAATAATGCACCCAACCACAAACTCATCGGGTAAGACACATTTAAGGAGTTCAAGTTCTTTAGCCAGGCGCTGAATCTCATGAGCTTTGCTCGACTACTGATTTGTTAGCAACCATCTTGTAGTCATTAAAGCTCTCCATGGTATACAGCTCTTTGCCTGCATCTGAAGCACCATAAGTAGCATTCAGATGATCTCATAGAGCCTTTGCGTCTCTTAAGTGCATCATAGAATCAAATAGATAATCTGAAAGCACATTACGCACAGCTCCCACAAAGATATCATTAGCTTCCTGGAATTTTCTCTGATCTTCATCAGAGATGTTTCCCTTAGGCATGTCATCTTTGACCCAGAAAATTTTCATGGTTGTAAGCCAATCAGTGACCTTAACAGACCACCTTTTTAAATGTGTACCAGAAAACTTTTCCGGCCTCAGCGCGTCAACAAAACTAGCCAGATGTTGATCTGCTATACTAGTATGACATACATGTTTAATCTAGTTCATATATTTACCATGATTTATGTTCTAGATTTAATCATGCTTTTAATCTAGAAATTGCCTAATTCTTTAACAATACAAAAACCTTATTCGCCTTCTCCCGGTATAGGATCGCAAAGACGAGGGTTCTGGAGACATGCTCACCCGGTCGCCAGTGCACGCAAGCGATCGGATTGGAGTAGCTACAGCGGCGGCGCAAATAGCGAGAAGAGGCAAAAACCCTAGCTCAACTGGATACGTTTTGGCGTGGCCGGCAGGTTTCTTATATAGTCCTGTCCAACCAATCTCGTGTCGCGATCACGATCTAAATTGATTTAGGACTATTAATTTGTAACCGATTAGGACTCATGCAACTTGAAGGCCAAGAAACCAAAAAAACGAAAACAGCAAAAGGAGATCGCGCTCCCGCAAGGCGAGGAGCCAGATTTCGGCGGACCATTCACGCAGGTGCCGTGCACCCGCGCCCTTCGCCCCGCCCCGCCCGGCGAGCGAGCGCGTGTGGACTTCTCTTACTCCTCCTCACACTAGACTTGAGGAAGTGGAGAGGACTTCTATATTTAAGTATGACTACCTCCACTTCAACAAGCAAGGTGGTACTAAAGAGTTCCCACATCCCCTCTTGCTCACATGAATAGGCCTTTGAGATTTATTAGGAATTTTACAATTGGTTATTGGGCTAAGCCCATATAAATTCCAACACTGGGTATGTGAAAACATGGCATATGTTGTACGTTTTAAATTTCCTAGTATTCTTTTTAATCCCGGGATGAACGTGCGAAATTAAACCGGCTGCATGTTTTAAAATAAGGATTTAAACTGCCACCTACTACACCAAATTTAAAAAATTACTAGTGGTGATTGTACATAAGACTGCATTCATCGTTACTCCCTTTGTTCTAAATTATTAGACATTTTGGTTTTTTAAATATATTATATTTTATTATGCATTTATGCATAGTGTATATCTAGGTTCAAGTTATGTGCGAAGAAAAGCCCAAAAACATCTTTGGAGGGAATAATAAAATTCTGCTAAAAATCACCAGTCCTGGAGAGAAATTAATGCATGTATATAGACAAAAATGACATGTAAGAACAGGCAGCAATGAAATGTCTGCGCTCCCTCACTTATTTAAAGCTGTTGAACACTAGGTTTAATTACACATAAACTATACGACAAAACTGCTAAACTATCTGTTGTGCACCCAACAACTGCTTACAGCTATAAAGAGCTACCACCTTCGCTGTGAAGTCCTCCACCCAAGCAGAAGCCGCAGGAGCCACGAGCATTTAGCAAGTAACCAAACCCAGAGAGACAACCATGCCTTGCACACTCTCCACCCAAAAGAGGGCTCGCCTTGCTCAGGCGCCGGCTCCGATGTCCGTGATCTGGGCATCGCTTCCATTCGACCAAGTCCGTAGCGTGGGGGTCTACTTGCTGGCCGACAACGACATCGACGACTACATGGCGTTTCGTGCAGTCTGCCATGACTGGCGCTTCGCCACCAAAGATGGCCCTGCCAAGGCGAAGGCAGGCGACGACACCGATCCCGCCGCCCACTTCATTCCCACCAAGTGGGCGTTGCTCAGCCGGTCTGATGACCTTGTCACGCTCGTCAACGTCAACACCGGCCGGTTCCTCTACAAGAGGATCCCAGTGTTGCGCCAGTTCTCCATCGTCGGCGCGACGAGTGGTGGACTCATCCTCCTCGAGGATTCAGCGGAGCCCCACCGGGCTCGCTTTTTGAACCCGTTCACGGGTTCCATCACCCATTTGAAGGTGAGGATACCCTGCATAAAGATGAGGACGGTTGCTGTGACAACGAAGCCACCATTGACGGTCTTCATCTCCACCGAGTCTGAAAATGATGAGATCATGATCATGTGGGCGGATCAAAGCATGGATAGCTTCAAGCGCTTCTCGATGGCTTACCCTAACAAGCCTACCTGCATCACGTCCTTCGGCGGCAACTTGTACGCCACCGATCGGTACGGATCGATCTATTTGTCCACTGTCCCAGCCGATGTCGTCACTGCCGCTGCTGGGGAACCGAGGAGCCGCTCTGCGGTGGACATCTCCATGGATGCCATCTCTCCTATCCTTGACACTGCTGCTGACATAGGTGATCCAACATTGATGAGTGGCAGGTATTATCTCGTGGAGTCCGCAGGAGATCTGCTGCTCGTGACCAAACCGTCAGACTTTATTATCGACCAACCAGTAGAGTAATTCGTAGGGTGAACACGGAGACTCGGGTGATTGAGCCGGTCAGTAGCATCGGCAGCCGTACCCTTTTCGTTAGCCTCTCGATCAACGCTGACAAGTTCCCGTCCATCCAAGGCGGTTGTGTCTACTTTCTGGAACCAACCATATTTGGATCCTACTACTACGGCGCCGTAGACACGACCATTGTTCACGTTGCTGACAACGTCGTCGTCGAGTTCGCTGGGGGGTTATGGTTCCTTAGAAGGTTTCTTCCGTCCGTTCACCCTCGCCCAGGTCATCACAGATTACTGCAAGTCCATCCACTATTCTAAACTGTATGAAATGATGATGCTCAGCAAGTGGGGCAGCTGGGATAACTTGTATGACGACTCTGAATATGATGATGAATCATCCTCTGAACTCGATGACAAAGAATCCTGCTCCTCAGAACACGATGATGATGAAGCATCCTCCTCTGAACCAGCGCTGACGATTGAATGAGCCTGCTTGATGCCTGCATACTCCACTCTCTCCAACGGAAGGCACCTACAAGTCTTAGAATACTACTATTTCATGTTGTTAAATTCTTCAGTTCGGTAGCCTACTCTCTTTAATAATCTTTAGCCCGCCAGGGCAGTGTTGTTCATTTGTTGCAGCTGCAGAGTCGTAGTCTGTAATAATCTTCTTTGGGATGTAGGCATGGCCAATTATATCGGTCAGATATGTTGGTCAAATAATTCAATTTTCAATTTTAGCTTTCGAATGTTCTGATGAATTCGAGTGCTTGTGCATTAATATCTTCACCGTATGATGTGTTCATGTTTCAATCAGTAGAGTTCTAGGTGTAGAAATATATATTTGATGAATGCTTAATTCGGGGAAAGCAAGTTTTTTTTATCGAATGCGCACGAGATCTATTTATTTTATTAATTAGCAGGAGGAGACTAGTATAGATGAAAAATTGGCAAGTGATAGAAAACTTATAAAAGAGCAAAAAAAAAACAATTATACTCCCACATTTTGCGTCGTATTATTACGTATTCGGCTCTTCTTTCATCTTGGCACGGACGGCGCTGAAAAGCCCCATGTCTCCTTAAGTTATATTGGCTAGTGGGGATGACTATCTTCCAACCAAAGAGGGTTCGATTCTCATCCTTGCTACGTACTAATTCTATATATGTTAATGTTAGTTTGATGTTATTTAGGATTTCCCTTAGGAATAAAATAGGGTGCTTGTCACCTAGCCATCCAAGGTTCAATTATCAACCCATGAGATCCATTTATTTTATTAATTAGCAGGAGAGTATAGACGAAAAAATGGCAAGTGATATAAAACTTATAAAAGAGTAAAGAAAAATACTCCCTTGTTTTACTCGGCTCTTCTTAAGTTTTATTGGCTCCTCAACCCACGAGAGGCCGCTTAAAACCACTTGTCTCCTTAAGTTTTATTGGCTAGTGGGGGATGGCTATCTTCCAACCAACTAGGGTTCGATTCTCACCTTGCTACATATACATATTAATTCTATATATATGTTAATTTGATGTCATTTTAATCGAAGTGTCATTTTTATTGGAGTACTGAGGAATCAATGAGGGTTCGATCCTCACCTTGCTATGTGTTAATTCTATATATGTTAATTATTTGATGTCATTTTTATCAGAGTATTGAGGATTATATTTCCATTAGGCATATCAACGAGGGTTCGATTCTCACCTTACTACATATTAATTCTATATATGTTAATTTGATGTCATTGAAGATTTCCCTTAAGCATAAAATAGGGTGCTTGTCACCTATGGGTGGCTCTTCATCTAAAGAAGTACTTTCAGTGGGGCATCAATATTGCCTGACATAGTCACTACAAATCTTCACCAGCAAGCAAATACGGGCAATTTTGTTATCTTTGTGCTTAAACATTATTATTCGAGGGATTTTTTTGTTTACATATACTTTATATATGTTTTACTGTTCCTTAGCACCAGCTCACCACATACAATTAATAATACTTTACGTGACACATGATATCTAATTTCAAGCTAGGTTTTATATATAGGGGAAGTATCGAAGTATATTCCTTGTAAGTTTAAGCTTTTGGATCAAATTGACCATGGCGTATCAGTGCATTCAGCTTGGTGCATTCAATACCTGTTTGTGTGGCCTTGGAGAGAATGCATGTGAGTTCCACAGATGATGCTTGCTTATTATACAGTTGGTGTGAAGCACACCATTTTGGCAAAGTGATTTGATGTTGAAGAACCTTCGTCGAGCTGTACACGTGCGTGGAGAGCATACTAATTGCCAGATTTGATGAAATCTCACGTTTACACACATGGGGTAATTTTGTATTAACGGGAATTTTCAGTAGGTTGGGCCTGTATTATAATGCTGCCGTTAGTTTTTTTTTGTTCATATATAACACACTGCCATTGGGCTTTGGGAGGTACTTATTAATTTGAACTCGAACTGCATGGACGAAAATAAAAATAAAAAAATAAAAATGAACTCGAACTGCATGATTTTTTTCACTCATTAAATGTATGTAAACAATCTCGTCGGCCCGCCTGCATCCAGGGAGTGCAGCAGACTTGGGCTCAAAATACTGGCCCAGACGGTGAGTGGGCCTGAAGTCTGATTTCCTTCCTTATGTGGTTTTTTTTTTCACTTATATAAATTAAACAAGCAATGCTTAAACCGAACTGGCGCCTGTCCAACAAAGAGTAGTTCATATACTAATACTATGCACGCCTTTGGTGTGAAAAGTGAACTGCACTATTTCTACGGATCTACTTATACGAATTAAAATTTGCCAAAATCACCAACGCCAACAGGCGCCATTTTTTAAGACGCGGTTGATCCGAGCGAGCGAGAGCAAACTCCCGCCATTTCAACAAGCGTTGACGAGTGAGAACAAGCGGCTGCCCGCCGCTGCCTCCTCATCCTGCCTGAGAATATATACCCAATTAACAAGCAGCAGATCGATCACCATTGCTTGCAAGCACAAGCTCCTAGTCCGCCATGGTTTCCACGCTCATCAAGCACAAGAGGGCTCGTCCTGCTCAACCGACGACGCCTTACCCCTGGCCCGGCTGCACCACCATGCCATGCACACCACCGTCCACGCAGCACAAGAGGGCTCGACGTCCTGCTCAGTCGACGACGGCTACCCCTACGGCGGCGGCGGCGCCCGAGCCCGACTGGTCGTCGCTCACCCCGGACCTCGTCCGCCGCGTCGGAGACCGCGTCCTGGCTGCCGACGACATCGACTACTACATGGCCTTCCGCGCCGTCGGCCACAACTGGCGCCGCGCCCTCAAGGACAACAACGCGGCAAACTGCACCGACGATCCCACCTGCTTCCAGCCGAGCAAGTGGGCGGTGCTGGACCGGCACGACGATGACGTCCTCGCGCTCGTCAACCTGGAGATGGGCCGCTTCCTCCGCAAGAGGATCCCGCTGCTCCGCGACCACTTCTTCGTCGGCGCCGCCAGTGGTGGCCTCGTCCTCCTCGCGGAGGCAACGTACCCCTACCGCGCCCGCCTCCTCAACCCTTTCACGGGCGCGCTGGCCCGCTTCAAGGCACCCGTTCCCGTAGGCGAGGTTAGGGAGGTCGCCGTGGTGGCGACGACGACGACGGTTTTCGTCTCCATGCTAGCCGACGATGGCGCCGTCATGTGGGCAGACCAGGACAGCAAGTACTTCGGAAAGTGTGCTGCACCGGCGCCTTACCCCGACGACGGTCTCCTGTGCATGGTTCCCTTCGCCGGCGACGTGTACCTCACCAACCGGCAAGGAGCCGTGCTCTCTACTGCTGCTGCGACCGTCGTCGACGACGACGGTGCCTCCCAAGGACGACGTTGCCACCGCTCGGCTCAGAGCATCTCCATGGCCACTGCCATTCCGGAGGCGTTGTTGGGTGACAGTTGCCATTATTACCTTGTGGAGTCTGGGGGAGAGCTGCTGCTTGTGACCAGACCTGCTTGGTGCGGCGTGCCCGGTGATCAGCTTTCCGTCCACAGGGTGGACACCGTGAGGAACGTGCTTGAGCCGGTGAGCTCCATCGGCAGCCGCGCCATCTTCCTCAGCCGTGTCAGGTGCGTCTCCGTTGACGCCAACAAGTTCCCGTCCGTCCAAAGCGGTTGCATCTACTTTGTGGATCAGTTAAGCTGCTACTTCGACGTGCAGTTCTCGTTCATGACCGTTGTTCGCTTCCCTCACGAAGCTGACGGAGTGCAACAGCCTATGGTGGATGTAAGCCCCATACCAGCAGATTGTTTCCAGCCGATCACCCTCACCCATGTTTTTGCAAATTACTGCAAGTTCGTCCAGTGTTCTGAACTGCGCCGCCAAATTATGATCCATGGCGAGGATGATTTCTCAGACGACGACGAGGAGGACTCTGATGACGACGAAGATTATTTCTCAGATGATGGTGACGGAGGGTCCTCTGAATCTGATCAGTGAAAAGGGATACATATGCATTGCACAGCCGGAGGGACATCTCTGAGGCCTCTACATTCTCTAGCAAGCTACTAGCTCTCAGAAGCCAGCGTTCTTTCATATGTTTGTTGCATCCATGGGTCTCTGTTCATCTACATTTTAGCTATACATGTTGCAATCTTGTAACTTTCAAATGTCATGAATTCAAAATTATATTACCACATCGTTGGCTCGTCAATTTCTCAAACTATTGTTGGTGTCTAAGCGTCACACACTCACACTTTTTCACCTGAATGTTGCAGGTGTCGGTTATATTGGGTTAATTAAGTCGATACACCTGTTGTGACGATGATAATTATGGCCTGGCCTGATTAGACGCAGAAAGAATAATGTAGTATTTGGCCTTGTTGCGGTAGCAAAAGATTTGCATTAATTTACATGAACCATATTGTTTAAGACAGTAGAGCCTCTGCTTCTATTTTTCTTTCAAGTGAAGCTTAATTTTGCCCAAAAGAAAACTGATAGTGATATGACTACGTTTTTCAAGCCAACTCCCTCGGTGCCATCAAAATTTTTATGACTCTGAGTATGCAACTGAAACTAGTGAATTCCCTTGTAAGCCATTGCAAAAAAAAAACTATATGCCACTTCCGTTGCGTTGCTGTTAAAGTGGTTAAGTTTCTCTAGAAAAAAACATTTTTGCCCCTCCCATTGAATGAACCAAGGTGGATCACTCATTTCATTAAACACATCGCGAGTCATTTCTGTCGCTAAGAGCAGCCCTAGCGTTGCTGAGAAACGAACCAGTGTTGTCAGAACAAAAATCAGACTTTGCAGACACGTTGAACCTAGATAAATTAAATAAATCTTGCACAGTATGTGGCTAGCGTCCGAATGTCCGAAAGCTGGCCCCCGTTCGGATGCTTGCGCCTGGCCTGCCTACAATGCCTGCCCCGCATGTGGCTAGAACTGCTGCGCTTGCAAGCCCGCCAAGCATGCTGTTGCGCGCCCATACCTACTGCTGCGCATGCCGGTGAGGACCACCCACGCTCGCTTTGCTTCCCACACGAACACAAGACTACCTCAGCATACGCCCGCTTCCTGCGCCTGCTAATGTTGAAACATGAAACACTTCTGCAACATATATCTGAAAAAGATGAAACATTTGCAACATACATTTGCAACATATGTATATAGCTATTGCAACACATGCAACATTCAGATAAAAACATTTACAGCATACGTCTGAAACATTTGAATAGACGCTTGAAACATATGTTATAGCAACTGAAACATATGCAACATCGAGATAAAACACTTGCAAACATACGTCTAAAATAGATAAAACATTTTGAATGGACGCTTGCAACGTATCCCTGAAACACTTACGGCATGCTTCTAAAACACTTGCAACATGTGCCACATCCCGATTTACTTTTCCAACATCCATATAAAACACTTGCAAGATATATCTGAAACACTTGAAACAAGGACTTGCAACATACGGGTCCTCCTACCGTAGTGTCTTCGGCCGATCGCGGGAGACGATGTCCCAGACAGCGACGACCTTCTCCTGGTGGCGCCGGGGTGGTGGTGACGCAGTGCACGCCATGGCCATGACGGACGAGCTCAGAATGGGGCACGACGGTGGTGGCCGCCACGGGCAGATCCATGTTGTGTTTACTAGGTGCGGACGCACCCACGCTGGAATACGGAATACTTTATAGGATATAATTTTTTCTGTATTCGCACCCCCTGGCCCAAATGCTTGCAACCACAGCCCAACTAGAAAGAGCCCACAACTCCTTGCAACTCGACAGCCCAGCAGCCAGCAACATCAACGCACCCTAGCCGGCCACCCAATCGTACACAATAGGCTTGCGGACGCTTCAACTGCACACCTCCTATCCCGGCTCCCACGGCCTTCTGTGTCGTTCGTCGCTCCGCCTTCTCGGCTTCTCCAAATCTGACGATCGCGGTTGGCCGTCGCAAGCAGCAGGGCGCATCGGCCAGCGCCCAGCGGCTAGTGCGGCAGAGCCCTGTGCCCAGGCAGCTACCAGGAGCGCAGCAAGGCAACGAGCAGCAGCATACTCAGGAGTCAGCACGCATCTCTCCTCTTCGTGTCCATCCTTTCACAGAGTAAGCAACTTCAAATATTCTTCATTCTTTCAGAGTTTTAGTTTCCATCAAATTGACCACCTAATGATTTTAATTTTATAATTCCTGTCTTTTCTCTTGCAGTCTTGGTACGTACTTTGTACAGATTCTAGGGTTATGATTTTTTTGTTCTTCCTATGATATTTGATTATTGATATTTATAAAAAGCAATCAAAGTAACTAAAATTTAAATACTCTTGTGGGTGCTAGGAAAAACATGGAAAGGTTTTTGATGATGTGAGAGATCTTAGCCACTACCTTGCCTCTATATTGCTGATGTGAGAGAAGACAATCGATTCTCCAACATAAATACCATCAGTGAGCTTTCACAAAGAATGGTGGAGACAAAAAAAAATCTTTGTTATCCATTGGTTTATCGACTTTTGAAACTTGTGCTGTGCCGATTGCTATGCAATAGGGGAGAGAATATTTTCAGGGATAAAGATTGTGAAAACAACTCTAAGTAACCACATGGATAATGCACACTTGAGTAATAGACTTATTTGCTATGTGGAGAAAGAAAATAAAGTTACCAATGATGATGTGGTTCATCGCTTCATGAACATGGAAAGAAAAGGGCATAGATTTGATCTTAATTTTTCAATGATACATTATATACATTGTTTCTTACTATGAATTGTTTATTTCTTTTTCAGTGGGGATTCTGTGGTTAAGGATTGTATTTTGTCAACGCCGACAATCTTTTGTTGTTATAATTGTGCGATTTGCTCACTGTATTTTGACAAATGGTAAGCACAAATATATTATTACCGCTACTTCATTGTTGATCTACATCAATATTGCTTGTTTTAAACTATTCATGCTAAAATTATGGCTATGGTGCTATCGAGTTGCATTAGTGTTGTATCGTTAGACCTCAAGTCGCACCCCCCTCCATAATTCTCTAGATCCGCCACTGATGGCCGCGATGGGGTACGCTGCGCGCGCAAGGATGGAAGAGTGGGGCGGCCGGGTGTGGATGGGGGTGCGCACGGTGGCGGAGTGAGGCAGCTAGGCACAGGATGGGGGCACGTGCGGGGGGATGGGCGCTGCAGTGAGGTGGAGTGGGACAAGCAGGAGATTTTTTTAGGGAGAGAGCACGTTCAGAGTGAGGCGCGCGGCGTCCGGATGGGGCGGACGTCCGTGGCACTCTATACATGGGTCCACAATCGATGTTTACATTAGGGGAGTTCAGCTCTGTTTTTGTTTGTTTCTCGTTCAGTGAAATTCACGAGAGGTCTTTGAAGTTGTCTACAGGTATCGTATAGGTCCCCAAAGTCACAAATGTACTTTTAGTCCCTAGAGTTGGTTCGGGTCTCATCTAGATTTTTTTTACATTTATTTCCTAAAAAATAGCTCTATAATTTTTAAACACATATTTATTCGACAAAGTCTAATTTATCTCTCTCTTGATGCTACGTAGGACGTAGGACGGTTGACGTGACGCTATTTGAGCCAAAACCACTTTAAAAACTGGTTGGGGAGATAAATTGGATGATTTAAGAAACGATAATAATATGAATAGGGCGTCCGGGTGGCCGAACGCACCAAGCCCGCGTGCCCACTCCTTATCCCATCCCGTGACGCCTCCGCTCCCCCGCGCCCACTCGCGGCCGCTCCGCCCGCCCGCTCTTCGGGCCACCCCCTGGACGGACGCTGCGCCCGCCTGTGCTCCCTCTCTCCCTCCGCGACCTCCAAGCGACCCCGCGCTCCCTAATGACCTGGCTCCTACTCCCCTACCAGAGACGAGAACGACAGCGGTGGCTCCGACGAGGTAGGTCAGGCTTTCTTTGGATCTGAGCCCTCCTCCTCGTTTGGATCTGAGGGACGCAGCGATGGTTAGGGTTTCGGCGAGTTCTGGGGGTTCTATTCTCTCTCCCTCCGGCGAGCTCGAAGGTGATAGGCCAGAGCTGGAGCAGCCTACACCTCGAACCCATCCCCTTGCTATTTGTACGTCTTTGCTGTTTCTCCGTGTTGCATTGGGTTTTTTGGTACGTTGCAACAAATGATTTTTGAATGTTGTAATGAGATTTTTGGGTTGTTGTAACATATGATTTTTGAATGTTTGCATTTTTATGTTTCATGGTTGATTTTTGCGATGCTGCAGTACTACTATTTGAGATGTTGCAGCACATGATTTTCGATGTTGTAGCACATATTTTTTGATGTTGCAGCATATATTTTTTGACGTTGCAGTACACGTTTTTCGATGTTGCACTACATAATTTTGTAATGTTGTAGTACATAATTTTTTATGTTGTATTACATAATTTTTAATGTTGCAATACATATTTTTCGATGTTGCAGTACATGTTTTTCGATGTTGCACTACATTAATTTGCGATGTTGCAGTATTTATATTCCGATGTTGCATTACATAGTTTTTCATATGTTTGCGATGTTGCACTTGAAGTTTTTCTTGCTCTTGGGACAGGGGCGCGGTCAGGGTGCGTTGGGAAACGGGGATAGGGGCGCGGTGGGGGAACGGAGGACAAGGGCGCGATGGACGCAATTCCATTCCATTCGATTTTCAATCCGATTCATATTCGCGTTGCGGGGGCGGGCGGGTTTGGCAAGGGGAGCGGCGTCCGGACGCTTCTCGCGCGCTAGATGTCTGGGCGCTAGGATAACCATTTAAAAAATGGGTTTTGTTATTTATCTATCGGCAAATTTTTTTTTGTCTTTGTATCTGTCATTTTTTTGACCGTCGGATGTGTTCCAGTATTCGTGCTGTTGATTGGGCTTGTACCCTCGTAATGGATTCTAATCTGGGCACATTCGAGACCCGAAACCCGCTTTTTTTGAAATCCGCGCCCTATTATTTTCATTTTCTTTTTCAGCGACCATCCGTTCCCCTTTCCCAATTCTTCGCTCATCTCCTCCGCGGCGTCGCGCGGGCGCCCCCTTGCCGCGCGGGGTGGTTCACCTCGCCGCCGCTACCTACTGAGGCGACGGTGCAGAGGTCCCCCAGCACAGCGCGCGCTGTCCAAGGTGGGAGAGACGGGCCGGCCGGATTAGTAGAGGGATAGCTCTGGATTTTGAAGATTTTGTAAGTGTTTTTTGTTCTTTTCGCATAGGTGTTCTTCGACTGCTGTCGATTGTTGTCTGATGTGGTCACGGCGCAATTTTTTTTGGTTGGTGGGGGGTGAGTTGTTTCTGGATTTAGAGGTCCAACGAACTCGCGGGGTGGGAGGGAGGGGTATTTGGGGGGGCGTTGGCGCGCTGGCTGCTTGTCCAGGCTGTGTCGTCGTTGACGGGGAGCATGACGAGGAGCTCAACTGAGATGGAGTCTAATATGTGGAGGCGCTGCTATCGCCAAGCAGATGATTGATGTTTTTAGCCGTCGATTGATTCTGTGCTACAAGCTTGATGTTCAAATCTGAAAGGTTATGTGGTCCAGCTGAACCTTGAGTTTTGGCATAAGATGCAGAAAGATTACCGGGCAGAGTTCTGTCGCTCATACTCTGTGCTTCAGTCGATCTGTGTGACACAGTGCTCTCTGGTAGTTGCTTATGATCTCCTAGAACTAGGTTTTCACTGATATCTGAGCATTCATTCTTTATCTCTACTCCAGCATGAGATTTGACACTAGCTGTAGCTGAAGCCAACAGATGCGCAGGTTCCTCTGGGTTCTGGGAAACTGGATGGCTTCTAGGAACTAAATGCAGCTCCCTTGCGCTTTTTGTACCAAAGTAATTTTTGTGTAACTTGTTGAAGTACCATTGTCAACTTGTCCTGTTGCTTTAGGCCTAGGATTCCAGCATGAGATTTGACACTAGCTGTAGCTGAAGCCAACAGATGCGCAGGTTCCTCTGGGTTCTGGGAAACTGGATGGCTTCTAGGAACTAAATGCAGCTCCCTTGCGCTTTTTGTACCAAAGTAATTTTTGTGTAACTTGTTGAAGTACCATTGTCAACTTGTCCTGTTGCTTTAGGCCTAGGATGACTAGAAGCAATCGACGGCCTGAGGTTATTTGCTTGGGATTTGAATTGTCATTTCCTAACTGTGAAGATGCTTGAGATTCGTCATTATTGGAGCCCAAATGCTCATTTGATGAGCTATGCAACGAAGCTCCCTCAATAGGCTGCATATGCTTTACTGAGGTAGTCATTTCACTTGAACGGCTATGCCCATGTGCAGTCCAATGAAAGGTTGTTTGCAGTGTGTTATTTGAAATGTTTTTTCCCTCATATATGTATTGTCACAGACGAGAGTTAGGCTTTTGTTATGCATTTTGCTTGTGTGCTCCTTCTCTTGAGATTTTTTTTTAATTTTGTTGTTTCTATACTGTCTTTTGCTTGTGCAGAGCAGCACCATGAGTTTACGTTGCATTGCTTCATCAGTCAGTTGCTTAGGCTGATGTTGAGGAATATTTGTGTCTCATTATTTTTGCAGGCTGATCTTGATGTCTGTGTTGCTTGTGCTCTGTTATCCATTTGTGATTTGCATCAGAGTTCTGTAGGTGCAGCAGGCTGATCCTGATCTGTTATCAATCTGTGATTTGCATCAGGATTGTGTTCTACTTTGTTCCTTATTGTATTGTTATTTTTTTTATTGATTTTTATTCTCTTTGTATTTGATTATCAAAGCTTGTGCTCCTGGTTTTTTTCAGTATGAGTGGATGTGTTCAGTTTAGATTGTATGGATGTATGTGTTTAGTTCTGCATTGTGCTCCTGCTTTTGTGTCTCTTCCATTTAGTTTTTCTAGATATTTCCAATTTTTTGTTTTACTTTATTTAGTTATTTTTTGCAGATGGCCTGTCTTCATGGTGTTGATGATGGTTCTATGGATGAAGCTTTATTTGAATTCTTTAAGAAGCAGGTTTGTATTTTATATTTTTGTTTGCATTTTTTTAATTCATTATTTTGATTTTTTTTTGCAGAAGATCAAGGAATTGAAAAGCAAGCTTAGTGTCTCTATGTTGATGGATATAAAAATCAAAAGGTTTTTTTTTCAGTTTTATTTTATTTTTATAATCTCTTTATGTTGATTTCCATATTTTTTTGTTTTTTTGTTACTGACATATTTTAAACTTTTTAGGGTGTTTGTGTTGGTGACTTTGATTCTGCACTCAATGATTTTGGCTTCAAATCAAGGCTTCAATCAGCTTTTGGTTGTTCAATGAATGATAAGGTGTGTAGAGTGTTTGATGTATACCTTAAGTCTTCCAATCCTGATTGGTTGTGGAATGACTGTTATTTGAATGTTTTGTTAGAATCTGTCTTTCTTTGAATGTTTTGTTAGCATCAAATTTGTGCTTTCAGTTTTTGCATTGTCTCCCATATTTCTCTTTATGTTCAGGATCTCAGTTATCTTTCTGGCTCTGTCTTGTCTTATTTCCTTTTGATCTCAACTTAACCATCACCTGTTTTTAATGGATGGTATACATTTTTTTTGTAGTTGTTTGGTGAAATTTGTTATACCTTTGACAAATATTGCACTAGCATTCCAATGAAGCAGAAGGAGGATTATGAGAATATGATATTTGAAATATTGAAGTTGGTTGTTGATGGTTCTACAAACCATCGTTACGTTCTTTAATTCTTACATTAAAGTTGATCTGTTTAGTTGTCCCATAGAGTTATTCTGATCATTTTTTTGTTTTTTATTTATTTCTTGTAGATCATCATTTGTCTACACCTATTCATCCGAGTAAGCGCAAGGTTGATTTGACTGACATTCCTGCTCCTGCTATAGGTATGTTTCTCTGTTTAATAATTGTATGCAATCAGGGTATGTTTGGATCTTGACCCTAATCGTTAAAAATTGAAAGCCTGGCAGGTTTAATTAGATCCAATCCAAACAGTCCTTTAGTTTCTATGTTTTCTGTTACTTTTGTTTTCTTTTTCTTGATTCTCTTTTTTGTAGCAATCCATCACATGAAGAAGCTATTTTGTCCTCAAAATGAAAACAATGTAGTTGGAAGAGTTCTTTTTCAATCGGCTGAAAAACATGGTGACAATACTAGTGCTGCAGCTAAGAATTTTGAAGCTAATGCTTCTTTTGTGAAGCTTTCAAATCCCAAATTTGACAATCAGGTATGTTTTTTCCTTTTTCGTTTCTTAGTTGTATGTGTTATTTTTTTCGCACATGGTTGCGTACATATGCTGCAGAATTTCAAGTCCTTTATAAACTTAGAACCTGATGAAGAAAATTTGATCCACAAGGCTCAGGTAAATAAAGTAATGTCCCTTTTGTTTAATTTGTTCTATGAAAATTATGTGTATACTAGTTTTTTAGATATTTTTTGTTCCAGCTGATTTTTTTCCTATCTTTTGTCCGGTTTGATATACAGAAATCTCCTGAAGTTTTGTTTTTAAAAGAAAACAGTTTGAAACATAAGCTGAACAAGATGTGCAGTGGTGTTGATGAGTTGTACAATGTCAATTTTGTGAATGTCCAGGGGTCGACTCCCATTCCCAATGCAAATAAAACTGATGGAAAAGGACGAAACAATGATATGAATCAAGGATCATGTAACCTATCTTTCGTCAGTGAAGGTTTTTACAATAAACTTTTTTCTGCTGGTGTTGGTGGAGCTGAATCTCTAGAGAAGTCTAGCAAATTGATTGTAACTCCCCAAGAAAAGAAGAACTATAATGTTGTTTGTTTGCTAGCAAACAGTAGGTTTTCCAAGTAAGTTTTTTTGTGTATCAAATTTTGTTAACTCGCTTCCATTTTTTCTCTATGTATTTTTTTATTGTAGGTCAGTTGTTGTTGATATTGGTGGATGCACTTTGAAGTATTTCTCTCTTGGTGATTCAATGGCTCCTAGACATGAAGTCTGTACCTTTGTTATTAATTGTATGTACCGGAAATTTTTCTTGGATGAGAGGCCGACTATTTCTTTGAAACATTATTTTTTTCTCAAGTGTCTCTGTAAGTGATTTATATTACTTTGTGTTATTGTTTTTTTTGGCAAAGTAATATAAATCACTTTGTCTCCACATAGGAATAATTACTTTGTGTTATTGATAAGGACACTCAGTGATTTATATTACTTTGTGGAAACATTATTTTTTTCTATGTGGAAACATTATTACATTATATTGATAATTACATTATTCCTATGTGGAAACATTATTTTTTTCTCAAGTGTCTCTGTAAGTGATTTATATTACATTATTCCTATGTGGCAAAGTAATAATGTAAGTGATCTACATTATTCATGAGTGAATCTAAATATTATTCTTATGTGGAGAGGTGCTTTATTGGAGCTGGTTCTGTTTTACCACTTCCACTTTGTCAAATGGTAAGTTTTAATTTTATTTTTGTTTTCTGCTTTTCAATGTTTTTTATCATCTTATGAAGATTCATTTTTTTGTTGTAGTTATTGTTTCCAGTTTTACACGGTGATCATTGGTTTTTGTTTGTCGTTGACCTGAGTAACAAGTTATTCCTATTCCTTGATTCACTTTTCTCGAAGACTGATGAGTTCTCATGTTACACAAGGAAAAAGCTCGTAAGTAATTATGAATTTCATTTTTCCATATTAGTTTTATTTTTTGTTTATTTGTATGTGTGATATTCAATTCAGGTTTACTTTTTGCATACTTCAGATTCTATAAGTTTATGTTTGCATAGTTTTTGCTAACCTATGTATGTTCACTGTTTTTCACAGATAGTTTTGTTCATGCTTGGAGTCTTTTTGTTGGGCCTGATCCTGGTTTCAACAAGTTCCGGATTGCGTACCCTCACGTGCCAAAACAAAGGAACAAGTATAGACCTTACTTTTACTTACATTATTTTTTGCATTGTTGATTTCTGTGTGCATGCTTTTTAAATTTTCATTTCCGGGTAGGATTGTATTTTCTGTATAATTTCTTTAACTCAGCACGCTCATATGACATGTATATAGTGTTGTTATATATTTAAATGGACTTTGAATTCTTACTTAGATAAATGAGTTTTTCGATGACTACTCCATTGCATCAGTAGGGATATTCAACAGCACTATATTAATGTGTTTTTCCTGCTGCAGAGTGGATTGTGGCGTCTTTCTCATCAAATTTATGGAGACATGGAAATTTGGAGGCAACTTACATGAGCAGTTCTCGCAAGAAGATATACCAAACATTCGCATCCAAATTGTGAATGATCTTCTAATGGGTGAACATAATAAGGCAGATTGGGATGTAGTTAGGAACTATGATGGCTCGGTAAGTGTTGTTTTAGTTGATTTATTACATATTTGAAGTCTTAGTTTCATGTGTTTTTCATATTTTTTTTCTCTGTTGTTATTTTGCAGGGCACCTTCACAGGAACAAGAAAGTAGCAGGCAATCAACCATGTCCTAGAGTTTTGTTAGTTTCAAAGCACATACTAGTAGTGTCTGATCCATGTAGCAAAGTAACAACTCATTGCATAAATAGGTTCTTTAAAGTATAAATAGGTTGATCCAACTAGAACAGTACAGATACATAGAAGCCCAATACCATATAGATTGTAATACATGAATATGTCCATGTCTTGGTAGACTATATTTTCTTTGTTTCACTTTTTTGCTTGGATGTATTAGCATTGTTAGCAGGGCATGTGCTACTGTTGTGCCCTGGGACCTTGCAAGTTCTGCAGTTGTACTTTTGCTTCTTTTGTTGCTTGAAGTTCTCAACCAATGGCATTGCTCTTTTGTTTGATTTTGGTTGTCTCCCCTTTGTTTGTGCAATATCTGGATCTTGCAGTTGTATTTGTGGCTGTTCTTCTCTGTTTGACTCTGGTGTAGTTGATGCTTTATCTGCTATCTCTGAATCCATCTTTTTCATTTCTTCCATTAGTCTGTCAATCTCCTTGGTGAGGTAGTTGTACTTCTGTGTTGATTTTGATCCTTCTGCAGCCATCTCTGTAGACATGAGCGATAGATTGTTGAATCTAAGGACAGTATCCTCCGCTGGTAAGCTTACTGGTTTTGTGCACAGCACTTTAGTTTCCTTCTTTCATCTGTTTATGATGTATTTCTCTGAAATTTTAATAATGTCATTTTTCATCAAGACTTTTAGGACATGACAGCATAACATTCCATCTTTTTGGAATTTCGCACATATACAAGAGAAGTCTTCACTTTGCCGATCCATTTCAACAATGTAAGTTCTGTTCCTGAATTCTTGATATGGATGATCTGGTGGTGTGTACACGTTGTATAACCTGTCTTTATCCACCTTATCTGCCTGTAATTTAGTTGCGCGCCTAAGTTGCCACTGAAATTTCTTGAATATTTTCAAGTTATATGCTTCCTGCGCCTGCTGCTCCATATAGTAGTTTGACCATAATTTTGATTTTTTCTTTGTCTCTGTCTCGTGATCTGCTTGTGCTTCGTTGTCATAGATTGTATCTTGGATTCTTTCATACTCTTTCAGAAAGCTTGTAATGCTGTACTAGGGCCTACATTCCTTTTGAATCTTGTATTTGTTCCTTCACTTCGTGATGTTGTATTTATGAATGGGTAGAATTCATTCTTGAACCACATTGGTGCCCACCTCTCTCTGGTAGCATATATGCATTGGAAGTACTTTATGTGCTCAATCTTATGCTTGATAACCATTTGCTGCCATAGATTTTCAAATTCTTCCTTTGTCAATGAATTGTCTATAATATCACGAAATTCCTCTCTTAGTCCATCCTTTTTATCCATGCACCTGCCGCATTTAATTTCAGCTTTATATTTGATGTGGAACACACAATTTCTGTGGTTAGCTTGGGGGAATATTTGTGCTATTGCCGCTCGCATTGCAGCATCTTGATCAGTCATGATCGACTTTGGATGCTTTCCACCTACTGCTTCAAGGAAGCTCTGAAACAACCACCTGAATGTCTCTGTCGTTTCATCTGAAATCAGTGCACACCCAAATATGCACGTAAGACCATGTCCAGTTATCCCGGTAAAGGGTGCAAATGGCATGCGATACATGTTTGTAAGGTAGGTTGTGTCAAAGCACACACAGTCCCCATACTCTTGGTAGTATTTGATCGACCTTGGGTTTGTCCAGAACACACACATCACCTTATTTTGGTTGTCCACAAGGAATTTGTAAAAGAAAGTCGGATCTCCCTCTCTCTTCTTAGCGAAATATATAAGTGCTTGCTGCATGTCGTTTTGACTTGTCTCTCTTTTGATTTTACTTCTGTAGTTGATGATGTCTCTGTCTCGATATGGCGTTGCTCCAAGCCCTCCTCGAAGATATGATAGAAGATACATCATTTGTTTTGTGGGTATGTTGCATTCATTGAGTGTCCTTATCAATTTCTTTTCTTGTTCTGTCATATCTTTGTGGACCCTAAAATATTTTGCCCCTGAACTCATTGGATGATTGTGCTCTAGGATTAGCCTTGTAACTATCCAGACCCCTTTTCTATCACATATAACCATGCAGCATTTGCAGTCTGTTTTCACTAGTACATTTGTATCTCTTATTGTTGTAACCTCTTCTTCCTGTGTGTTCCCCTCCTTTGATGTCTCTTGCTGTCCTTGTCTATTGCACTTATAGGTAACTCTTATGACCTCATTGTTTCTCTTTTTGCTCTGTGTGCGAGCATGGTGAGCTCTAACTGCTGCAAATCCCACTAAACTAGCATAGTCGTTGAAGAATTTTTGTGCTGCAGTAGGCGACATGAACTGCATCCCCTCATACGGGATGTACTGATTGTCAATGTCTTGACTTCCACTTTGGCTTGATGCTACCTTTTCATTTTCTAGAAAGTTGTGCACATCTTCCTCATCCAAAAGATCATGCTCGTATCCTGCCTCATTAGTTTTGTTGCCTTCTCTGTTGCTTTCTGCTATTTGTGCTTGAACTGGCCACTCTTCATCCCTTTCTTCTTCTTCTTCTTCAATTCCATGTGTTTGATCTGGCATCACCTCTTGTTCCTGTTAGAATATTCTTTATTGTTACAGCATGCAATCTATTTATTTTTTTAAGTGGTATGATGATTGCTGCTACGAAACAGAAAACTGTACCTGACTGTGATGGATTTGTCTAAACAGGTCAATGTCCCAGTGCGCCTCATCTACTTCATCTGTAGGTTCTGTATTCTCAAACTGCAGGAATATAAGGTATATGCATGTTTTTCAACTTTTTGTCCATGTTTTGTAGTCTTTATGCAAGAAAACTAAAATGTTATAGTATGTGTACCTCTCTATCCAATTGTATCTTGTTTTGCTGATCAATGGTTGTATTGATGTCACTTCTAAGGATTCCCTCATCTGATGTGAGAACAGAGTTGTATGTGCATTCAGTTGCTTGATCATCACTTACCCTGTTTGTTGATATGATCATATTGTTCTACATAAAATAGGGAAATTATTACTTTGGCTCCACGATTGTAGTTGTACACAACATGAATAAAAGTATTATAAATACTTTTTGTACCTGAAAATTTCCTGGTGCTGTTATAAGTGTTGCATAGCTGTTTATGGGTAGATCCATCATGATAAATGACAACTCATCATTCGCATCCCATGTGTTGCTATTTGCCGCCATCATCTGCTGAAGTAATTAACTGCAACTCATTTGAGTTATATCAATTGACTCTCCATCCAAATCCAATGAAGTAGCTGTAATATCTGATTGTGGCTGGGTACAATTTATTTGTGCTCCCTCATATTCCATACTTGTTCTGCAATGAGGGGAATAAACCATTTGCAGTGATTTTTTCATGCTATTTTTTGTATGTCCAAAAGCAAACTAAATGATGAATAGATAAGTTCGTGTTGAAGCACCTCTCGCCTTCCATGTATTGCGTTGTTAGTGTGTACTCCTTTCATGAACTTGTCTCCACTTGCTGCTGATGATTCCAGTACCATCATGTGACCTTTGCATTGAGTTTACATGAAATTTGTAAAAAAAGAGTACATATATCATTGGTAATATTGTGTTTACATTGACTTTTGTAAAATTGAACTCATGTATACTGATTACTCAAGACTGGAATTCATTTGTTTTTTGCCATAGCATGGGTGTGTACCACCGGGATTTAAAAATTGAGCTCCAATTCTGTTTGTGTGTGTTTTTACTGCACTTGTGAACTCTATTTTTCAGAAACTAAACTACAATACTTGCAACATTTGTGATATGCAGCCAGGTGCCGACATCTATATATAAATTTGATTGGAGCAGAATCAAAATAATTGCTTATTTAGCAGTGTTAATTGTGTTTTGTACTGCCTATTTGGGACACAATCAGACATGCCCAACAGAGTGCTGGTACTGTGTGAGGAACTGAGGATGCAGCACGCACATTCTCCAGGCTTTGAATTGCATTGATCTTCCCTGACCTTAGAAACAGTCGCATTCCTGCTGCTAACAATCGTGTAGTCTATCCATCTCTTGGGAAAAGAGTTGGAAAAGTCCAACCTGAGAACTACAGTATTCTAATCTTTCTGTTTGGTTTTGAAAAGAATACGTCTATAGTTCTAAGCAAGTACCTCTTTGTTTCTTTTTTTTCAGGTTTTTTGTGTCATCAAGATAGCGTGAGAAGACTGAAGTCTACTTGATTAACACAGATTTTTGGGATGCTTGCGTACCTTTATTTGCAATCTCCTGTGCTTCTGGATGTACTTTTTCTTCTGCCGCCATGAGTTGTTTGTTTGTTCTCCTTTTTCAGATCTGTTTTCTTTCTTCTGGTACGAGATATCCTGTTTGCTTTTTGTCTGTTGGATTGGGCTGGCTTCCTAAGATGGGCTTTGCTTTTTTGCCATGTGCTTTTCGTACTGGATGTTCTTTTAACGGGTTTGGTTGGGTAACCTGTTGCCCGTTATTAGAATTTGACAGATTGATGCTAAGCAGATCTATCGGTTTTTCACAGCTGTTTCTTTTTTTTTTCTCGGTAGTGAAAAAGCTGACAGATCTGACTCTAGAAAATCTGTCAACAGACAACTAAAGGAGATTTTACAAATGTGATTTTCTTATTAAAGGCAAATAGAACTTGTACAATAGTTGAGAAAGATAAGTAAAGTTTTTTTTTCAAGTTGGATTGTTGGATTTGGAACGTCCAAATCCCAGTCTCCCACTCCCACGGTCCACCTCGATCGATCCATAGGAATCTTGGGGATCGGAAGAATGAGCGAGCAGTAAATAGCAATGCCATGCATTGTTGGATCATATGGCCGCTTCTTTTCTTCTTCCGCTCGAGCTCGAGCTCAAGCGCCGCGTTCAGTTCACCCCCTGCTCTCTTCACCTACATCAGCACAGCACGAAACACAACCACGAGGGTCGATCGAGGCCATGGCGCAGGGCTGATCCTCGCTTCCAGAGGAACTAGTCAACCGCGTCACCGACTGCCTCCTGGCCACCAGCGACCTCGACTACTACATGGAGCTGCGACTGCGAGGCGTCTGCCGGCACTGGCCGCCGACCCAAGGAGCAACCAGCACGACCCCTGCTTCCGACCCACCGGGTGGGTCAATGCTGGACGAAGACAAGTTCTCCTCCAGGTCCAGCAGCGCCGCCGACGACACGCGCCTCTTCGTCAATTGCGCCACCGGCCGCTTCACCGCAGGAGCCTACCGCTCCTCCGCGATTACATCTTTATGCCAGGAAAGCTGTGTCGATTTCGATTACTACGATGAGTGTAACTATAACGATGACTTGGTGGATTATGACAGGGATGTGTATTGGTAGGGTGAGTATAAACCAGAATACCAGATGATGGTTCTATTATCGTCTGTTTATTTGAAGAGATCGTTGAACCCTTGAGTATGCCATATGTGCAGCGCTTGCTATCTTTTCTTCAGGTTCTGTTTAGTTCTAAAAAAATTTTGCAAAATTTTTCAGATTCCCCGTCACATCGAATCCTTGGACACATGCAGCCGTGGTAGGAGGCATGACTCTGGGCGGGGGCTCGCGGCGGCACGGAGGTCCAGTGCGGGCATCTCGCGGTGGATGGAGCGCAGCCACGGCAACTCCAGGTAGGGGTGTGTGGTAGGTTGCACGGGCTAAGGCATGCGGCGCGCAGCGCAGGCGGGCGCGGGTTGGTCCGGTCCGTCCGTCCATCCGGACGCACTGTAGTGAGCATTTCCATGAGAAGATTGCCGCTTAAATGGAAGATGAACTAGTTAGCCGAATAAATTTAAAAGCGGCTTTGCTTGAGTACAAGCAATGCTAATTGGTTGAAATTCTATCGTAATCCAGCTGCTGACTTTAGTCCTTGTCACATCGGATGTTTAGACATATGTATAGAGTATTAAATATATACTAATTACGAAACTAAATGTACAAATTGAGATTAATTGAGATGAATTTTTAAGCCTAATTAGTCCATGATTTGACAATGTGGTGCTACGTCTCGTGGATTACTGAGGACTTCTGTAAATTATTTTATTATTACTATCCGAATACTCGATGTGACACTCTCATATAACACCCGATATGACACCCTAAGCTTTAGTCCTTAGATTCAAAGACCCCCTAATCGATATTGTTTATGTCCCGATAAAGTGATAAACTGACATGACATGCTCTCCTTCAAATCAAATTATACGTGTGCTCGTGTGGAACTCGAGGTAACACTAGTTAATTCCACATGCTTGACATTTTAGGTACTGTCGTGCACATCTGGAGCAGTGGCGTGGCATTATTAGTAACGATAATGTCCCTTTCATTGAGGCCACGTGGCTCACTGCTACGGTGTCAAAGAACAGCTTCATAGCAATTATTTGGTGCAATCAACGCCCAAAGAAAGATAACTAGATAAGTGAATAAATAAACAATAAATTTCCAAGGTCAAATCCCATATCAGCACAGGACAAGCATCATCTCTCGCGTGTGCGCGATTGCAATGACCATATCGTATATATTTTTTTCAAGCAGGAGTACTTTTTTTTTTGAAAGGCGGTAAAAGCTTTGCTGGATTTTTATTAAACGAGAAATAAAGAAACAAAACAATATTTACAAAAAGTTTTTTTTTGGAATCGAAACTCCAAACCACCGAGGCGCACAGGCCAAACACTACTAAGCTACTAAACTGAACTAACCAAACGAAGGAAACAAAACTAGCCACCAGGGAACAGAAATAACTCCACCGAAGGAAACTACTCGCTGATGATCGGTCTGGTTGCAAACTGGTATTGTTGGATATCATCTTTGCACAGCATAGCTACTTTGCATGGTTGTAGGGATTTTTGTTGAAAGGTTCTCCTATTTCTTTCTTTTCAAATGTTCCACCAAAAGTATATCATGACACCATCTATCCTTTTTCTGTCACTTCTATCAAATTTGTTACGACATTTTCACCAATAACCATGCAACGATCCAGTCATTCCCACTTAGTCGAGTACCGATATATGGAGCCAATGTTTTAAATAGGACCAAACCTGTTTTGAGAAGGGGCAATCTTTACACAAATGAGTTGGTGTCTTAGGTACAACTCCACAAAGTTTGCAGATCGGATCGGCTGTCCAATTTCGTTTGATTAAATTATTGGTAGTTAGGATCTTCTTATGAAGAAGAGTCCAGGCAAAGAAGCGACATTTTGGTTCTGTCCCTGCTCTCCAAATAGGTGTCAATTTTAGCTTGCTGAAAGAGCCTTCGAATTGGATTTGGTAAGCGCTTTTGGATGTGTATTCCCCATCGGATGTCCATCTCCATCGAATGTCATCTTCTATGTTTTCCTGAAGTCTCGTTCCTTGGACACGTTACCATAGGTCAACATATGCATGTATTTCCTGTGGCATTTGAGGTGGAAGGACATGGGAGATCCAACGATTGTCTTGTAGTGCCTGTTGAACTGAAATCCTTTTTCTCTTTGCCTTTCTGAAAAGTGTTGGTGCAAGAATGCTAGGCGAGGTCTTCCATCACCTATTGTTACTGCTGTGGAAGCATTAAAAAGACAAGCAGGAGTACTTAAGAGCTGACATGTGCAAATAGCTAGGCCACTATTGGAGGCTATTTGGTGCGACCCCGGCTCCGATTTCAATGGTAGTTTTACTTCAACGGCAGTTTTGGCAAAGGAGCTAGAGAAGCCGTAGCGAATGTCAAATGTCTAAAGAGGAGGAATCGATCGGTTTTTGAATAAATTATCACTAAAGAGGAGCCGGTTTGTTGTATAGAAGAGTTATGATTTGTGGCTCTCGCCTCCGGTCCCAGCGGAGAAGCAGACTGAGTGAGGAGCCATGCCATAGTTATATTGGATCGAATTTTCCCTTTGTGCTCGATTGCCAGAACTCCATCACAATATGGGCAGCAGAGGAGGTGTTTGTTTATTACCGTTGCATTCCAATTTACTACTGTCTCATGCTTGATTCTAGGGTGCTCCGAATTTATCAAGTATCGACTGCTGAATTTGGATTATCACATTGCAGTTCAGAAATGGATTAATTTAAAACTAACTAGCATCTGCAAAAATAGTGTGAGTAGCCAGTCTTTTTATAATATTTGATTTGTTCTCACTTAAAAATGTTTTTTTTTATAAATACTCCATTGGCATATCGCATCCATTGGCATGAAATTCATTGCAGTCATCTCTGTCCTCTTCTTTTCTGTTTCTAATCATTGTGGTTGTGATAGTTTTGCCCATGACAAATAAAGATATCATTCAATTTGTTTTTAGTGAGGATAAAATCTTTTTTTTTTCAATCATCAATTTGCATGGTAGTCTGATTTTCGTCCCAAACTACGAAACCGGGTGCCATACCCATTTAAACTATCTAAACAAGATAAATTTATTCTGCAAACTAGTTTCAAAGGAAGGTTTTTATTTATAAAATAATAAAAAATGAATTAATCTCTAAGTTCATAACTAATTTATTTTAAATTAGAAACATATGAAATTAGTAGCCGTTTCTTAAAATGTTATCTCTCTGGTAGTTTATTTGGAGTTATTTTATATCTTATTTGTTTATGTTCTTAGTGCTTTGTTGCTTTGTAGTTCCCCTTGTTATTTATTTAAATTGTCATTTTACACTCTATTTTATATTGATAGCATGACTATTTGATTGCATGATGTTCACGGCATAACCTTTTTCTTTTGAAACCTATAATCTAATCAGACAATCTATTTATGTGGAGCATATGACATCTGTGAGGTTGGTGTCGTCTTCAACATCCTTCTATCTACTCAGTTTGATAATCCTCTTGGTCGATATGGATGTCTTACAAAATGATAATTTAAATAAATAATTCGCATTACTATGAGCAATAAAACAACAAAGGTATAAAAAAAGGTCCGAATAACTCTAAATAGATCATGAGCCATAAATTGAAGGGCTGCGGTACCCGGTTTTAACAATTCAAGGTCCTTGGCGGTTTCATAGTTTATAGGGCTAAGAATAAACTCCCGCGCAACTTGGAGGTTGAAAAATAATTTTACTCTAAAAGCAATATCTCACAAATGGTTTGGTTCTTTGACCCTCTCTTCTGACTTGTACATTCCATTGCCAATTTGTAGTTGCATTTTAATTTCTCTCTAAAACATTGTCAAATTAAATCCATGATAACACTGCTCATATCCGCGGGAGCACTTTAGAATTTACATGAACAATGCACGCTATATGCATGAGAAAAAAATATACACGTACGTGCGATGAACAAACCAATTCGCACGCACGCACGCGCGGACACACACCATTAATCCCACTCAATCACGAGAGCGAAGATTCTGAAGATCCATGGGTGGAGGAAGTGAAACACATGGAACAGCTTCCAACAAGAGAGGAGACTTCCGGCGTGCCGTGATTCCATACGATTCAGCCATGTCCATCTCACACGGATTTGCTCCGTCAGGCAGCTTCCAGTCGAAGTGATACAGGAGGCTCGCGAGCGCGATCTCGATATTGGCTAGACCAAACGCCATGCCCGGGCACATCCATGGTTAAAAAACCGCTCGGTAAACCGCGGTTACCGCCCTAACCGGGCCGGATCGGTTCCGGTCCGGTCCGGTTAGGTATTCCCCAAATTCGAATTTAAAATTTGAAAAAAAATACTGAAAAAATTCCTAAAAATAGTTCATGATTTATAGAAGCCAATGGTGTAAAATTTTTTTAAATTGGAGTTCATTTAGTATTTATTTATACATATAGAAGTTTAAAAAAAAAAGAAAAAAAACCCGGTCCCAGCCCGTTAAGGCCCATGAGGCCCATTAGGCCGCCACGGGCACAAAACGAGCCGGGAGCTCGCGGGGGGGGGGGGGGGGGGGGGGGGCGTCAACGCGCCGAGCGTCTTATCCTCTCCCGTCCGCCCCCCGTCCGCCCCCTGCCCGCGCCGACCGCCCGCCGCCGCCGGCTAACCGCCCCGAAGAGCCGGTTTACAGCCCGGTCCGGGCGGTTTACCGAGCGCCCGCCGCGCCGTCGGCTAACCGCCCGGGAATTGCGGTTTACCGCCCGGATCCGCGGCTAACCGCCCATGTACATTTTTTTTGTTTTTTTTCTTTAGAGTAGTATTAGGATTTAGGTAGAATTTGTGTTAGGATTTAGGATAGGTTTTTTGTTAGGTTTTAGGTAGGATTTATTTTAGGATGTTTTTTTAGAGTTAGGATTAAAGGTAGGATTTGTGGTAGGATGTATATTTTAGGTATATATTGTGTGACTTTGTGTATATATTGTGACTTTGTGTATGTTAGGTATATATTTTAAGTATATTTTAGGTATATATTGTGGTAGGATTTAGGATACATTTTATTTAGGTGTGACTTTGTGTTGTCCGTTTATGCAGGTAGATAATGTCAGGCAGAAACAGAGACGTTGTATGGGAGCATGGTGAAAATCTTGCTCCTGAATGGAGATGCAATTATTGTCATGTGACGAAAGCAGACGGTGGATCCAATTCACACATGCTACTCAAGACCGTGACCATGGACAACCGACATCGCAGAGGAGAGCATATACACCGACGGACTACGACACTCCACAGTACTCTTCTTCCTCCTACAGCGATACCTCACAGCCTACTTATAGCTATCACATTCCTAACATGACCATACAGACTCAGACTAGATGGGTGTATGAATGGAAAAACCCCAGTTTTTACAATATGTTAGTTCAAGAATGGGAGACAATAGCAGCATGGACAGGTCAAACTTGGCAAGATTACAAGGTTGCCCTGCTTAGACAGCAAGGCATCTCTCTTATGTCTACCGCCGAATATGAAATGTCGTGCCAACAAGGGGTCTTCCCATACATCCTACGTAGTTGACCATGCGAGCAGAAACTATATATTTGTTTGTGTAAGCGACTATATATTGTATTTGTATGCGACTATATATTGTTGCTTTAGTGACTATATATTGTTGAATATGTATTTGTATGCGACTATATATTGTTGCTTTAGTGACTTATGCTATTTTTTACCACATTATGTGGTCTTTTTACATTAATTTGTGCAAAGGAAGTACCAAAAAATCTTTTTATTCATGCAAAAAAAAAACTAAACGGTTTGGAGCGGTAAACCGCTCAAACCGAGCGGTTACCGCTCTAAACCGCCCGGTAAACCGGTGACAAACCGAACCGAAGACGCGTTTGAATTCAAATTCAAATTCGACCGGTTACCGGTAAACCGGAACCGGAGGCCGGCGGTTTGGGGTGACCGATCGGTAAAAAAAAACCCTGGGCACATCCTCCGGCCAGCGCCGCCGGGGAGGAACCTGAAGTCGTCGGCGCCGCTGAGATCCACCGCGCCGCCGTCCTCGAACCTCTCGGGCTTGAACTCGTTGGCATCAGGCCATGACCTCTCGTCCCTGCCGATTGCCCACACGTTGACGAACACCGTGGTGCCCTGAGGCACGTGGAAGCCCAGGACCTCGGTGGACTCAGAGCACAGCCGTGGCAGGATCAGCGGCACCGGAGGGTGCAGCCTTAGCGTCTCCTTGATCACCGTCTGCAGGTAGGGGAGCCGCCCCTGGATGTCCGCCTCTGCCACCCGTGTTTTGCCATGAAGGACTCGCCGGACTTCTGACTGAGCTCGCTGCATCGCGTCCGGGCTCCTGACGAGCTCGGACATCGCCCAGATCGTCGTCGTCGCCGTAGTCTCTGAGCCGGCGGCAAAGACATCCTGATTGCACGAATGAATGAGTACGCGTCAGAAAAGAAATTTTGATTGCGTGCTGCGTGTGATGTGAGTGGGACTTACGAACAAGGCGCCGCTGAGAACTTCTGGTGTGAGGATGGTTCCCAGCCCGCCACCGCAGTCGCCGTCGCCTTCGCCGTCCTTCTGAAGCCACAGCAGAACGGCAAGGATATCCTCCCTACGTTCACGTCCATGTTGGAAACTGCACGGCAGTGAACGGCGGCGAACTGGACACGAGTGGCAGCGAGTAGAGAGAACGAACAAGCACAGAACGAACAAGAACACAACGCACAGGAACTGGAACGCAGTGGATTTGGTGCTGCCTGAAAGCGCAGCTTTTCTGTTGTTAGCTTCTCCTTTTATTATGCAATACAGTGAGCAACGCACACCACAGCGCGCACGACGCGAGACTTGTGCGCGTCCATCCCCACGCACCGCGTCTGGTGGCCATGACTGCATGCTCGAGGCGGAGCGAGTCTCACGCCATGAATCCTACACGCGCGGCTACCACATCCCGGAGCTCGCGCGCATGCAACAAAGAAGGAAAACATGCAAAACAAAAAAAACAGCGTCAGGCTTATCTAACATTACTCCTCCTAAGCCTTGCGCGGATGCTGTACATCTCGGACCCCAATCAACGAGCGCAGTTCACAGAAACACTCTCGTGCCAGGGCCTTTGTCAGAATGTCCGCCAGCTGCTCTGTAGTTCCGATCGACTCGGTCTTCACCCTGCCATCCTCAACACACTCTCAGATGAAATGATACCTGACATCGATATATTTGCTGCGGTCGTGGAACACAGGGTTTTTGCTGAGCGCGATGGCGGACTCGTTGTCAATCTTCAAGCTGGTGGCACCAGCCTCTCTGCCTCTCTGAGTTCTGAGATCAGCCGTGCCAGCCAGATCCCCTGACAAGCAGCTGTAGTTGCAGCTATGTACTCTGCTTCACAGGACGATAGAGCTACAACCTTTTGCTTCTGAGATTGCCAGGTGATGGGGTTGTTGCCGAGAAAGAAGAGGACGCCGGTAGTGCTCTTCCGCGTATCAATGTCACCCGCCTGATCGCTGTCACTGTAGCCGAGTAGGCGGGCCTCCTCCTTCTTCTTCCTCTGGTACTGACAGCCATAGCTGAGGGTCCCAGAGATGTACCTGAGAATCCTCTTGACTGCCCCCAGATGCTCGGTGGTCGGGCTTTCCATGAAACGACTCACATAACTCACCGAGTATGCTAAGTCCGGCCTTGTATTCACCAAGTATCGCAACGACCCCACAATGCTTCTGTAATGAGTAGGATCAACAGCCGGGGCAGTGCTCAACTTACTGAGTTTCAGGCGTGGTTCCATGGGGTTGCAGGTTGATTTGCACCCTGTCATCCCTGCAGTTTCCAGAATCTTGGCAGCATATGCGTTCTGGCACAGGGTGATGCCCTCCTCCGATTGGGATACCTCCAGGCCGAGGTAGTAGTGGAGACGTCCCAAGTCGCTCATCTTGAAAGTGGAGTGCATCTCCTGCTTGAACGTGTCGATGTCGACTTGATTGCCGCCGGCGATGATAAGATCGTCGACGTACACCCCCACCACGAGGCGGCGGTCTCCAGCACCGCGGAGGTAGACGGTGTGCTCGGAGGTGCTCCTCTGGAACCTAAGCCTGAGCAGGGACTCGTCGAGTTTGGCATACTAGGCTCGCGGAGCTTGTCAGAGCCCATAGAGTGCCTTGACGAGGTGGAGCACCTTGCGTTCATGGCCCCGGAGGATGAAGCCGGGGGGCTGCTCGACGTAGACATCTTCTTGCAGCTCGCCGCTCAAGAACACGGACTTTACGTCCATGTGATGAACAGCCCAGCCTTCGCAGGCGGCGTGCGCGAGCAACAGCCGCACGGACTCGAGGCGCGCCACGGGAGCGAAGACTTCGTCGAAGTCGATCCCTTGGCGCTGGACATAGCCCTTGGCGACCAGCCGAGCCTTATGCTTGGTGACGATCCCAGCTGCATCCTTTTTGGCCTTGTAGACCCACTTGAGGCCTATTGGCCGAGTGCGCGGCGGCGGCTCAACCAGCTCCCAGGTGCCGCTCGCCTCGATGGACGTCATCTCGTCCAGCATCGCGTGGCGCCAGCACTCATGGCGCAGTGCCTCCTCCAGCGAAGTTGGCTCGGCGTCGCTCGCAAGCAGCAGGCGCTCCTCCAGCTCCCGTTCAGCAAGCCCCGGCGGTAAGGCCGGCCCGATGACGTTGTCGACGCGCCGGAACCGGAGGGGTGCGTCATCATCGTGGTCGGCGTCCAGCAGTTCGCTGGCTCCGGTTCCAGGTGACGACGCGAACTCGAGGTGTGGCGCTGAGCTCGACGTCGCAGACGCTGGGTCACTGGCTGTAGGTGTCGCCGCAGGCGTGTCCACAGCTGGTGGCGGCGATGATGCTGATGGAGGAGGTGTAGCAGAGCCTGACGTCGAGGCCTCAGCTGGAGCACGTGTTGTCAATGTACTGGTGGTGGTGCTCACAGCAGGCTCTAGGGGCTCGGACTCCTCGATGATGAATCCGCCAGGGTCGACGTCATGTTCATTGGACCACGCCCACTGTGCCGCTTCATCGAAGATCACGTCGCGGCTGATGTGGACACGTCGGGTCGTCGGGTCGTAGACGCGGTACGCCTTGGAGCCGGGTTCGTAGCCGACTAAGATCATGCGCCGGCTGCGGTCATCCAGCTTCTTCTGGTTCGGCGTGGTCACCCTGACGTGGGCGACACACCCGAACGTACGGAGGTGGTGCACTGCCGGTGCGCTCCCGGTCCACAACTCGTACGGTGTTCTTCCCCCGATGGCTTTGCACGACGACCGGTTCAAGAGGTACACAGCCGTCGCCATGGCCTCGCCCCAGAACACGCCAGGAAGGGACTTGGCCTTCAACATGCTGCGTGCCGTGCCCACGACAGTCTGATTGCGGCGCTCCACGACGCCGTTCTGTTGGGGCGTGTACGGCGCCGTGAGCTCGCGCCGGACTCCGAGGTGGGCGCAGTAGTCGATGAAGTCCGCCACGGCGAACTCGCCCCCGCGATCGGTACGCAGGGAGAGCAGCTTCTTCCCGGTCTTGCGTTCAGCTGCGGCTTGGATGTTCTTGATGGCGGTAGCAGCAGCATCCTTGCTCGGCAACAGGGCGATCCACATGTAACGTGAGAAATCATCGACGAGCAAAAGAAAATACCGATTGCCGCTTGGTGTCGTAGGTGTGATGGGGCCGCAGATGTCACCGTGAAGGAGCTACAACGCCTCTGTCGAGCACCCAAGCGCCTTCTGAGGGAACGGCGCCCGACGCTGCTTGCCGGCGAGACAAGCCTCGCAGACCTGCTCCACCTGGCTGAGCAGGGGCAGGCCGCAGACCAGCCCCTCGCGCGCCATCTTCCGCAGCGCGGCGAAGTTGATGTGGCCGAACCGCGCGTGCCACGTCCAGGCGGCGTTGTCGGAGCGCGCGGCCAGGCAAACTGGGCGTGCTATGGTGACGTCGAGCACGTACAGTCTGCCTGGACTCCGTGGGATCTTCGCGAGCAGGCGGCGCTCCTCATCCTGAACACGCATCACGCCTTCCTCCACGAGCACCTGGAAGCCGCCTTCATCGAGTTGACCGACGGAGATGATGTTGGCGGTGAGGCGCGGCAGGTAGAAGACGTTGGGGAGCGACCGGTGCTCCCCGTTCTTGCAGGTGAAGAGCACGGTGCCGCTCCCTTCGATCTGTGCGATGGAGCCGTCACCGAACCTGACGGAGCCGACGACGCCGGTGTCGAGATCAGCAAAGGCAGCCTTGGACCTAGACATGTGATTGGAAGCGCCGGTGTCCAGGATCCATTTCCGCGGGTCTGGATCCGTGTCGGAGTCAAAGGCTGCGAAGACTTTCTTTTCGACGAGGTGTAGAACAGCGCCATCTTGACTTGGAGTCGGCGGCGCCTGTGCAAGCGCTGCAGGCAGTGGCTGTGCGGGCGCAGCAGGCGGAGGTGGGTGCGCGAGCGGTGGAGCGGACGGCGGCTGTGCGGGCGCTGGAGCAGACTGCAGCGGCACGAAGGTGTGCGGCGGCGGCTGCACGGAGGATGGGAACACGGATGAGTGCTCCTGCTCGTGGGCTATAGCCACAGCCAGCATTAGCGTTTGCTCATCGTCTTAGGCCACGTGGGCCTGCTGGGCCGGCTCCTCCTTCTTCTTACTGCAGCAATCACGGGCCCAGTGACCCTTTTTGCCGCAGCGTGGACATGGATCGTCCGGAGGCGCACGGCTTGAGCTCGAACCGCTCTGGGAGTCACTGTTGCCACTGGCGCCGCGGCCACGGCCTCTGCCACGGCCCTTTCCCCGGCCGCCGAAGCCAGAGCCACGCCGGTCGGGCTCCGTGTCCTTCTTCTTGTACTTCTCGACCCACTGCTCCTCAGTGAGAAGCAGCTTGCCGCTCGCGGTGTGCGCCGGGGCGGGCTCGACATCGTCGGCCGCCTTGAGCCTTCCGGTCACCTCTTCAATCGAAAGCTGAGAGATGTCAAGCAGGGTTTCGATTGAGATTACCAGCTGCTTGTACCGCGGACGGACGGCGCGCAGATACTTGGCCACCACTTTCTCGTCGGGCTCCGGGTCGCTGAGAGTTGCCAAACGCTGCACGATCCCCGTCAGGCGTAGGGCGAAATCCTCGATGGGCTCGCCTTCTCGGAGTGCGATGGACTCGTACTCGGCGCGGAGGTTCTGCGCCGTCGCCTTCCGCACCCGGTCGTCGCCGATGCGAAGGGTCTTGATGGCCTCCTAGGCGTCTTTCGCGGACTCCTTGGCCACCAATATGGGGACCATCTCCGCTGGAACACCGCTGCAGATCGCGTTGAGCGCACTGCGGTCGTCGTCGTAGTCTGCGTCGTCGTACTCGACGGCGTCCCACAGATGACGCGCCTACATCTTCAGCCTCATGCGGAGCGACCACTCGTGGTAGTTGGTCCGCGTTAGCTGCGGCCAGTTGCCAGAGCTGTTGCCCTCTTGGACGATCCGCTCGATGATGACTTCCCGCGGACGGCGTGTGTCGCGGGTGCGCGAACGGCCTGCGCCGTGCGTGCGTGAATAGCGAGTGGGAGAATGAGTCGGTGAAGGTGAGCGCTACGGCGTCTTGTTGCTTGAGCCGCTGGAACCGTCGTTCTTCTTCTTGGGGTCGTCCTTCTTCCCAGCCGGTGAACGGCCATGAGGTCTCGACAGAGACGTCATGGCGACGGCGAGGTCCCTCGCAAACTAGCTCTGATGCCACTTGTTGGAAACTGCACGGCAGTGAACGGCAGCGAACTGGACACGAGTGGCAGCGAGTAGAGAGAACGAACAAGCACAGAACGAACAAGAACACAACGCACAAGAACTGGAACGCAGTGGATTTGGTGCTGCCTGAAAGCGCAGCTTTTCTGTTGTTAGCTTCTCCTTTTATTATGCAATATAGTGAGCAACGCACACCACAGCGCGCACGACGCGAGACTTGTGCGCGTCCATCCCCACGCACCGCGTCTGGCGGCCATGACTGCATGCTCGAGGCGGAGCGAGTCTCAGGCCATGAATCCTACGCGCGCGGCTGCCACATCCCGGAGCTCGCGCGCATGCAACAAAGAAGGAAAACATGCAAAACAAAAAAAACAGCGTCAGGCTTATCTAACAGTCCAGCGCCGCCGCCGTCGCCGCCTCCATTGTTTGCATGGTGCTGGATGATGGCTTGCATGATGTGATGGATCCTGTGGTGCACCTCCGTGACAGCGCTCAGGGAGCCGGCGCCGAGCGCCCGGGCGAGGCGCGACCCCGGGAAGAGGTCGATGAGGTTGAACCCCGCCATGAGCTCCAGCCACAGTCACAAAGTTCCCAGAACGATTGGGTCGTGGAACGAGGATCGTGGAACGTAGAACGCTCCTTGAAAAAGGATTTTCCACTGTTGGGACGAAACTGATCCACGTTCCCGGAACGGGAACGCACATTCCCAGAACGTGCAACGTGGCACCGTACCACGTTCCCGGTGACTATGGCTCCAGCCCCTTGTCAAGCTCCTGGATGTACTGCCCTCTCATCGGGCACGTGTCGCCGATGGTGCACCTCATCAGGATGTCGTTCATCAGGACCTTGACCCTCTCGCAGACTCACTGACGTTCACCACGACCGCCGCCGCCGCCGCCGCCGCGACGGACACGAACCGGACAAGGGTCGCCGCCTCCTCCTCCCGGACGAGGTGGAAGGACAGCACGCGCTTGGGGCCCAGCAGCTCCGTGGCGCAGAGCCGCTGCACCTCCTTCCAGTGCCGGCTGCCGTACGGCGCGAAGCTGATGTTCCGGCCGCCGTAGGTGAAGATGTCCATGCTCGCGTAGAGCGGCCGGTTGGCGAACACGGCGTCGTGCGTCTTGAGGACCTCCCTCGCCGCCTCCGGGGAGGAGACCACCACCGTGGGGACGTGCCCGAGGCGGAGCTGCATGACGGGGCCGTACCTCTGCGCCAGCGCCCGCATGGCGTGGTGCGGCAGCGTGCCGAGCAGGTAGTGAAGCACTACTGGAGCCGGCGGCTTTGCCCAGGGCCCCAGGCTCTCGGCAAAGCCTCTCAGACCCTCGGCAAAGGCTTTGCCGAGAGCAGCTCTCGGCAAAGCTGCCTCGGCAAAAACCCGATCGGCAAAGCCTTCTTTGCCGAGAGCCATTTATCGGGCTCTCGGCAAAGGCTTTGCCGAGAGCCCATTTGGCTGGCTCTCGGCAAAGAGTTTTCTTTTTTTTGGAAAAACTCTTTGCCGAGAGCCAGTCTGGCCAGGCTCTCGGCAAACATTTTCCTTTTCTTTAAAAAAAATCTCTGCCGAGAGTCTTGCTGTCCTGGCTCTCGGCAAAATATTTTCTTTTTTCAAAAAAAACTATTTGCCGAGAGCAAGTATAGCCAGGCTCTCGGCAAACATTTTCCTTTTTTTTAAAAAAAATCTCTGCCGAGAGTTTTACTGTTCTGGCTCTCGGCAAAATATTTTCTTTTTTTAAAAAAACTCTTTGCCGAGAGCAAGTATGGTCAGGCTCTCGGCAAAGCCTATCCTTTGCCGAGTGCAACGGTCATTGCGCTCGGCAAAGCTAGAAAATGAGTATTTTTGCAGCCTTGTTTCCCACGGCAAAGGCAGCCTTTGCCGAGAGCAACCCTCGGCAAAGTGGGAAATTTTATTTTTTTATTCTAATTTTCTATTTCATTACACATACAAATCACATTCATCACATATAAATCACATTCATCACATATAAACACATATATCACATGTACATATCACATTCATCACATATATGTCACGTTCACATACACCACGCATATAGCACATTCATCACAATATTTGAACCAAACGAAAGTTAACCATCACAGGTTATCATCGAAACATAATATGTTTTCATTCTAAAGTTCACAATCTACTAGAGATGACACTTTAAACACACTCATGGCCAACCTTGTCCTGGCCACCCCGGAGAAGCAGTCCCGCCTTGACCCCCGGGCGTGTTCCATCCAGGCACTTGCGGGTTGTTCGAACCCGCCGACGGAGGCTGCAAAAATTAGATATCTATGTCAGACAAGCAAATGCAGAAACAAAACACTGAGGAATCGATACTCACAGGAGTAGCATCCGCGTTCTGAGACGACGGTGGAGGAGTCATGAGCGCCGCGGGCACCTGCATGCCCTGGGAGGCCATGAACGTGATGAGATCTTGCATCTGCTTAGCTTGGGCCTCCAACCGGGCCTCCATCTGGGACTGTATCTGGGCCTCGGCAAGTTAGCGCTCCTCCCTTTCTCTTTCCAGGCGGACCTGCGATAATACAAAGGGAATGTTAGAACAATGCAAACATTTAAACATCAATGTATGACGAGTAAAACAAAAATAACCTCGAGCTCGGCGACCCGTGACTGCGAAGGCGACGGACATGGGCGTATGGGGACGCTCCCGCTCGTGGTCTGTGCTCGGAGCTGGGACAGAGTGGGAGTGGAGGACGAGTCGATGACGCCGTCGCTAAGCCAATACCGCCCATGCTTCTTCCCTCCTCCGACCCTCATCACGAGGCTTCCGTCCAGGTCCTCACTGGCTGGATCAAAGTCAGCCCCATGGACCGTCCTTGCCGCCTCTATGTAGTCAGTGAGGCGGGTGTGGACGCTGGAGTTGGAGTATGCCTCGGGGGGGTCGTCGGGGTTGTAGGTCTCCGGTGCGGTGGCCTTGCCCTTGTGGGACATGGCGTATGCTATGAACGTGCTGCAAGGCTAGCCACCGTGTGACGCCGTCTGCGAGGAAGACAACAAGATGATTAGTAATTAGGCAACATTTGAGCGTTACAATACATAAAGTGTTTCACGTACCCAAGCTTGTGCGTACTCGGCGAGGTTGCGGTTGCCCTGGTGGTGTGGTACACCTGGCATCTGTAGACGCGCCTCCCAGGCCTCGGCGTGCTGGGCGGTCCACTCTTCAGAGAGTCACCGGTCCACGATCATCTCCCAGCACTCGGGAAACGACTGGCACCATTGGGGGACCATCTGCACATCATCAAGTATTTCACATATAAGCGTCAGATGAAATGAGCATAGCTTAATCTCAAAAGGAATCACTTACCTGAATGTACTGCGCCCGGCTCAGCGTCATGCCTCTCGCCTCGACCTTCGACACCCTCCGTCCTTCGACCATGGCGTTGTAGTTGACGATGGCCTGAAGTCTCGCCTCGTAGATGATGTCGGTGATGAGCTTTCTGCAGGACCTTGTACTCACCACCTCTGCCTGTGCCTCCTTCCCCTGCTCGCACCTATAGAAGTCCTGCATACATATGCAATACAAACTCTAAGTAATTCAAGAAAAGTACGATGAATACAATGTTGTGTGACGAAGACTTACCCACAGCTCTGCTCTGACCCTCGCCGCCTTGTTTGGGTAGTCCGGGTCTAGGGCGACGGTGTAGTGGTCAAAGGTGTAGGCCGGCTCTGTCTTCCCGGCATACTGTACTATGCCGGGGTAGTGCTCGCGGCACAGGAGACCCAGGATGCTATTGGGTTTGCGGCCGCGACCCTCCACAAACTCCCAATGCCTGCACAAGTGATACAGAAAGATTATTAGTTTCTATTTCAATTTTGAACATATCATATGAACGAGTAGTTAAAACATGTACCTTTGTCCAACGGGGCGGATCACTGGGCGTTGGTGAAGGGGTATCGGTCGGGCCGGGAGGCTGGCGGGACCTCGCAAGTAGGGCGTGGACGCCCCTGAGGCAGCCGAACCCTCGTCTGCCTCGGCCGACGGCTCATCCTCCTGCTCGGGGTCCTCCTGCCCCTCGTCCGCCTGAGCCTCGGCCTCGGGCGTGGCCGGCACCTCGTCCTCTGGTGGAATCGGCTCCCTCCGGTGGCGACCCCTCCTTTGCCGAGAGCATCTATTTGAGCATGAACCTCGGCATCGGTCAGCATCCGGGGTGGAGGATCTGTCACCACGACCCCTTTGGTGAAGTTCTTGGTGTCTTGTCTGAAAGGATGGTCAAGAGGCAGGAATTGTCAATGTTGGTCGAACGCCGAATACTTGCCACCCTTCTTCAACCAGATAAATCTCATAGCTGTCTTGCAAACCGGGCATGAGAACTTGCCATGGACACACCAGACACAGAATATTCCATATGCCAGGTAGTCATGCAGTGAGTACTGGTACCAGATATGCATTGTGAAGTTTGACCTTGAAGCTCGGTCGTATGTCAATACCCCTTCGTTCCAAGCAGTTTCCAATTCATCAATCAGAGGCTCCATGTACACACCCATGTTATTCCTCGGGTGTCCAGGAATTATCAACGACAAGAAGACAGTATGACGTTGAAATAGGACGCCGGGGGGAAGATTGAGGGGGATAACGAAGACAGGCCAACAGGTGTAGGGGGCAGCCATGAGTCCATAGGGGTTGAAACCGTCTGTAGCAAACGCAACACGAACATTACGAGCCTCTCTAGTTTTGTCATGATGAATGCGATCAAAGTGGACCCATGCTTCACCATCGGCGGGATGTACCATCTTCTTAGGACTGTATCGTGTACCCTGTTTGTGCCATCTCATCTGTTTCGCGGATTCCTTGGTCATGTAGAGACGTTGGATCCTCGGTGTGAACGGCAGGTAACGCATGACTTTCATGGGGATAGAAAGTTGTCTCTTCAGGCCTTCACCATCGTCTACCTCTATGTATCTCAACGCTTTACACTTTGGACAGTAACCTGCATCCTTGAGATCTTTTTTGAAGAGGACGCACCCATTTAGACATGCATGTATCTGCTCATACGGCATCTTCAGTGCACGGAGCAGTTTCTATGACTCGTACAGGCTCTTTGGCAATATGTGGCCATCCATAAGCATGCTACCAAATAGGGCCAACATACCATCGAACGCTTCTCGACTCAGGTTGAACTGGGACTTGAACCCCATCACACGGCCAATGGCATCCAGTTGAGAAACCGTTGTCCGATCATGAAGGGGTTTCTGTGCCGAAGACATCATGTTGTAGAACGCCTTTGCGGTCTTCTCCATCTCCTCCTCTGTACGTCCTGCAGCGTACTGTGCTTGTTGGAAGTCATCTAACAGGTCTGCTACCCCAACATCAGCATCAAAGTCCTGCAGACGTGGTCGCACCGCCTCCTCTCTCAAATGATGTACTTCACCATGGTAGATCCACCGGGTGTAGTCCGGCGTGAATCCATGGTTCAGAAGATGTTTACCCATGTTCTCCTTGTCTTGCCTTCGTCGGTTCCCACATTTGCTGCACGGGCACAATACTTTCATCTCTCCTCGCCGAGCCGGGCCAAATGCATGGTTCAAGAAAGCATCTGTCTTATGCAACCATTCATCACTGAAATCACTCTTGCTTCTGCGGCCCGAGTACATCCACTGACGGTCATCCATCCTACTGTCATCCATCCGAGTACTTACATCTACATCCAAGTACTTACATCCTATTGTCATCTAATAGGTGAAGATAGGTCCTAATCCCACCCGCGGATGCGTAGACGAGGCTAGTTCCCATTTTCTGCCCTAACCCAAGATAGAATTTTGGCAGCACCTCCCCGCTGTTCTTCCGATACATGTCCCTGTAGGGAGAGTGTGTATCCGGAGAACAACAAGGAGGTGATGCCGAAACTCCATCTCAAATCAGGGCAGACCATGGGAACTAGCCTCATCTACGCATCCGTGGGCTGTCCAAGTAACGTGGACAATCCGAAACAGATACAATTATCGACATGCAGAGATTTGCATACCTTCAACCGTATCTCTTTTGGACGGGAGACGCCTAATTGGGTTCATGACCTACGACCCTTATCCGGGAGAAGAGGTTATTTATACCTAGGGTGGCGGCGGAGTCAGGCTAGCGGCGCAGTGATGAGTCGGTGCAGTGGCGAGGCGAAGCGGTGCAGGCAGACCCGCAGTGGACGATCCTGCAACTACAATTATCAACAGAAGGCTATTAGAAAACTCTAAAACAACTTAAGATGAGAAAGTGCACTATATTTTTGCTAATCTACAGACTAGCAAATGGGAGCTGGATGGGAAGGGTTTGAAATGTAGTAATCTTGGAGAGCTAAAGGATTTAAATATTGGTGGTTCATTAATGCTAAAGCAGCTCAAAAATGTGACAGGAAGTTATATTTGAGGTCCAGTAGTCATCTGTGGTACAAAGATCTCAAGGGCCCAGTAGCAAACACTAGCATAACACAGGAAGTTATATTTGAGGTCTTCATCTCTTCTTTTGCTTCAACTTCACGAGTTTGTGACTTTGTAGTATTTGTTTAGCAACAAAACAAAACAGAAACAAAAGAATGCCCTTTGTTTTTTAGATTTACGATGAGGACACTCTTCAGCAAGACAAGAAAATGGGTGTGGCTAAACTGGCAGTGAACAGCCTTGAACCTGAGAACCCAACGGAGATCACCCTGAACGTGCTGCAGTCACTAGATTCACTAAAAGTGAAGGACAACAAGGGTAGAGGGACACTGCAGCTCAAGGTGAGCTCAGCTGTCGGTGTCTCCTAGACATAAAACAAGGCTACAAGCTGCATCTGATTCTCATCCAAACCTGCTCTGCTCATTATCATTACTTCGTCAGGTCGTGTACCACCCGTTGACGAGAGAGGAGCAGGTGCAACTTAAGATGAGAAAGTGCACTATATTTTGGCCTCGGACCCGGCGGTAGTGGGAGCGGGGAACGAGGAGGTGGTTCATTAATGCTAAAGCAGCTCGAAAATGTGACAGGGAGAAGAAATGCAAAAGCAGAAAAAAACTGCATTCACTCATTAACTGTTGACTGGCGGTCACGCTGTTGTCGACAACGAGCAAATGGCCGAGGCTCTGTTTGGGCAGCTGTTTGTGACACCCCACTACAGACTAGCAAATTTCAGAGTTCAAGAAAGTATACTGCTGTTATTTTTACAGCATGTTCAGATTATTTTTCCTTTGAAGTTAACTGAAATGGAGTGTTTGCAGGCTGGGGATGGAGCTGCTGACCTTGACCAAGGTATGCAGGCAGCAAGCAGTTTCTATTTCGAATTATTTCAGCAAGCTATTTTACTAAGTCCAACATTATCTATGACATGAAAGAGGTAGTAGAAAATAACGCAGAAAGACGGTTATATGCACCACTTGGAGAAGTCAATCACTATTGTGTTCTCTATGCTGCTGAAGGATAAGAAGTTATTTCTCTAGAGAAGGATAAGAATAGACTAGAGAGAAATATATGGAGATTTGATTTATTATTTGCTACCAAAATCCATAGAAACTAACCTGAAAACCAAGTAGCCAGCTCAACGGGGCAAAAGGCAATCTAACTAGACAGGCAGGACAGAAAACCTAGCAGGCAACATTGACCACGGGCATTTCTTACCTGGCTGGCCTTTTCAACAAAGTATGTATATGCACAGCCTTTTCAACAAAGTGTTCTGTTAAATATATATGCATCGTGCGCTGAGATTGAGAACTTGCCACATTAATTATAGTCATCAGTTTTGCCACAAAGTGAATTTAATAAATTGGACTGCACAATAGAGCTATAGAAGACTGACGTACTCTCATCCTTGCCCATGATCAACTGATCTGTACAGCTAGGATACATCCTTAATCCCACCCTTTGTTCAAGGAATATATATTTGGTTTACATCTTATATATAGGATCTATCGAATGAATGTATTCTCCAGCCATGGGTGATTTTGAGAAAATCTAGCTAGCACATGAATGCGAGAAATGAACTTGCTATATGGCAGATCAAAATCAAGGTTCCAGTTCATATTCAATCATTCATGCATGAGTCACTGTGAAGTAACAATGTAATTAGTATTTTTTTTAGAAAAAGGTTCAGCTTATTGATCGTTAATCAACGAATGAAGGGAAAGAGAGTACACAAGAGGAAGCAAAAACTCAATGGTAAAGTCTATTATTGCTTCTTCATCCATTCTTGACACAAAGACATTAGAGCAATTAGTATGATGTTTCTAGATAATTTTATCAATAACTAATATAATAATGTAAATGTATATTGGAGTTGAGCACATATTTTAGACACAAGTATATCAGTATATTCATGATCAATTTAAGTACCCGCTGTACCTACGCCTGTACTGCTAGCTATAGTGACACAGCAAGAATGCCTATCAGGAAAGAAGTGGTGCGGACACTATGTGCAAGACTGGCTCAAGAGAACATAAAGGATGACATTGGCAAGATCATGAAACTACTATGTATTAGATCGAGTTCAGGGTGCTCACATGCATGGTATGCTCGCAATTCACAGACCATCAACATGCACTTGTCATTAGATGTGTGCAAATTTAAATAAATACAGTATAGAACTGTCCCTCAATTCACTTGTCATGGTCTTGAGGTTTGGCTATTAGATGCTTGATGCACTATTCAACTTCAAATCTTTTTTTTTTGAAAGGAGATTTACTCGGCTTTTAAAAAAGCCAATTAAGGTTTGATACAAACTGGGTATACCAGTTTTCAATGAGACCACACACAGAGACCAGCTAAACCTTGCCACGCCCCACTAAAGATCACAAAGACCGCCAAAAAAGACACCCAACACGAACACACAGGCCAACTACAAACTTAGATAACTGAGATATCCAAGTCAGGATCAACTTCAAATCTAACTATTCTTTTAGGCCTTGAAATGAATAAAATTTGTTATGAGTAGCACCTGTTTTCATTTTCCTTGTGAGGATCTAGGCCTGAGTATATACATCTCAGGTATTAGCAAATATGCACAAAACCCACTCATGACAAAGAGAACATATACATCCAACAAAAAATATTAACACTTCTTTCTCACCGTAAAATTTCGCTGCAGTACAGAGATATGATCCCACATATGAAGCAACAAAATTACATTTTGATGATCTCGCCCGGCGATATGGACATCCTATCATAATACTTAATTTGATAAAGGTACATACTTGCAACTTGATTTTGCAATCCTCAATTATCTTCATTTGCCGATTAGTTGGGTATTTGAGGCTTTAACCCTAACTAGTGCATTGCATAGGAATTGATTATATGTCCAGAAATACTTGTCTTTCTGTTGCCAGGCATAAAGTTATTCAGATTGAGTGACTACAGGGTACAATTTGTGGTTTACTTCGCCTACATAAACTTGCAAATTTCGTTTGCTTTTCTTATGTCAACATACTTTTCAAAAGTCAGAACTACAAGGCCATAGTAACACTCAAAAGATTTAGCTGTCGGGTGACTACTGGCAGCAGAAACACAGAAACAAATCTCTGCTGCAAAGCGGGTTCCCTGGTTCATATAGCACACAAAAAGTTTGGCAACTACGCTATTGAAACAGCTATATCGCTACAGTATATGTGCTTTGATCCGTCCCAGGGAAAGGAAACCTAAATCACAACACACATAGCCAATGCAAAACTTGACTGTACATATACCTACCGAGGACTACCTCTATCTGCTAGCAAGACAATGACTACAACTAATGAGCAACAGGTGCAATACAAACCAGATGAGCAACTTGTGGGAGGGAGGGAGGGAGAGGGAGGGGGGGAGGGAGAGGGAGGAAGTACCTGAACATGCCGGGTCGCTCCTCCCGTCGGGCCCTCCCTGGATTCCCCTCCGTGGACGGCGGCGGCGGCGGCCGGCGGCGCCGCGGGGGCGGGGGCGCAGCCGTGTGGGGGGTGCGGTCAGGCCGGGGCGAGGACGCGGCCGGGCGCCGGCGCCGGCGCGGGGGCGGGGGCACGGCCTGGCGGGGGCGGCGCGGGCGAGAGGTGAGGGGTGAGGGGCGCGGGTGAGGGGCGGCCGGTGCGTTGTGAGGGGTGAGGGGCGCGGGTGGTGGTTTTGATTCAGGTCCTCTTTGCCGAGAGCTAGATCAGGCAGCTCTCGGCAAAGAGTTTTTCTTTTTTTTATTTTCTTTGCCGAGAGCCCCAGCCCAGGCTCTCGGCAAAGAGGATCTTTGCCGAGAGCCGCCTGACCTAGCTCTCGGCAATATATATATAATTTTTAAAAATTTCTTAACTGGGTCCGACATTCTTTGCCTAGAGCTAGGTCAGACGGCTCTCGGCAAAGAGTTTTTATTTTTTTTATTTTCTTTGCCGAGAGCCCCCAAGCCCAGGCTCTCGGCAAAGAGGCTCTTTGCCGAGAGCTTTAGGAGGCTCTCGGCAAAAAATATATTTTTTTTAGATTTTTGCTCCTAATTTTTTCCTGCTGCCTTGATATAGTACTAGGTGGCCATGTTTGAAATTTGGTGAATTTTCCATTCATCTTGCTATATTTCACGTATTTTCTTTATTTTCTTTATTTTTTCGGCAAGACACAAATTTGAACTGTAGGTGCATGAAATAATGAATCTCAGCGATTCAAAAAATGATATTCATTCTTTCGAGAGTATTTCAACACCGTATCTAGGGACAGACGTGGAAACTCGACCATCTCGTGCACGAGATATGATGACCAAGTTGTGTAGGATTTGATTTAAAAATATATAAAATGCGAACGGAGTCGGAAAATCATGAAAATAGATGGGAGGCCTTGACAGGATACGTAGAGTTTATGGAAATAATTTGGGAATGTTTGGAGCAAGTTGTGACACAAGATGATTGAAACCCTGAGATCTCCGCATGTGATATCTTGTTATCACATGTGGAGATCTCAGGGTTTCAACCATCTTGCGGTACAACTTGCTTCAAACATTTTCAAAAAAAATTTATAGCCTCTACATGCGATGTCAAGGCCTCCCATTCATTTTCATGATTTTCTGACTCCGTTCGCATTTTATATATTTTTAAATCAAATCTCACGCAACTTGGTCGTCATGTCGCGTGCACGAGATGGTGAAGTTTTCACGTATGTCCTTGGATACGGCGTCAAAATACCCTCGGAAGAATGAATATCATTTATTGAATCTTTGAGATTTATTATTTTATGCACCTGCAGTTCAAATGTGCGTCTTATGCAAAAAATCAAAAAAATGAAAAAAAATACACGAAATATAGCAAGAGAGATGGAAAACACACCAAATTTCAAATCTTGGCTTCTAGTACTGTAGCAAGGCACCACAAAAAATTTGGGACAAAAAATCAAAAAAAAAGTTTGCCGAGAGCCTAGGCTCTCGGCAAAGAAAAATATTTTGCCGAGAGCCTAACAGCAGGCAGGCTCTCGGCAAAGATGACGGCGTAAGGGGGCCGTTTGTGGGGTTGAGGCTTTGCCGAGGTTTTTTGTTTACCGAGAGTCGAGCTCTCGGCAAAGCTTGACTTTGCCGAGAGCCAATCTTTACCGAGCGCAGGCTCTCGGCAAAGGATTCTTTGCCGAGCGCCCGATATTTGACTATCGGCAAAGAGGTAGGCCCTCGGCAAAGCTCCTGTGTCCGGTAGTGAAGGTTCCCGATGACTGGCAGCGGCCATGGGCCTGGAGGCAGGTTCAAGCCGCCGGCGCCGTGGCGGGAGAGCAAGGACTGTTATGAACGACGTAGAGAAATACGAAGTAAACGAAATCAATCATAGCGGAGACACACGATTTACGTGGAAAACCCCTTCAATGCGAAGGGGAAAAACCACGGGCACCAGCCGGCAACCATCTCACTGTGTCAAGAGTTTAGGGTTACACGTTTGCGGCGGCTTACAAGAGAATCAAGTCTTCACGAAACCCTAGCAAGAGCATATATACCGTACCAAGCCTGCGGCGACGGGCCTCCGCTTCGCTTCGTCAGAAACCTGGCCTATATCCTGCAGTGAATTTGGAACAACTCCAACAAGACGACCTCAGCAGCTTCTTGTGGAGTACAGTGACGACGATGAGGATGGAGATGAAGGTGTAGTATACGGCGGGTGTGAATGCGATTTCTGCCATGGGAGCGTCACGTCGCAAGTGGTGACTCAAATGCGTGCCCAATGTAGGAGTCGATCGAACACAATGGATGGGTGATTGATTGGTCCACAAATCTAGCAACTATAAGTAGCATATAGTTATACTATGCATTTGCACTTGCCGGTAGTTAGACATGTCAAAGTTTATGTGATGTAGTCCTTTACTAATGAATTACAGTACGAACAAAATAAGTAAAAGATAATCCAAAGTCCAAACCCGATGATGGAGCATATTCCATTGTTTGGCCGGCTCTGCTGAAAATCATTTGTCAGTCTGTAGGAAAGTTGACGCTGAAAAGGACAAAACAAACTCCAGACCACGGCAGCAGCATCTACTACCATTGTTTGTTGGAGGATGCTAGGATTACTTGTAAGCTCAACATTCTTTGTTTTCTTATTGGCACCTAAGTAAGAGATAATCCAAAGTCCAATCCCGATGATGGAGCATAATCCATTGTTTGGACGGCTCTGCTGAAAATCATTAGTCAGTCTGCTGAAAATGCATAATGGTCGTTGGATTAGGTAGTGAGTAATTAACCTTTGTAAACTAAAACCTCTGCAGCCTAGGCTGCAGTAGGGAGCGCCGCTCGCGCATATAATCATCTGTTGTATGCTACCTTCTTCTTATTAATCAAGCCGGGCAACCGGATCTTTCAAAAAAAAATCATTAGTCAATCTGCACGAAAGTTGACGCTGAAAAGGACAAAACAAACTCCAGACCACGTGCCGCGCGGCAGCATCTACTACCATTGTTTGTTGGAGGATGCTAGGATTCAACGTTCTTTGTTTTCTTATTAGCATGGAAAATTCCATTAGAGCCCTCTGGATTATTGTGGAAGAATAAGAAAGTATCCTGATTCAAACACACGCCCAAGGCCCCAAGACATCGGCTACTGTCTTGCACACACAAGTGTGACATGCCAGATTGAAAAATTGCATAAGTTATTTACTGTCTACTCGCTCTTTCGGCGCCCAAACTAGGCGCTACTGTTGAACTCCGATCAAAAGGTTGATGACGCCATCACGCCACAGCTTGTTTAATCGTCACCACATCGATCAGTCTCCAGTATATTAATATAAGTCGAGGGTATTAAGATCACGCCACAGCTTGTTTAATCGCTCCTTCAACCAATATGAACTGGCTACTGGAAATGCCAATGAAAAAAGTGGTATTTAATTAACTATTCAAATAACAAATGTATCCTTTCATGAAAAAAAAAAACCCACAAAATTATTATTAAGGAAAAAAATATCGGTGTAGACGATCTTCAAAAGGCAGTCATGTGCACATGTTGTTAGTGTTGATCTCGTCCAGCTAGCTCAGCCCAACGGTCGAGTTGGGCCTTGACCTCGCGTCCTGATCGGGGCGCCTAACCCTACATGGTTGGTGGGCCCCCATCGTACTGCGCTATATATAGAGGTAGGCCCGGCGGCTCGTTGTACGAGGTTTACCGCAGTCACAGTTTCCCCACCAATATAACCCTAGTCCGATCTAAGAGGGTGCGCAGCCGGCGACAGGGACCCATGAACCATGTAGGGTTGGGCGTCCCCGATCAGAGCGCGAGGTCAAGGCCCAACTCGACCGTTGGGCTGAGCTGGACGAGATCAACACTAACAAGTGACATGTCGTGGATTGACGACGTGGCCACATCATGTGCGTTACCAATCAACATTGCCATGAATGAATGAAGTATACACTAGTCAAAGTAGCACAAAAGCAGTACACACAGTATACATGCATAACAAGCGTTATCCACACACAAATAGCCAAATACTACTAGTATATATGCGCTGCATTGAGGGCCTGTTTAGCTTAAAATTTTTTTACAAAATGACACTGTAGTAAATTTCGTTGTTATTTGACAATTAGTGTCCAATCATGGTCTCCACCGGCGGGATGCTCGCGCCGGACCTATGCGCCGTCCATGCGCCGCCACGAGCTCCATGCTGCGCCGCTGACCTCCGCGCTGCCGTGAGCTCCATGTGCCGCCACCGACCTCCGCGACGAGCCTCCATCCATCCAGGCAGCAAGGTGACATTGCGCTGAAAGCGCATGTTGCAAGCGTATATTTCAAGTATTTCTAATGTTTCAGGGGTATGTTGCAAGTGTTTATATCACTGTTGCAAAAGTAGATCGGGATGTTGCACATGTTGCAATCGCTATGCATGTATGTTTCAAGTGTTTGTTATAATTTCATCTGTTTCTTACATATGTTGCAAGTGTTTCATCAGGATGTTGCAAAAGTAAATCTATGCAAGTGTTTCGTGTTTTCATACGTATGTTGCAAGTGTTTTTATCTGGATATTGCAATATTCGTAATGACTACACATGTGTTTTCAAGTTTTTTATGGTGTTTTGCAAGTGTTTCAGACGTATGTTGCAGGCGTTTTAGTTGTTTCGGACTTATGTTGTAAATGTTTTATTTGAATGTTTCAAAAGTATATTGGATGTTGCACATGTTGAATGAGACTCACTTGCCGCGGTCGTTTGCTGCAGTACTTGAGCACCGCCGAGCGGGCAGACAGTCCTCACGCGCGGTCAGGCGGTGCGGAAGATATCCGGGCAGCGCAGGCCTCGTGTAGGCACACGAATCGAGCAGGCGCAAGAAACGAGGTGCGGGGAAATGGGCTAGCACGCTCGGGCGTCTGTCCGGACGTGCGGGCACTAGCATCTCCAATCATCTTATCGTCGAGGCTGTTTTTTTTCTTGCCTAATCCATTTGTGATCTTCTTTCCTGAAAGGATCCATTTGTGATACGAATAGTAAATTAAAATACCACATCTTCTTTGACAATTCTGATGCCAGTTCATATTGGTTGGAGGAACCAAAACCAGTCTCCATTTCCATTTTGTCCTATATATGTGATATTTGATATGTGATTCTAGCCTTAAGAACCAGCAGTCCTTGTGAAGTCGTGATGGCAGAAACAACACCTGCTGTGTGGTACACCCTGCTCTGCCTCCTCGCCGGCGTCGCGGTGCTCCTCAAGCTGAAGACGAAGGCCATCGCCTCCCGCCACAGCGCCGGCAGCTTGAACCTGCCTCCTGGCCCACGGCCGCTGCCGGTCATTGGGAACCTGCACTGCCTGCTGGGCGCGCTGCCGCACCATGCGATGCAGGCGCTGGCGCGGAGGTACGGCGACGTTGTGCTCCTCCGCCTCGGGCACGTCCCCACGGTGGTGGTCTCCTCCCCGGAGGCGGCGAGGGAGGTGCTGAGGACGCACGACGCCGTCGTCTCCAACCGGCCCCTGTACGTGACCGCCGACATCCTCTCCTACGGTGGCCAGAACATCGCCTTCGCGCCCTCCGGCAGCCCGCACTGGAAGGAGGTCCGCCGGCTCTGCGCCACGGAGCTGCTGAGCCCAAGGCGCGTGCTGTCGTTCCGCCCCATCCGGGAGGAGGCGGCGGCAAACCTGGTCCGGTCCGTCGCGGCGACGTCGCCGCCGGTTGTGAACGTCAGCGAGCGGGTCAAGGTCCTCATGAACGACGTCCTGATGAGGTGCGCCATCGGCGACACGTGCCCGATGAGGGACGAGTACATCGCCGAGCTGGACGAGGCGCTCAGGCTCCTCGCCGGGTTCAACCTCATCGACCTGTTCCCGGGCTCGCGCCTTGCGAGGGCGCTCGGCGCCGGGTCCCTGCGAGCCGCGAGGGAGGTGCACGACAGGGTCCACCGCATCGTGCAAGCCATCATCCAGGACCATGCAAGCAAGGTGGCCAACAACTACGGCGAGGGCTCTGGGGACGACGACATCCTCGACGTCTTGCTACGGCTTCAGCGCGATGGTGGGCTGGAGACCGTGTTCACCACAGAAGTTGTCTGCGCGGTGTTGTTCGTAAGTCACCTCCCCATTGCCATGGCTTTCTCTATTCCTCCGGTGCCTGATGAGAAAAAGTTTCAATTTTTCCATCAGGATGTCTTCGCCGCCGGCTCAGAGACTACGGCGACGACGACCATATGGACCATGTCGGAGCTCGCCAAGAACCCGTGCGTGATGCGGCGAGCGCAGTCGGAAGTCCGGCGAGTCCTTCAGGGCAAGACAAGGGTGGCCGAGGCGGACATTCAGGGGCATCTCCCCTACCTCCAGTCAGTGATCAGGGAGACGCTCAGGCTGCACCCTCCATTGCCGCTCATCCTCCCAAGGTCCTGTGCTGAGCCGATCACGATCATGGGCCACGACGTGCCTGCGGGCACCACGGTGTTCGTGAACGCGTGGGCGATCGGCAGAGACGAGAGGTGGTGGCCTGACGCGAGCGAGTTCAAGCCTGAGAGGTTCGACGGCGAGGACGACGGCGGTGGCGTGGTGGATTTCAGAGGTGCGGACTTCAGGTTCCTCCCCGGCGGCGGCGGCCGAAGGATGTGCCCGGGCTTGACGTTTGGGTTGGCCAACATCGAGATGGCGCTTGCGAGCCTTCTTTATCACTTCGACTGGGAGCTGCCCGGTGGAGCAGATCCCGGCGAGCTAGACATGGATGAAGCTTATGGGATCACGGCACGCCGGAAAACTGATCTTGTGCTAAAAGCTACGCCTTTTGTCCCCACGAACTAGTAAATTCATTCTCATGCACATTGAGCTGATTTACCGTTTCATGGATCAAGCCTGTTTGTGAATATGATATTCCTCTCTGGCGCTCTCACTTGTCCTGAAATACAGTGAAATTTCAGCTATTCTAAGTCCACCATCCTAAGTTTCGACTAAATTTGTTGAAAAGAACAAGAGCATTTATGATATCAATGAGATGCATTAGAGACATTATGAAATGTATTTTCATCATGATTATTCATTTCTTTGATGTTGTAAATATTCTTGTTCATCTTAAAAAACTTCAAATTTTATGGTTTATTTGACTTGGGACACCTGAAAATGCACTGTGGGATGGAGGAAGGACATGTACTGATTTATACTGTTTTTTCACAAATATAATTGTTCAAATCTCAAAAAAATGACTCATAATTAATTACTCATAGGATGTCTCCAACAGGAGACCCATTAGCAGAGCCAAACCCAAAATAGATCTCCAACCGAAGAGTACCTATATAGAAGACCCATTTTGGGTGTCAGGAGAGGTATAACCCAAATCTAAGTATCATCTCTCCTAGAGACCCATTTACAGAAAGGGTTCTCTTTTGGGTCTTATTGTCGGAGAAGACAAAAAAATAAGTATTAAATCCTTTGCCTGTAGCGTTACCCGAACGTGGAATGAGACTTGTATTTTGGGTAACGGTTGTTGGAGATAGTCGAACCATCTAAAATTTAGAAAGTCAGTGATTGGTTTAAATTTAAACACAGAAGGAGTATATGGTTGACATTTTAGCACTCATCCTACAAGTTGATTTTTTTAATAATGCCTGACTGTATTAAAGTTAGGGAAAACATTCAAGATGGCGTAAGATGTTCATCTTGTAGCCCACATTACACAAATGCCCCTACAATCAAAGGAAAATACAAACAAGCCCTTGAAATCCTTTGGGCTTGTCGGAGACCCCCTTTGCTTCGTTGAAGTCCCTACATTTAGTTCTAGGGGTGTAAAGTTTTAGAGTGTCATATCGGATGTTTCATAGGATGTCAGAAGGGGTGTTCGGATACTAATAAAAAAATAATTACAGAACTCGTCTGTAAACTGTGAGATGAATTTATTAAGACTAATTAATCCGTCATTAGCACATGTTTACTGTAGCATGACATTGTCTAATCACTGACTAATTAGACTCAAAAAATTTGTCTAGCAAAATACACGCAATCTGTGCAATTAGTTATTTTTTAGTTTACATATAATGCTCCATACATGTGTCAAACATCCGATGTGATATGATATAAAGTTTTGGGGGAGAAACTAAACAAGGCATCAGATACATTTTGTCAGTTCCATGGAAGTAGCGTAGGAGGGATAATCCATACGCTAGCCTGAACTCTGGACCGCAGGGATTAGCCAGCAATGGCCTCTGCGAATGGAAGATCAGAATTGGGTAAGATTGATCTATTAGGCCTTTGTTTGATGCACATGTATGCATCTCAACCCATATGTGTTGAGGCATTATTTGGATGTTGTCAGTCGGTGTTTAGAAACCGCTGATTAGTAAATTTAGTGGATTGTGCATCTGGGCTCGGATGGTATGCAAAGAGGACACGAAGATGTATACTAGTTCGACGGAACATCCCTACGTCCAGTGACGAGTTGTTCGTGTAACTTGCACTTGAGTTTGTAGTAGGGGTTACAAACGGTCGAGAGAGGGACGAACTCCCAAGTCTCTGTGTGTTGAGGTCAAATGTGTCGTCATGGAGTCATAGGATTGTGATCCCCAGAAAGGTACCTGTTCTTCCCTTTTATAGCTTAAGGGAAGGGCTAGTCACACAAGAGAGAGGATGGAAAAAAGGAAAAGAAGAAAGAAAAACAAAAGAGAAGGAAGGAAGTCTCAGAGCTGCGTTGCTCCCCTTCCCCCGCCGGTGGGCCCTGATGGTCCTGTAGACGATGAAGACATCCCCACATTGCCGTCTTGCCTGCCACTGGTCCCACGCGTAGGCGTCGTGGGTCAATCGTGGCGCTCCATACCGCCCGGGCAGACGGTATGGTCAACAGATTCCTCTGACGGAGACCATGCCAGAGTTGGGAGTATAGTGTAGAACTATGGACGCCAGACAGGGGTCGTACGAGGAGTTGGCAACATAGGACCACCCTGTTGACACCGTGGCGACGTGAACTCCCAGGGATGGCCTGTCACAGCTGCGGGTTGCATCGGGGCATACCTTCTCCTCCTTTCATGTCAGAGGCGCACGCCTATGGTGGTTGAGGTGGCGTGGGCCCCTCTCAGGGCCTTTGCTTCTGTCTGAGAGTAGGTCCGACCCCCGGGGGTCGGGCGAGGCGGAGGCGGAGCCCCCACCTAGAGGGTCGGGCGAGGCAGGACCCGCGCTCGAGGGGTCGGGCTACGCGGAGCCTATGCCCGAGGGGTCGAGCGAGCCAAAAACTTCCTCGGTTAGGTAGGACTGGGCCACAAGTATGCCTAGAACTGTTTTAGACGGACCGAGGCTGGTGTCTTTCAACTCCTGTCCTACGGGTACCCTAATATTGGTACCCAACATTGTCGGATTCACTTCATTCCACATTTTTTGGGGTGGATTGGGGTGAAATTTAGTTAAGTTCCACTCCAACACATGTGGATTGATGTAAATCCGAATACATCTAAACAAGGCCTGAAGTGGATTGAAGTGAAATTAAACTAAGTTCTATTTCAATCCACTCAACACATGTGGATTGAAGTGGATATACATGCACCCATGTAAGGCATTACTTGGATTGGTTCAGTTTACACAAGGTGTGGGTCTTCTTCCATCCGGATTCTAACTATATAACTAACTAAAATATCCTATAGCTTTACTAATCCAATCTGATCACACGTGGAACTAGCCACATCCCTGTGGGTCTACTAGCTTCTCTGCCCTTGTATTCTTCTTGCGTCCCCTAGCCTCTGGTACGTCCACCCATACATAACAGTCAGATTAGCAACAGATTGTTACAAAATGGTAGAAATAAACAAGTGAAAAGACCAACAACAGAAAATATGTATTCATATTGCCCTATGCAGGTAGCAATTTGTTACCCAACTTTTCTTGAGCTTAGTACAAAGCATGTTTTTTGGCTTTACTAGAAAGGAAAAATGAAAGGTACAGGCAAAGCAGAAAAGTTGAACAATTTCCATAAACAAGATTACATCCTTGCCTCTCCACTCTCCACACTAAAGACTATGATGTGATAAAACTAGATACTTGTATCAACGGGGAGAAAAGATAGAAAACTAAGCACGACACCGAGTTACTGTTGGGGGCAGGGGCGGCTATGCCTACCCCCTCCATGTAAAAAGACCCAGTGGCTAATAGATCTGAGGACCTATATGTAAATTTATGAACCAAAGGGAGAGGGAGGAAGATTGCCTCCTCCCACCTCCCTTATAAAAAGAACCCAAGGGGTAAGGGCAAGGCCCTCCTGACTTTTCCCTAACCCTAGTCTTGAGCACTTACTCTCTTTCCTATGTGGGACTAGTTCCTGAGCTTCCCCCTTACCCCGATGAAGGAACCTTCGTCCTGGTTGGTGAGGGTACGAGCGAAGGGCTACATCCCAACAATTACCGATATTAATTGTATTCTGATTTATTCAGAGAATAAATGTTGGACACAAAAGCATCCTAAAGCAACTTATGATGTTTATGACAAGATTAGAAATTGTACAAAAACTTCGACTCAATGGGCGCCAACTCTTGACAATAATGACAAATAAGCGACCATGCAACAAGGACTTCTATACTACAGGAGCCAAGATTTAGAGTCTCAAAGCTTCTTCCCCTATCGGCCACGTTGAAGATCACAAACCCCCACTCCCTCCCATTTCCACGCCTTTAGAGTTACTACTAGAATTCCCGAAGCTTCAACAGACAGACTTAACATAACGTGACTGCTTTGATCATTTCACCATCACCACTAAACTCAAGTAGAATGACTTCGTTGCAATCAATTGCAATACTAGCAACAAATTGACCGTGAAAACTAGTAGGTCATGTACCATCAACAATTTGGATAAAAATTGTGGCCTCCACAGATTTCTGAATTACTCCAAGCAAAATCTCAAGTTTCATATGGGGACCAGCCAATTCAAACAAGCTTCAGCTAACCAGAGTGGGCAATGAAAAAATAGCATCAATGATTATGTATTTGTTCTCAGATTCCACAACCCCCTTCACTTTTAGCTCAGCCTCAATGCTCACAGGGCACATACTTCTATTCATATATACCACAACAGAATGGATAGGACCTGTTAGCCTGCAAGCAAACAAAGAGGCTAGCATATCAAAGCATAAAGTATACTTGCATATGACAAAAACCCGAGGTAACAAGCAAATCAGCTCAAAAGGTGGTAATAAAAAAAGGTAAAACAGAAAACAAATAAAAATGCCCACAATCACACGTCAGGAATAAACAAGTTCAATAATAAACTAAAGATTTCTAGAAGAGACAAATGTGACGTACAAATGAAACCAGGGCTAAAACTAGACATGGCAAATCAAATTTAATGAACATATAAGATTCAAGTCACAGTTAAGTAGAAAGGTTGGTACCATTAAATCACCACAAGACATTATTATTACAAAAGAAGCAAGACAATGAATGAAATGAACAAGACATAATTATTCATTATAAATTGCATTATTTTAGGAAAAGATAAGCTGCATAGTTATCTAATCAAAGTAATATATAATAAAAACAAAAGGAACATATAAGAAGCTCTATTTTTCAATAAAACAATCTTTCTTACAAAACTCTAGCCCATCAGTAGGTATTGCGTGCGTTTATTTGCACCTTTACTATGGATATTAACAAGGCAAGAACTCAAAGAAATACATGTGATCTACTCAGTTATAGAAGACAAGGCAACACTGCTTTCTACATGAATATACACAGTTGCATTGTTGTATCTGACTCACATGATTCCCAAATTTTTTATTCCTAGTTGCTACCATTGAGTATTAATATACACACTTGCATTGATGTATCTGACTCACATGATTCCCAAATTACTTATTCCTAGTTGCTACCATTGAGTATTAACTGTAGTTCTAAAGGAGCAACAGTGAAAATCACATATCCAACAGATGATATATCTACATTAAGATCCACAACACTTTTCTAGTACGTAATTCATAAAGGTGTGCACTGGAGACATCAGGTATTGGAAGGTAACTCCTTTGGCTAACTATAAAACTCATCAGCAAATAGTATTTGTTACTTCCTACAGCGAAGCATGAAGAGACAAAGAAAAGAAGACATATGAGAGTAAAAGATGTCGGCCCCGCATTTCTGAGAGTCCTAGGTGCATCTGTACTTGTGCCAGAATCACGCATAAGTACGCACAAAATCAATAGGAATGGCACACAGACATAAAATAAAAGGTTTCGAGCTTTATTATTATTATCTAAAATAGGGTTCTACAACAATGGCCCGAAGGGCGTAGTCACAGGCCTACATAACTAGCGGAAACTACTGCCGCGTAGTGGCGTTTATTCACGGTGGTCTCTAGTATGATGGTATTTAAGTAGCGTAGCGATAACCTATTCCACAGGCAAGCTTGAGCGCGGTTGAAACCCTACCTTCGATGTCATCTCCTATGATTGGACTCTTCGCATAACTCCTAATCTTCGTGGTGCGCTTCCTCGTCGTAGTCTTGGTCTTCCTCAGTGCCGAAGTCTATGAGTCAACAACGGGTGAGTACTTATGTACTCAGTAAGCCCTAACCATAGGGTGGAAAAAGAGGTGTGGTGGTGATTATAATTATGGGTCGGATCCTAGCGGAGTATTACCATTCCAACTAGTCCCCGGGTAGTGTCAAGTTATGTTACCAATTTTGTCACACATAAAAGTAAAGCTAATCATAGTATCTCATCCTAGCATCTGTCCATTCCAAAGATGTGGCTATTCGAATAGATTTAAGTAACTTTGTAGAGGTGTACAAATTTCCCCACATGATAGGCACAATCCCTTCCATGATCAGTGGATAAAATAGGTCTAACAAGACCCTGTACCCGCTTGGGTGCTACCCTAGACTTCCATATAACTCTACCGTGGCTTCTTAGGGTTGGAAAACATACTAAAACTAAGGAGGATACCTTATCGTCCCATCTCTCCCAGATGATACCACATCATCCCTTCATATAATATCAGACGATACCACATCATCCCAACATAATAGTGTCAATGATACCAAATCATCAAAATAAACAATAATAAAATGGGCTCGAACGTGGCTAGGTCAAGGGGCTTAACGTGGAGGATCACACAGTAACCATGTCAACCAGACCACGAAAGATCACATAGCATCCATGTCGGCTCCTGATATTCCGCTGCCAACACCGGCCTCCTAGTAGAAATTATACTTCTATCTAATGGTGTGTGAGATCAAGTCTACCCATATAGACATGTGGCTATACGTAACATCGCACTAGTTGAGAGGGACTACGAACCGGTCCTTATGTGATCGAAGCGAGCATCTCTCCAAGAACCCTATCCAAGCATTCCCGCCAAGATAATTTATCCCACATAAGTTATCCTCGCTCGCCCTCTGTCGGTGTTTAGTTTTAGGTTTATCAATTTTAAGTTCCATTAATTATTATCCCTAAGTTCATCTATGTCATGGAGCTCATAAAACAACAAGATAACCATTTATCTTAATTCAGCATTAATCATTTCATAATAATTGGGCTCATATTCCAGGATAATAATTAACTAAGTTATACATTTAGCGATGATTAAAGCAAGATGGTAGAGGAGAGGGGAGCTAGGACTTGCCTTTGCTATTGGCTTCTTCTAGCATGTTCGCGTAGTCGGGGTCTTTGCTTTCTCGGTAGTCACCGTCGTCTGTTGGCATAGCTATCGAATAAGACTACCACCAAACACAAAATAAAAGAGAAAAGCAAACATAGAACAATATGGTGGTACCAAGATGAATGCATAGAGATAGACTTTAGATGAATTTTAGAAGTGGTTTCACGTAGAAAGAAGCTAGGATGCAAAAGTTATGCATTTTACAAGTTTATTCTATAGCTAATTATCTAGATGGAATTTTGCATGTATTTTCTGGTGCATGAAAATGGATGCAAACTATATGATTAAATTGCCTAATGCATCTAGTTTATTTACAAATTTTCTAGAAATTTTTCTAAGCTAGGAAAATAGGTTTATAGCCTTCTGTGTACACTAACTGGGTGTACCTAGCATTTTCCTAAATGTACCCAGTGTTGTGTGTGTGACGCGCGTGTGTGAGTAACAGGTAGGGCAGTCGGCCAATCAGCAGATGACAGCGGCAGCAGCGTTAAAGCCACAGGCCCACGCGACAGAGAGAAAGGGGAAGGAGGGAGGATGGACGGGCGGGACGGTGATGGCATCGCTGTTACCTCCTGGTCCCATGAGATAGCGAGAGGAAGGAGGAGAGGAGGGAAACGGCTATGGACGGTGGCCGTGCCGGTGACAAAAACAGGGAAGGAGGCGCCAAGCTCGCCGGAGTGGGTTACGCCAGCGGCATCGGCCCTCAGCAATGATAGACGAGTGGTGGACGGTGCTCGCGGGGTCACACCGCAGCTGGTGGTGGGGTCATCGACGGTGGCGGGTGCCCACGGCGGTGGTGGCGGCTCGCTGGAGAGGTCGCAGCGGTGCCGTGCGGTGGATACGGCCCTAGAGGCCCTAACCTAAACAACTAACTACGTGTATGTGAGTGCGAGTGAGCAACGAGTGTAGTGGTGATGGTACGTGTAGTGCCCGGGCGGACCTTGATTGATGGTGGCTATCTGCCATTACGGCTCGGCGAGCACGGTGCTTGGCGGCAGCGCGACACAGAGGCATAGACGCTCAACTAGCAACAGAGAAAGGAAGAGGAGGAGCTCGGGGACTCACCTGCTAGCCTAATCGACCGTTGGCGCAGTAGTGGAGAAGAAAGAGGGAGGTGGCTTCAATGGTGCCGGTGACTCCTGATTTGGGAAAATCAGAGTAGAGCAAGGAGGAGAAGGGAAGAGGGGAAAAGGAGGGGGAGATGGGGTGTTCCCGCTTGTGGCGAAGCTAGTGGTGGAGAGGGCGAGGCCGTAGCGGCACTGGCCGGGCCTATTTATAGGCCGGCCATGTTGGTTCTGGTAGCGAGATATTTCTCACCCGTCGAGCTCACCCCATGGCGCGCACACGTGCCTAATCCGCTAGGTCTGTTTGCCACAGTGCGGGCTTGCCCACGCGTGCGGCCGAGAGAGCTCGGGCTCGCCCATGGCAGTACGGCGGGGTGTGTTCGTCGTCGTGTGTTGAGGGAGGTGCAGTGAGGGAGAGAGAGAGGGGAGAGGTGAATGTGGGGTCAGAAAAAGATCTCACGAGCATCCCAGAGTTCTTACTTCGTCGGGCGAGGCAGTGGCGGCGGGGCCAGGTAGCTCGGGCGGCGACACGGTATTTGCATCGTTGGTCTGAGGTAGAAGACGGGCCTAACGGCCAGGTCCCACATGCCAGCGAGAGAGAGAGAAAAGAGGAGGCAGCCACGAGTTGGGCTGGGGCGCAGCAATGGGCCGGCCCAGTCGCTGGAGAGGGAGGGAGAGGAGAAGAGAAGGAGGGGAAGTGGGCTGCTGCTGCTGCAGTGGGCCGAGAAGGGAGAGAGGAATGAGCCCAGTGCTCTTTTCTTATTTCCTTTTCCTTTTTCCTTTTTCCTTTTTCCCATATTTCCTATACTAGGTTTAAATGAAATTTGAATTCAAATTTAAATATGAATGCATGCTAGGTGTACCACCATATGTTCAACAAGCAAGCAAACACTCAAGAACACAATTCTACACCTATAGTTTTATTCCTATGTTTTTTGATGCAAAATACCGTGGGGGAGTTCCCCACGGTGCCACAAAAATTTTTATAAAACAAACAACAAAGGTACAAAAGAGGAACTTACAAAGCAAGAGGAAGGGAGAGTTGTACAGACCCAGAGAGCTATACAAATTACCACAACTGAGAAGCAAGAAGGGGGGAGGGGGAGGGCAGGGAAACAACGATTACATGGCATCAAGCCAGAGCAAGATTACAACTCTATCAGCTTCTTTAATGCGAAGAGATTGAAGAGCAGCTTCATCCTTGAAGTTACATAGCCATCTGTTGAAACAAGCTTGGACTCCATCAAACACAAGTCTATTCCTGATCTTCCCTAGTTCCCAAGCAGCAATCAGAAATATCTCCATGAAAAAGGGCAAGCCAGCCAATTGTTTGATTCGCTCAATTCGTCTGTGAATCTCACCATCATTAACTCAGTTGATACCAATTTTATCCCAACACATCTTAGCAAAAGAGCCGTCAAAGAAAAGGTGGTCAATAGTCTCCTCCAGACCATCATTACAGAGCACACACAAGCTATCTGGCTGCACATTGAAGTGTCTTCTTACCAACATATTCTTTGTATTTAATCTGTCCAACAAGATTAGCCACGCAAAGAACTTGACTCTAGGAGTAACTTTGGATTTGCAGACCCAACGGAACACTGCCGGTGTCTGAACCTCAAGGAAGGCTAATTTATAAAGTTTAGAAGCACTGTACTTGTTATTTCCCTAGCAAAATATCCTCTGATCCACCCCATCAGGTAGATCAAAATCTTGAATTCGGGTTCTCAGTTCTTCCAGTTCAACTGCTGCCTGCTGGGAAATTGGGATGTCGAACAGATCTTCCAGAAAATCAGCTTCAGACATCTCTTGAACAGAAATGTCCAGCTGCTTTGCAAAATGGGCAGTATTAGGGAACAGATCAACAAGACAATCTCCAGCCCAATTATCTTTCCAAAAAAGAACAGATGAACCATCTCCTAACTGACAGGAAGTGATGCAGCCATAGAGATCCTTTAATATGTTGATCTTTCTATATTAATTCCTAGGTTAATTAACTAGAGGGAATTACTCCTATGGCCCTCTTAAAACTCATCCCTACTTTCTTGGCCCTAAAAATTTCGAACTTACCTATTTGCCCTCCAATCCAACTTTTGATTCCTTATCTGGCCTTTCCGTCAATTTAACCCCCTTAACAGTGTTAGATGAGAGGTAAAAAGTCGATTTTACCCCTTGACGCTAAAACATCGTTTTTCATAGTTTAGATTTAGTTTTTATATATTTTATAATTCAAATTGTGTACTGTACGTTTACAGGTGTTTGTAGATTGGATATGTTCCATTTTTTAGCATTATTTTCACTTGACACATAATTTTGAGAAAATTACTCCTATGGCACAGCATAAGCACGCATCTTTTTTCGGACATTATAATATCAATTTGTACATTTGTGACATCTCAAATAAATTTAGTTAGCACATACTAAACATTCTGAAAAATTCAGTTCACACATACTGGACATCTAAATTAGTTATCACATACACAAGCTAGTGCTATACACATGACATATCATAGGCTGAGCCTTCTTTTACTTCTGGTACTCATTGCCGAGCTAGCAGGCTGAGAATGGGCATAGCTGATACTTGACAGCCCCGTATAAGAAGTAAAAGAAAGCTCAGCCTATGATCTGTCATATGTATAGCACTAGCTTGTGTATGTGACAACTAATTTAGATGCCCAGTATGTATGAACTGATTTTTTTAGAATGTCCAGTATGTGCGAACTAAATTTATTTGAGATGTCGGAAATGTGCGAATTGATATTATAATGTCTGAAAAAAATGTGTGCTTATGCTGTGCCATAGGAGTAATTTTCTGAAAATTATGTGCCAAGTGAAAATAATACTAAAAAATAAAACATATCTAATCTACAGGCACCTATAAACCGTACAGTACACAATTTGAATTATGAAATATATAAAAACCAAATCTAAACTATGAAAAACGATGCTTTAGCGTCCAGGGGGTAAAATTGACTTTTTACCTCCCATCTAACACCGTTACAGGGTCAAATTGACGGAAAGGCCAGATAAGAAATCGAAAGTTGGATTAGAGGCCAATTAAGTAAGTTCGAAATTTTCAGGGTCAAAAAAGTAGGGATGAGTTTTAAGAGGGCCATAGGAGTAATTCCCTCAATTAACTATATATGTTGGATCCTATGCAAAGTTTTAAAAGTTCAAACTTTTAGTGATTTTTAAATTAGGTCAAAATTCGGGGTATTTCAAAAGAAAAGGCACAAGGCCGCCTACATATTGCCATGTTATGTCCTGCTCACATGACCTCCAAAGTGCTTATTTCTATTTCCTACCATTGGTTGTTAACTGCAGCAGAAAAGGTGCAGCTGTGAATGATCCAACACATTTATACTAATAACATAAGAAATGTGTACTGTTATAGTGATAACATGTAACACCTCTGGTGTTACGAACTCGCTTAGCACCTTGGTTATGGCCTAAAAGGAATTAGTAAAACAAGTCTTATGTAACTCGCTTTTGCGATGAAAAGAATTAAGTATTGTCAATCGATTTATTTTGAAGCTTAGGAACTTTAAATAATCCTTTGAATAAAAGTTGTTAAGGTGTGTTGTGGAAAATAGGTGAAGAAAGTGCTTAAAAACGTCTAATTGAAATTCTAGCAAATCAATATGGAATGAGTTGATTTATTTTAACTAGGTAGGAAAAACAATCTTTATAAACAAAAATGAAGTATAACTTGTATTTAGTACTTAAATAAAGTTTGGAGTACAAGTTTAGTAGATGAAAACGCAACTTTTGTTTTGGTGAATAAAGGTTGTTCAATAGTATTTTTGAGCATCCAAAAATTGAATTTAGGATTCAATTTCAACTTCTAGAACTAAATGACTTAAGTCTAAAAACCTAATGGCAATGTCGTTTTAGCATTCAAATTTTGATTAAAGTTCTTAAACACTAGATCTATGTTTTTGCACTGTTGTTTGCACCATAGTGAGCATTTTAGCATGGGGTAGCTCAGGGGCTGAGTTGGATCTATTTTGAGGTTTTTAAAAATTGCTCAAAGTTCCTAATCCTGCTCTCTGTTCAACTACTCCATGCTCGGGAACGTCTATGGCAGTGCCAAGTTGACAGTACTCTCTCTCCCCCTCTGATCCATCTTTGGGGGCGTTTTCTTGCTCCTCTGTGTAGCCTTATAGATCATGAAGAGCATCACGCATTCGTTTCTGGCTCAACCGAGCTAGCTTAGTTTTTGGGGGCGCTTTAGAAAGCGTGCACAACACTGGTTTCGGCTGTTTGGGGCCCTGTGGCTGCGGTCATCGCGCATGCGCGAACGCTGCTGGTGCCAGGCTCCAGCCGTGGCCAGGCCGCTGTCACTGGACGACCCGTGGGCCCGCTCAGTGCCACGCGGCATCCGTGGCCTTGCGTTGGCCGGCTCTGGCTGGCCGCGGCCTAGCTCCCGATGCCGTTGTGCCGCGTGCAGAGCTGGGCCGTGGCGGTGGCTGCGTCGCTAGGCCGACGTGGCTCCCGTCCAGCCATGCATTTCATCGACCCACCTTAACGTCGTCTGCCTTTGTTGTCACATCGGGGACTAATGCCCTTGTCGTAGTATCACCGCCCTCCCTCGCGTCGTTTTGATTGCACCAGCTCTGCTTGATGGCCCCCGTGCGCGCGCGCGCTGCTCCACTGTCGTCGACCGCGTCATGCCAAGGCCGAGCTATCCATCATGGTTCCCCTATGGCCTGCTCGCTCTGAGTCCCACCCATGCGAAAGCTTCCGCTTAACTATGCATCATTCGGCCACAGTTGGCCGAGCCGTCTACCCATTGCCACCATCGGAGCCGCGCCACTTTGAGGATGAAATACGCGATGTCCGTAGCATCGCACCCCGATTCAGTGCGCCGGTAGCGAGATAGGGAAGCTTGCTAGCATCCCGACTCGCTCCAGGCCACAGACGAGCTCGGTTGCCGGCCAATTTTGGTTCCCTCCCCCCTCCGCCATGTGCGCCGCTTAACTCAGGAAATTGGGGGTAAGCCGATGTCCCTTGGTAGCTTTTCGATTAGTGGCTCCAATGGGCTCGCCTTGATCCTCTCTACGTGGTGCTCATTTTCTTTTGGCCAGGGTCCCCGTTGCAGATGCGGTGATGCGCTGGTGTCGCCTTGGGACACCACCGCCATGCCCGAGCGAGCGTGGCCAGGCTCACCCGACCGTCTCCGGCTCAACCACCCCATCGGCTATGTTCTTGGTAAGCTCCTATTGCTCTACCGCTCTTCGGGTTAGGTGATTGGTGCTCTAGCTCTCCGGAACGACGCGCCGCCGTCGGCAACCATCGCTCGCTGCTATAGCCCACGCTAGTGTACCTCCCAGCTTTTGGTTGTCTCCCTGTGTCGTCGTTCGAGCCCTAGGCGGTGGGCCAGCCGCTTAGCTTGGTCTGAACGGGGTCCCTGGTGGGCTGGCGCAACTGAGCCGACACCACGCCGTGAGCATGGGGAACAGCAGGGACCAGCCCGATGCGAAGACGGGTTTCTCCGGGGGTCTACCTGCAAATCATCTCTCTGTGAGAATAGTGCGAACAATAGGAGCCATTTATGCTAGGTCGTCAGGGACCTTTCTGCTTAAATGTCATCGCGCGTGGGGCCTTTCGGCCTTGGGCCATCGTGCCGTGCGGCGCGGTCCGCGCCCCGTGCTGGGGCCTTTGGGCTGCCGGGCCGAAATAGGTTGCCGCTGGCTTTTCCTTTTTATAAAAATAGTTTCTAATTTAGCTTTTGAGCTAACATGTAAATTCAATATAAAATTATATAGAAGTCCAAAAAATGTGAAACTAATTTTGTTAGGTTCCTGAAATCATTCTCTATCTGTTAGTATATTTGGTTCACAAAGCCGGATAATGCTTTCAGGGTTGCTCTAATTATTTTGACATGCTTAATATTATTAAAAATATGAACTTGTAGGAATTTTCATGGTAAATTGGTGACAGTGTTGACCCTAAAAATTTCACGGTAAATTCATCATATTATTAGGTGCCCTCTGTAATTTTCGTAGCCCTAGAATAATAAGTTTGCTTAGAGTTAATGAACCCTAGTTCAGAAATATGTATTAAATCAATAAAATGAATAAAACAACAGTTTGGGGTTTGTATAATTAAAATAATATATTATCTAACAACATGAGTATGTGGCCTAGTGCATAGCCATTAGAGCTAGCTCGTTAGCTTGAGAGAACGAAATTGTACTTTAAGCGTTGTGGTGTCGTGGTTATTTACGTCTCTACGTTGCATCCATGTATATCACCATAGGAACAATGATGGATCGCGAGGGCAACTGGAGTAATGGAAAGATGGTGTCTTGATGATCGTGGCATCCTGATGGAGTGCTAACTTTAATTATATCTTACCCAGACAAGCCCGGGTGCATAACCTCTATTATTTTGCACTTTATTTTATGCTTGTGCATTAAGTTTTAAGGAGTTAAATGAAAACCACTTGTATGTATATATATATGTATCCTATGAGTCTTACTAGTACGATAGGATCGTGTAACTTGCTATGCTATAGAATCCCTGATAGAAGTCGAGTGGTTACCTGTCACTCGTGAGAGATAGGAAATATATTATTTTTACTATTATCATGTTACTATCACATGGAATATAAAAATATATGGATAATAATTGGAGACCGGGCGGGACTGGATCTTGGATGGGTTTGACTTGGTTAGGCAATCGAGCGAGGGCTCAGATTGCATTTGTCCCACCTGTGTCGATTGAGGACTGTCTGTTGCTGTGGATGGAGTCAGATCACAGACTTATTATCTCGAGCACATACTTATGGGAGCAGAAAGACTTGTTTCTCTCTTGTCATAGGTTCCGGCTCTTTCTGAATCGACTATTATAGGTGTGGATTATTGGGTAGAAGGTCTAAGCACCGCACTGAGGCCGGGCCTCATGTGTTGGGAGCTTAGAGTCCCAGTTTAGACGGAGATCTGGACCCCAGATAGGAGTAGAATGGGTTGGTCTTATTTGTGCATGGGGTACAGATGAGGCATGTGTTTCGGGATACTCAGCTAGGATACATTGATTCACGAATCGCTGTTTCTACATGATGTGATGACTTGGCTATGATCTAGCACTGTAGTAAGAACTGGAACATGAAATATGATAAAATAGTTCTGATTGCTTACCACATATTTGGAAGTAGCACATATGCTTACATAGAATGGTTAGTTAACGAGCTAAAGATGACTGCTAATAAAACTGAACATAAGAATGCACATTTAGTAATGTTTCATGCAGATGCAATGACCCCACAGGCCAAATAACCTTGCATATCCTTGGAGTCTTCTTTCTTCCTCCTGACGGGTCAGTCTTGTGGAATACAATTGAGTACTCATGGTTTATTCTACTCTGTTGCAGGTTATAAGAACATGTGGAGCTAATACTTGCGTGGGAAAAACCTTCTGGTGGGCTCAGCGAGGATTTCCTTTACGTTGCGGATCTAGAGTTTATTTAAAGTTTTCACAAAAATAATTTATAAAGGAAAACTTATAACCTATTATTATTTCATGTATATAAAATGTTCATCACGATAAGATTTAACTCATCATTAAATGATTTTATTTTTGCTGAAATTCTGATAATATTTTATATTCCGCTGTTATTATCAATCAAATGATGAATTACTCTAATGTTGTATCAAAAGTGATGTAAGAAATATTATAAGCTTTATCTCTCATTTATGATCTTGATGGGAAATGTGGATTTTCGAGTTCTCCCATTAGGTGTGTTCGACGGAACTACATAGTTTAGTGCTCTCCCTTGGGTACTTAGTGTCTAATGGAAGACAAGTACGCTTAGGAGGGTATTAGATTAGGCGGTTCTGCCACAGGTGGTTTCAGAGCATAAATGAGGAAATAAAGCTTCCAAACCTCTTTCTAAATTAAAATTTGACAACACATTTTTGTCAAAAGTTAGGATGTTTGCATACGAAGTATATAACTAACCCTATTATTATTAGTTAAGTATTCAGAGTGAGTTTAACATGGTATTCGTCGGGTGAACTAACTTTTGTGTAGTATACGATCCTTGGGACAGACACGCTGGCCCTGTCTTAGCCGTCACGTCAGTATCGCTCAACAGGTGCGCTCATTTATAGGTGCCACACGTGTCGTAGAGTGTGCAAATGGCCGGTCCATGTTCATGAGTTACTGCGATATTGTGGCTTCATGTATCGTGTTTGGGTAATTCGCGTTTGTCATGGCTCACTCTTTTTGTACCCTTTCTATGCTCTTGTTGGGCCGCTGCCCGTAGTCATACTAGTCCTTTAGGACCTCGGACACCATTCGTCTCGTGCACATTGTTTTACTTTTACTGGTCCCCACACAATGTTTGTGGGTAGATTGCACTAGGACCACTGACCACGCTGCCTTTACAAAAGGGTAGGCCTAGCCACTTGGTACCATCATTCGGTGCATCCCAGCTCACTCAGCTCTTTTCCTTTCAGCAAGCTTCCCGCTCAAGCCTTCCTTGCAACCACCACCCACCCAAGATGGTAGGAGTCTAGGTTAACAGCTACTGTCTGAGCACCGAGGGTTTTTCCAAAATCCTGTATGTGAAAGCTCTAGTTTGGTTTTGGCTAATTGATGAAACCTCGGTACTAACCTCTATGCTAAGTGTGTGAATTAGATGAGGTTGGTACAATCCAAGTGCGGAGCAAGATTCAAGTCCATGGTGAGGAAGGTGGACATGAAATGATGATCAAGTGCTCAACTAGGAAAAGAAGAAAGAGAAAAACAAAACCTGATGGAGATCAAGGCAAAGGTATTGCTAGAGTTTTGGTTTTGGTGATCAAGACACCATAGAGGGTGTGATCACATTTAGAATCGGTAGCCATACTATAAAGAGGAGAATTTCTAGGGCTATTAATCACTTAAGTGCCACTAGATGAGGATTCATTTGCATATTCATTTAGATCTAGTGGAGAGCTAACCTAACTCCTTTAAAATGTTTGTAGAAAATGTTAACACACATGCACATGGTGATGTATACTTGGTGGTGTTAGAACATTTTGCGAAGGAGGTGGAGTTTGAGCGGTAGAGATGGGGTTGGGACCCTCTCTCCCTCCTACCGAGCTTGCGAGGCAGGATTCGGTGATTTTTCCAGAAGTGTTCCTCACTAAAAAAACTCTCCGGACGCTAGCTACAATACATCGGCGCGTCCGGTGCACTTTGGCGGTCCACCAGACACAGTGTGTCAGCATCTAGTCGAGGTGACGTCAGCGCGGCGCGAAGGCGAGCAGTCGTGTGGTGTACTAACCGGACGCTGGCGCGTCCGATTAGTACCCACCAGACACATCCGGTCAAAGATTTCACACGATGGAACCTTACTAGAAACGACCGGATGCCACGTTGATCAACGTCCGGTCATCAGCATCTGCGCATCCGATGTGGCGTGTACGCGAGCGTTGTAAGTTTTCGACCATTGGCGATCCAGCGGTACTCTTTCGAACGTGACATGTGGTAGACAGCGAGCGAGCGAGCGCTTAAGCCACCGAACGCTGAGCTGTGTTAGGTGCAGCAACACCTGCGCGTCCGGTGCTATCAGGGAAGACAGAGTTGAGAGCCCAACAGCTCTATTTGTTTGGGACCCCTATAAATATGTATTGGCCGACTCTTAGGGATCTCTCTTGACATTTTGATCATCTTAATATCCTCTTGAGCTGAGCATACTCCCTCCCACTCATTTTCCTTGCTCGGTTGCTGATCCAAAGTGAGATTGAGTGATCCAAGTGCATTGTGATTGTGAGTTTGCATCTTAGTGGCACTTGGGTAATCTTTGGCTGCGGGATTTTTGTTACTCTTGGTGGTTGCTGCCACCTAGACGGCTTTGAGGCAGTGAAGGAGTTGTGACAAGAGTAGTGCTTGTTCTTGGCCATCTCCCGATGATTTGTGAGGGGTGTTGTGCCTTCCCCGATGGAGCGCCAAAGGCAACTCTTATAAATTGCTCTTGTCATTGAGTTACCTCACTTGTGGGTAGGTTGTTGTGGTGTCCACGGGTTGGACGAGGTTTGTGCTATACCTCTTAACTGCTGAACCATCAAGTGTTGGTCGACACAACGGGTACTGAAGGGTCGAGATGACAGACTAGAGGGGGGTGAATAGTCTTTTCTAAAACTTAAACACGCTGGCTAACCGAAACTAATGCGGAATTAAACTTATCGGTCTAGTCAAGACTACACCCCTCTATCTAAGTTCTCTAGCACATTGCAAAGATCCTAATTAAGCAACTAAGGTGCTAAGCTTAGCAAGAGCTCACCTAATCAATTCTAGAGCAAGGTCACACAAACCTATGCACTATTACTTTGCCAACCGAGGGAGCTCCTACACAACTAGTGAAGCAAAAGCACAAAGCTCCTAAGCTCACTAGCAATGCTCAATAGCAAGGCAACCAATGTCAACTTAGAGAGCGCAAATTACTTCGCTACACAAACTAAGCAATGTGACTAACAAGGTTACACAAACCAAATTAGCCACGCAAGGGGAAGATTCTAGCTACACAAGCAAGAAGACAACTAGCAAGCTACACAAGCAAACTAGTTACGAGAGCAACTACACAAGCACAAGTATATATGAAAAGTAAATACAAGCTTGTGTTGCACGAAGGCAAACCACTGAGAAGATGAAGAACAATGTTGACACAGTGATTTTTTTCCTGAGGTTCACTTGGTTGCCACCAAGCTACGTCCCCATTGTGTCAACCAACACTTCGTGGTTCAGCGGCTAATCGGTATCACATACCGAGCCTCTCAAAAGGTGCCGCAAGAACCCACCATCAAGTGTGGTAGCTCAATGACACACTCAACTAGAGTTGCTCTTCGCGATCCCTGCTGGGTGAGCACAATCCCCTCACAAAAGCTCCTCCGGAGCCACACACAATCTTCTTGCGAGCTTCGATGGAGCCACAAGCTACCAAGACGTCTAGGAGGTGGCAACCTCCAAGAGTAACAAGCACCACCGGCTTGCAACACGATCACCTAGTGCCACTCGATGCAATCTCTCAAAGCAACGCACTAGAATCAACTCACTCGCAATCGATTCGCACTCTTGCAAGCACAAGTGAGTAAGAGGCTCTCCAAGCACTCCCAAAAGCATGGACACTAAGTCCCAAGGGTGCTCAACCCCAGCCAAGGCTGACCACCACTTCTATTTATAAGCCCACAAACGAATAGAGCCGTTGGAAACCTCACTGGGCGGATTTCGGGGGCGACAGACGCGTCCGTCTCTCCATGCGACGCCACGTGTCCAACCCGCTCAACATTCCAACGGTCGACTCCTCAGCAACAGACGCGTCCATGCCGAAGCCACTAGTGTCTGTCGCTGCGACAGACGCGGCACAGAGAGCTCCAAACCATGCTCCAGGCCGCCAAACGCCGTCCTGCGTCTATCGCAGTGCAAAGTCGCTCGCCTTCTTAGCGCGAGGCCGATAGATGCTGACATCAGCGTCTGTCGTGCGAACGCCCGCGCTTCTGTTGCGCCACTCCACATAATCTCACGCCACGCCGCTAGGGTTAGGCGACAGACGCGTGCGTCATGCGCGTCTATCGCGTGTTTCTCAGCGTAAACTGTCACAGAACCTCCTAATTATGATGGCCCACAAGTACCCGTCAATGCCATAATGACCTCTGACAGCCGTACTTATGTTCACCATAACTTAAAAGGCCTGCTTTCCTCCGAACAGGATCCAATCACAGGAGTATTGCAATATTACAACAGTTTATTCAAAATATTCAACAGAGTAAAGTAGCGGAAGTCTTACAATAACTTAGGGTTACAAACCAGTTTTTCAAATCTCAAACCTTATGTAACATTATTACAAACCAGTAGTAGAGAAGTATCGGTAGTAATTTTATTACATCACACAAACGAGATGCCTTGCCCAAAGGCCACACAGTCTACTCGTCGTCACTTTCTTCAACCACGACGGTCATTCAACAAGGCTCGAAGCAGACTTGTTCATGAACCGCACCTGCAACAAGGGGTTCAACAAACCCTGAGTATGAGAGCACTCAACAAGACTTACCCGACTAAGACAAAGACTCCAAGGGCATGCTAGCTTTAGGGAATCAAGATACGGGTAATCCAGAATCAAAATTTTCTTTTGCAGAAAAGCTTACTAAGGTAAGTCCTTATCTTCAATATTTTACTTTTACCATTGATGGTTCATTAACCAACTCTAGGTGATCCTAATCTAGATCAAAGTAATTATCATCAAAACACTTCACATTCTTTCTTTCGATTCCAGTTCTTAACTACGATGCAAATCAGGTGATCAAGTCTCCATAACCGAGGAGTAACGACGATTCGAACCGATTATACCCAGCTGGGGATCTCTAACCTCACGACATATGTAGAACCAAATCTTGCATATACCAACCCTCATTTAGATCTCCCAAAACTAGAACGTGTCCATCGCCACCCGAGAGTACAGTACTCCTCGAACCCGACCCGATTCTAGCCCCGAGGGTACACGCTACTCCCGCCATCTCTTCACTCCCAGTGCGAGGTTAGACGTTCTCGTAATGGAATCACCAACATTTTGGGCTTACCCAAGGCATGAGGCTAGTTGCAAAGTCTTGAACACAACAGGCTTACAACGAACGAACCTTAACCGACAAGGCGGAAACACTACATTGAGACTCCTTTCCCAATGCATGTTAGCAGTGGCCAAACCACCCGCCCGATCTTTCAAGTTCATTCTCATATTTCAATATTCATTGAGTATGCCATCATGGCTATGTAAACATTTCATTTAAAAGCTTAACTTCTAAGCATAGCGAAGCATACTACGCATTTTCTGTAAAACAGGTATCAAGGTTAATATCGCAATAATCAAGGATGATAATGCAGCAATTAGGTTATCACTCAACTCCTAATTACTTAATGCAGTAAACCATAATATAAATAATAAAACATTTATAAAACTCAAGGTAGGGTTTAAATGCACCGGGGCTTGCCTTGCTCTGACATGACGACCGACTTAGACTCGAGGACTCCAACGTCTGGTCCGAAATCCACCGACAATCGCTCTTCTCCGGAAGCTGGCTCGGTGACTTCGACTTCTTCGAAAGCGGAAACTACACAAGTACATAACATGCTTTAACATGATGCTCGATGATAAACCTGATGCTTGATGATAACATGCCACGAGTTATGACTTGAGTACAACTTCCCTTCATGGTATAGTCGCAAACAGAAAACCTATTAACTAGCAGCGACAACTCTAGCGATACCAGCTTTAAACACTAAGCAAGTTACTAACGAGCTCAAATATGGAATTAAGGTGCCAAAGATCACCAAAGGGTAGTGACCTAAGGACATCACTCAATCAAAAGGGCACATAACACTTAAAGTTCTCAAATTAACATTTATTTACTATTTAATTAATTAGGGCATAATTAATAGTTGATCAAACTTTGTCTAAACAAGCTCAAACTTTTTCTATGGACTAAGAATGATTTAAAACAGTGTCATAATAAATTTCATAATTTTTGGATTAATAATTTAATTATTAAAATTCTTAGAAGTTGCATTTAATCTTTATTGGAACTAATTAATTCTACTACACAAAGTATTCAAATTCATGATTTAATATTTTTCCTAGATAGTTTATATATTAAGAGACTCACACAAAAATTTTCATGAATTTTGGAACTCTACACAATTTTTAATGAAATAAACAAATAGCTACACTGTTCATTTATTTGAAAAAGAAAAACAAAAACAAAACCGAACCGGGCCGATCCCCTCCTTCCCTCCGGTCCGGCCCACTGAGCGGCCTAGGCGCCCGCGCGCTCGCCCGCGCTCTCGCTGGCCCAGCAGCACGGCCCAGCAGGCGGCCCGCTCCGCGCCCGCGCCCGCGCGCGCGGCTGCCTCTCCCTCTCTCTCACTGAGAGCGTGGCCCCGCCTGTCATCCCTCACCTCCCGCTCTCTCGCTCGCTCGCGCCCGCTCGGTGATGCTCGTGCGGTGGCCGGCCAACGATCACAGCATCGGTCGATCAACCGAGCGGCTCTACAGCATCTACGTGACCTAGTGAACTCATTTTGCTAACTCGCAGCTCGACTCGAGCTCCGGTGACCTTTCCCGATGACGGTGGCGGACCGTGACCGTCGGTACGCAGCACGCCGGCGCAAACAACGCAGTAGAGACCAAATTGAGAGGACGGGGAGCATCAGTGGCTCACCGCGGTTGCCGTGGAGCTCTCGGTGGCGACGGGGAGCGGCTGGAGTAGCCTGGCCACGGGAAGGCGAGGGTGTTGGTGGGTCGTCGGAGGCGAGCACGGGAAACGATGATGCGGAAGCTCAGGTGCGAAAACGGTGAACGCAAGTGGTCCACAAGATGCGCGAGGCCGAGACGGAGCTAATGGTGCGGTTGGTGTGGCCGGAGATGGCCCGACGGCGGCAGCGGCGAGCGGCGGAGCTGCGGTGGCGGCGGTGACGAAAACGGGAAAGAAAAAAGAAAGCACGGTGACCACGTTGTATTTATAGGCCTAGACACGGTGCTCGGCTCTGGAAGGCACGCGTCGTCGCGCTGGTGGTCCTGGCGCGCGCGAAGGCCGTGGAAGGCCACGGCGGCGGTCGGCCGGCGCCCATACCGGCCGGTGGCCGTCGGTGATTGGTGCGGCACTGTAGCTCCCCCCCAAACTCTGAATTTCAAACTGATTTTTCAAATTACTTTCAAATTCATGTAACAACTTGAAAAACTTCCAATCTATGAAATCTTCATAATTTCAGGCTCTACAAGTTTTGTATTGAACACTTTTTTAAATTCTCACTGGATTTTGAAATTTGAGTTTAAATTCAAAAGGGGACACATTTTTGGGATTTGGTAATTTAGAAATTACTTTTGATTTCATATTGAAACTTCAAAATCTCCAAACACAAAAGTTGTACATCTCAACAAGACCTACAACTTTTCTGTTCAAAACATTTTCAAATTTTGCCTCCATTTTGAAATCTTAGTTTGGGGGCAAAAATGAGTTAAATCTGAAATTTGTTTATTTTCAAAATTGCTCCACATTTTACACTAAAACTTTGAAAACTCAAAACACCAAAGTTGTAGCCCTTGAAAAGTTCTACAAACTTGGTTTTGAACTTTTTCCCAAATTTTTCTTAGATTTTGAATTATTTCAAAAGGGGTTAAAACAGGGTTTTGAAATTTAGGGTTTTCGGAGGAATTTTCAATTGGAATTTGTTGCTACTTTAATTTGTGATTACTTAATGATCAAAGCCTCACCCAAGGGCATCATTTGGACCAACATGACATGGTTGACCAAATGCCACTCTTGGTTGACCAATTTAGCTTTTAAAATTCTTTTACATTTCTCCCTAGATTTGAATTTGAATTCGAATCGGAAAACTCGTAACAAGTTTTTGGACTCCAACTCAACCTCAAACTTGGAGCTTTATTTTAGGTGTTGTACTTAAGCTCATACCCTACACTTGACACTAGTGTGCAACACGGTCACACACCTCAAATTACGCAGGGCATGGACTAAGTATTTGCGGTGGCATTCGAAATTAGGGTTTTCGGGTTTGAATCACACCACTGAGAAGCACATCCAATCTAGATAAGTAAACTTGTTTTAGTTGATGCATAACAAGGTTAACCTAACATGGATGCTTTGCAATGCATTATGATGACATGGCAGATTAATTAGCACTATAACACCCGGGGTGTTACAGCCCTTCCACCTTAAAGAAATCTCATCCCGAGATTTAAAGCCTTGAGTTAAGTAATAGAAAAGGAAACGTGTCAAGCAAACACGTCCAAGACTTGTCTACAAAATGGTAGGGGGTTTTTCTACATTACAAAGATTTGAAAAGGATAGGTTACAGTTTAAAGAAGAAATTGCAACCTAGATAGAAGCAAAGAACTCTGGGAAATTCTCCAACCGGTAATCTTCTGATTCCTAGGTGGCTTCCTCTTCTGAATGTTGATTCCATTGTATCCTGTACCATTTAGTTGTTCTACTTCGGGTAACACAATCTTTTTGATCGAAAACTCGGACATAATGTTCAGAATATGTCAAATCTGGTTCAAGTTCAACTCCCTCAACATCAACCACTTGATCATGTACTTGCAGACACTTCTTCATTTGTGATACATGAAATACATTGTGCACGGCTGACAGTTGTTCAGGCAGCTTTAACTTATATGCCATCTTTCCACATTATTCAATGATTTGAAATGGACCAATATAACGTGGTGCGAGTTTGCCTTTGACTCCAAATCTGCTAACTCCTTTCATGGGCGATACTTTTAGATAAACATAATCCCCTACTTAGAATACCAAAGGTCTATGCTTTTTATGAGCATAACTCTTTTGTCTAGACTGAGCAACTTTCAAATTATTCTAGATCTGTCTAACTTTTTCTTCTGTTTGTTTCACAAGATCAACACCGAAAAACCATCTTTCTCCCGGTTCTAACCAATTCAATGGAGTTCTGCACCTGCGGCCATACAATGCTTCAAACGGTGCCATTTTGATACTCTCTTGATAACTATTATTGTAGGAAAATTCTGCTAAAAGTAACCACTCGTCCCAAGTGTCTGAATAATTAAGTGCACATGACCTTAACATATCTTCTAGAATTTGATTGACCCTTTCAGTCTGACCACTTGTTTGTGGATGATAAGCGGTACTGTGCAGAAGTTTTGTATCCAGGGACTCATGTAAGTGTCTCCAAAAATTGTTAACAAACTGTGTACCTCTATCAGATACAATGGTCTTTGGTACTCCATGAAGACTCAGGATTCGTGCAATATATATTCTTGCATAAGTTATAGCAGAATAGTTCACCTTAACTGGAATAAAATGAGATGACTTTGTCAGTCGGTCCACAATGACCCAAATTGAATCAAAGCCTCTTGAGGTCTTGGGTAACCCAGTAATGAAATCCATACTGATATCTTCCCATTTCCAGGATGGAATGGGCAAGGGTTGTAATATTCCTACCGACTTCAAGTGTACTGCCTTCACTTACAACAAGTGTCACATCTGAGAACATACTTGGCGATCTCAATTTTCATTTTGGTCCACCAGAATCTCTGTTTCAAATCTTGATACATCTTATTACTCCCTGGATGAATAGAAAACCTTGTACTATGTGCTTCATCAAGAATGAGCTGACGTAATTCTGGAACCTTTGGGACCACTAGCCGGTTCTTAAACCACAGCACATCTGCATCATCAATATTGAAATCTGTCTATTGACCAGTTCTAACTTTTTCTTTGATGTAAGCTATTCCGGAATTCTTTCTCTGAGCAGATACAATCTGATCTTTGATTGTTGATTCTGCGGTAACATTAGTCAACTGACCTTGTTGAACTATTTCAATATTTAACTTTTCCAATTTGTAACATAAGATGTAATTCATTGGCTTCACAGTCATGCAATTGCAATGATTCTTTCTACTAAGTGCATCGGCAACAACATTCGCTTTTCTAGGGTGATAGTGTATTTCTAAATCATAGTCCTTTATTAACTCAAGCCACCTTCTTTGCCTCATATTCAATTCTGACTGAGTAAAGATATACTTTAAGCTCTTGTGATCTGTATACATGTGGCAAGTATTACCTAACAAGTAATGACGCCAGATTTTCAATGCATGAACCACAGCTGCTAGTTCAAGATCATGTGTCGGATAATGTTCTTCATGGCGCTTCAACTGTCTCGAGGCATAAGCAATTACTCTGCCTTCTTGCATCAATACACAACCAAGGCCAATACCCGAGGCATCACAGTAAACATCAAATGGCTTTTCTATATCTGGTTGTGCCAAAACTGGAGTAGTTGTCAATGACTTCTTTAGAATTCTAAAAGCTTTCTCGTATTCTGGAGACCATATGAACTTAGTTTGATTCTTCAACAACTTTGTTATTGGCTTGGCTACCTTTGAAAAGTCAGATATGAATCGACGGTAATAACCCACCATGCCCAGAAAACTTTGAACTTCATGAACTGAGATGGGTGGTTTCCAATTCAGAATATCTTTCACCTTGCCAGGATCTACCGCTACTCCTTCGGCTGACAACACATGTCCTAAGAATTGCACTTCTCTTAACCAAAACTCACACATACTGAACTTGGCATACAATTGGTGATCTCTCAGACGAGTCAGGACTACTCTGAGATGCTCAACATGCTCTTCTTCACTTTTGGAGTATACCAGAATATCATCAATAAACACAACCACAAACTTGTCAAGTTCCGGCATGAAAACTGAGTTCATCAGATACATGAAATGTGCCGGTGCATTAGTGAGACCAAAAGACATAACTAGGTACTCATATAGTCCATATCTGGTGGTGAATGCAGTCTTTGGGATATCTTCAAGTCGAATCTTGATTTGATGGTACCCTGATCGAAGATCGATCTTTGAAAATACCTTTGCCCCCGCAAGCTGATCAAAGAGTAGATCAATGCGAGGCAACAGATATTTGTTCTTAATGGTTACTTCATTCAATGGCCTATAATCAACACACATCCTTAAAGTCTAATCTTTCTTCTTAACAAAAAGAGCCGGACATCCCCATGGTGAGGAACTGGGTCTGATAAAACCTTTGTCACGTAACTCTTGCAATTGATCCTTAAGTTCTGCCAATTCATTAGGTGGCATCCTGTAAGCTCTTTAGGATATTGGGGCAGTACCTGGTTTTAACTCAATCACAAACTCTACATCTCTATCCGGTGGCAGGCCTGGTAGATCATCTGGAAACACATCTGAAAATTCACAGACTACCGGTATATCACAAATCTCCTGTACTGAAGTTGCACATAATCTTTCAACTATTCTCTTTGGGATAGGAAGTTGGATAAGAAGATGAGATTTATTATCTGGCAGGTTCAACCTTATAGTTCTATGCAGTGCATCTATAAGGGCTCCTTGTTGGTACATCCAATTCATACCCAGGATTACATCTATATCTTATTTCTGTAATATTATCATTGAGGTAGGGAATATATGCCCACCTAACTCTATAGGTACGTCACGTACCATCTCCTTAGTACACAGTCGTCCCCCGAGCGACTGAATAAAGAAATCTTCTTGTGTTCCCATAATTGGAATGTCATGCTTAACAACAAAGGTGCGATTTATGAATGTATGCGATGCACCTTAATCAAATAACAGTACTGCTGGATGATTAGCAACAGGGAACATACCCATCATAACAGGCTCTCCCTCTGGGATTGCACTTGCTTGAGTGTAGAACACACGTCCGGTCTTCTTCTTCTCACCTTTACCCTTCTGAACATTCAGATTGTTATTCTTGCTCTGAGGTTGTTGCTGTTGTGGTACGGGAGCTCTGGGATAATTGGGATTGTACTGCCTTGGATACGGGCAGTCTTTGGAAAAGTGGTCTGGCTTTCCACAATTGTAGCAGGGAAAGTTGTGGGTTACGGGAGTCTAGTTTCGAATACCAGGGGTATTCGGCTGTTGTTGAAATTGCGGGGTTGCGGCAGGACAAAAAAAAGTCTGCGGCTGAGCTTGGTATTGCGGTGGACGATAAGTTGGGCGGAAATGGTTCTGAGGGTGGTAAACAAATTTCTGGCGCTTCTTAATGCCGCCAGACGGGCTAGAAAACACTGGCTTCTTTTTCTTTGACTCTTTGTGTAGTCGGGACTTCTCTTCTGACGTAATAGCCACATTGACTATCTCATGGTACGTGGCATTATAACAGGTGACCAATGCTTCCTGGACTCTGGTACTCAAACCTCTTATGAAACAACTCTTCTTTTTCGCATCAGTGTTCACATACTCAACGGCATACTGAGACAGATGATTGAATTTACCCACATACTGTAGAACTGTCTGGTTCCCTTGCTTCAGCGAGAGAAACTCTTCTAACTTCATGGCCATGACACCATCTGGGATATAGTGTGCTCTGAAGGCATCACGAAACTCCTACCAAGTGACACGGTGGCCAGCAGGCCGTGCGGCGACTAGATTCGCCCACCACGCCCCTGCGGCACCTCTAAGTTGTTGTGCTGCAAACATGGGTTTCTGGTGCTCCGTGCACTGTAAAAGTTCAAACTTTTGCTCCATGGTACGGAGCTAGTCATCCGCCTCTAGCGGCTCATCTGCCTTTGAGAACACTGGTGGATGGGTATCGGTGAAATCCACATAAGTGGTTTCTCCTCCATTATTACGGCCTCGACGACCCTGATTTCCATTCTGATTCTGATTCTGAGCCAACAGGATAGTGGCATTAACCAGTGCGGCAATAGCTTCTGCCAAGGTAGGTGGAAATGATGGGGGATTCGGAGTATTGTCCCCTTCCTAGGAAGTTTCAGTACCGTCCATCTGTTGTACACAAACCATATTTATTTACATCGCTTTATTGAATTAAAAAGCAGTTAGTACAGTACTTGTACACACACAAACTTATCTTACATTATTTTCATTACAAACTTGCTCGTAAGCAAGAAGCTACCCACTACGGTTCTTAGAAAACAGAAAAGACTACTATGTTACACAACCATCCATGTCGACACTTCACTCCTCATCATCATCGCTGATCATGATCACTCTGTTCTCGTCCTTCGGAGCACTTGCACCAGTGACATGACTTGCATCATCCCCACTTTCCATCATGGGTTCATTTTCTTTCGGATCTTCTTCCTCATTGTCCTCTCCACCAGGAACAACCACGGCACCGACATCATCTTCCACTGCCTGGGGCTGATGATTGGGATTCATCAGATCATTTAGCCTATGGACTTCCTCATGCAGAATTGTGTTATACTGCTCCAGGTGTGTCGCATAAAGCTCCAACTCACAAACACGAGCTCTGGCTTCTGTCTCCTTTTCTAGAGACTCATTCTGGAACTGTTTTCAAAAACGCATGTTGCGCTTCAGTCGCTCTACTTCTGAAGTAAGCCTTGCAACCTCTGATTCTGAATCCGGGTTCGGATTGCGGCTACTGCTTGCTCCATCACCTTTGACGGCCAGCTGATGACGTGGCACTCCTTGCGGTCCACTTTTCTTGCGAGGAGTCATCTTCACACGTGTCATCCTAAAGCAAGATAGAATTAGATCGATAAGAACAAATAGGAGGGATCTGAAGGTTAGCATGAATAGGATTGAACCTTACTTAACCTAAACCACTTTAAAAGGGAAGGTAACTTAAGCAGGTTAATTAAACATGATGCATGCATCGTACTTACGATCTAGCAGAAAAGATTAAGTAACACATGCAATAATTTATAACATAGGGCACTATACATGATACTTCACTACGAAGCTTTCAAATATGAGCTAAGGAAACTATAGAATAGATTTAGATAAGCAAAAGCAATTTGGACCAAAATATCAATATTAAGTTTGTTCGACCCAAATCATTTTGAAGTTTTGCAAAGTAATACTACAATAACTCGAGTGATTATGCTCTGGTACCAGCTGTCACAGAACCTCCTAATTATGATGGCCCACAAGTACCCGTCATTCCATAATGACTTCTGACAGCCGTACTTATGTTCACCATAACTTAAAAGGCCTGCTTTCCTCCGAACAGGATCCAATCACAGGAGTATTGCAATATTACAACAGTTTATTCAAAATATTCAACAGAGTAAAGTAGCGGAAGTCTTACAATAACTTAGGGTTACAAACCTGTTTTTCAAATCTCAAACCTTATGTAACATTATTACAAACCAGTAGAAGAGAAGTATCGGTAGTAATTTTATTACATCACACAAACGAGATGCCTTGCCCAAAGGCCACACAGCCTACTCGTCGTCACTTTCTTCAACCACGACGGTCATGCAACAAGGCTCGAAGCAGACTTGTTCATGAACCGCACCTGCAACAAGGGGTTCAACAAACCCTAAGTACGAGAGTACTCAACAAGACTTACCTGAGTAAGACAAAGACTCCAAGGGCATGCTAGCTTTAGGGAATCAAGATACGGGTAATCCAGAATCAAAATTTTCTTTTGCGGAAAAGCTTACTAAGGTAAGTCCTTATCTTCAACATTTTACTTTTACCATTGATGGTTCATTAACCAACTCTAGGTGATCCTAATCTAGATCAAAGTAATTATCATCAAAACACTTCACATTCTTTCTTTCGATTCCAGTTCTTAACTACGAAGCAAGTCAGGTGATCAAGTCTTCATAACCGAGGAGTAACGACGATTCGAACCGATTATACCCAGCTGGGGATTTCTAACCTCACGACATATGTAGAACCAAATCTTGCATATGCCAACCCTCATTTAGATCTCCCAAAACTAGAACGTGTCCATCGCCACCCGAGAGTACAGTACTCCTCAAACCCGGCCCGATTCTAGCCCCGAGGGTACACGCTACTCCCGCCATCTCTCCACTCCCAATGCGAGGTTAGATGTTCTCGTAATGGAATCACCAACATTTTGGGCTTACCCAAGGCATGAGGTTAGTTGCAAAGTCTTGAACACAACAGGCTTACAACGAACAGACCTTAACCGACAAGGCGGAAACACTACATTGAGACTCCTTTCCCAATGCATGTTAGCAGTGGCCAAACCACCCGCCCGATCTTTCAAGTTCATTCTCATATTTCAATATTCATTGAGTATGCCGTCATGGCTATGTAAACATTTTATTTAAAAGCTTAACTTCTAAGCATAGCGAAGCATACTACACATTTTCTGTAAAACAGGTATCAAGGTTAATATCGCAATAATCAAGGATGATAATGCAGCAATTAGGTTATCACTCAACTCCTAATTACTTAATGCAGTAAACTATAATATAAATAATAAAACATTTGTAAAACTCAAGGTAGGGTTTAAATGCACCGGGGCTTGCCTTGCTCTAACACGACGACCGACTCAGACTCGAGGACTCCAACGTTTGGTCCGGAACACACCGACGATCGCTCTTCTCCGGAAGCTTGCTCGGTGACTTCGACTTCTTCGAAAGCGGAAACTACATGAGTACATAACATGCTTTAACATGATGCTCGATGATAAACATGATGCTTATGATAACATGCCACGAGTTACGACTTGAGTACAACTTCCCTTCACGGTACAGTCGCAAACAGAAAACCTACTAACTAGCAGCGACAACTCTAGCGATACCAGCTTTAAACACTAAGCAAGTTACTAACGAGCTCAAACATAGAATTAAGGTGCCAAAGATCACCAAAGGGTAGTAACCTAAGGACATCACTCAATCAAAAGGGCACACAACACTTAAAGTTCTCAAATTAACATTTATTTACTATTTAATTAAATAGGGCATAATTAATAGTTGATCAAACTTTGTCTAAACAAGCTCAAACTTTTTCTATGGATTAAGAATGATTTAAAATAGTGTCATAATAAATTTCATAATTTTTGGATTAATAATTTAATTATTAAAATTCCTGGAAGTTGCATTTAATCTTTATTGGAACTAATTAATTCTACTGCACAAAGTATTCAAATTCATGATTTAACATTTTTCCTAGATAGTTTATATATTAAGAGACTCACACAAAAATTTTCATGAATTTTAGAACTCTACACAATTTTTAATGAAATAAACAAATAGCTACACTATTTATTTATTTGAAAAAGAAAAACAAAAATAAAACCGAACCGGGCCGATCCCCTCCTTCCCTCCGGTCCGGCCCACTGAGCGGCCTAGGCGCCCGCGCGCTCGCCCGCGCTCTCGCTGGCCCAGCAGCGCGGCCCAGCAGGCGGCCCGCTCCACGCCCGCGCCCGCGCGCGCGGCTGCCTCTCCCTCTCTCTCACTGACAGCGTGGCCCCGCCTGTCATCCCTCACCTCCCGCTCTCTCGCTCGCTCGCGCCCGCTCGGTGATGCTCGCGCGGTGGTCGGCCGATGATCACAGCATCGGTCGATCAACCGAGCGGCTCTACAGCATCTACGTGACCTAGTGAACTCATTTTGCTAACTCGTAGCTCGACTCGAGCTCCGGTGACCTTTCCCAACGACGGTGGCGGACCGTGACCGTCGGTACGGAGCACGCCGGCACAAACAATGCAGTAGAGACCAAATTGAGAGGACGGGGAGCATCAGTGGCTCACCGCGGTTGCCGTGGAGCTCTCGGTGGCGACGGGGAGCGGCTGGAGTGGCCTGGCCACAGGAAGGCGAGGGTGGTGGTGGGTCGTCGGAGGCGAGCACGGGAAACGATGATGCGGAAGCTCGGGTGCGAAAACAGTGAATGAAGCGGTCCACAAGATGCGCGAGGCCAAGGCGAAGCTAGTGGTGCGGTTGGCGTGGCTGGAGATGGCCCGACGGCGGCAGCGGCGAGCGGCGGAGCTGCGGTGGCGGCGGTGACGAAAATGGGAAAGAAAAAAGAAAGCACGGTGACCACGTTGTATTTATAGGCCTAGACACGGTGCTCGGCTCTGGAAGGCACGCGTTGTCGCGCTGGCGGTCCTGGCGTGCGCGAAGGCCGTGGAAGGCCACGGCAGTGGTCGGCCGGCGCCCATACCGGCCGGTGGCCGTCGGTGACTGGTGCGGCACTGTAGCTCCCCCCCAAACTCTGAATTTCAAACTGATTTTTCAAATTACTTTCAAATTCATGTAACAACTTGAAAAACTTCCAATCTATGAAATCTTCAGAATTTCAAGCTCTACAAGTTTTGTATTGAACACTTTTTCAAATTCTCACTGGATTTTGAAATTGGAGTTTAAATTCAAAAGGGGACACATTTTTTAGATTTGGTAATTTAGAAATTACTTTTGATTTCATATTGAAACTTCAAAATCTCCAAACACCAAAGTTGTACATCTCAACAAGACCTACAACTTTTCTGTTCAAAACATTTTCAAATTCTGCCTCCATTTTGAAATCTTAGTTTGGGGGCAAAATGAGTTAAATCTGAAATTTGTTTATTTTCAAAATTGCTCCACATTTTACACTAAAACTTTGAAAACTCAAAACACCAAAGTTGTAGCCCTTGAAAAGTTCTACAAACTTGGTTTTGAACTTTTTCCCAAATTTTGCTTAGATTTTGAATTATTTCAAATGGGGTTAAAATAGGGTTTTGAAATTTAGGGATTTCAGAGGAATTTTCAATTGGAATTTGTTGCTACTTTAATTTGTGATTACTTAATGATCAAAACCTCACCCAAGGGCATCATTTGGACCAACATGACATGGTTGACCAAATGTCACTCTTGGTTGACCAATTTAGCTTTTGAAATTCTTTTACATTTCTCCCCAGATTTGAATTTGAATTCGAATCGGAAAACTCGTAACAAGTTTTTGGACTCCAACTCAACCTCAAACTTGGAGCTTTATTTTAGGTGTTGTACTTAAGCTCATACCCTACACTTGACACTAGTGTGCAACACGGTCACACACCTCAAATTACGCAGGGCATGGACTAAGTATTTGCGGTGGCATTCGAAATTAGGGTTTTCGGGTTCGAATCACACCACTGAGAAGCACATCCAATCTAGATAAGTAAACTTGTTTTAGTTGATGCATAACAAGGTTAACCTAACATGGATGCTTTGCAATGCATTATGATGACATGGCAGATTAATTAGCACTATAACACCTAGGGTGTTACATAAACTTGTTCCGCGACTTTGCCACTTCCTCTAACCTTCGGCGTAAAGGAAATTGATCATTTCTATTCCTCGAAAACGCCTGAATCCCGCCGAGCTTTACCCCTCAAACTCCATTGCCTTTGCAAATGTGCCAACACCACCATGTGAACAACACCATGTGCACGTGTGTTAGCATTTTCACAATCATTTTCTTCGAAGGAATTAACCACTCAACTTGCCACGCCACTCGATCCTAACACGTATGCAAAGTTAGATTGCTCAAGTGGCACTAAATGACCGATATGCAAACAAGTTTGCCCCTCTTGATAGTATGGCCATCTATCCTAAACCCAGTCATCAACTTCTCTACACACCTATGACCAGTGAAATGAAAATGTCCTATGGTATACCTTTGCCTTGCGCATTCCATTCCAACTCCTCCGACGTTGATGCAACACATGCACCAACCAATCACCAAATGATATGATCCACTTCATATCATCACGTAACCATATTGGTTCATCGATCTTGACCTCACTTGCTCTTCACCGTTGCCTCAGTCCATCGGCGCCAAGTCTTGCCCAAGCTTCACTGTCACAGCGGTCCCTCGCTTCAAAGCCTCTGACTTGCCCTTCACACTTGCAACCGGTCCATCGAGCCAAGTCTCATCTCGATCTTCTCCACCTTGGTCACATGACTCTATGTCATGTCTCATATGCAATAAGCTCCTTTATGACACAATCATATGTGGACTAATCTCCTGTGTATCTCACATTAAACATAATTAGTCCACCTAAGGTTGTCACTCAATTACCAAAACCAAACACGGACCTTTCAGGGACGTAGCGTGTCAGCAAGCACATGAACCTTGGGAGAAAAATCGTGTATCTCCATTGTGATTGATTCCTTGGATTTCTCCCGATGATTGGTCTTCATATTATTATGATTGGTTCATTCCTCGATGCGGCGCTATAAAGATCACATATCTCTCTTTTACATTTCACAAACTAGTTGTAACAAGCTCTTTAGTGTAATTAGTTTTGAGAGCTTGTATTATCCTTGCTGGTGTAGCTTGTCACCTAGTTGGGCTCTTTAGTGTAGCTAGCTTTTGAGAGCTCATAGTTTGCACCGGACGCTGGTTTTTGTGCACCAGACGCTGCTTTTTGACGATTCTTCAGAAATGTTCTTCACTGTTTTTGTGCACCGGAGCCGCTTTCGGAGGCATCGAACGCTGGTCTAGCGTCTAGTGTGTTATGCAGAAACGGTGCAACGGCGGAGTTTGCACCGGCATGTCCGGTGGCTCATGAAGGTTGAGTACCGGACGCTGGCCCAACACTGTTCATCGTCCGATGCATGATGACGTAAGCGCGTGGCAAGGTCGAGTGATCACCGGACGCTGGAGTGCATCCGATTGCCTCCCAGCGAATGCATCCGATGCGCGTTTTGCCTCTCTGGAACCTTACTAGAGTCGACCGGATGCTGGCTCTGTAGTGTCCGGTGCAAATGAGAGGTGCGTCCGGTGTGGCGTGTACGCGAGCGCTATAAGTTTTCGACCGTTGGCGATCCAGCGGTCCTCATTCAAACATGACATGTGGCAGCAATCCAGCGGGCGAGCGGCATAGCCACCAGATGCTGAGCTGCGTCAGGTGTAGCAGCACCTTTGCGTCCGGTGCTATCAGGAAAGATAGAGTTGAGAGCCTAACGGCTCTATTTGTTTGGGACCCCTATAAATATGTGTTGGCCGGCTCTAGGGGAACTCTCTTGGTCATTTGAACATCTTGACATCCTTGTGAGCTAAGCACACTCCCTCCCACTGATCTCCCTTGCTTGGTTGCTAATCCAAAGTGAGATTGAGTGATTTTAAGTGCATTTGCTTGTGAGTTTGCATCTAGTGGCACTTGGGGATCGTTTGAGCTGCGGGATTCTTGTTTCTCTTGGTGGTTGCCACCACCTAAACTGCTTGGAGCAGCGGAGGAGTTGTGGCAAGAGTGGTGCTTGTTCTTGACCACCTCCTGGTGATTTGTGAGGGGTGTTGTGCCTTCCCCGGCGGAGCACCAAAGGCAACTATAGTAAATTGACAATTAGCCCGCTGAACCACAAGGTGTAGGTCGACACAACGGGGATTAGCGTGCCGATAAGCACGTGAACCTCGGAAGAAAAATCTTGTGTTCATCTTGTGTATGATTAGATTTCTCCCGGTGATTAGTCATCATATATTGTGATTAGTTCATCCTCTACGTGGCAGTATAAAGATCATATCATCTCCATTTACATTTCCGTAAACTAGTTGTAATAAGCTCTTTAGTGTAATTAGTTATGAGAGCTTGTTTTATCTTTGCTAGTGTAGCTTCTCACCTAGTGGAGCTCTTTAGTATAGCTAGTCTTTGAGAACTCATAGTGAATTAGCCATTGTTTGTTATAGTGACCATAATGACTAGAATTGTTGGATAGGTGGCTTGCAACCCTTACAGAGTTAGAGCAAAATTACATTTCACCATTTATTATACTAACCTTTTGCTCTAGTAAGTTTGTAGAATTTTTAATAGGCTATTCACCCCCTCTAGCCATATTAGGACCTTTCAGTATGCCACCCTGCAAAAGCTCGGAGTTAAAGATTGTCCCGAGTATGAGGGCCGTGAGTACATGAAGCATGACACTGAGTGATGTGAGGTCACCGTCTACATTGGCAAGAGTGAGGAGTTTCCCGACATCACCGAAGCCTGGAATGTGACTGCAACCGGGTTTCGCTTCGGCGACACCTACCAGGTTGTGGTTCGCAAAGCATTGCAGCATCTTTGCCAGATCTATGAAGAGTCCATTTCTCGTACCCCTATGCGGTTCTTTCCACCTTTAGATAAGAATCGGCGGGTATGGAGGGCTCGCATGGAGGCTTTGTTGGGTCGGGACGTGCAATAAGATAACCCGACCATGGTGCACCTGACCATGTACTTGCTTTGGATGAGCAGTACGACTGGCAGGCTATGGAGCTGAGGGGGTGCCTCCGCCGAGCTAAGGAAGCCGAGATCTTCTCTAGGATGCTCGAAGTGCAGCTTGCTGAGGCCCACGCCAATGTAGCAGCTTGCAGAAAGTCGAGAGACGGCCCTGACGGAAGCCCTCAAGGTGGACGAAGATCAACATGCCCAGGAGTTGGCGGACGCCTACCTTGTCACAAGGGCCAAGCGTAGGACACTTTAGGCGGAGAGGCAGGAACCCATGATCTTGGAGGGAATCTCTGTCCATCCGTCGAAGAGAAGAAGGACTGGAGTTGCAGTACCACCACCACCTCCGCCTTCGGAGGCATCAGAAGTAGAGTCGTTGTTTCCTCTCACTCAGCCCCACCAAGAGAAGAAGCAAATCCACAAACCAGTGCAGCAGAAGAACTCCAAGAGCCTATGAATGAAGTCGTTCGGTCCGACGAAGTAGATTAGTTGTCTTAGGAGGATGTAACCGTAGCTAGTAGGTTTTTTCATCACTGTCCTCTAGTGTTGTAATCTTTCCATTGTGTTTCATCCGTAGTTGTTAAGACCGTCTGGTTGTAGGCCTGCATGTTAGAACCTGTTTATGGGCGTTGGAACGTGTATTTTGCTTATTCCATTCTGGTTGTTACCCTTAGGCCTCGTTAGTTTTGCTTTTGGTTCTTGAGACAACAACAAGTAGGTTATAAGAGGAATAGTTATTCTGATGCCACGTGGTCGAATAAAAAAAGACGCGTGGATAGCTCAGGGCGTGACACGGGGCCAATAAAATACTGACATGCGGACGTACAACATCGTGACACGTGGTCGAGTAAAAGAAAGAGACGCGGGGTATTGTGGTCACTCCACGTGGACTAATAAAAAATACGACACATGGTCCAATGAAGAAGTGACACGTGACCCAACCACAATACGACACGTGTGCCAATAGAAAACTGACTTGTGGAATAACAGAGACCCGACACATGGTCCAGTAAGACCCGAAATGTGCAAGAACTAGAGATGGTCACGTTGTGCAATAAGAAGGTGACACGTACCCGAACCATCTCCAATGCAACCGGCTATAACATGTACATGTGGAAAGCATCTCCAACGGAAGCACCCGCCAACGTGGCTGCCCCCTGCCACGCATGCCAAAACACTTCTACGACGGCCAATTTTTTTGTCATGGATCAAGCCACTTATATGACGAATTTCTAGATTCGTCATAGAAGTTTAAGTATGACGCGACTTCTATGATGAATCGTTTTTTATCGTAAAATTGAAATTATGACGAATTTAGCTCCTTCAGTAACAAAAGTTGTTTGTCATATAAGTGAATATCCCTAGTAGTGCCTCCTGCTCGCGATCCTCTTGGGAAGATTGCCACCGCCATCCTCTCCGTTTCCTGTCTTTGACTCCGTCACCGTCTCCATCTTTGGATAATGTTCAGATGGGGGCGGGGGCGGGGCTATGGTGAACCCGCTGCAGGGATAAGGCTGTATAGCAGGAGGCTCCAGTGGGCACGCGGTGGTTTGTGCTGTGGGCTTGTGCAATGTGAGTGAGTGTGTCATCACGGCTTGCGCCCTGCATGTCTGTTTCGAGCCAGCTCACTTGTATCCAACAGAAGAGGTATTGGGCTAAAAATACTCACCCAGAGAATGACCCTGAACTCAGATTTTCCCCTTTTTTCCCCGGTTTTCTGAAACTGCGTGCTTATCTATTTCAACTACACAACAAGCAATGCATACGCTTGCGACTATATATCTACTCCCATGAACTAGTAATTTTGTTCTCGTGCACATTGAGCTGATTTCCCGTTATGTAGATCATGCCTGTTGTGAATATGCCGCCGATGCTCTCTCACATACTCTTTATCTTTATGTCCTGATGAAATATAGTGGCGGTTTAATTATTCTAAGCCAAACCATCCTAAATCTGACTATGTTTACTGAAACTAATTAAAAAGTATTTACTTTATAAAGTGAGATTTATTAGAAATATTATAAAATGTATTTTCATAATTTATCTATTAATATCATAATATTATTGTTCTTTTAATAAAACTTGGTAAAAGTTTAGATGGTTTATTTGATTAGTATAACTAAAAAATTTATCATATTTCAGGACAAGTGAAAAACATGGTCACATTTTGGATGAAACTTTGGTCAAATTTTATCACAAGAAAATGATTGTTCATGTTTAGTTGCTCATACAATGATCTAAATTTTGAAAAGTTTGTACATGAGATTGTTTTAGATGGAAAGAGTATGGTGTCAGCCACAACCACAAGAGGTGGGTGGCGAGGAGCGCCAAAATATAGAGAAAATAGGAGACAAGGACAAATTATATTATATATAGTAATATAAATCTATGTAAGTTATACATGCATATAGTAATTCAAATTCAAATGTGTCCTTGCTACAAAAGTTTCAAAAAAATATATGAGATCGTTTGAACCGAATGAGTAAATGGTCCAAATTGTAATGGAAATGCTTGCACACGGTCATCTGCCCCGCCCAGACACAGCCTTCCCGAGCTTGCCCAGCGTACAGGCCCAACAACACCTCTGGTCTCTTCTACCTCTGAAAAATTCCCCACTCCCCACTCATATCGGTGTCGCAGCGTCACCGCGCATAAGCCCTGCCCCACTCCGCTCCGCTGCGCCCCTTCCCCCACCGCACGCCATCCCCCGCCGCACCGCACCCCATCGCTGGTCACGCCGCGCCCCATCTCCAGCGAGCGAAACAGGGCTGAACAACTACAGCCGAGCAATGGCGGCGCTGGAGAAGCCGTGCCGATGGGCGCGAGCCTAGATAGCGAGCAGGCACGGAATAATCGCAGGAGGAGGGACAAGCCGACGTCCTGTAGCGGAGGTGTACGCTGGGCCGACGTCTCCCTGACCCAAGTTTGTTGGCTACAGCAGTTCGCCACTAGGTAGGACGTGGCCGCCGATGACGCCGTATTTCAAGTGTTTGGACTGGATGTTGTAAAAATATATCTGAGATGTTGCATATGTTGCAATGACAATATACATATGTTGCATGCGTATGTTTTCAAGTGTTTCAGATATTTTCAGACTTTTGTTTCAAGTGTGTTCGTCTGGATGTTGTAAAAGTAAATCTGGATGTTGCATATGTTGCAATGACAAAATACGCTTGTTGCAAGCCTATGTTAAGTGTTTCAGATGTATGTTGCAAATGTTTTATCTGGATGTTTCAAAAGTAGATCTTGGTGTTATACATGTTGCAAATGGCTATACACGCATGTTTCAATCGCATGTTTCAAGTGTTTCATCTATTTTCATATATATGTTGCAGATGTTTCACATGGATACTTCAAAAGTACAGATCAGGTGTTGCACATGCTGCAATAGCGCCGGTGACTGGCAGACGGCGACCTACTACAGGGCTTCACCTCCTACCTCGCGCCTTCCTCGCGCGGTGCGCCTCTCCCTCCCCTCCCTTCCCTTCCCTTCCCTTCCCTTCCCTCCATCTCCGATCGCAATTTGAGCTCGGCCCACGAGCACGCGGACGTTGGGTAGGCGCATCAGCAGGCTCAAGGGGCAAGCTCGGTCGACGAGCATGCGGAGTCGCGGACGTCCGATAGGTGCAGCAGCAGGCGCGGGGCAGGCGCGCAGACACAACAGCTTGTGCACGAGGCGAGGCAGGCGTAGGCGTGCGGACGGGGCTAGTGTCGGATGCTAGCCATTCCGAAATTATAATCCTATATTTTAATATTTTGATCCTATACTAGGGCAACAACCTCAGCCCCCAGCTAAAAAAAAAAAGACAAAAACAAAAGGAGTAAATGGTCAAAATTTTAATCCTAGGGCAGCCCAGCTAAAAACCCCAAACCCCTTCCGGCGCCCTCTCACCACCGCGGCCATGAAGCGGAAGCAGAGATCCTCGGTGGCCGCCGCCAACGCGGACCACGGCTCCGACGCCGATGAGCCCTCTCAAACCCCGCTCCCCCTCGAGTCTTTCTCCGGCGACGCCTGCGCCGCCCTCACAGCTCGCTACGGCCGCTCGGCCGCCTCGCAGCACCGCCACCTCCTCGCCTCAGCCGCCGCCATCCGCTCCATCCTTCTCGACGACGGCCTGCCCCTTACCCCAGCGTCCTACCTCCCCGCGGCCGTCTCCGCCCTTCGTGCCGCCGGGTCTGCAGACCCCGCCGCCACCGCCGCCCTTGCCTCTCTGCTTGTCATCCTGCTGCCCCACATCCCATCCTCCCCTTCGTCCCTCCCGCCAGACGCCGCCTCCGAATCTGCCTCCGCACTCGCCGCCTTCCTGTCGTCCCCTGACGCCTCCCGGCTCCCGACAGGCACCGTGCGCTCGGTGGTCAAGTCCCTCGGCCATTTGACCCTCCATCTCGATGCTGCAGCCGATTGGGATGCTGTGGCGGTGCCTCTGGAAGCTCTCCTTGCGGCTTCTGTGGACCAGCGGGCCAAGGTGAGTGAGACAGCTAGTAGCCTAGTAGTTCCAGGAATTACTGAATTAGCAATAGACATTTAACAACCTCGTTCATGTGGATGTCAATTGCTGCTTTGTAGGTTCGAAAATGTGCACAGGAGAGTGTTGAAAAGCTGTTTGCTTACTTGGGACAGTGTGATTTCACGAAGAAAGCTAGCAATGCTGCAACTGGCATGTTTGAGAAGCACCTTTCTTCAGCCCAATGTCTTATCCATTTGAATTCAGATATTTCTGAGGGTAAAGAGACAGAAGCGGCTCATATGCTAGGTACAATGGTGAATTTAGTTCCATATCTATCAAAGAAGGCAAGGAAGAAGGTGTTCTTGGATGCTTATCAGTTATTGGGCCCTTGTTTTACCCCACTTACGAGGCACGTTCTAAGGCTTTTGGCAACCTTTTTGGATCATCTGAAGGCTGAAGGTGTTGAATCCGAGGTGGAGAGTCTTGTATCCTTGGTGATTGCTTACCTGCCTTATGATGAGAAGAAGCCTGATGATACCATTGTCTCAGCATTTCACCTAATTAAAAGTTGCTTGGATAAACTTGTTGGCCACTCAAAACTGTGGATGGAAGCTCTTCCAACTGCATTCGAGGCAGTTTCAGGTGTGTATGTTTACATGCCTTATGCACCAGCCCTATCTAATTATATATATTGATGCTTTTATTATGAGTTTATGGTATACACATATCCATCCAGAAAAAAAAGGTTTTTCCTATTGACATAATTGGCTGACCATATTTGGAAATACACCATGCTTCCTCCAATGTATTCAATGTTTCAGTAAGAAGGAATTATTCCTTTAGTATCTCCTGACTGTTCAAAGCTGCCATCTAGTTTTTTCAGGTTGTTTTTTAGAGCATATCTCGTATGCTGTCACCATTTTAATTTGTACTTGTCTACTTAGGTTTCTTGCGAATATTGCATCCTTCACAATCTGTAGTTTGTGGATCACGCTTATGCACCCTTCTAGTGGCAACTGTTTCTTTTCTCTTTTTGATTATTCTTTATATATGGAATATAATGTTAACTCTCAATTTGGCAGGATACTTAATTCTGGGCAGAAAATGTTCGGATGATATAGCAAAAGTGGTGCAAGACTGTATTGATTCTCATATTGACCAAAATCTTCTTGGCGCTACTGGACCACAGCTAACCAACAGTGGCTTTGAGGGTTTGAGCAATCAAAGTGCCCTGAAATCAATCTGTTTAACAATCAACAGCAGACTTCACACGTGTGCTTATCCTCCAGATAGTATCTTAACAGTAGTATTGGGTTTATTTCTGAAACTTGGTATGTCTTCATTTTTTTCAGCAGTGGCATCTCTTATCTTCAATTGGACTATTGCAGAGATATTCTGAACTCCTAGGAATAATTAACCTCACCATCTTGATTTTTGAATGTGATTTTACTTCCACATAAAACTGCATGTGCCTTTTCTACATATCATATGCAAAATGTGCTTGTTGATTACAAACAAGCACTTGAAACACTACAAAAGGGTAGATGATGCACCATAAAATGATAAAAATGTGTTAGCTGCAAAGTTAGGAGCACCTGTGTAATTATTTTAGACAAACAGATGAACACACCTTTCAAATCTGTTGTGAATCCTTTTTGCATATATGCCAATGCCCTGCTCTTTGTATGATCTTATCATTCAGTCAAATGATTCATTAACTATTCTGTTTGAATTATCTTTTCCAGGAGAAAGCTCTTTTGTCTTTATGAAAGATATCCTACTTACTTTGGCAAAGTTTGCTATGAAAGTGGACAAAGAATCACAACTGAGGAATGTAAGTTCATTTATTGGTATAATGGTATTTGCCTTGTCTTGATTACTGTGATGTCCCTGAGCCCCTCAATATAAAGCATTTCTCAACTTCTTTCGTGACAGAATAATATATAAGTGCTTAAACTCTAGTTTTTGTTGAACTTATATCACCTGCAGTTTGAAGAATGCATTGGAGCAGCAGTGATTGCTATGGGACCAGATAAAGTACTTTCATTATTTCCAATAGCTTTTGATGAAAACCGGTTGACATGCTCAAATACTTGGCTTCTACCTATTCTGGACAAGTATACATACGGAGCTCCGCTGCAATTTTTTCTAGAGCGTATTGTACCACTAGCAAAATCTGTACAAAATGCATCTAACAGGGGTAAGTAACTAGATACAAATAACTCATCCAAAAGCACATAAGACCCCCAATTTCATATTTTGTTTCTTTGATTTCAGTCAAGAAAGAATGGAAACGTAAAGACTTGCAATCTTGGACTGATCAACTGTGGAACTTGCTTCCTTCCTTCTGCCGCTATCCGATTGATGTACATCATAGCTTTGGTTCCCTGTCCAAGTTGCTGGTGGAGATTTCAAAGTGTGATGACTGTCTATACAAATCTGCTGTTAAAGCCCTGCAGGTTTGGATGCTCAGCTATCATACAATGCTGTTCTTTTGTTGTTTGTTATATAGATCCCTTTGATATTTCTGCCTTCAGAATTATATAGATGGTTCAGGCCATATCTTTTTTTTTTTTATTGTTTCTCAGCAACTTGTAGATGGGACCAGAAGATTAAGTACTGGTGGTCAAGATGTTGAAATCAATATGGAACTTTCAGCTTTGTTCTCCTCAAAACCTGATAGCTTCAAATGTGCACGTTTAGATAGGTGCTCCAAAAAAGATGCCCGCAAGAACTTGAAAGTTCTAGCATCACATTCTACCAGTCTTCTCTGTACTTTCACGGACTATTTCCTTGACTCCTCACCTGAAAAGCGTGCTCATTTGAAGGTGCATCTCCTCATTTCTTTCAATTTTTTAATTGGTTACCTGTGACTATTTGAATTTTTAAGTAATCTGTAGTATACGTGCTGTGAAACATCTTATTTTATAATACCTAATTTAGTTACGTCTTAAAAAATCATCTTGCTGCACCCTATTTTAGCCTCATTATTTTTCCTATACAAGAGTTTGATTTGTTACAGCATACCTATTTTTGTCAGATTTGTACTTCTGAACTGTGAACTAAATTTGTTTGGTTGACATAGGTAAACTACCGAGGTATAATAGGACTTCTTTTTATTCAAGTGCAAGTTTTACTAAGGAGGGATTTTGATGCCAACCATGATCAAGATCAAACTTTCACATTTTCCATTCTGAAATGACCCCTGATATAATAAAAAAAAACAGCTCTATCTGTTATGGGTTAGATTCTAGAAGAAGGAATAACAAATTGTTTTCTGAACAGTTAACGCCCTAAATGGATGAATGCTAAATACCAACACAATAAAGTTGGGTTTTCCAAAATTTGCAGTAGTTTCCTCCTGCAAACTAGCATTTTTGGAACATTTGGAAGTCCAGTTTCCCTCTTTCCTTCAGGATCAGTTCTACAAACAACAACAACAACATAGCCTTTTGTCCCAAGCAAGTTGGGGTAGGCTAGAGATGAAACCCAAAAGAGACGAGAAACAGAGAGACACATAAAGGGACATAAAGGGCACAAGAGAAAAAGAGGTAACGGTTCAGGCACGTTGATTGCCAATCTCCAAGCGCTCCTGTCCATAGCTAAATCCTTGGAGATATTCCACTCCTTAAGATCTCTCTTAACGGACTCGTCCCAAGTTAGTTTAGGTCGACCTCTACCGCTCTTTACATTATCGGCCCGCTTTAGAACTCCACTACGCACCGGCGCCTCAGGAGGCCTCCGTTGGACATGTCCAAACCATCTCAACCGATGTTGAATCAATTTCTCCTCAATTGGTGCCACCCCAACCCTATCCCGAATATCGTCGTTCCGGACTCTATCCCTCCTTGTGTGCCCACAACACCAACGCAACATACGCATCTCTGCTACACTCAATTGCTGGACATGTCGCCTTTTTGTAGGCCAACATCGCCGGACGAATCGCCGTCCTATAGAACTTACCTTTCAGCTTCTGAGGCACCCTTTTGTCACAGAGGACGCTAGAAGCTTGACGCCATTTCAACCAGCCGGCTGAAATTCTATGCCTAACATCTTCATCAATGTCTCCATCCTTTTGTAGCATAGACCCTAAATACCGAAAAGTATCCTTCTTGGCCACCACTTGCCCATCCAGGCTAACGTCTCCCTCCTCATGCCTAGTCGCGCTGAAATCACACCTCATGTACTCGGTCTTAGTCCTACTAAGTCTGAACCCTTTCAACTCTAACGTGTGCCTCCATAGTTCTAACTTCCTATTAACCCCTGCCCTACTGTCGTCAACTAGCACCACATCATCAGCAAAGAGCATACACCAAGGGATATCACCTTGTATGTCCCTTGTGACCTCATCCATCACCAAAGCAAATAAATAAGGGCTCTAACTTGTAATAATTTTCATTTGACAGCAATTTATTGGCTAATGTTGTGTGAGCTTAAATAATTTCTCTGTTAATATATTGTGCCTATACGAAATATTTTTTACTACACATTTTGTACTTGATCCGGTCCATTTATCTCTTTCCAGGTTGCTTTGAGATGCCTGGCTCAACTTTCTGGTAGCATGAACATATGTGAGCTTTTTGTTTCACTAGTCAAAAGGTTTGATTTTGAAGATACTCCATTGGAGCCAGAATGCAAAACCGATGAAGAAGATAGGATGGATGAACTTGTCAAAAAGAAAGATAGGAAGGATGAAGAAAGTACTGAATTCAAAACTGATGAAGCAGATAGGAAGGATGGAGAAAGTACCGAATGCAAAACTGATGAGATAGATAGGAAGGACGAAGAAAGTTCTGATGCAACAGTGGAGCTAAATAATAAGAGGTTTGTTGCTTCTTTTCACTCACCTACAAGATTAATTTTTCATGCTCAGTCAGTTTCTGTTCAAAAAGAGCTCACAAACTGCTCGATGATGTAGTTTTGCTTGTGCATGTCTCTGCTGATGATGCTCAATCTCATCTTGTTACTCTGTGCTAGCCTATGATTTATACATTATATGATTATAATATTGCTTGTGCAGGTCTCTTCTATTAGAACTCATTTCAACATTTGTTGAAGTTGCTGATGAGGATCTGCTTGATAAACTCTTAGTAAACATTCAAAAAATTTTTTCATAAACTTTATCTATTCCTTCTGCAGGACAGCAGCATGTCTTGTCACAGCAAAGCTCTCTTCGCGTTAAGCATAATTGTGAAGGTTAGTGGTAGTTTCCTGTCAGTCATGACACCTTGATGTTTTTCTTCCTCTTGTTTCTTGAGATGACCATAATGTCTCATCTTTTTATTACTTTCAGGAACATAGTGAATATTCTTTGGCTCATTTGGATGAGATGATGCTATTGCTTCATGGAATGAAGTCAGCTTTGGATAACACAGTTTTAGAAAGCCAACTATTATGCTACCAGCATTTATTGGTTCACATGATTACGGTAGGTTGACAGTTGGTATTTTTTTCCCAATTGATCATAATGTGATTAGTATATACAGCTTTGCTTTTACAGGGCCTGTGTTTCACTGGTGCTTTGTTTGAAACCATTATGGGGTTTCTATGGACCATCATGCAAAGCCAGAGTCTATTTTTCCTTGCTTATTCGTATATGCCTGCAGACTATGCTTCTATTGTTACATCTCAGTGATGTCTACACAGAAATATAAAAATAAATAAAAGCAGGGTCTTTTACAGTACTCAAGTTGCTTTTGTTTCAAATTTATCTAGTAAACTTATACTCGACAAGTAAACAACTAACATTTCAATTACAGGTAGGAACTGGACAAAAAGCACAATTTTGTTTTCTAACTGCACTCTTGTACAAAATCTGTTGGTTGCAGAATCTTAACCAGATGCTAACACTACAAAATTTCATTCTTATGATATGCAACACTGTAAATTTCAATAAGATTTTAAGGTGTTCAATCGAACTTAACATGCATCGGAAGTAGACAACTATACATTAATAGTTGGACATGAACAAATGACTTGTACTTTTGCAAAGTGTGTGTGCATGCGTGTTGTGTCTATAATAAATATGCAACTCAATAACGATTTCATTCATCTTTATGTGTTTATCTGACCAGATTTACTTCACTAAGACATCACGATGTCATTTTGAAATTGGATGTGCAATGAACATAATGTGCCTGCTACCGAGTCAAGAGCAACAACAACAACAACAACATCAACATCATAGCCTTTTGTCCCAAGCAAGTTGGGGTAGGCTAGAGATGAAACCCAAAAGAGACGAGAAAACAGGGAGACACATAAAGGGACAAAAGAGCACAAGACAAAAAGAGGTCATGGTTCAGGCACGTTGATTGCCAATCTCCAAGCGCTCCTATCCATAGCTAAATCCTTGGGGATATTCCACTCCTTAAGATCTCTCTTAACGGACTCGTCCCAAGTTAGTTTAGATCGACCTCTACCGCTCTTTACATTATCGGCCCGTTTTAGAACTCCACTACGCACCGGCGCCTCAGGAGGCCTCCGTTGGACATGTCCAAACCATCTCAACCGATGTTGAATCAATTTCTCCTCAATTGGAGCCACCCCAACCCTATCCCGAATATCGTCGTTCCGGACTCTATCCCTCCTTGTGTGCCCACAACACCAACGCAACATACGCATCTCTGCTACACTCAATTGCTGGACATGTCGCCTTTTTTAGGCCAACACTCAGCACCGTATAACATCGCCGGACGAATCGCCGTCCTATAGAACTTACCTTTCAGCTTCTGAGGCACCCTTTTGTCACAGAGGACGCCAGAAGCTTGACGCCATTTTAACCAGCCGGCTGAAATTCTATGCCTAACATCTTCATCAATGTCTCCGTCCTTTTGTAGCATCGACCCTAAATATCGAAAAGTATCCTTCTTGGCCACCACTTGCCCATCGAGGCTAACGTCTCCCTCCTCATACCTAGTCGCGCTGAAATCGCACCTCATGTACTCGGTCTTAGTCCTACTAAGTCTGAACCCTTTCGACTCTAACGTTTGCCTCCATAGTTCTAACTTCCTATTAACCCCTGCCCTACTGTCGTCAACTAGCACCACATCATCAGCAAAGAGCATACACCATGGGATACCACCTTGTATGTCCCTTGTGACCTCATCCATCACCAAAGCAAATAAATAGGGACTCAAAGCTGACCCCTGATGCAGTCCTATTTTAATTGGAAAGTCACTGGTGTCGCCATCACATGTTCGGACAAACGTCACCACATCCCTGTACATATCCTTGATGAGGGTAACGTACTTAGTTGGGACTTTGTGCTTTTCCAAGGCCCACCACATGACATTTCTCAGTACTTTGTCATATGCCTTCTCGAGGTCAATAAAGACCATGTGTAAGTCCTTCTTCTGCTCCCTATATCTCCATCAATTGTCGTAATAAGAAAATCGCCTCCATGGTCGACCTACCAGGCATGAACCCAAATTGATTTTGGGTCACATGTGTCATTCTCCTTAGGCGATGCTCGATAACCCTCTCCCAGAGCTTCATCGTATGGCTCATCAATTTAATCCCACGGTAGTTAGTACAACTTTGAACATCTCCCTTGTTCTTGAAGATAGGTACTAATATACTTCTCTTCCATTCTTTAGGCATCTTGTTAGACCGAAAAATAAGGTTAAAAAGCTTAGTTAACCATACTATCGCTTTGGCGTCTAGGTATCTCCACACCTCAATGGGGATACCATCAGGGTCCATCGCTTTACCTCCCTTCATCCTCTTCAAAGCCTCTCCGATCTCTGCCTCCTGAATTCTCCTCACAAAGCTTCTGTTGGTATCGTCAAATGAGTCGTCCAACTCAAGGGTAGGACCCTCATTCTCCCCATTAAACAGCTTGTTGAAGTACTCTCTCCATCTGTCCTTGATCTCCTCATCCTTCACCAGAAGTCGATCTGTCCCATCCTTGATGCATTTTATTTGGTTGATGTCCCTTGTCTTCCTCTTGCGGATTCTAGCCATCCTATAAATGTCCTTCTCCCCTTCCTTTGTGCCTAGCCGCTGATAAAGGCCATCATACGCCTGACCTTTTGCTACACTCATAGCTCGCTTTGCAACCCTCTTCGCTATTTTATAGCTCTCGATGTTGGCTGCACTCTTGTCATGGTCTGTGTTACATGGATACGTGAGGTTGGACACGTATCCCGTATCGGATACGTATCCGATACGGATACGCACTGGATACGCGGTAGATACGTATCCGTGAAGTATCGGTAAAAAAATAAATAAAACAAAATTGGGATACGTGGACTGATACGTATCCAGGCTGTTTGGGCCTTTGGCGATACGGCCTAGCGCACTGCGCATCCATCACTGACCTGCGATATACCATGGCCTATCCCACACGCACTGGGTGGTGGGCTGCTCGCCGCTCGCCGGCCATGCGCCGCGCTGCACCCCGCGCCGGGCGAGCTCCGCACCGCACCTGCGCCGGCGAGGTCCGTGCTGCCGCGCCGCCCTTCCCCTCCCCATCTCCCTCATCTGCCTCACCTGCCTTCCACGCCGCCGCAGCACGGGCCGCGACGGAGTCGCCATGCGCCCTGGCCTGCTGACCGCCAGCGCTCTGCACCCCCTTCTTCCACCTCCGCCTGCTCTCCCTCTATCTCCCTCCTCTTCCCTCCCTGCCGCCCCTCTTCTTCCCAGCCAGAGACGGGCGCCGCCACCAGCACCTGTGCCCTCTCCGCTCTCTCCCGAGGCCCCGTCTCCCTCCTCCCTCCTTCCCCTCTCTCTTCTCTGCTCTTTCCCTCTCTCTGTTCTTTCATTGACGGCGCGGTGAAAAGGGACGAGGACGACCAACAGACGCCCGCACCCAATCCAGAAGTCGCGGCATCCAATACGGAGCGCCGGCCACGTCACTTGAGCCAATAGGGCCGTGCCACGTCGCTGCTCAGGCCCACATGGCAGCCAGCAGCCTCTATCTCTCCCTCCCCTTTTCTTTCCATGAACCTGGTTCACCGAAGCCAGAGAGGAGAGGCAAGCCTGCCCGCCGATTGGCTTACGGGAGCAGCGTAGCCTGCTCTGACCATCGACCTGCATTATTATTATTTTTATTTTATTTTTAAAATAGTAAACGTATCCGCGTATCGGGTTTTTTGGAAAATTGCCGTATCCGCGTATCCGTATCCTTCCGATACCGATACACGTATCCGTATCCGTGCAACTTAGGTCATGGTGGAGACGCTTGAAACACTCCTTCTTCTCCCTAATAGCCCTTTGCACCTCGTCATTCCACCACCATGTGTCTTTCGCTTCCCGTTTGCCTCCCCTACTCACGCCAAACACTTCCGAAGCCACCTTCCGGACACATGTTGTCATCTTTAGCCACATGTCGTCGGCATCTTCTCCTTCTTCCCAAGGCCCCTCGTCTAGCATCCTCTCCTTAAACGTTTGCGCTGCTTCCCCTCTAAGCTTCCACCACTTCGTTCTCGCAATCTTGGCCCGTTTGTCCCGGTGGACACGTACTCGAAAGCGAAAGTCCGCCACCACAAGCTTATGTTGAGGGACAACACACTCCCCAGGTAACACCTTACAATCAAAGCAAGCACGTCTATCCTCCCTCCTTGCAAGGATAAAGTCGATCTGGCTCGAGTGTTGTCCACTACGAAAGGTTACTAGATGAGATTCCCTCTTCCTAAAGAGGGTGTTCGCTATCAACAAGTCATAGGCCAGCGCGAAGTTCAAAACATCCTCCCCCTCTTGATTCCTACTACCATACCCGAACCCCCCGTGCACCCGCTCGAAACCTACATTAGTCGCACCAACATGGCCGTTGAGGTCTCCTCCTATAAAGAGTTTCTCGCCGATAGGCACGGTACTAACCATGCTATCAAGATCTTCCCAAAACTGCCTTTTGGTGCCCTCGCTAAGACCTACCTGAGGGGCATAGGCACTAATCACATTTAGAGCCGAATCTCCAACTACCAGCTTGACCAAGATAATCCGGTTACCTTGCCTCCTAACATCAACGACTCCATCCTTAAGGCTCCTATCGATCAAGATGCCTACACCATTCCTACCCGATGTTGTTCCCGTGTACCAAAGTTTGAAGCCAGTATCCTCCACCTCCTTCGCCTTCTGGCCCTTCCATTTGGTCTCCTGAACGCATAGAATATTTACACGCCTTCTAATTGCTGTATCGACTAGCTCTCTTAGCTTACCCGTTAGGGACCCTACGTTCCAGCTACCTAGACGAATCCTAGTTGGCTCGGCTAGCTTCCTTACCCTTCGCACCCGTCGAGGGAAGTGCGAAGACCCTTGCTCATTTTTCACTACACCCGGGCGTAGATGTAGCGCGCCACTAAGGTTGCGACGACCCGACCCTTGCTCATTTTTCATCGTACCCGGGTCACGATACGACGCGCCACTAAGGGGATGACGACCCGGCCCTTGCCCATTTAACACCACACCCGGGTTCCGATGTAGCGCGTCGCTAAGAGGGTTACGCCCCAACGAATCTCTTGTGGGTTTCAAATCCATGAGAGTGGCTGTTTTTTTACTGTTGGTTCGCCAGACCTTAACACACCCTCCTCCTTTACCCGGGCTTGGGACCGGCTATGTTGAGACGACTTAAGAAAGTCTTCAAGTCAACATAGGCGGAGTTTGCTACCGAGTCAAGAGCAATGAGCATAATGTTTATTGAAATATGACTGCATTTCTTATCTTGCGCTTGTGTTCACGAATTGCCTTAGCTAGTTTTGTTTTATATAGTTTGTGTTTGTCTTTTATTTCTCTGACATACATTTTTACTATTTCAAGGTTAATGAAGAGAATACCAGCAAGAAGGCATTCTTGATTCTAAATGAGCTAATAGTTGCACTAAAGGTTTTCCTTTCTTACCTTCACATGCTAAGCAATTATTAAATGTGTATTAGATAATATCCTGCCAAAAGTACATCATTCCTGTATGGAAATCTGAGCAGTAATGGTGTATGGAAAAGGTTGTAACATGAGAAACTCTTTTTCTCTGATGCCAATGTGCTCTATTTATTCAAAATTCCTCTCTTTTTTTTTCTGGTGCAGTCTAAGAAGGAAAGTAGAAAATTAGCATATGATGTGCTCCTGGCAACTAGTACAAACTTGAGGAGCTCAGAGTCAAATAGTGCAGATTCAGATCTTCAACGACTGTTTACAATGGTTAGCTACATAAAATACTCTTTCTTAACACATTTTCCTTTGTTTTATTTGGTTTTGAAATTTATTAATTGTGTCTTGTCGGACTGTTATCTTATGTTTCCTGCTGTAGTTATTTCTGCCGAACATTATTCCGAATAAACTTATGGCATTTCCCCTGCGTTTAGATATGGAGTGACATGTCCATTCGTATCTTTAGGGTTCATTTGGATACATCCCCTCAATCCCAAACATATTACTCCTCCATTCCACAATGTAGGTTGTTATAGTTTTTTTCTAAGTCAAACTTCTACAATTTTTACTAAGCATATAGAAAAGTGCACCAACATCTTCAACATAAAATGAGTTCATCAAATCCACTGCGAAATATTTCTTGATAGTGCACTTATTTGGTATTGTAGATGTTAATATATTTTTTGATAACTTTGGTAAAAGTTTGAGAATACTCCATTTTTAGTCTACTTTGAGATATACAATCACCAACACTAATTTAAACCATTAATAATATCACAAGACACTCCGATTGTTCTCTTAGGAGCACAGCTATCTTCTAAAGGATAGCAGGTTATATTTTGCTACACAATTCTGATGGAAAATATAGAACTATGGAGGCTTTTGAATAAGTAGTATCTATGGTGCTTACACCTTGTAAATTATGTGATGAGCAACGAAACCGCATGAAGATCGCAATGGAGCTGTAACAGTAGCTAATCAAATGCCTAGTCTTTTATTTTTCCAATTCACAACTATTTGCGAACTTCTAATGTCTATAAATCACATGGATTATTTTGTGTGAACAGCATAAATAATCAGTGTAATTCTATATGTTAAGTGTGTAAGTTGCATTTACAAGTTTTATTATTGAAGCTTATGGACTATCTTTTTTTTATTCAGGTAATGGGATATCTTTCAAGTCCATCTCCTCACATAGTGAGTGGAGCAATTGCCGCACTATCATTGCTTATATACAGTGACGCTAATTTTTGCATGGAAGTACCGAATCTGATAGAGTCAGTATTAGTTTTGCTGCAACATAAAGCCATTGAAGTAACTAAAGTCAGTTCTGTGATTCCCTATGTCGATCTTTTCAGTTCTTTTCCTAATTCCTATTGTTGAGGGTCTGGTATGCTCAATTTTAGGCAGCCTTGGGCTTTGTCAAGGTATTAGTAACTTCTTTGCAACCACAAAAACTATTGAACTTGCAAGGAGATATTGTAAGTGGGATATTACCATGGTCATTGGTTACAAAGCACCATTTCAAGGGGAAGGTTGGTAGAAATATTCCAAGGTTTAATTCCCATATTTTATTGTTTTCTGTACAGGGGTACGAATGACATGCTGTGATCTTATATTTGCAGGTTGTACTAATATTAGAAATATTGATTAGGAAATGCGGGTTTGATGCTATCAACTTAATTACACCTGACAAGTTCAAGGGCTTTGTTAGAAGTGTTGAAGAGGTAAGATTCACATTACTAACTTGCCATTTAGCCGTGGAAACAATATATTACTTGTTTGATCAATGGGGCAGTTTTTAGTGAGTTCTTTTTATGAACTTTATATTGGTAATGACTAAGAGCAAAATTGACTGCATGTGTACCTGTGACATATATTTTGGTAGCCCTGTGTATGTATTTGTAAACAACATGCCTGGTTAAGGCATATGATATGAAGCAGATCATTAAATACTATTTATGTATACTCAGGTGGTAGAAACATCCTATACTGATTTTTTTAGTATGTACTATATTCATCGAGTTAACACGAATGCAGATACATCGTTTGTACCTTTTGTTCTACTCCGTATGTATCATCTCAAAATAGTGTGTACTTGCAATTTTCAGGGTCGCAAAGGAAATCGTAACCAAACTGATAGTGCACATCTCGAGGCAAAAGAACACGAGCAACATGATGGCAAAAGGTTAGCCTGGAGTCATTTTTTCCGGTGCTTAACAAATTGCTTAATGGTTTATTGTTGTACAGGAGGAAACGGGTTGACTCTAATGCTGAAACTGGACAACAAGGAACACCTAGTCGACCACCACCAAATAGTTGGTCAGCTGGGAAGAAGCAGGGCAAGGATTTTCATTTGAAGAAAAGGATAGGGAGAGGCAACCCTCATGCTGCAAAAAGGCATCAAAGCAGAGATTCAGGTGGCAAAGGCAATAGGACTACTTTCAAGCCGAAGTCAAAATGGCAACCAGGAAATAGCCAAGGAAACAGAGGTGATAAATCGCCTGGCAGCAACCAAAAAAGAACTAGAGGTGGTGCCTCCAGCAAGATTCAAAACAGTGAGGCTCGAGCACCTGGGCACTCTCCTAGTTTCAAGAAGCGTAAGAGATCGGCAGCATGAGATGTTTCACTTGCACCACCCTGTGTCCCTGTCACCGACCGGGATTCATTGTTCGTGGGGATGGCTCTGAATTTTGCAATGTCGACCCCAGCTTTTACCTACTAATGCTTTCATCTTGAAGATCTTTGCAAAACTTGTGAAATTACGGTCTTACTCGACTCTGTTGTGAATCCACCGTTTTGTAAGAGTAAAATTTTGACTTGTAGGTCGATTGAATACCGTTGCAATCAATGGATTTTGATTATAAAGAAATCAATAGGTTATCTATCACTTTGGTTGACCACGTCCTTACCTGCTTGTATCTACCCTTGCAAGTTGTGACTGTTTCAGCTGTTTTGTTGCTGACATGTATGGTGTTGGCAAAACTGTCGAGTATTCCCGGGAATAATACCTGGACATCAGTAGTGGATCCGCGTATTGGCTCCTGCCTCGAATTGAAAAGAGAAGCAGCCAAAGATCTACTATTTGAGGACGATGTCGAAGTTTGGTACAACAAATAGGTTATGTTTGGTTCTTTTGCTAGGATTGCTTGCCCTAAAATCTACAGCTGCCTAGTGTCAGCAAAAAGCAACGAAAGCTGAATATATAATATACTTGCTCACATTTAGAGGCAAATTGAACGTATTCTTCAGGTCCATTACGATCTTAGTGGCAGCAGCAGCAAAATGCATACGATGCCAAGTTCAGGCAACCAAAATGTAAGATCAAACCCAAGGCAGCAAGAACTACCTTCGGCAATCTGTTAACCCCATGGCTCGTTGGCTACTGTAACAACATGGAAATGGAAACAGGGAAATCTCACGAATTAAAAAAATCAAAACACATTTAGCCCTTTGAAACACAGGAATTTTACAAAAATCAGTTTATTTTCACAGGAAAAACACATGAAACAGGAAAATTTTTTATGTTCAGGGGGGGCCCTCACAAGTCTAAACATCGATATGGGATCCAATGTCCAATCTGGCTCGAGATCTTCCTTGGCGCAGCCCAATCTCCCTCTCGGCTTCCCTTTCCCGCAGCCCAAATCAGTTCAGCCCAATGACATCTACATGCCTCTCCAATCTCCATCATCCTTGACTCTTGAACCCGAGCACCCATATTCCCCACGTCATCCCAAAGATAATAAATATATACAAACGCTAATACTCCTCCGCGGACATCAGTCCTGCGTCCGCGTCCGGACACTCCTAGGCCTGCTGACCGACCCACTAGCTCATCCACACCGTTCTTTAATTAGGGACGTGGCTCCTTTTTATCCACGCGACGGACACGTGGAGGTGGCTGCCTAGCCACGCGACGCACGCCACTCGGGCCGGCTGCTCCCTGACGCAACGCCATTGGCGCCGACACTGGCGCGGGTTGCTCCAGCTCAGCGAGCACGTCGAGCTCATGGCAAGTGTGTCGTGGCCGTCACCAGGCGCTGCATCTCGCACGCCTTCCAGTCCATCTTGGGTGGCGTAGCGTAGCCCGTGCGGGTTGTCAGCACCGGAGGAGGAGTCTTGCTTGACGAGCACAGCGAAGAGGGCGTCGAAGCGGCGAAGCAACGGGTCCGCGCAACGGGCGAGGGCGACGGCGCAAGAGCAGGTGGAGCTCGACAAAATCAGCTCGCAGCCCTACGCCTCGCCGTGCACCGGTCGGCCAAGCCCCGGCCAAGGTCGCACCCCATCCCCCACCACAGTCCCCACCAGGTAGGCCATGGCCACTGGCGACATCGTGTTTCAAGTGTTTCAGACGTTTCAGACTTCTTAATGTTGCAAAAGTCGATCTGGGATGTTGCATATGTTGCAATAACAATATATGCATGTTGCAAGCATTTGTTTTCAAGTATTTCAGTTGTTTCAAAAGTATGTTTCAAGTGTTTTATCATAATGTTACAAAAGTATATCTGGATGTTGCATAACATGTATGTTTTAAACGTATGTTCCAAGTGTTTTAGGTGTTTTCATACGTATGTTGCAAGTGTTTTATCTGGACGTTGCAAAACTAGATCTGCATGTTGCATATGTTGCTATGGCTATACACACATGTTTCAAGCGTATGTTTCAAGTATTCACCTGCTTCCAGTCGCATGTTGCAAGTGTTTCTACTTGATGTTTCAAAAGTAGATCATGTAGTAATGGCCCCGTTGGCTGGCGGACAGCGTTCTGCCATAGCCGCCTGCTACTGTTGCTGGGGCGCTGCTCGTGGGTCACAGTGTGGGCGCCTGGGGCCGGCAGACGCCTCCCATCGCGCATCCGCAGGGGGGTGAGGCGGGCGCGGAGGGCGCGCTCCTGTCAGTTACGGTCCGATGGGGCAACGGTTCTCCTATTACACGGGCGCGGCAGGCACGGGCGAGCATGCAAAACGAGTGCTGGTCAATGATAATATTATCGTGAGCGGTGAGCGTGGCACGGGCGTCCGGACACGCGCTTTTGTCCGGACGTCTGGGCGCTAGACCCTCCCATATAAAAATTGTCACCACACATGGTACTCAATAATTAGTATGATCTTCAGCTTTAGGTGCAACATTATGAAGAGGTCTCTTGTCTGAAGCTGGAACTTTTCCATTATTAAAAAAACAGGTGCAACATTATGAGGATTTCTCTCATGTTCTTCACCTCGGACATTTGGGGACATAAAGATATAAAGATCTTCGAGGTCATCGTCACCCAAATTTAGGGAAATATTATTGACTTTGATGCTAGCATAGGCAAACTCGTATGCTGAACTGATCTGGTACCTCACAGCCTTGCAGTTTCTTAACTCCGATGACAGAAAGTGCTAGGCATGCACTTGCTGAACCTCGTTACACTCTGCTGTATAATCTTTCAGCCATGTTTCCTTCTCATCCTTGTCCTCGACCATTAGGTCTTCGGACCATCTCTTGATTTGGAGTGTGGGACGTCCAGGATGGATGTTGGTTGTGTTCTTGATGGCAGCCTCTGCAGCCTCTACCCTACTTCTAGTAGCACCATAACAATAAATGTCAACACTGAGTTGCTCCAGGCTTGCAAGGTGCTCAAAGGAGAACTCAAAACCCATATCAGACTCTGATTCTTCCGCGTTAAACTTAAGGCTAAAACTTTTGAGTATTGGCATTGCTTCCCTTTCACAAACCATCCTCAGCCCGCCAATCCCTTTGGTCCGGAAAACAAACTCCTTCAGGCAACAGAATAGTTGCCTGCCGATGGTGAGCCTGTCACCGGGGGCTTCACTTGAAATCAGACTGACGTAAAGCAGTGTGGGCATGCCTCCAAGTATGCAGAGCTCTTCCTGTTTAATTTTAGTAACACCAATGCCAAGGTGGGCAAGATTAACAAGAGATGACATCCTTTGTGGAAGTCTACTAAGAGAAGGACCGCATATGAGCTTCTGAAGACATCGAGCATCACTGCATATTGAATCCATCAGTTTATCTGCTGCTGGGTAATTTCCAAAGTCAATCTCCAGTGACTTCAGCTCGTGTTTGGCCAACAGAGTGAGAGATGACTCTAAAGACTCCTGGTACCTCCCCATGTCATGATCACCAAGTTTTTCTCTGCAATGCAGTTGTATTCCAAGGATCCTTAGATTGGTTAATCTTCTGAGCTGTCCCACAAAGTTCACCGGGTTACAAGGGCAAACAAATGAAAGCGTGCGTAAGGCTTGAAGATCTCCGATCTCATCAGGAAAATACACATAATAATCACCGACAAGCAAGTGAACCAAATTTTGCAAACGACCAATGGTTGATGGAAATTTTTCTATACTACTGCTACTCAGATCTAGTGTCTGCAAATTCTGTAGGTGTCCAATTCTATTTGGAAGCTTGGTAATACTAGTAGAATTGATTTTCAAATACTTCAACTGGATAAGGCTTCCGAGATACTTAATTTGCTGGTTACCAAGATGCACATCATCCTCATCTTCCAAAACCAACACTCTCAAGTAATAGAACTTTGAAAGTTGAAATGTTTGTTTATCTAATCCATGGAAGCTAACCAGTTAACGGATCTGCAAGCACCTGTCCATAATCTCCTGCATCACTCCGTTTCCCACACAGCTGGATTGAAGAGAGCCTGCGAATTTTATTGGAGGAACACTTATATACATGGCCTTCAACTATTGTGGTAAAGTTCTGCTCTGTGGACTGGGATATGATAAGATCAAGCACCATATCATGGACTTGACAGCCACCAGCCCTACCATCATACATCATATCAATAGGTTGTATCAAGCTTCTATTGATAAGATCATTAAAATAGTTTTCTCCTATTTGTTCCAAGGATTGCCCCTTCACTTGAGTGATAAAGCCTTCAGCTATCCACATCCATATTAATTCTTCTCTATCAATCCTATAGTCCTCTGGAAATACACTGAGATATAAGAAGCATGTCTTTAGATGACATGGAAGATCATAGTAGCTAAGCAACAATATATGTCCAACATATTGTGCATTGAGTATAGAAACCATAGAATCTTTGACTTGCTCCCATTGCTCTTTTGCATCCGAATTTCTGTTAGCTAGCAAACTAGCTATTGTTGTTATAGCTAGTGGCAAACCATGGCACTTCTTTATAATTGCATGAGAAACTTGTTCCAAGTGAGGAGGGCAGCAATGCTTACTTTGGAAAACCCTTTTATAAAACAGCTTCTGAGAGTCCTCATAACTTAGAGGTTGAATGTTGTGAATATATCCGTCTAAACTAGAGCAACAGGATTGAGCCACATCAGTTTGTCTTGTAGTTGTAATTATTCTACTGCACATATTATTTTCAGGTAAAGCAGACTTCAAAGATTCCCATGCAGATATGCTCCAAATATCATCAACGATGATGAGGTACCTGCAAGGAGTACATTCAAAAGCTCAACATTAGAATCACAAATATTTATTATTTATCACTGCAAAGTATGCACGCTTTCAAAGCATATCAGGGCAGCTAACAACATGCATTGATATTATCATAATACAACAAAATTTAAAACTTGACACATACTAATATCGTTATATGCCCCTTCTAGTGGCATAAGCCAGTTTGTTTTATGGCGCGGCACAGTCTTGTAATTTGATGAACGACATGCTAGATATTCATTAGGACCAAAAGCTCACTCGTTGTAATTCTGATTAGCATAATAATCCTTCACTGAAAAATGATCAGCAAGCCTTACAAATTTTCCCAGCAATAATATGGGAGAAGGAAAGCACAGTTGCTTGCTCTTGGTCAAATGATTTTCATGTTTGGTATGATCAGCATCAAAATCAATAGTTATGGGGAGTTCAAATGTTCAATCGCTGAATTATTGTTTTCCACGTGGTGTCTGTATAATGATTTTTTTTAATCAATATATGAACCACAATGACGAGAAAAGAAAACTCTACTCTTAAACACCAATTATTCAATTTGTCCATTAAACCCCAGTACACAACTATGTCTCACTTAACCTAACAACTATCAAATCTAGGGCATTAACTCAACCCCCCACCCTCAATTATGAAATTGTAGTTTTTTTCTTTATCCTCACACAAGTTGGCAAGTTAAATTTTGTTAGGTGATATATGGTATCATACCATGTGCATGTAATACTTTTAAAATTTATTTTCACTTTCATATATCATGGCCTGAACTAGCATTAGATGCTTCCAACCAACATAAATAATCTGAATCATTTTGGTAACATAATATGAATATGCATGTATACAGAACAGGAATATACGAAAGTGTGATTCATAACATACTGGTTATTTTCTCTAGAAAATGCGTATATGTCATATAAAGAATTTCTGCTACTATGATTTGAATATACCTCTTATTTTGCAGGAATGCTCTGAGCTTGTCTATAAGCTGCCGCTCATCATCTGATGTGTCAACTCCACCCCGTAGTTCCTTGAGCATATCAGTCAGTATCTTCTTCATGTTTGGACTCCTTGAAACTGGCACAAATGCTGTGGAAACGAACTGGCTTCTGATTTTGCAGAACACTTGGTTCGCGAGAGTCGTCTTACCAAGTCCACCAAAACCCACAATAGATACCACTTTGAGTTTCTCTGTCGACGAGTCATCTTTCATCAGCCACTCAATGATCTTCTCTCTTGGGCCATCAATCCCAACGAGCCTATCAGCTTCCACGTAGAGCGCCGGCAGCCTCGGATCGATCTGGGTCGTCACACTCATGCCGGCAGCAACAACAGAATCATCGACCTTGTACCTCAACCGCCGATCGCTTTCCTCCACCACGCTAGCCTTGAGCCCTAGAATCACGCCGGCGATCTTGTGGCGTGACCATAAGTTCCTGATCTTCCTGGCCGTGTTCTGGACGATACTGCTGGCATCAGCGCCGCCATGCCTCACCTCGTGCAGGAAGAGGTCGATGCAGTCCTCGATGTCGTATCTGAGCTCGCGCACCTTGTTCCTCCACTCTTTGGACTGCTCGTCCAGCCTCTCCTCGCTGTTGGACAGCTTCACGAGTAGGGCGTTCATGCTGCTGAGCTCGTCCCTCAGGAACAGGATCCCGCCCTTGACGCTCTGTACTCCCCCTCGATCAGCGCGGTGAGCTTGTGGAGCAGGGAGTTCATCACCCCTGTGGAAACACTCGCTATTGGTCCAAGCATGCTGATCTATCGTGCTTGAGTTTGACTGATTGTTCTTGGTGGATGTAGGAATAGGATAGCTCTCGCGTAGCAGCAGCGGCGCGAGGGCTTGAGCACTTCGGGTAGTGGTGGCGGCGATGGGCCGATCAGAAGCTCGATCCGATCCAGGTTGAGTGGCCGGAGAAAGGAGGATCCGGGTTCCCGTTGTTGGAAGGGAAGGGCGCCGGCGGGCGGGGAGGAGAATTTTGGAGTGTCGATCAGCGGCGGAGGGTTGTGTCATACGAAGTAGGCCATTGCTCGTTGACGCGTCTCGTAGTCTTGGCCCACTAGCCACAAGCACGGCCCGTGGCGCGCAACGTCTTTTTTTTTTCTATTTATTATTATAATATTATTTTTATTTTTTTAACAATATTACTAGTATCTCCCTGTATTTCTCTAACTTAAACTAACTTTGACCTAATTTATAGAAAAATATATTAGCTTCAATATTATCGAATAAATATGAAATTAAAATATATCTTATGGCATGTCTAATAAATTTTGTTTTATGTTGTAGATGTTTTTATATTTTATTTCTATAAACTTGATCAGAACAAGAGAAGTTTGAAAACAAAACTAAAACCTCTCTTGCATTGCTTGAGAAAAAAAAAACTAAAATAACCTAAAATTGGAACGAGATGAGTACTGGGCAACTGACAGTAATATGGCAGTATCATGCCATTGAGATGTACTGTATGCATTTGCACAACCTTTGCAGTTTAAGCATGTTGTGAGATGTGTATGTCATGATTAGTACTGTAATACAATCCAGATATCTCAAAAGCGACGTTTATGACTCCAGATGTAGATTATATAACCATTGAGATAATTTGTATGTACATGCATACCCTTTTGATTCACTAACTGGAATGATCCCACAAAGATCCTAGCAGAGATCGCTATTAGCCCCATTTCCATGCCGGCATATCCTTGCCACCAAAAACTTGTCCTCAATTCTTGCCGGCATATCACTAGTTACTCAATGCTATTTAACGTAGCCTCTCTCATCTTCTTGCCATGCGCAGACTGAATTAGGGATGCATGGAAGAAACCTGAAGTTCAGAAATGAAACAGATCTGGTTATGGTTGTGCAGAATCTCCTTATCACTCCCATGCTTAGCACATCTGTAACTGGTGAGATCGCAGATAATCAAAGAATTCAGTTACATTAGGAGTAAGAAATTAGGATCGAATATATTCTCCCATTTCTTTCTCTGAATCCTCCCGGTGCAATTCGGAAGTTTACAGTTACCAGCCTCTTAAACAAGGGACTCACAGGTCCACAAACTCCACCAACAAAAACCTCAGCTCCTAGCTCGTTACAGACTGGAAGACAAATTCTGTCTCAGCTTAGCTCCGACTCCAATTCGTCTTACCCTGGCCTTGTGCTTCCTACACTATTGTAGTTTCAATGGACACAACAAGACTAACTTACATGGAGAGCCAAAGCAATGACAGAAACAAAAGCTTTACAGTACAAGCCTGATTTATCTCCACAAAACCCAAATTCATGGGAAAATGGCTTCAACAAATGCCTCGGCGTCAAAAGGTTGCAGGTCTTCCATGCCTTCACCAACCCCAATAAACTTCACTGGGATTCCAAGTTCATCTACAACGCTAACCTGCAACAGACCAAGCAAGAAAATCCAGGTGAGACAGTACCAATGGCCATTTTTCAGTTTGTTTATGCAACATAGTTGTGCCTACCACACAGCCACCACGCGCAGTGCCATCAAGCTTTGTCAGGATGAATCCTGTGACTCCTACAACCTGGACAAGAGACAAGAGAGTACAACATCACCAATAATCCTCTTTTTTTTTCCCTTTCCTATTTAGCGAGGACACCAATAATCCTCTTGAAGGAATGATGATGAAATTTAGTACTGAATTATCAGGTGCAGTGATTACATCATTGAACTCCCTTGCTTGCTGTAACATGTTCAAGCCAGTCGTTCCATCAAGAACCAGTAAAATCTCCTGTAGACCATTGAACAATATGTAGTTATTATTACCAACTAAAAATGAGCAAATAATAAATCAAATTAAATATGTATACACTGAATACAGCATACATTTGGAGCACCAGGAAGCGCTTTAGCTAGGATTTTTTTGCAAGAAACTAGCTCTTCCATCAAACCATAGTTTGTATGAAGTCCTGCAAAAGATGTTCCAATGTAGTTAATTCCAGCCCCAACAAGTAAATACCTAAACAGATGATAATCGAAGTCTGTAACAACCACCATACTTCCTGATGTATCACATAGAACCACATCAAACCCTTCACGCTTCCCACGCTTTACTGCCTGCGAAAGAACTACCAAACAAGTCAAATTAGATGAAACATAAGAGCATAGCTCCTCATGAGAGAGCAAAGTGCTTTCATAATGCTCGTCAAACCATGCTGTCATACCTGCTGGAGGCTGTGCCTTCTTATCATTGTCGATGACAATCTCTGAACCAGTTCTCTCAGCCCAAACTTCTAGCTGGTCACGAGCTGCTGCCCTGAAGGTATCACCTGCTGCCATCAATACCTATATTATGGTTCAAAGCAGGGGTGCAAACTGATTAATTCATTTGTGGGAAAACATGGTTGCTCTAAAACAATAAATAGAGTGTAAGCAGTACATTGTTACTACTACACTGTAGCAACAATGTCCTGAAACAATACATATAGCTGGACCTTTTCCCACACAACTAGCCTATAAAACAGGAGATGTCAAGAAAAATAGACTCACCTTCACTCCTTCGTTCTTAAACCTGTAAGCAAGCTTCCCTGCAAAATACAACAAATGAAAAGCATGAATGCATGATCAATCTATGGTACCAATTGATGCTTTGAATTCAAGGAAAACATCCTTTCAAAATTAATCAAGTACAGAAAGAACAGAGTGCCAAACTAAGCAGTGGCTCCAGTCCAAAGCAAACATGATCTACTGATCTACTCAAACTATGAACACATAGTTCTCAGATTACTAGGAACAGAGAGTGCCTCTTTCAGTTGAAAATCGTTGTCTAATTAAGCTGGACAGACAAGAGTTTATCTCACTGAATGCAGCGCAATCAACAATGCAGCAAACTGTGTACCTAGCGAGGTTGTCTTTCCACCACCATTCACTCCCACGATCATGATGACAGCCGGCTTCCTGGCACAACGACAGAGAGCAATGAGCCTGCGCAAAACTCAATCGACAAAAGATTCTCGTAGGAAGGAGTGAGCAGAACCTGAAGCCAAGATTGAGCTCCGTGTTGCCGCCCTTGCTCGTCAGCAGTTCCAGGATGCACCTTTTCAGCGCCGCCTGCACCACCATTGGTCATCATTCATCAACACTGTAAAATATAAGTCGCTAAACGGCTAAACCAACGAAAATGTTGAGTGAAACTGAAAACAGAAGCCGAGCCCGATCGAATTGACCTTTATCTCGGGGCCGGACTTGAGCTTGCCGTCGCGGATCTCCTCGCGGAGCGTGTCGACGATCCGGAACGAGATTTTGGGCCCGAAGTCCGAGACCAGCAGCGCCTGGGCGTGCATCAGCAAGGAACGCCATCAGAGCCAAACCGACGGAGCAGACAGCGGAGAGAGTCGGAGGGAGAGGTGAGGCGGCACCTCCTCGAGGTCGTCGAGGACGCGGTCGGTGTCGGCGAGGTTCCAGTAGGTGAGGAGCTCGTCGACGACGGAGAGGTTCTCGCGGGTCTTGGAGAAGCCGGAGAAGAGCTTCTCGACGTCGCTCTTGGCCTTCTCCTTGATGAGGCGGCCGAGGCGGGTGAAGAAGCCCGCCTGGCCGGCCGCGGCCGAGCAGCGCAGGAGGCCAGCGCGGCGGCCAGAGCGGGCGCGGGCGGAGGAGGCTGTGCACCCGCCGGCGGGCGAGAGGAAGGGGAGGACGTGGGAGGGTGCCGCCATTCCGGGCGCCGCGGATACGAGCGCTGATGGGTGGATAGCGCTGCGCTGGTGTGTTTCTTCTTCACGACCGCGACGAACAGGATCCGGTGGGCTTGGGGCCCAAAACGAACGGGACTCGAATGTTTTTGGATGGGAAAAAGTCTACTACCTCCGTCCCACAAATAAGTGCACATTTTTGACTTCTACATTTCTTCGTTCGTCTTATTTAAAAATTTTTAATAAATATTATTTATTTTGTTATGACTTATTCAATCATTCGAGATATTTTCATAATGATTTATTTCTTTTATTATTTGTATAAAAAAAATTAAATAAGACGAATGGTCAAACATAAAATATAGAAGTCAAAAACGTACAATTATTTGTGGGACGGAGGGAGTACTTTTCTTCCCCCAACTCTCACCAAGTTCGTTTTTTCTCTCTTAACTTCAAAACCGGACAAATCACCTCCCTCAACTTTTCAAACCATGTATTTTACCTCCCTCGAGCGGTTTTAAAGACGGTTTTAATACAGTAAACGGCGGTATGCTACAGTGTCTGTGTTTTTGTCTTTTCTTTTTTTTATTTATTTCGACTGAATCTTTGAAAAATCATAGTAAATCACAGAAAAATCATAAAATAGAAAATCTAATTTTGTTGCACTCCATATGAGTAGATCTACACAGTGAACATATAATATGGTATGTTTTAGTATAAAGTTTTTGATATAAAGGTTTTGTCTTTTTCTTTTTTATTTATTTCGGCTGAATCTTTAAAAAATCATAATAAATTACAGAAAAATCATAAAATAGAAAATCTAATTTTGTTAGACTCCATATGAGCATATCTATACACCATATTATATGTTCATTGTATAGATATTCGCGAGGATGTGCTGCACTGCTGCGTGTGTACGTGGTGTACAACGGCCGCGTGGTGTACAATGACCGCGAGCTGCCTGTCTAATAATTGGCAAAGCAAGGGTGGGTCATGCTGAAATGCAGCGCCGCAAGTATCAGCGGCCGTGGAGCTTTGTGGCACCGTTTATGCCAAAAATTTTGCCAAAATTTTCAGATTACTCGTCATATCGAATCTTTGAACATATGCATGAAGCATTAAATATAGATAAAAAATAAAACTAATTACACAGTTTAGACGAAATAGACGAGACAAATCTTTTAAGCCTAATTAGACCATGATTGAACAATATTTACCAAATAACAACGAAACTGCTACAGTAACGTTTCGCCAAAAATTTTACCAACTAAACAGCCCCTAACCTGCAAGTCTGATTGGTTGCTTTTTTTTTGTACTGGGCGTTGCATGGTTGCAGGCTTTCTCAGACATGGGACCCACTTAGTCAACCATGCTTCTGCCTCAGAATCCTGCCTCGCTTCCCTTTCTTGCACGGACGCATTTTGGCACCCGGACATATCTGCTTTTGACCGTTTTCAATTCCACCACAGCATTTCTCCTCCCTTCAATTCGCTTTTCAGATTTGATTTTCGCGCTCTCAGAAATCCCTTGCGTGCTCTTTTATATTGTTCAGAAATCCCTTGCCTGCTCTTTTATATTTATCAGATCCCATGTTTTATTATTTTCTTTACCAATGATTAGTTTTATTTCCTTCCTACTAACCTGCCTTTCGTTTGTCTACAGTTTTGTCCTGGATTCATTAAGGGTTCTACTAACCTGATATTTTTGCTTCTCCTAACCTGCCTTTGGTTTGTCTACATGACTACATGGTTACCTCGCCGGGTTTTTTTTATGCATGCACTGTTTTCTTCTTGCATTTTTTTTTTGCCTTGAAAACGTCTGCAGCCAGCCTGTTTCTGGCAGGCGGCCATTTATTATTTTTCAACGGAAAAAAGTCTACTTCACCCCCTCAACCCTAACTAGGGGTGGACTACTTCACCCTCAACTATGAAACTGTCTATTCTACCCTTGAACTTTTCAAAACCGATCAAATTACCCTAAGCAGTTTGGACGGTGGTTTGCTGAATTTTTAAAAAATCATAGTAAATCACAAAAAAATCATAAAATAGAAAATCTAATTTTGGTGGCCTAATTATTATATGGTTGAACGGTAGTACAAATTTCATACTCATTGGATCATGTATAACTTACTTATATATTTATTTAGGGTTTATCTAAATAAATCTCATGCGCCGCGGGCGTCGCTGCCCTGTCAAATCTACTGTAGATGCTGTCGTTGGCCACCACCGCAGCACCCCTGCACGACTCACCTGCCTACCTTTTCCCTTTTCTGTTTTCACAGCTTCCCGTGAGGCTCTATCCACATGCCCATTAATCCTAAAAATACAACCATTATTAGTTTTAAGTGCCAAATAATATTGAGGCCGTGTTCAGATGAAAAAAATGGCGCCCCGAATCGGCAACTGTTGTACTGTAGCAACTTTTGTTTTTTAGTGCAAAAAATTGTTTAAAAATTGATTAATTAGACTCAAAATGTTCGTCTCTTAAAGTACAACAAAACTGTGCAATTAGTTTATGATTTCATCTACATTTAGTACTCCATATATTTACCGGTATTTTAATGTAATGAGAAATCTCCTTTTTACATAGTACAATTTAGAGGAGAATTTAGGATCTAAACAAGCCCCGAGAATAAGTTGCATTAGCGAATCCAAAGCACCCTTTTTCCCCATGATTCGATCACGCCCGAGCTGCCCACTGTAACGCAATTTAATTCCTTGCCCCTTGAGCCGCACTGAATCAAATGCATTGACTGTACAAAGAAAAGTGCACGCTGGCCACCAGTCAGCTCCTTCACGTCAACACACTACTGTGGCCCCGTTGATTCGGTTTATAATCCATCTTTTTCAGTTTGTTTTTTTAGCCGAAATAGTATTTTTCTCTCACAACAAATCAGCTAACAATGTTTTTTAGCCGGCTTATGAGCACAGCCGAACGGCTCCTGTATTACTCCCTCCGTCCAACAAAAGATGTAATTATGGGATGTGTGCCAGTTAAACTGACTCAAGTTTAACCAAATTTATAGTAAATAGTATTAACATCTATGTCTCCAAATAAATTTATTATAAAAATATATTCTATAACTAATTTAAAACAAAATAAAAAAAGACTCAAGTTTAACCAAGTTTATATTAAATAGTATTAACATTTATGGACTTAGATATATAATATGTCCAGTTGTATAATAAAAAGCAATGTATCTATAAAATTCAAAACGTCTTGTAATTTCGAACGAAGTAAGTACTATTTTCTCCACCTTTTTCAAATTCATTTAGGCACACATGTAATTTGGAACCAAATGGAAAAAAGAATATAACTGTAATATGTACCTGAACCAAATGAAACCCTTTGTGTTTTGGTAGATTGTGTACCAAAATTACGTACCAGGAAAATATTAATCTAATGAAAAAATACAAGGTGTTTTGACTTTTTTTAATTCATAACTTATGGACTTAGATATATACTATGCCTATCTAATGAAAAAATACAAGGCGTTTTGACTTTTCTAGGTTCATAGCTTATGGACTTAGTTAGATTTATACTATGTCTAGATGCATAATAAAAAGCAATTTATCTATAAAAGTCAAAATATTTTTTAATTTGAAACAAAGGAAGTACTATTCTCTCCGCCCTTTTTCAAATTTATTTAGGTACACATATAATTTGGAACAAAATAAAAAAAGAATATAACTGTAATATGTACCTGAACCAAATCAAATCCCATGTTTTGGTAGATTGTGTACCAAAATTACGTACCATGCCAATGCTGCTTAGAATTATTATCAATGCTATACTTTTGCACACTACTATAATTTGCTTGTACAAGCAGGTCCACTGTAACAAATACAATCTTCCATAAATCTAAGGCCTTGCTTGGATATTATAGTATTAAGAAACCAAAGTATCAAAAAAACTATAGATTTGGAATAGGGGAAGTACTATTCTCTCCGCCCTTTTTCAAATTCATTTAGGTACACATGTAATTTAGAACCAAATGAAAAAAAGAATATAACTGTGATATGTACTTGAACCAAATGAAATCCTTTGTGTTTTGGTAGATTGTATATCAAAATTACGTACCAGGAAAATATTAATGTAATGAAAAAAAATACAAGACATTTTGACTTTTTTTAGATTCATACCTTATGGACTTAGATATATACTATGTCTAGTTGCATAATAAAAAGTAATGATCTATGAAATTAAAAACGTCTTGTAATTTGGAACGGAGGAAGTACTATTCTCTCCACCCTTTTTCAAATTCATTTGGGCACACATGTAATTTAGAACCAAATGGAAAAAAGAATATAACTGTAATATGTACCTGAACCAAATGAAATCCTTTGTGTTTTGGTAGATTGTGTACCAAAATTAAGTACCAGGAAAATATTAATCTAATGAAAAAATACAAGGTGTTTTGACTTTTTTTAGATTTATAACTTATGGACTTAGATATATACTATGTCTATCTAATGAAAAAATACAAGGCATTTTGACTTTTTTAGGTTCATAGCTTATAGACTTAGTTAGATTTATACTATGTCTACATGCATAATAAAAAGCAATTTATCTATAAAAGCCAAAACATCTTTTAATTTGGAAAAAAAGAAGTACTATTCTCTCCGCCCTTTTTTAATTTATTTAGGTACACATATAATTTGGAACAAAATAATAAAAAAATATAACTGTGATATGTATTTGAACAAAATCAAATCCTTTGTTTTGGTAGATTGTGTACCAAAATTACGTATCATGCCAATGCTGCTTAGAATTATTATCAATGCTATACTTTTGCACACTACTATAATTTGCTTGTACAAGCAGGTCCATTGTAACAAATACAATATTCCATAAATCTAAGGCCTTGCTTGGATATTATAGTATTAAGAAATGTATCAAAAAACTATAGATTTGGAATAGGGGAAGTTCTATTCTCTCCGCCCTTTTTCAAATTCATTTAGGTACCCATGTAATTTGGAACCAAATGAAAAAAAAAGAATATAACTGTGATATGTACTTGAACCAAATGAAATACTATGTGTTTTGGTAGATTGTGTATCAAAATTATGTACCAGGAAAATATTAATCTAATAAAAAAATACAAGACATTTTGACTTTTTTTAGATTCATATCTTATGGACTTAGATATATACTATGTCTAGTTGCATAATAAAAAGCAATGATTTATAAAATTAAAAATGTCTTGTAATTTGGAACGGAGAAAGTACTATTCTCACCACCCTTTTTCAAATTCATTTAGGCACACATGTAATTTGGAACCAAATGGAAAAAAGAATATAATTGTAATATGTACCTGAACCAAATGAAATCATTTGGGTTTTGGTAGATTGTGTACCAAAATTACGTACCCGAAAAATATTAATCTAATGAAAAAATACAAGGTGTTTTGACTTTTTTTTAGATTCATAACTTATGGACTTAGATATATACTATGCCTATCTAATGAAAAAGGCGTTTTGACTTTTCTAGGTTCATAGCTTATGGACTTAGTTAGATTTATACTATGTCTAGATGCATAATAAAAAGCAATTTATCTATAAAAGCCAAAACATCTTTTAATTTGGAACAAAGGAAATACTATTCTCTCCGCCCTTTTTCAAATTTATTTAGGTACACATATAATTTGAAATAAAATAAAATAAAATAAAAGAATATAATTGTGATATGTACCTGAACCAAATCAAATCCTATGTTTTGGTAGATTGTGTACCAAAATTACGTACCATGTCAATGCTGCTTAGAATTATTATCAATGCTATACTTTTGCACACTACTATTATTTGCTTGTACAAGCACGTCTATTGTAACAAATACAATCTTCCATAAATCTAAGGCCTTGCTTGGATATTATAGTATTAAGAAACCAAAGTATCAAAAAACTATATATTTGGAATAGGGGAAGTTGAAAGTCCCTAGTTTGGTTTTGGCTAATTGATGAAGCCTAGGACTAACCTTTGTATCTAAGTGGATAATTTAGATAAAGGTGGTCATTGAATATGAGACATGACATTGACTCATGTGACCAAGATGATGAAGACCAAGATGATGCTTGGCTCGATGGACTGGTTGTGAAGGTGAAGGGCAAGTCGAGGCTTCGAAGCGAAGGACCATGCGATGGTGAAGCTTGAGCAAGACTTGGCACCGACGGACTGATACAACGGTGAAGAGCAAGTGAAGTCAAGGTCGATGGATCGAGACAGTAATATGATGATATGAAGTGGATCATATCTTTTGGAAAAACAAAATGGGCTCAAGGCAAAGGTATAACCATAGGGCCATTTTATTTTGCACTCAAGACACCATAGAGGGTGTGAGTGGTTTAGGATCGATAGCCGAACTATTAAGAGGGGAAGTCTTATCGGTTATTCGACGTACGGGTGCCACTAGGTGAATTCATGAAGTGCATTGCATGTAGGGCATAGTGAGCTAACTGGAAAACCTTCAAAAATGATTATAAAAATGCTAACACACGTGCACAAGGTGATGATCACTTGTTGGTGTTGGCACATTTACGAAGGCGTTAAAGTTTGAGCGGTAGAGAGGGTTTGGGTTCCTCTCTCCCTCCCGCCGAGCTTGCGAGCGCGGGATTCAGGCGTTTTCGAGAAGTTGAAATGCCTATTTTCCACTACGCCGGAAGTCGGAAAAGAAACGGAGGCGAACGGAGGTCACAGAGGTGAGCGGACGCTGCACCGGACGCGGTCACGGTATGACCGGACGTGTCCGGTCAGTACAACGCAGCAGTTAGGCGCGCTGGTGCTAGGGTTTGCAACCGGTGCGTCCGGTCACTCGCGGGACCGGCGCGTCCGGTCAGGCACCTAGAGGGAACTGAAGTTCTCAAGGTCGATCCGACGCGTGGCGCATCCGGTCACACGCGATCGGACGCTTCCGATCATTGAGGGAGCTTACTGGACTCCAACCAGACGCTGGCACTATCACGTCCGGTCGTTGTCTAGAGCGCGTCCGGTCGATGCTTCGTGGGTGCGCGGTACTATACGATCGGCGCGTCCGGTCGGTTGAGCGGCGCGTCCGGTCGTTGCATTTTACCGTTGGCATACAGTGACCGTTGGAGGATCGGACGTGGTTGAGCGCGTCCGGTCAGTTTCGACCGACGCGTCCGGTCATCCCGAAAAACGTCCAGTGAAAGGGTACAACGGCTCTATTCGTTTGGGATGCTTATAAATACTTGTTGGCCGGCCCTTGGGGAGGTCTCTCGTGATTTCTAACTGTCACACCCGGTTTTTTAAAGAACAAAACCAGGCTAATCATATGTGTGCCCAAAAAATCCACACATATGTCAGAATGAAAAAGTATCAGAAACAATGTTATTATATAACGTATACATAGCTATATTAATACTTACATCAGAGTATCACGGAACGGTGATTAAACTTCAGGCTCCGTTCTTTTTAGGGACGGCTGACTGGGGGCTCCGTATACCAAGCACTTCTGAAAAGACTTCTGAAAAATCCACTACACTTTCATCCTTCTTCTAAGCAGCACCTTACTACACACTGGAGTGTGGGGAAATAGCAAGAGTGAGTCCATGTTGAACTCAGCAAATATATCATAGGGTTCATGAGGCTCAAAGGCATAACATAGGTTTATCAGCATGTAGCTTTTAATTAGCATTATTTCAGTATATCAATAATATCAAAGTGTCTCAATGTAACAATAAACATATGATCCATGTAAAATGATTAACGAATAGCAAAAACATATTCATTATTAATGATCTACTATTCGATAAGGGTCCAAGGCCACTCGTGACCGTGAGCACGGCTGTTATAACAGTTTTACACTCTGCAGAGGTTGTACACTTTCACTGTGAGTCATGTTACCCATATGCCCGGGTTAATTACTCCCAAAACACTTCCAAGGTGAGCAGGCAGGAAAATACTATGAAGTCTTTCGAAGGTTCGTCTAACAAGTTAGGACCACTAGGTTTCCAAAGTCAGTCTGTGTGATTCTACCACGCAGGGATCCACAGTCTGCTCTTCCCCATTTGCGCCACAAGGGTAACCTCTAACAAGCTAGAAAAGGTCCTTCTATATGACTAAAGCCAGAGCCATTTTAGCCCTCACAGTTGTACTGTAAATCCTGGATTTTCGCTTACAGATAAGTCTTTATGGAGAGTAACGAGAGCACCAAATAACCCCATGCTCTAGTACCCTTTAACAGTAATAAAAGTTATCTTTTAGTGTTTATTGCATATTCCATTAGTCAAATTACATGATCATAGTTCATGTTAAGCTCTAGCATACTAATCCATGCAATATAATAGGTATCAAGGAATAAGATCAATACTAAGTCATCCTTAACAAGGAATATATGCATAATGATATTATTTGCTTAATGTGAATAGGACAACAAGGATAATCTCATGCTATACTTGCCTTAGAACTTGCTTTATGCCCAAAGCAACTTGCTCTGAAAAACCTCAACTTATCTTTTATTTGTAACTTCTGGCACTCAACTTCTGGTCTTCACCTTCGGATCTTCGGCGCTCACAGATAGTCTTTCTTCTACTCGTAGATCATAGCAACCCAGCACACTAACAGGCATACAAGCAAACAAATAGGGACAACTAAGAACAATACACCACATAAGAGAAAACAGCGTACTAAAAGAGAACTACCGGCTACGGTCACGAGAACATAAGAAACGCCGATAACGAAATTACGATGGAAAAGAAACGACTACCGAGAGTTTATATTATAAAAGAAACAATTACACGCTTAATTATCTTAATTGAATAAAAACCACGTGATAGTTATTAACTCAGATTACTTAAATTATATTCTAATTCTAAGCTGAGTTAAGACCAATCTTATTTTTATAAATATTGCCGTAGGGATTAAGCAAGTTCAATTTAAAATTCGCAATATGAAAAGGGATACGTGCATAAACGCTTGCTACTGATGTCAAGGTAATGGACATTTTAGAGAACTATCCTAAGTTGAATTAACCAATTTACATTGAATTATAAAAGATGAAGTTAACCTTATTCATATTTTATTTATAAATATTTATTTAGTGTTTAAGTCATTTAAACATTTATAAATTAGAAAGCATAAAGAAGGTGATATCAGCTAATCGAATCATTATATGTTTCTTATATAAACTAAACAAGTTCTATTTAAGAAACACTTAAGTTCTTATTAATCATGATAGCATTTGATTATCTATAAAAGACAAATTATAAACCAAAGTTACTTTTAATTTGAAAAGACAGTAGCTAAATATTAGTTAAATTAACTACATGCTTCATGTTTAACTAAACTAATTATGATTAAAAAACATTTAAGTTAATATTAATCAAGTTAACATTTATTTAAGAATGTTCTATGTATGAACCTAAGTCACTTCTAATTTAAAAGAGCATGACATAAGCATTAATCAAATAAACATAATTTAATTTGTAAACACATAATGTGACATGGTAAACAACGTTGCTAATGCGTCTCTTATGCCAGCATAGTCACGAAACAACAAGAACAAAATTATAACCCTATGTTGCTTTTAGTTAGAAAGTTGTTAAATAAATATTAATCAAGTTGTATTTAAATAGATAAATTCGTACTTGAGTGACATCAGCTTTCATGTTACTTTTAAATTAGAGAACTAATTATACGCATCATAATTAAATTATATTTAAGTATGTATATAAAAATTAATGCTACTTGTGAAACTAACGATTGGCACAAAGCGCACCTACAAACGTTTAATGATTTCCTTAAGGGAGATTAACTATAGTCATTGGGAGTTATAGCAAGGAAAACAAAGGATTAAAAGAGGAGTAGATATGTATCGCCCATGGCCATATTGGACCGCTGATCCCTTCACTAGTCACGTACAGGCATGAGGTTAGCGGCAACTAGTTTGCAGCTGATAGCTCAGGATAATTGTGTGTGTGTTTTCATTGTATTTTCATATTTGTTTTTATATAGAAAAACGGCCACAAAAGTAAACATGATGACATCAAGGCTAATTAGGTACTGGACCAGAGCAGAGCACTCGCACGACGCACAGCGAGGCTCCATTGCCGGCCACGAGTAGTTTGCCAGCGAGCACGGTGAAGGGCCTACGGACCACGTTTTGATCAAAGGCATAAGGAGAAAGAACGGATGATCGCAAAATCACAAGAACGAGTTACTACACTAGGTTGCTTTTAATTAAAAATACATTAAATAAATATTACACGTAAATCAATAAATTCCTAATTAGGTGACACGATATACGTCAGCACTACTACGTACAGCGCAACTATACGAAACTAACGCGACTGAAACGGAGCAAAACGAAATTAAAACGAAGAAACGACAAAGATATTACAAACCAGTGGCATTACCGCAAATACTTCATCTTCTACCTCCATTCATCCGAAGGGCCTCGGCCTAGGGGCGACAAAAGGAGGATAAATATTTAATTTACTACATGAGAGATTTCCCAAACTAGGGGCTCCTCCACGGTAGTTTTGGTGTGCTTTGCCCAAGGGGTAGGTACGTATATATAGGGAGGAAAACTCTCCACCTCCATGTCAACTAGCGATATGGTGCTAATTGACGTTGCACCATCCACCTTTACTAATAGGCCTAATTAATTATTAAAGCCCATTAGTAAATAAAGACATGGGCCTTTGGGCATGAGGAAATCTGAGATATTTTATTATTTTCGGAATTAATTAATTTCATGAATAAAATAATTCTAGAAAAGTCCAGAATTGAATTTTAAGCCACGAAAAATACCCCGAAGGCTCCAAAAATTCAGGGAAAATTCTCAGAGATATTTTAGAATGAGACGAACCCAAATAAAGTATTTAGAGCTCATGAAAAGATTGATTAAGAGATCAAGGAAAAAGATTAAGCTCACGGAAATTGAAATTTTAAATCCAAAAAATACCAAAAAGTTTTCCGATGAGAAGTAAACGTCGTCCTATGGTATTTTGAAAATAATAGCACTCACCAACACCAAAGACAAGCATCACACAAACACCACATTATCAAATTAATATGAAAAGTTTAAAACCACAATTTTCTATATTTAAATTAGCAGCAACTTAACTTATCTAATAAATTTATTCAGATATTGAAATCATTTATTTTATTTAGTGTTTTCTATGCACAACCCAAAATTAGAAATTTTGGGGTGTGACACTAACACTCTTGTGCATTCTTTGAGCTAGAGCTTCTTTCTTCCACTCATCTCTCTTGCTTGATTGCAAATTAAAAGTGAGATTGAGTGATCCCAAAGTGCATTGCATAGCTTGAGGGCATCTAGTGGCACTTATGGGTGGTTTAGCCGGTGAATTTCTTGTTACTCTTGGATAGTACCGCTCCTAGCCGGCTTAGAGATTGTTGGAGGCGTTGGCAAGAGAAGGAGATTGTTCTTGGCCACCTCCGGTTGATTGTAAGAGGTTCGTGTGCTTTCCTCGGCGGAGCGCCAAAAGCAACTCTAGTGGATTATGCGTGTCATTGAGTTACCTCACTTGAGAGTGGTGTCTTGCGGTGCCTTGCGGGGCGTGCCTTGAGGAGCAAGTGACTTGAGGGTCACACCGAGGAACCATCTAAGTGTTGGTCGACACAACCGGTGACGTAGCTTGTCGGTGCACAAGTGAACACCGGGTGAACAAAAATATTGTGTCTCTTGTCTCCCGGTGATTGGTCTTCATATTGTGTTGTTGTCAATATTGATTGATTGTATATCATCTTGGTGATTAGCAACATCTTCACTCCACTGTCGGTATAAGATTCATAATCCTCTCTCTCGCATTTATATTTACTAGTTATCTTGTGTAGCTCTAGTGTTAGCCTTTGCTAGTAGTTCTTAGCTTGCTCTCTAGTGTAAGTTTAGTGACTTAGCCCTTGTGCGAACTAGAGATCATAATCTACTAGATTTGAGGTTAAGAGGCTTGCATCACTACCGTAGGCTAAGCAAAACTCGCTTTACGCCGTTTGTTATTCTAACAAGTTTGCTTAGTGTTTATTGTAGAATTTTTATAGGCTATTCACCCCCCCTCTAGCCATCTAGGACCTTACAGAAGTACTATTCTCTTCGCCCTTTTTCAAATTCATTTAGGTACACATGTAATTTGGAACCAAATGAAAAAAAGAATATAACTGTGATATGTACTTGAACCAAATGAAATCCTTTGTGTTTTAGTAGATTGTGTATCAAAATTACGTACCAGGAAAATATTAATCTAATGAAAAAAAAATACAAGACATTTTAACTTTTTTTTAGATTCATACCTTATGGACTTAGATATATACTATGTCTAGTTGCATAATAAAAAGCAATGATCTATAAAATTAAAAATGTCTTGTAATTTGGAACGGAGGAAGTACTATTCTCTCCACCCATTTTCAAATTCATTTGGGCACACATGTAATTTAGAACCAAATGGAAAAAGAATATAACTGTAATATGTACCTGAACCAAATGAAATCCTTTGTGTTGAAAAATTGAACACATTTCTGTACCTTTGTTTAGCTCATGTACATGCGTACTAGTGCTCAAGTACATGCGTACATATATGGTACAATTAATCTAATTATGTCCTTTTGGTACTCTCTCCGTTCCAAATTATAAGTCGATTTGATTTTTTTGGTACATACATTTTGCTACACATCTAGGCAAAAGTTTGTTTAGATACATAGCAAAATAGATGCATTTATAAAAGTCTTAGCGACTTATAACGGAAGGAGTATCTTTAAATATTATTACTTGTCTATATTTTGTTCAAAGTTGATTTCTCCAAGATTATGAGCATGTCCCAGTCAGACTCTGCAGCCATACACCAGTGTACCAAGTCGTTGCCTTGTTTTGAAATGGCGAGTATCTTTTTAAGAATGGCCAAGGAATACATACAAGCCACTAAAAAATGTAGCAATAAAAGAGTACGTAGGTGTGAAAACCATCGTATAACACCTGAGAAGTATGACCTCCGTCAAAAGATATTAGTCTAGTTTTGTTCTAAGTCAAAATTAAGATATATACACCTTCTAAGTCAAATTTAAGATATAAATCTAGTTTTGGGATGGAGGGAGTACTTCCTCTATCTTTTTACATGTCATGTTAACTTTTTAGAAAGAAATCAAACATATTAAACTTTGATCAATTATATACAAAACAATAATTTTTATGTTATATAATTAGTATCATCGGTCCTCCCAAAAAATAGTATCATTAGATATATTTTATAATTAATTTTATTTGACCATATAAATATTTCTAATATTTTTATAAATCTACTTAAAGTTATAAGAAAATTGAACACATTTCTATGCCTTTGTTTAGCTCAAGTACATGTCTACTAGTGCTCAAGTACATCTGTACATATATGGTATAATTAATTTAATTATGCTCATTTGGAACTCCCTCTGTTTCAAACTATATGTCAATTTGACTTTTTTTTGTACATCTATTTTGGTACACATCCAGACAAAAGTTTGTATAGATACTTTTAGGAGTCAAACAAACTTAAGTTTGACGAAATCTACATATACTAAGATTTATAATACCAAATGATTACTATTTGACGAAATCTACAAACTTAAGTATCTTTAATTATTATTACTTTCTTGTTTATATTTGTTCAAATCTCATTTCTCCAAGATTAGGAGCATGTACCTGTCAGACTCTGCAGCCGTAGATCAGTGTACCAAGTCGTTGCCTTTGTTTTGAAACGGCAAGAGTATTCTTTTTAGAGTGGCCAAGGAATACATACAAGCCATTTAAAACTATAGCAATAAAAGAGTACGTCGGTGTGAAAACCATCATAACAAATGACAAGTATGACCTCCGTCAAAGGATATAAATCTAGTTTTGTTCTAAGTCAAAAGTAAGATATATACGCCCCTAGTTTTGTTCTAAGTCAAATTTAAGATATAAATCTAGTTTTGGGATGGAGGGAGTACTTCCTCGGTCCTTTTTACTCGCCGTTTTCACTTTTTGTGAAAGCAATTGAATATATTCAACTTTGATCAAATATATACAAATAATAATTTTTATGTTATATAATCAGTATCATCGGTCCTCGTAAAAAAATAGTATTATTAGATTGATCATGACATCTATTTTATAATTAATTTAGTTGAATAAATAATTATTTCTAATATTTTTCATAAATATATTTAAACTTATAAGAAAAATTGAACACATTTCTGTACCTTTGTTTAGCTCATATACATGCGTGCTAGTGGTCAAGTACATGCGTACATATATGGTACAATTAATCTAATTATGTCCATTTGGTACTCCTTCCGTTCTAAATTATAAGTCGATTTGATTTTTTTGGTACATACATTTTGCTACACATTTAGGCAAAAGTTTGTTTAGATACATAGCAAAATAGATGCATTTATAAAAGTCTTAGCGACTTATAACGGAAGGAGTATCTTTAAATATTATTACTTGTCTATATTTTGTTCAAAGTTGATTTCTCCAAGATTATGAGCATGTCCCAGTCAGACTCTGCAGCCATACACCAGTGTACCAAGTCGTTGCCTTGTTTTGAAATGGCGAGAGTATCTTTTTAAGAATGGCCAAGGAATACATACAAGCCACTAAAAATTGTAGCAATAAAGAGTACGTAGGTGTGAAAACCATCGTATAACACCTGAGAAGTATGACCTCCGTCAAAAGATATTAGTCTAGTTTTGTTCTAAGTCAAAATTAAGATATATACACCTTCTAAGTCAAATTTAAGATATAAATCTAGTTTTGGGATGAAGGGAGTACTTCCTCGATCTTTTTACACGTCATGTTAACTTTTTAGAAAGAAATCAAACATATTAAACTTTGATCAAATATATACAGAATAATAATTTTTTATGTTATATAATTAGTATCATCGGTCCTCCCAAAAAATAGTATCATTAGATCTATTTTATAATTAATTTTATTTGAACACATAAATATTTCTAATATTTTTATAAATCTACTTAAATTTATAAGAAAAATTGAACACATTTCTATACCTTTGTTTAGCTCAAGTACATGTCTACTAGTGCTCAAGTACATCTGTACATATATGGTATAATTAATTTAATTATGCTCATTTGGTACTCCTCTGTTTCAAACTATAAGTCAATTTGATCTTTTTTTTTGTACATCCATTATGGTAAACATCCAGACAAAAGTTTGTATAGATACATAGCAAAATAGAATTACTTGAGCATCTTTAAATATTATTATATTTGCTCAAAGCTGATTTCTCCAAGATTAGGAGCATGTCTCTGTCAGACTCTGCAGCCGTACATTAGTGTACCAAGTTGTTGTCTTGTTTTGGAAATGGCGAGTGTTTCTTTTTTAAGAACGTCCAAGGAATACATATAAGCCATTAAAATTGTAGCAATAAAAGAGTACGTAGGTGCGAAAACCATCTTAACACATGACAAGTGTGACCTCCGATTCATAACTTATGGACTTAGATATATACTATGCCTATCTAATGAAAAAATACAAGGCGTTTTGACTTTTCTAGGTTCATAGGTTATGGACTTAGTTAGATTTATATTATGTCTAGATGCATAATAAAAAGCAATTTATCTATAAAAGTCAAAACATCTTTTAATTTGGAACAAAGGAAGTACTATTCTCTCCGCCCTTTTTTAAATTTATTTAGGTACACATATAATTTGGAACAAAATAAAAAAAAATATAACTGTGATATGTACCTGAACCAAATCAAATCCTATGTTTTGGTAGATTGTGTACCAAAATTACGTACCATGGCAATGCTGCTTAGAATTATTATCAATGTTATACTTTTGCACACTACTATAATTAGCTTGTACAAGCAGGTCCATTGTAACAAATACAATCTTCCATAAATCTAAGGTCTTGCTTGGATATTATAGTATTAAGAAACCAAAGTATCAAAAAACTGTAGATTTGAAATAGACGAAGTACTATTCTCTCCGCCGTTTTTTAAATTCATTTAGGTACACATGTAATTTGGAACCAAATGAAAAAAAGAATATAACTGTGATATGTACTTGAACCAAATGAAATCCTTTATGTATTGGTAGATTGTGTATCAAAATTATGTACCAGGAAAATATTAATTTAATGAAAAAATACAATACATTTTGACTTTTTTAGATTCATACCTTATGAACTTAGATATATACTATGTCTAGTAGCATAATAAAAAGCAATGATTTATAAAATTCAAAACGTCTTGTAATTTGGAACGGAGGAAGTACTATTCTCTCCACCCTTTTTCAAATTCATTTAGGCACACATGTAATTTGGAACGAAATGGGAAAAAAGAATATAACTGTAATATGTACCTGAACCAAATGAAATCCTTTGTGTTTTGGTAGATTGTGTATCAAAATTACGTACCAGGAAAATATTAATCTAATGAAAAAATACAAGGTGTTTTTTAGATTCATAACTTATGGACTTAGATATATACTATGCCTATCTAATGAAAAAATACAAGGCATTTTGACTTTTCTAGGTTCATAGCTTATGGACTTAGTTATATTTATACTATGTCTACATGTATAATAAAAAGCAATTTATCTATAAAAGCCAAAACATCTTTTAATTTGGAAAAAAGGAAGTACTATTCTCTCCGCCCTTTTTTAATTTATTTAGGTACACATATAATTTGGAACAAAATAAAAAAAGAATATAACTGTGATATGTACCTGAACCAAATCAAATCCTATGTTTTGGTAGATTGTGTACCAAAATTAAGTACCATGCCAATGCTGCTTAGAATTATTATCAATGCTATACTTTTGCACACTACTATAATTTGCTTGTACAAGCAGGTCCATTGTAACAAATACAATCTTCCATAAATCTAAGGCCTCGCTTGGATATTATAGTATTAAGAAACCAAAGTATCAAAAAACTGTAGATTTGGAATAGGGGAAGTACTATTCTCTCCGCCCTTTTTCAAATTCATTTAGGTACACATGTAATTTGGAACCAAATGAAAAAAAAAGAATATAACTGTAATATGTACCTGAACCAAATGAAATCCTTTGTGTTTTGGTAGATTGTGCACCAAAATTATGTACCAGGAAAATATTAGTCTAATGAAAAATACAAGGTGTTTTGACTTTTTTAGATTCATAGCTTATGAACTTAGATATATACTATGTCTATCTAATGAAAAAATACAAGGCGTTTTGATTTCTTTAGATTCATAGCTTATGGACTTAGTTAGAAATATACTACGTCTAGATTTGAGAGAATATTTAAATTATTTTTAATAATAATAACTTTGAGTAAATGCACAAACGATCTCAATTAAACCTTATTTAGATACACGTGTATCCATTTTAATCTACATGTATTAAGGTGAATTAGAGTACAACCAAACCTTAGTCTGCCTGGACGTGTCTGAATTAAACCTCGTTTGTTAAAGTGTTAATGTGACACGGACTCTGCACCTGAGTCCATTGGATGTGCTTGCTAGCTGCATTAGGGTGGGTGGCGTGCTAGCTATCGACGTGTTTGGTTCAGGGAACCGTATCGTGCGGAATGGGTTGATCCCTCCTGGGTCCCTTGGCTAGGATCGGACAAGAAATGACTTGCGCATGGATTAGTTGGTGACGAATGGATCCGTCTGATGAGGCAAACCAAACGGGGCACGGCTGGCTTTGGTTTTTTGGATCGGATCTTTCCAGATCATATGAAGACGCAAACCAAACACACTGTATATCTATCTAACTAGATGTACAAGCACCAATCATCTTTTCTTTTCCTTCAATCTTTTTCATCGCCTGGTTTCTGATGATGGCTTAAGTAATCAGGCTTTGTGTTGGATTGCGATGCCTTTACTTTTTTTAGATTCAGGATATAGTGGTATTTTTTAAACTCAAGTCTATATCAGTGATAAGTTATACATACAGGATACATGTAATCAACCAGAAGGCACCTTTGATCACAGCTTTAGTTTACATTTCAGTAAAATAAGCAATAATACATCAATGTGAATTTTCTGTGAAGTTAAGGAAACTAGACTTTTAATCATACGAGCAATTAAAAAATTTACATCGTCATCCAAACAAACTTAGGGCCATGATGCCTGTCTCTAATGCAAACATCAGAAGCTTGTGAACAAATAACGAACCTAAGATCCTCATCATACTTGGACACCTGTGCAAAATGCAAACATTAGTAGAAACAACTGAACTATAAAAATATAAATAGAAGTGAGGAGATCTTTATAAACACATATGCAAGGCTGAAAATAACTTCATAATGATTGAAAAGCAAACAGGATGATAATCTATCAAAAAGAGTATATTTCAATTTTATATATTGTTGCACTCGTCAGGCTTATCAAATAGTACATCAATTTTTGCATTAACGGCAGTGGCATGTGTCATTGCAGGCAAGTAGACTCATGTAATTGTTAATTCCCGAAAAAAAAGTCCTTCATAAAGTGTTAGCACCTGCATGGCTACAATTATTGGAAATCTAACTGCTGTATGAAAAAGCTAATTAAAAATGTTTTATATTTCTTTGAAATACAATTACATAAGAATAAATAAACAACTATACGTCAAGTACAACTGAAAGTATACAAGATTGGAAGAAATTGATAGAAAGAAATTGTCCATCTTTTAGGTAGCTTCAACTCTATAATGTTGCACCATATTAGGACTACATACTAAGATACTTCTCTTGTAGGTGCCATGTGTAAATTTAGGTACCATGTGTAAATTTTATTATCTGGTAATGGAGGGGAAAATATCGGTTCGTTACACTTTCATGTGTCCCTTTATGTGTCTCCCTGTTTCTCGTCTCTTTTGTGTTTCATCTCTAGCCTACCCCAACTTGCTTGGGACAAAAGGCTATGTTGTTGTTGTTGTCGTTACACTTTCATGTCACAAGTTCACATTGAAGTGTCGTATGCTGAATAATATCGTTAGCCACAGAAAATATTTTCCTTGCAGTAAAAAGTGAAATAAAGACTAATGGGACTGCATAATGAAAAGAATCCTCACCAAATAGGGCACCAATTCACCAGCAAAAGCAAGTGCCAAATATTTGCACTCTTGGAAGACTTTGGGTAATTTTCTACACTATATACACTGCCAGACAGCTGCATTACAAAAGGTGAAATTAGCAAAATCAATAATGTAGTCTGTACAACAAATAGTGTGCGCTATGATATTACATGTTTGGCACAGCAACTAACCTTGAACTAGATTACCTCCACAAATTCACAAAACACTACTGAATATGATCATCACAGTGTCAAAAAGAAAAAGACAGGAGTTTGTATGTCTTTGGATTTTGGATTGTCTTGTCTTAATAATAATTGGCCAAGATTTTAAAAGAGTCAAGCTACTTATCACATAAGCATGCTTTTTAAAAACTAAATAATTTACAGTCACCCAGAATGCCATGTAAGAGTAAGATCCTTTTTGTTTTGTTTCCTAAAGACAAAGGAGTTTTTGTGATAATTTATAGTCACTGAAAAGAGCATTACACTTCCTTCTTCTTTTTGTTCATTAACCAATCACATGTGTGGAACAAAGAAAAAATCTATTACAAATTGCAGGTAATAGTAACTGCCTACAATGTAAAAATAAGAAATGACGCATATATAAAAACCAAGCATTCAAATAAAAAAATATTGGCATAAATCAAGAATATAAATTTGAAAGAGAAACCCAAGAATGAAAGTATCCCTATTTCAGTCAAAAATTGCTTCATTACCCTATCACACACTAGATCTGATTCGGAGCATCCCTGGAGAAAAATGCATTTATAGATACAAATAAATCTCTGAAGTATAGATCTGCTGAGCACAACCTCCAAACATTTAACGAATCATTCTTCCATAGAGCGATAATCATTTGTACTTTGGCAAACCTGGTATGAAAAAACAAAGAACAAGTAGGTAGAAAAAAAGGATGTAAGAATGTGATAGCAGGTAAAAAATACGAATACAAGCGAAATTTTAACATCCAGTTCAGAGACAAAATGCGGATATTGGCCTACAGAGAGAAGAACACAACCAAGAATCAAGGGGTGATTTAAGACCAAATGAAAAGAAGATATGAACAATAAGCCTGCGAACAATTTTAAACAGTGTGACTAAAGTGGGCGATGAATCAGAAATGCTGATGAAGGGGAAAGAAATCTTCTTCGACCAAGCCAACCATGAAGCGTGAAGAAGAGGGAGAACTGCAGGCTCTCCATTCTTTGGCAACGGAACAAGTACCAAGCACAACGAGAAGGAAACTGAATATGGAGGTGCTAGAAAAAAAAAATCCGTGTGCTCCACATGCCTTGACACCGGGAAGAAGGTGAGAAGCCGCCGCCAGGAACAAGAAGCTGCGAATCCGCGTCGGAGAACCAAATCTTGCCGTAGAAGAGAGGACAGAGGAGCAAGACGGCGGCGCACGGGATGGGAGAGAGAATGGTGTAGGTGGATCTCAAATAACTCAGAACCCTATTTTCAATTCAAAGGTCATGTTTGTGTCCCTCTGTGTGCTGGATTTAACAACAAAAAACAAATCAGTGAGGATTTAACAAAAAACAAAGGAAGTACCTGAAGAACTAAACCTGGAAGCGTAAACGTAAGGACTGATCTGTTGGGGGACTAGACGACAATAAGATGTGACAAATCACCGATACGAATGCCTGTGCATAGATTAAGAAACAAGCAAATCAGTGAAGATGAGAGACAAATTGGAAGAGGCAAATGAAGGATACTAATAGAGAACGTGCTGGAGACAAATCCGTGTTCTCCATTCTGAAAACAACAAAAGGAGGGGGAAACCTCCAGAGTGCATTAAAGTCAAAAAGTAGAACACGGTATATTAGTCGGAGCAAATAAAAATAAAGAACTAATCTCATGGGTGATGAAGGAGCTCACTAATTATCTAGATCTGGATCTATCATTTAAGCTAACCGAGCAGAAACAAATCGGATAACAGGGTAGATATGAGAGAATCGAAGAAAGAAAAAATCGAAATCGGTGGCGATGGAGGAAAGCTAAAAAATGCGGTTGATGAATGAGATGTCGAACAAATTGCAGACTGTGTACTAAACACTGTATGCATTACTAGAAAAAAGTAACAATAACCTTGAACTAGATCTATCAAGTAATCGCCATAGCAATAAACAAATCCACTTGTACTAACAGATCTATAACTGCAGATAGGAGTGAATTTAATGAAGAACTCAAATCGACCATGTCCAGTGCATTTATTCTAAAAAAATCCTGCCGATGAATGAGCTCATACGGTTGTAGAAAAACAGGAGTTCAGATACCGGAGAATCCAAAAAAAAAGTCGAATTAGTATAAAGCGCGGCGGAGGTAGATCAAACCTTTAAACGAGTGGATCTGGGAGAGATAGGCTGTGTTTAGATCCGAATTTTGGAGTGCCAAAATACACTGTAGCATTTTGTTTGTATTTGGTAAAAATTGTCCAAATATTGACTAATTAGGCTCAAAACGTTCGTTTCGCAAAGTACAACCAAACTGTGCAATTAGTTTTTGATTTTATCCACATTTAGTACTCCATATATGTATCGCAAGTTTGATGTGACGTGGAATCTTATTTTGCATAGTGCACTTTTCGATGGATCTAAACACGGCCATAGTTCCGAGACGAGATAGAGAGAGAAGAGCTAGGGAGAGAGATAGAGACGAGGGAGAGAGAGGCCTCGTTTACTTTCAGGTGCTCAAATTTCACCGTGCAAAAAGAGATTTTCTGTCACATCGAAATATCAGTAAATACATGAAATATTAAATGTAGATAAAATCAAAAATTAATTGTACAGTTTGTTATACTTGATAAAATAAAGATTTTGAGTCTAATTAATTAATTTTTAAATAATTTTTTACATAAAAAAACAGATGGGAGACGAGATAGAGAGAGAAAGGAGATCTGGGGAGAGAGACAGAGAGCGCGAGGGAGAGAGAGACCAACAATAGAATCTTATCTGAGGAAAGTGGAGGCAGGCATGCGCCAGGCAAAAAAAAACGAGGCATGTTTTCGTGGGCGGAAACCAGGCCAGGCGAACGTTGACCATGATGGGGCCCGCTGTACAAAAATATGTAAACTTGCATGCACCAGTGGTCCCAGCTCAAATCTCGAGAACACATGCACCGTTGAGATAAGCTCCACGGCCGCTTATACTTACGGTTTTTTTTCACTCGGGTGTGTCATGTACTCATGCATGCGCGATGGGACGACGAGAGATCGTCTACTACACTCTATACACATTATTACTATTATTAGAACACAGTTTTTTCTTGCCCTCAAGGGCTCAAGGGCAATATTATTACTCCAAACTCCAAAGTCCAAACTAGTTCGTTATAGGATATGTAATTATAGATAATGTGATATTTTAACTGTAAAACATTCCAGATTTTTAACATGATCCATTTCACAGGGTCCTAGTACGCATTATAGATGGCCGAAAGGGCAGTGGCGGAGGCATGATTCAAAACTTGGGTATTCCTACTTTCACATAAAAAAAATAATGCATCCATAGGTTTCAAATATAATTCAGAGTCCTCAAATCAACCGATTTGTTCTTCATTTTGCAAACCGATAGCAATACTATTACTGCAATAGACAATAGCATTGTAAATGAGTAAGCTCTAAACCAATATTTGCAACCAAGATCTAAGATCTGGAGTATGGAGAGTGGAGGTGTGAAAGTCCCTAGTTTGGTTTTGGCTAATTGATGAAACCTAGGACTAACCTTTGTATCTAAGTGGATGTTTTAGATAAAGGTGGTCATTGAATATGAGACATGACATTGACTCATATGACCAAGATGGTGAAGACCAAGATGAGGCTTGGCTCGATGGACCGGTTGTGAGGGTGAAGGGCAAGTCGAGGCTTCGAAGCAAGGGACCATGCGATGGTGAAGCTTGAGCAAGACTTGGCGCCGACAGACTAATGCAACGGTGAAGAGCAAGTGAAGTCAAGGTCGATGGATCGAGACGGTCATGTGATGATATGAAGTGGATCATATCATTTGAAGAAACAAAATGGGCTCAAGGCAAAGGTATAACAATAGGGCCATTTTGTTTTACACTCAAGACACCATAGAGGGTGTGAGTGGTTTAGGATCGATAGCCGAACTATTAAGAGGGGAAGTCTTATCGGTTATTCGATGCACGGGTGCCACTAGGTGAATTCATGAAGTGCATTGCATGTAGGGCCTAGTGAGCTAATTGGAAAACCTTTGAAAATGATTGAGAAAATGCTAACACACAAGCACATGGAGATGTACACTTGATGGTGTTGGCACATTTGCAAAGGTGGCGTTGGTCGCGCTGTGGTTTGCGGGTAGAGAGGGGTTTGGGTTCCTCTCTCCCTCCCGCCGAGCGTGCGAGCGCGGGATTCAGGCGATTTCGGGGAAATGAAATGCCTATTTTCCACTACGCCGAAAGTCGGAAAAGAAACGGAGGCGAACGGGGTCACTAAGGTGACCGGACGCTGCACCGGACGCGGTCTCGGTATGACCGGACGCGTCCGGTCAGTACAGCGCGATTTCGGGCGCGCGGGCTAGGGTTTGCAACCGGCGCGTCCGGTCACTCGCGGGACCGGCGCGTCCGGTCATGCGCCCAGAAGGAACTGAGGTTCACAGAGGACGATCGGACGCGAGGCGCGTCCGGTCACACATGATCGGACGCGTCCGATCGTTGAAGGAGCTTACTGGACTCACACCGGACGCGGGCACTGTCGCGTCCGGTCGTTGCGAGGAGCGCGTCCGGTCGTTGTTTCGCGGGCGCGGGTGCTGTGCGGATCGGCGCGTCCGGTCGTTCGACAGGCGCGTCCGGTCATCGGGACCGGCGCGTCCGGTCGTTGCGACCAGCGCGTCCGGTCGTTGCTTCGCGCGCGCGGTGCTGAGCGACCGGCGCGTCCGGTCTGTTGAGAGGCGCGTCCGGTCATGGGATTTGACCGTTGACGCAGTGACCGTTGGAGGACCGGACGCGGTTGAGCGCGTCCGGTCAGTTTCGACCGGCGCGTCCGGTCGTCCCGAAAAAACGGTCAGTGGAGTTGCAACGGCTCTATTTGGATGGGAGACTTATAAATACTCGTTGGCCGGCCCTTGGGGAGGCAGCTAGTGATTTCTAACATTCTTGTACATCCTTTGAGCTAGAGCATCTCCTCCCACTCATCTCTCTTGAGTGATTGCAAATCATAAGTGAGATTGAGTAATCCCAAAGTGCATTGCATAGCTTGAGGGCATCTAGTGGCACTTGTGGGGGGTTTAGCCGGTGGATTTCTTGTTACTCTTGGAGAGTACCGCTCCTAGCCGGCTTGGAGATTGTTGGAGGCGTTGGCAAGAGAAGGTGATTGTTCTTGGCCACCTCCGGTTGTTTGTAAGAGGTTCTTGTGCTTTCCTCGGCGGGACGCCAAAAGCAACTCTATTGGATTGCGCGTGTCATTGAGTTACCTCACTTGAGAGTGGTGTCTTGCGGTGCCTTGCGGGGCGTGCCTTGAGGGGCAAGTGACTTGAGGGTCACACCGAGGAACCATCTAAGTTTGGTCAACACAACCGGTGACGTAGCTTGTCGGTGCACAAGTGAACACCGGGTGAACAAAAATATTGTGTCTCTTGTCTCCCGGTGATTGGTCTAAATATTGTGTTGTTGTCAATATTAATTGATTGTATATCATCTTGGTGATTGGCAACATCTTCACTCCACCGTCGGTATAAGATTCACAATCCTATCTCTTGCACTTATCTTTACTAGATTATCTTGTGTTGCTCTAGTAGTAGCTTGGCTAGTAGTGGTGTTAGCTTGTTCTCTAGTGTAAAATTAGTGACATAGCTCTTGTGTGAACTAGAGATCATAATCTACTAGACTTGTGGATAGGAGGCTTGCATCACAACCTTTGGCTAAGCAAAACTCGCTTTACGCCGTTTGTTATTCTAACAAGTTTGCTTAGTGGTGCTTGTAGAATTTTTATAGGCTATTCACCCCCCTCTAGCCATCTAGGACCTTACAAGTGGTATCGGAGCCGTGGTCACCGTTTTAATCAAGGCTTAACATCCTTCGGTGTGAAAAATGGCTCAAATTGTGTTCAATCATGTTGGGGGCAAGCCACCGTTCTTTGATGGTGTTAGTTCTTTTGCTCATTGGAAGAGAAAGATGACAATGTACCTTGGTTCTATTCATGAGAGAGTATTGCAAGTCACCGAGAATGATTTTGCTATCATTGATCCTAATCATCTCACCGATGAAGATAGAGCAAATAGAACATGCAATAGAATGGCTCTCAATACACTCTATAATGGTATTGACACAAAAGTGTTTGAGGGCATCAAAGATTTGGAATTGGCTAGTGAAGTATGGACAAGGTTGAGTGAGACATATGAAGGCACTAAGGTTGTGAAGAGTGCCAAGCTATATGGGCTCAAGAGTGAGTTTGAGAACTTCAAGAAAAAGGATGATGAAACAATCATTGAAATGTTTCATAGATTGCAAGTGATAGTCAATGATCTCAAGAGCTTAGGGCACAAGACTCAAGATCAAGATTTTTGTCACAAGTTCTTATTGAGCTTACCTAGAAGATTCAAGATGTTGATCATGATGTTGCAAAGAGATGGGCTTGAAGCAATGAAGCCTAATGATTTGCTTGGTGAAGTATTAACCTATGATAAATATGATCAAGATGTTGATGACAAGGAGAAGGTGGAAGATGAGAAGAAGAAGAAGACCGTGGCATTCAAGGCCATCTCCTCCAAAGGCAAAGCTACCATCATTGAAGAAGAAGAAGACAATGATGAAGATAAAGATTATAAAATTGATGATGAGGCATTTGCTTTTGTAGTCAAGAAAATGGGTCACATGTTCATTAAGAGAAGAGGGTTCAAAAAGAGAAATGACAATTTCAAGAGCAATGAGCAACAAAGGAAGTGCTTCAATTGTGATAGCACCGAACATCTTCAAGTCGATTGTCCCTATGACAAGAAGAAAAACAACAAGAGGGGTAAGTTTGAGAAGAAAAAGAAAGAAGCCAAGATAACATTCAAGAAAGGCAAGAATGGAGTCTATATGGCCACTTGGGAAAGTGATGATGATGATGAAGAAGAAGAATCATCCAACAAGGCTTTTGCTTCCATTGCTATCAACAAGAAGCCTTCACTACTTGATTCATCCTCTTCGTGCTTCATGGCCAAAGAAGCTAAGGTATTATATGATGAGAGTGATAATGAAAGTGAAATGGAATATGTTCATGATAGTGATAATGATAAATATGATAATGAAAATGATGATGATGATGAACCAACTAAAGAACAACTATATGACTTGTTGCAACAAACTAGAGACATAGCTATTGCCAAGAACAAGGAGTGCAAGAAGCTTTCAATGAAAGTAGCAATACTTGAGAAAGTTCTTGGTGAGCTTAAGACCACTCATGAGAGTCTAGTGGAAGACCATGAGGATCTTGGTAAGGCTCATTCCAAGCTTGAAAAGGCTCACTCATTGCTACTTGAGCAACAAGAAAAGAAGGAGGTTGTTGTATCATGTGATATAGGTGTTACTTGTGATATAATTGATGAATCCTTTAATGAACCTATCATCATGTCAAATACTAACCCTTCTTGTAGCTCTTCATCCACCACCACCAACTCTACCTCTACTACTAGTGATGGTTTCACTTGTGATGCCTCACTAATGGTTGAGAATGAGACTCTCAAGAGAGAGGTGGATGAGCTCACTCACGCCCTAGGCAAGGCCTATGGTGGTGAGGCCCGCTTGCTTAAGTGCTTGGGTAGCCAAAGGTTCTCTCTTAACAAAGAGGGATTGGGCTACACCCCCAAGAAAGGCAAGTCGGCCTTTGCAACTCCAAAACCTAGTTTTGTAAAGAGCAATGGTCGGTTTTGCAATAGATGCAAGCAAGTTGGGCACTTAGAGCATAATTGTAATAAAAAGAACCAAAGCAAGAAATTTGTTAATGCTATACCTTTTGATTCTTGCTATGTGCTTACCAAAGGTGTGAAGGGTGTGCAAGCTAAGTTTGTTGGTACACCAATAGTGGGCCCAAAGAAGAAGGCTATTTGGGTACCAAAGAGCTTAGTTACTAACCTACAAGGACCCAAGCAAAAATGGGTACCTAAGCTTCATTGATTTGCTTGTAGGTCAATTACAAAGCCGGAGGAAGGCATTGGATTATTGATAGTGGGTGCACTCAACACATGACCGGTACATCAAGAATGTTTGACTCAATCAATGACAATAATAGTGGTGTTGATTCTATCACATTTGGCAATAACAAGAAAGGCAAGGTTATTGGCTTGGGCAAGATTGCAATATCAAATGACATGAGTATCTCAAATGTGTTGCTAGTTGAAAGTTTGGATTTCAATCTTCTATCCGTGGCACAAATATGTGATCTAGGCTACAAATGCATCTTTGGGGTTAATGATGTGGAAGTTATTAGTGTGGATGGTTCAAATGTGGCATTTAAGGGCTTTAGATATGAGAATCTCTACCTAGTTGACTTCAATGCTAGAGAAACTTCTTTGACAACTTGCTTAGTCTCCAAATCAAGTATGGGTTGGCTTTGGCATAGAAGGCTTGGTCATGTTGGTATGAAACAATTGAAGAAGCTTACAACTTACAATCTTGTCAATGGTTTGAAAGATGTTGAATTTGAGAAGAATAAGCTTTGTAGTGCATGTCAAGCCGGGAAGCAAGTTGGAAGCTCACATCCAAAGAAGAGTACAATGAGCACATGCAAAGCATTTGAGTTGATGCACATGGATCTATTTGGACCAACAACATATACAAGCATAGGCGGCAACAAGTATGGCTTTGTCATAGTGGATGACTTCACAAGATTCACATGGGTATTCTTTCTTAGTGACAAAAGTGAAGTGTTTGACACCTTCAAGACATTTCTCACTAGAGTTCACAATGAGTTTGAGATTAGAATCAAGAAAGTGAGAAGTGACAATGGAAGTGAGTTCAAGAATACAAGAATTGAAGAACTTTGTGATCATTATGGTATTGGACATCAATTCTCGGCCAAGTACACTCCACAATCAAATGGCCTAGTTGAGAGGAAGAATAGAACATTGCTTGATATGGCTAGATCAATGCTTCATGAGTACAATGTGAGTCAATCTTTTTGGGATGAAGCAATCAATACCGCTTGCTACTACATCAATAGATTATATTGTCATCCATTGCTAGAGAAGACCCCATATGAGTTACTTCATGGAAGAAAGCCCAATATTTCTTACTTTAGGGTGTTTGGTTGCAAATGCTATATCTTGAAGAAGGGCACTAGATTGAGGAAGTTTGACAAGAGATGTGATGAGGGGTTCCTACTTGGATATTCAACTACAAGCAAAGCTTATAGAGTTTGGAACAACTCAAGTGGCATTCTAGAAGAAGTCCATGATGTGCAATTTGATGAAACCAATGGGTCACAAGATGAAGAAGAGAATCTAGATGATGTTAGTGGAACTCTATTGGTGGAAGCAATGAAGAACATGGACATTGGGGACATTAGAGCAAAGCAAGTGATTGATATTCAAAATGATGATAAAGATCAAGTGCTCAATTCTCCATTCAAGCTAGCTAGTGACTCTCAAGTGCAAGATCAAGGTGCTAGTTCATCTCATCAAGATACATCAAGTGATCAACCAAGCTCAAGCAATCAAGTGCAAGTACTCCAACCACAACATGTTGCAAGAGATCACCCCATTGATAGTGTTATTGGTGATATTAGAAGTGGTGTGCAAACTAGATCAAGATTGACTATGTTTTGTGAGCATGCATCATTTGTGTCAACCATAGAACCAAAGAAGATAGAAGAAGCTTTGAGGGATGCCGATTGGATCATGGCTATGCAAGAAGAGCTTAACAATTTCACAAGAAATAATGTTTGGGAATTGGTAGAAAGGCCAAATGACTACAATGTGATTGGAACCAAGTGGGTGTTTAAAAACAAGCAAGATCAAGATGGCATTGTAGTGAGAAACAAAGCAAGACTAGTTGCTCAAGGTTACACTCAAGTTGAAGGTCTTGACTATGATGAGACATATGCTCCCGTGGCAAGATTAGAGGCAATAAGGATACTATTGGCTTATGCTTGTGCACACAATATCAAATTATATCAAATGGATGTCAAAAGTGCATTTCTCAATGGGATCATCAATGAGTTAGTATTTGTTGAGCAACCGCCCGGATTTGAAGATGACAAGAAACCCAACCATGTCTACAAGTTGAAGAAGGCTTTATATGGCTTAAAGCAAGCACCTAGAGCATGGTATGAGAGGCTAAGGGATTTCCTTCTCTCTAAGGGATTCAAGATGGGCAAGGTTGATACTACTCTATTCACCAAGAAGATTGGAAATGATCTATTCATAGTGCAAATATATGTTGATGACATCATCTTTGGATCAACCGATCAAGCTTATTGTGAAGAATTTGGTGCTATGATGGCCAAAGAGTTTGAAATGTCTATGATTGGTGAACTTAGCTACTTCCTTGGTCTCCAAGTCAAGCAATTGAAGAATGGAACATTTGTGAGTCAAGGGAAATACATAAGGGACATGTTGAAGAAGTTTGGAATGCAAGATGCAAAGCCAATTTCAACTCCAATGGGCACAAATGGCAATTTGGATAGTGATCTTGATGGCAATATGGTGAATCAAAAGGAATATCGGTCTTTGATTGGAAGTCTACTCTATGTCACCGCATCAAGGCCGGATGTCATGTTTAGTGTCTGCATGTGTGCTAGATATCAAGCCTCACCTAGAGAAAGTCATCTCACGGCCGCAAAGAGAATATTGAGGTACTTGAAGCAAACAAGAGATGTTGGACTATGGTATCCCAAGGGGTCAAAGTTTGAATTGATTGGATATTCGGACTCCGACTATGGGGGTTGTAAGATCAATAGAAAGAGCACAAGTGGCACATGTCAATTACTTGGAAGATCACTTGTGTCATGGTCCTCAAAGAAACAAAATAGTGTGGCAATCTCTACCGCCGAAGCCGAATATGTGAGTGCGGGGAGTTGTTGTGCAAAATTGCTATGGATGAAATCAACTTTGAAGGATTATGGCCTCAACTTCAAGAATGTGCCGTTGCTATGTGATAATGAGAGTGCAATCAAGATGATACAAAACCCGGTTCAACATGGAAGAACAAAGCATATTGACATAAGACATCATTTCATTAGAGATCATCAACAAAAGGGAGATATTGCCATTGAAAGTGTTGGCACCGATGATCAACTTGCCAATATTCTCACTAAGCCACTTGATGAAAAGAGGTTTTGCAAGCTAAGGAATGAATTGAACATTCTTGATTTCTCAAACATGAGTTGAATGCACCCCACCCACTTATTGACATGCCTCTCCTTCGACAGTGCAAGGTAAAATTGATTGACATGTCTTTCATCCTATGCTAAGGACTTGATAGAGCATGTAGACATAATAAGTGGTATGCATAAGCATTCATGATAAATCAAATGAATTTGATGGATATATGTTACCACTATTGCTTCTATGCTTATTTTGATCTAGTGGTGGCATATGACATGTTTGTAAGCTTGTAAACCTAGTGTTGAATCTAGAAGATTTGCTATAAGAGTTTAATTCAACATAGGCAAGATAACCCTTATTTTGAGGAGTGAAGAAGCTTGTTTTTGGTTCAAATCGAATTAAATATCTTTGACAAGTATTCTAGGTTAAACCAAATTTGATAAATTTTTTAACTTTAAATATGGTATCGAATTAATTTCAATCTACTCCATCAAACACTTTTCCTTCTCTCCACAATTTGATCCCTTTTTGGGTAAGTTGTTGACAAAGGGGGAGAGAAAAAGATGATTCAACTTGATAAAGGGGTAAATAAAATTTATGATGAGAAAAAGATGATTCGACTTGATAAAGGGGTAAATAAAATTTGTTGATGCACACAAGTAGGGGGAGCAAGCTCATAAACAAAGTTGTTGCATTTGTTTGTGCATTCTCATATGACTTGCTCATTGCACATGTATTTAAATTCAATATACATGCTTGTGTGGTGCAATGCTAGTATAGAAATTGGATGATGAAATGATCTACTAGCATGCATAGGAATAGTTTACATGTGGTATCTAGACTTGCCTAAAGCTTTATAAGTGGTTAGCTTTACAAGTAGTCCAAGAACCTTTGCATATAATGTTGATCTCACGGGGTTCTTGAGTTTTGATGGATGTCTAGTTACTTCATGATGCTAAGGATGGTGTAAAAGGCAACTCCGATTGGTATCACGCTTCAAAGGTCCATTTCTTACACCTTAGCATCATTTTGGTAGAATTACTCTCCCAACATTTCTATCCATGCATATGTGCAAAGCTTTCAATCCAAACTCTATGCACATATGTAGGGGGAGCTAATGCTACCAAAACCGAGCTTGTGATAATTGTCCAAACTTTACTTATGAGCAAAATGATTGGACAAGTATGACAAGTTCAAAACTTTTATTATCAAAATCATCTTTGTGAGGGTTGTCATCAATTACCAAAAAGGGGGAGATTGAAAGTCCCTAGTTTGGTTTTGGCTAATTGATGAAACCTAGGACTAACCTTTGTATCTAAGTGGATGTTTTAGATAAAGGTGGTCATTGAATATGAGACATGACATTGACTCATATGACCAAGATGGTGAAGACCAAGATGAGGCTTGGCTCGATGGACCGGTTGTGAGGGTGAAGGGCAAGTCGAGGCTTCGAAGCAAGGGACCATGCGATGGTGAAGCTTGAGCAAGACTTGGCGCCGACGGACTAATGCAACGGTGAAGAGCAAGTGAAGTCAAGGTCGATGGATCGAGACGGTCATGTGATGATATGAAGTGGATCATATCATTTGAAGAAACAAAATGGGCTCAAGGCAAAGGTATAACAATAGGGCCATTTTGTTTTACACTCAAGACACCATAGAGGGTGTGAGTGGTTTAGGATCGATAGCCGAACTATTAAGAGGGGAAGTCTTATCGGTTATTCGATGCACGGGTGCCACTAGGTGAATTCATGAAGTGCATTGCATGTAGGGCCTAGTGAGCTAATTGGAAAACCTTTGAAAATGATTGAGAAAATGCTAACACACAAGCACATGGAGATGTACACTTGATGGTGTTGGCACATTTGCAAAGGTGGCGTTGGTCGCGCTGTGGTTTGCGGGTAGAGAGGGGTTTGGGTTCCTCTCTCCCTCCCGCCGAGCGTGCGAGCGCGGGATTCAGGCGATTTCGGGGAAATGAAATGCCTATTTTCCACTACGCCGAAAGTCGGAAAAGAAACGGAGGCGAACGGGGTCACTAAGGTGACCGGACGCTGCACCGGACGCGGTCTCGGTATGACCGGACGCGTCCGGTCAGTACAGCGCGATTTCGGGCGCGCGGGCTAGGGTTTGCAACCGGCGCGTCCGGTCACTCGCGGGACCGGCGCGTCCGGTCATGCGCCCAGAAGGAACTGAGGTTCACAGAGGACGATCGGACGCGAGGCGCGTCCGGTCACACATGATCGGACGCGTCCGATCGTTGAAGGAGCTTACTGGACTCACACCGGACGCGGGCACTGTCGCGTCCGGTCGTTGCGAGGAGCGCGTCCGGTCGTTGTTTCGCGGGCGCGGGTGCTGTGCGGATCGGCGCGTCCGGTCGTTCGACAGGCGCGTCCGGTCATCGGGACCGGCGCGTCCGGTCGTTGCGACCAGCGCGTCCGGTCGTTGCTTCGCGCGCGCGGTGCTGAGCGACCGGCGCATCCGGTCTGTTGAGAGGCGCGTCCGGTCATGGGATTTGACCGTTGACGCAGTGACCGTTGGAGGACCGGACGCGGTTGAGCGCGTCCGGTCAGTTTCGACCGGCGCGTCCGGTCGTCCCGAAAAAACGGTCAGTGGAGTTGCAACGGCTCTATTTGGATGGGAGACTTATAAATACTCGTTGGCCGGCCCTTGGGGAGGCAGCTAGTGATTTCTAACATTCTTGTACATCCTTTGAGCTAGAGCATCTCCTCCCACTCATCTCTCTTGAGTGATTGCAAATCATAAGTGAGATTGAGTAATCCCAAAGTGCATTGCATAGCTTGAGGGCATCTAGTGGCACTTGTGGGGGGTTTAGCCGGTGGATTTCTTGTTACTCTTGGAGAGTACCGCTCCTAGCCGGCTTGGAGATTGTTGGAGGCGTTGGCAAGAGAAGGTGATTGTTCTTGGCCACCTCCGGTTGTTTGTAAGAGGTTCTTGTGCTTTCCTCGGCGGGACGCCAAAAGCAACTCTATTGGATTGCGCGTGTCATTGAGTTACCTCACTTGAGAGTGGTGTCTTGCGGTGCCTTGCGGGGCGTGCCTTGAGGGGCAAGTGACTTGAGGGTCACACCGAGGAACCATCTAAGTTTGGTCGACACAACCGGTGACGTAGCTTGTCGGTGCACAAGTGAACACCGGGTGAACAAAAATATTGTGTCTCTTGTCTCCCGGTGATTGGTCTAAATATTGTGTTGTTGTCAATATTAATTGATTGTATATCATCTTGGTGATTGGCAACATCTTCACTCCACCGTCGGTATAAGATTCACAATCCTATCTCTTGCACTTATCTTTACTAGATTATCTTGTGTTGCTCTAGTAGTAGCTTGGCTAGTAGTGGTGTTAGCTTGTTCTCTAGTGTAAAATTAGTGACATAGCTCTTGTGTGAACTAGAGATCATAATCTAATAGACTTGTGGATAGGAGGCTTGCATCACAACCTTTGGCTAAGCAAAACTCGCTTTACGCCGTTTGTTATTCTAACAAGTTTGCTTAGTGGTGCTTGTAGAATTTTTATAGGCTATTCACCCCCCCTCTAGCCATCTAGGACCTTACAAGGTGGAGGAATGAGGATGAAGACCTAGAGAGTGGAGCCGGCGGGACCCGGCCCCTGCCGGCCTTCCTGCGCCTGACTACCACCCGGAGCAACGAAGCCCCGGCCGCCGCTAGCTACTCTGCTGGCTGCGGTGCTGCCTTGCACGGCCACCGTCGCCCGCTGGTTCCCGGTTCCGTTCGAATTGCATGAGACAGACCATGTGGCGGTGAGGGGGAGGGGTGTCAGGCAATGGGGAGTCGGGGTGAGAGGCCACAGGCCAAGAGGGCTGAAAATGGATGAGTCAGCATAGTGGGCCGGCCTCGGGAGGTGGGCAATTCGGAAGCAAGGCTGAAAGGGTGAAAGGCCATTTTTTAACCTATTTTGGGCTGAAATGAGAGAAAATAATATAGATTATAGCATTATACATATATATATACAAGTATATACACATATATACGTAAAAGTGAATAAAAAAGTTGGGTATTTCCGAGAATACAGGGGAATACCCTTAAATCCGCCCATGCGAAAGGGTAGCCCTACCCTGATATTATTGGATATAGTACTATTGGGCACGGCACTATTAAGCACTCTAACTTATTCGTGTTGAGTCGTCGTGTCCAACCATCAGCCTAGTCATGGCCCTATAGGGACTAAGCCCCAATAAGGGATCCTCAGTCCAGCGGCCAGTGACCGGTGCCGGTGCCAGTGCCGGCGAGCTCCTGCAACTGCTAAGGCAACTCATTTCGAACCTGCATGATCGCGACACCCGGGAGATCTCGCCTGGCACGCAGACCAGGAGGCGTGCGTCCAGCCTGGCGGGCAGAGGTGCGGTAGCTACGGGCGCAACACAAAGTCATGGCAAGGATCCAACAGCATAGTGCGTAGGGGCATATGCCCTTAAGGGTAAAAAAACCACCTTAATGGCAGGCTGAGATAACATCTGTGTTGCATGTCTTATGAACATCCACCACCCCACCAACGAGGTCCACCATCTCGATCCCCTCTTCCCGGGTGCATATGACCTCCCCTTCCCACCATATGCTTAGTTGATCTGCTAGATTATAAAGTATACTAGTAATAACCTCTCGTGGCATGTACCAAAAGTGTCGATTTTGTACGTTCTCTATCCCAAAAAGAATTTGTTAATGACATTTTTTCGGGGAGGGAGGGTGTAGGCTGCAGCGCACAATGTGTTAGAGCAACTCTAAAAGACTTTCTATATTGTTCCTAAATACTAAGAATAGAGATTTTGGTGAAAAATCACCCTCCAATAGATTGTCTAAATGGTTATCAAATATAAGCATATTTTATTTCGGATTTTTCGCTAGTCAAAAATAGAAAAGAAAAATGACTCTCTAGAGTGCGTACGAGATATAGAAAAATTATTGGAGAGTGGAAAAAATAGAAAGCGATTTTTATATAAACAACTCTCCGAATGATGATTTATCTCGAGATTTAGAAAGACTCTTGGATATGCTCTTAGAGCAGAGATTTACCTGGCGAGTGATTTGCTCGCCATCCCCTGGCCACTTCTAGTGTCTACGCATGAGCTAGACCGCTTCCTTCGTTTTTTTTTGACAAGAAGACCGCTTCTTCGTTGACGCATGAGCTAGGCCTTGTTTAGATGGCTAGTTTTTTTAATCTGGATAACTGTAGCACTTTCGTTTGTATTTGGTAATTAGTGTTCAATCATTGACTAATTAGGCTCAAAAGATTCGCCTCGCAAATTACAGATAAACTGTGCAATTAGTTATTTCTTTTACCTACATTTAGTGCTTCATACATGCGTTTAAAGATTCGATGTGATGAAGAGAGAGTGAAAAAAAATTCAACTTTAGTCTTGGTCTAAACAAGACCCTAGTCAGCACTCATCAGAGACGCCGTCACGTGCACCCCTGCGCCAATCATATGTTTGTTCTTACTTTTAGGCTTTTATTAGGCGGCTTTTCTACTTTTAGGCTTTTCTCCTGTTTAACCATATTTTTGTTTATATATATTTCAGCAACTTTCCAAACTTGCAGCATAAGAAACAGTAGGAGAACACCTTGTTATGCCAAAAGCCTCAGAGCTCCTACAAAACAAAAGACGTCCTACTGCAAAGAAGAGAGAACAACGTCCATGAATGGGAGAACGGAGATCGGAGAGGAGGGCGCCGTCCAAATGGTGACCGATTAGCGGGTTTTATTTCTTGAGGGGCTGATTTTGATTCCGCAGGTATAGGGTATAAGGTGTAGTATCTAAACGTACACCTCAACACAACACACACCACGTCCTACACATACCAATACACGTCTCTTAAAGCGCACGCTAGACCTAGAACTATACCAATACACGCCTATAAGAGATTCACGAAGACTCCAACATCGCTAGCGATGGGCGCGTCGCCTCCCTTGCGGTCTATAGGCATCTGCAAATTTATTCTAGAATATAACCCCGATGAGGGACGGAAGTTGAGCGAGGGGCTCGAACCTGCGCCGGCAGAGAGCGACGCACGCGCTCTTGCCACCCGCGCGTTAGTGCACTCCTAGCGACCGATTAGCAGCTGTGTGAGGCCGATCACCTCAATACGGCCCATTTGCGGCATTGGCCCATGCATAGGCTTTGATAAACATGACTGTCGTCTACCCGGCTCAAGTTCAAACACTCACGTCAGAGCCTTTGTCAAAAAAAAACTGTTACTCACTTTTTTTTACCACGGTCGGTGATCCATCCTTATCCTCGCCCTCAAGTCCTCTCACAAGAACATCGATCTATTTACTTAGAATAAGAGTATTTCCATCAGTCTCCCAATATATCATCTTCATTAAAATGATATTGGGGTCATCCTAACACTATTTCTAATATTATCGGGGAAGATGGTTTGGAGTCTCCATTAGCAAGTCTTCATTATTTTTTCTGATAGATGGGCCCCACCTGTAAGTGGGTCGATTATTTTATTTGATTGTATTTTATTTCATCTCATTCATTGTCATTGAGCATATCTCTCCCTCTACACTCTAGTTCACCGTTGGCAACTCCTTTTTTAATTCGAGGGAAGATGTGGAGTATTGCCTATTGGAAGACTGTTGGAGCAAGAGAATAGCTATATCTCTTGCAATACGATAGTTTTATGGGGATCAAAGATTTTCTTACCGAAGGATTGTTGGAGGCGCTCTAGATCAATCACTGACAATGCATGGACTCGACATCCTAATACCCCCTCCATCTAAAAAGACCGAAAATCTCACTTTCCGAGAAGTCAAACAACGCTAAATTTGATAGATCTATATAGAAAATAGTAGCACCATTTATATTTCCCAATATGTTTTTATAAAAATATAGTTGAGCATAATCTAATGATATTTATTATGTATTATAAATATTAATATTTGTTGTATATTTGGTTAAATTTGGAATTATTTAATCAATCGGAAAGGAATATTTCTATTCTTTGGGATGGAGGGAGCAACAGTCACATGCTCCACTGGACCAGCCGAAGGGTGAACGTGGGTGATGGTCACAGGTGACGCCACACGAGCGATGACAAGCTTTTAAGGCGTGTTTTTGTTGGAGATCAAAGCTTGCCATGCCAAAAAGTCAGTCGTGCCATAGTTTCCAGTTTGCCGAAAATTAGAAGCGACAAGTTTTGGTCGCAAACCACGCCCTCGGAACGGAGACTGTGCCGGTGGGTCAGTATTGTAGTATTCAGCTATAGGCTGCAGCGCACAACGTGTTTCTACGCATGAGCTAGTCAGCACTCAGCAGACGCCGTCACGTGCACCGCTGCGCCAAAGCCCATGTGCTTCCTTCCCGCCCGCGATCCACGACGACGGTGCCAACCAAACCAACCAACCAACCAGCGGCCGGCTTCCCCCTTCTCGGTGTGCGCGCCGATCGCAGTCGCAAGCGGTGCTCCTGTTGTCTTGGATTACATACGTTTCCAGTCCAAGACTTGTGATGGAGATATGACAGAATAAAGTCGTTTTCTTTCTGGAGCTATTATATTCTTAGTGCGAGTTGAAATTGACAACGTGCAGAAATGTGCATCAAAAATCAAATGGCAGCAGCAACTGTGACTGACATTTTGAAAATCGTTTAGAAATGTTTGAAATGGAGGCCGCCAGGCTGGCATCTCCAGTTGTGGTCTCATAGCCCACCTGCTACTTGCTTCGTGTTCAGGCCCACGTATCCCACCTGTGAAACAAGCCCACATCCCTCGTTTGGGCCAAACAAAATCCCAACGCAGACAGCGGCTGTGCACTGGCCCAACACAGACGCATCGGCTCCATCTCCTGCTCTCCGCCCGCCACAATCGAGAATCGACTCCGTCTCTAGCTCTCTGTCCGCCGCCCGCCGCCCGTCGACGGCGACTCGGCCCCTGCCGCAAGCCTGCGGTCACTGCCAGGCTGCGGCCTGCCCCTGCCGACTGCCGCGGCGACTCGGCCCCTGGCCCCTGCCTCATCCTGCGGTCGGCGGTCGGAGGCGCCGGGGGCCTGACTGGCCGCCGCGGCGTAGCCTGCACCCGCACGCCCGCACCGAGCGCCTGGCCGTGGCCGACAAGCACCGAGCAGCACGATCTCCCTCGCGCTATCTGCTCTCTGTTGTTCGCCTGTCCGGGTGTGGGCCGTCCCCGCCTGTCTTACGCTTTGAGCTCTGCAGTTCCCCCATCCTCGAATCCATTCCCAGGTTCTTCCCCATCTAAAAACTCCATGAATGAGTAACTGATTTAGTTGCTTATGCTATCTGGGGATTTTATTTATTATTAGGCCTTAACAGCCCGTTTCATTATCTCGGGATGGGATGAACGCTACCTTGATAATTGACATGACCAATAGCATCAGTAAGAGCAACTCCAAGAAATTGAGTAAATGTATTTGTGAAGCAATTTATACCTGTTGTGTTCCAAAAAAAAAAAAGCATTCCAACAGTCTGTCTATATTGTTTTCCATTTTCCCCAGCTGGGTATCCTCGCTGGCCATATTTCCTTAGCCGAGTCCTGTTTGCTATCTACTGTGTGGTCAATCAGGAGGTGAACAGAGGCAACAAGCCGATCGGATCTCTGTGAAAAATCTGATGACATGGAAGTTTTAAGTATGGGCAAGAGAAAATTTAGCTAGGCTGTTGTAGAACACTGCTTTTTAGATGGATTTTCTATTTTACATAGTGGCTAAATCTTACAATTTAGCATCTAATTTTACCTAGTCTCTTGGAGTTGCTCTAATATTCCTAAATTTCTGAGAACGCAGCTGAGTGGAAACCAGACTTGCACTGCCAAGCTGCTGAAAAACTGCTAAATCTGTTGCCCTTTGCCTTGCAGTCGTGACATCTGAATTGGAGGTTGCGTGTGATGTGTGAAGGGGTTAGTCACAACGTGACTTGCTAGACAAAAACCCCTAAATACAGTTCCGTCATTGCGTTCGTAGAACCTTGTATCTCATAGCAATCTAGTTCATGACATCATGCATAGACGATTGTAACTTGCAGTGATTTTCGATTGCAATGGGCCACAGTTGTTTTCTGCTTCTTTTCCTCCCAAACGCTGTAGCTAAGATTCAAATACTTGATGCATACCTGATTTTTGTTCAGTCAAAACCGAACATAACACATGATCCTTGAATTCTGACATTGAGGCTAAAAGGAATTAATGTCATTGTTTTTCTTTCAGGCGACGTTGATTTTAAGAGTACATGCCACCGCAGGACAAAGTTTCATAATGCTTTGGCAAACGAGTTGTAGGCTATGGCAACCCGTATCCTGTCGCGTCAAAATCTGAGAAAGTTGGCTTCGTTCACTCTCCAGAATATATCCCAGAGGCAACTAATTTCACCTTACCCTCCAGCTCTCAGGTAATGAAACAGTTTCAATTCTTAGCGCTTTTGAGTCCTCAGTTGTATGCATATACGCCAAAGGAAGAAAGAGAAACACCACATGAGCAGAATTAATGCCTAATTGCATGATTCCATGTCCTGGGTCTTTGCAGGCTGCAACATGTTTTTTTTTCCCTTTTAGATTAGACATAGAGGTTGCAACTAATCTTTGCAATATGAAACCACAAAGCTATTACTCCAGTTATTCTGTAAGTAGCAAGTAGTCTCTTCTGCTGAGTTCTGGAACATATATCACGAGAGTTCACTGATTAAGTGTTACCCACTTAGCGGGTGTTTAGATGCAAAAAAATTTGGAATTTGGCTACTGTAGCACTTTCGTTTGTATTTGACAATTAGTATCCAATCATGGACTAATTAGACTCAAAAGATTCGTCTCGTGATTTACAACCAAACTGTGCAATTAATTATTTTTTTATCTATATTTAATGCTCCATGCATGTGTCTAAAGATTCGATGTGATGGAGAGAGAGTGTAAAAATTTGGAATTTGGAATGCATCTAAACCAGGCCTTAGTCAATCAATTATTGTCTGAAGTTTACTAATCCAAGATGTGAAGCATGTTTTAACATGTCAAGTGTTAGCAAGGGTGTCATAATGGTTTTGATTCCTTTTTTCATGCATGACGGTTTGATTTAGTTCTTGTATTTTCCTTCTGTTTATTACAGATCTACTTTTGCTTCTCCCAGCAAATTCCTCAGCCCCCTTTACCTGTCTGGGCATTCATTGGCTGTGAGATGGGCAACCTATGGATCAGTGAATCTAGTTCTGTCTGATGATGGAACACCCAAGTTTCAAATTGAGGAGGTGGAGCCCTCCACAAAGAGAAGGTATTTGACAAAGAAGCGCTTGAAGGTTCAGAGGAAGAAGGAAAGGAAGAAGAGGAAGGAGGCAAATAAAAATGATCCACGGCGCATCAGGCCCAAGGGAAAGAAGATAAAACAAAAATTTCCCACACATGAAGCTAGGCTTAAATATAAGATCGAGAAGGTAGTGTACATTTACCATATTGTATGGATTGGTCTGCTTTGCTTGGCTCATGTCTTGCTGATCCATTTCTTCATGCATATTGCTTGATGTATCTGTCAATGACATTATTAAAATGAGATTCCTAATTATTATGCAGCATCTGAATCACCATTCTTGTTTTATCCTTACATTCAGTTATCTTACAGAACATAATTGTTTATTTGTTTTATTTGCTCTTATTTCTATGATATAATGTAGTGTAGTTCTTTGTATTAAAGCCCATTTAATTTGTTTGATCCCTAATTGAAAACTATATTATTTAATAAAGACTGTCTGATTTGTCCCTTTTATTTCTTTGGTTTCTTAGGAGAAAATAAATTGAAATGAGCCTTTTTCTCTTTCAGGCCAAACTAAAGGAAGCTAGGTTGGTTGAAAAACTAAAGAAGTATGAGGTTTCCAAAGCTCAAGGCCCTATGGCTAAACCAGATGATCTTAGTGGCGAGGAAAGGTTTTACTTGAAGAAGGTTTCACAGAAAAAATCAAATTATGTCCCTGTTGGAAGGCGAGGAGTGTTTGGAGGCGTAATTTTGAACATGCATTTGCATTGGAAAAAACATGAAACTGTGAAGGTCGTATGTAAGCCCTGCAAACCAGGGCAGATCCAGGATTATGCAAATGAGATAGCAAGACTGAGTGGCGGTATCCCTGTCAACATCATTGGAGATGACACCTTAGTCTTCTACCGAGGAAAGAACTATGTTCAGCCAGAAGTTATGTCACCTATTGATACACTGTCAAAGAAAAAGGTAATTAGGATGTTTTTAGTTTATTTTGTTGCTATTGAAACAATGAATCTTTGTTTATGGATGCTGCAAATGATTTTGTTTTCAAAGATATATTGGGTCCAAACCTCTTTTGCCTTTATACCTCTTTATTAGTAGCTCTTGTTTATTCTTGTTGGTTTCCCCTCTAGTGTAACCCAACTCGCTTGAGACTTAAAGGTTTTGCTGTTGCTGTAGATAGATTGATGCATGCTTATGTATGCTATCAAGATGCAATGGCTCTCTGCTCCCTTTATGTTTTATAACACAATAGACAGCACAGAACAATAAACTAGTAAAAATTATTAAACCTTTTCATCGATTTAAATTAATGTCTGCATCATACCTCCCGTGTTCCCAGCTCATGTAACCTAATGCACAGCTCAGGTTCTTTGCAATCCACTTGTCTTGATAATTAGCCATCATGCTGATTCCAGATCTGCATACATCTTTTAAATGCCCTTACATCTGCCCTTCTTTGTTCATCAGGCACTTGAAAAATCAAAATATGAACAGTCGCTGGAGACAGTTCGGCGTTTCATTGCAATATCTGAAAAGGAGCTTGAGCTTTATTATCGGCATGTTGCACTTTATGGAAATCCACAATCCCAGAAAGCTGAACTTGTTTGTGGTGATGATAGAGAAGCTTCTTTGCTTAAAATGAGGGGATTGGATCAAGGGAAGGACCAAGAGCCTCATCTGGCTACCAATCATTTTTCTGATCTCCACATCAGTGATGTTTCTGAATCCGAATCCGATGAAGAAGATAGTTGCGGTAGTGAATATGATGTTAATGACGATGAGACTGAAAGCATGACCAACATTTCTGAAGACGCTAGTGTTTCTGATCATGGCGGTTTAGCCAACTGGGGCGAAGTGTGATTACCTTGTCTCACATAATTACCTTGTTGGCTAGAAATTTGCCTTAGACCGAGCCACCTCATCATAACATGGGTGTTCGTCATCACTCAGTTTGAATGATATCAATGTTAGATTTTGCTGTACTGAATCGTCATATTATGCTGATTAGTGGTTACAGCTTTCTGTCCCTTCTGTTGTCAGCTATAATTAAGCTTATTTTTGTGGTCGTTTACCTTGAAAGACTTGATGTATGCCAGTACAACAAATTCAGCCTTATCTGTCATCTGTCACCAAATGCGGTGGTGTATCTTGCATATCCTTCTAAAAGTGCTCTCTGCTTGCTGTCGAAAGCTAAGTTAATTTGGGAGCTGGGACCCATATGACAGCTGTGGAAAAGTATACATTACCAGCTACTGCGAAGAGATACTATATTGTACTGCTCAAGAAAGTATCCTCTGAGTTGGCCTCACTACTTGGCCACCAACACCTGAATAAGCAGTGAGGTGATTTCTGATTATGTGGATAACAATCTTTGAAATCCAAGTCTTTCTCATGAGGTGATTGGAGTGGTCACAGGGAGTAGTAACTCGCACGACACTCCCACCTCTTTTTATCACAGCATCCTTGGAGAATTGCGCAGGCCGTGCGTCACTTTCTGGAGGCTCTCCTTTTCTTCCCACAACGATCAATGATGTTGCTGGGTAGCATATATATTATTTCTCAACAGTTGTGACAGTTCATGGGTGAATGAATAGTAGCTAGACAAAAGAGGAACCCGCTGTAAGTCAAATATTTGGATAATCTGTCGCTCTCCTTCTAAATTTAACAAAATGCTTGCAAAGTTCTGTCACTGTTTCGTAAAAAAAAAAGGTTCTGTCACCGCATTTTTGCATGATTCTGCCACTGCCGTTGTTTGTGGATTTCAAACTTTATCTCTGAGAAGGGTTCTTCCAGAGACCAACTAGAGAAAAGTGTGTGAATCAATTGACCTTGGGGAGAAGCATCCATACAAGAATATTTGCGTGGGTTCCCTTGTGACGCAAGTCTTCATTCAAAATTGCAGATGGAGAACCATAACTATTCGTCTATTCCACCAGAAAGCCACTTGTGAGTCGGTGAGATAAAAGATACATGAAGCCCTCAAAATTTATTCTGTTCCTATGGACCATGCTGGCGTATGGAAACATTTGCAGGTGCGAACTACAAAACACAAGCCACCAACTTTTGCATTCATATACAGATATTCCTCCTCTTATATATAGACGCAAAGTCAGGAGACTAATACTGTACGTCCTACAAGGAATCATATACTGAAACCAAACTCAACCAAAACTCACAGAAGTCAACACATGTATGCATAAAGCTTGGTCAGAAACATGTACCAACACCAACATGGTTTTGACCACATATATATCTCTTCCATACACGGAAGACACGAAGCAGAAGTGGTATAATATCCAATTTTCAATAACACAGTTTGGATATATATTGTGCCTTCCGATCTGTGATGCTTTCTAACAAATAAAATTATGATAATATAATTATTAAGTACAACATTCTTAGCTGTATGACGTGTGTTCTGGTGACCAGAGCTGTACATAGCTGACACTAGCATACAGGCTCTACATATATATCCAGCACCCTAGCCAGTGAGGCTAGCATAGAATGTGTTCTTCCACTACTTCACGAGGTAGTTCAACTGCTGAGTAGAGCCGTACTTAAACATATCATCATGCTAAGCATTAGATATAAGTTATTGTTAATGTGTCTAGCTGTCATCTCAAGGAAGATTCATGTACTGGTCTCCCACTCAGCAATATCATGGAGACCTTTCTGTGACAAGATTCACATATTCGATCTCCTCTTTTTTCTCTGGTGTGGGGTTATTTGGTTGCTGAATTTTCTGTCGGTACGCCTTTTTCTTGGTGTCATTTTCATAACTGGCTATGGTCACCCTCTGTTCTCATTACACAAGAACAATTCAGTATGGATGGTCACTTGCTTTTGTTAAAAGTTTGGACCACACAAATATCATTGTGTGTATTTCTAACAATACGTACACAGCTAGTAGAGAAAACAATAGTACAATTCGATGGGATAGAATGAAATAGCAGTATCAGCTATAATTGTTGATAAATGATGCAGTCTTAGGGCATATATAATTTAGCAAAAAAATGTTACTAAAGGAACCTTAATATATATGTTGGGGCCTGGTTAGTTGCTCACTATTGATGAGCCAAAATCAAAGATAATGATCAGCAGTACTGCTTCTACAGGCAATAAATTATATATTGCAATCTGGATAGTTAATAACACTGATGAGATAGAACTCGATTTGTCGCTTTCGTTCCATCGTATTACAGGTTTGCTCATCAATAGTAGTCAGTATCCTACAACGGGGGCATTAGCGTGCAATGCATCTTGCCAGTTCCTACTTCATATCCGCACAGTGGAAAGACATCAGAGATAGGCAAACTCAGGGGCGGAGCCACTGATGAGATAGAACTCGATTTGTCGCTTTCGTTCCATCGTATTACAGGTTTGCTCATCAATAGTAGTCAGTATCCTACAACGGGGGCATTAGCGTGCAATGCATCTTGCCAGTTCCTACTTCATATCCGCACAGTGGAAAGACATCAGAGATAGGCAAACTCAGGGGCGGAGCCAGGATTTGAGCATAGGGGGGCCAGCCAACAACAATCATATGTGATAAAATGCATATACGATAATAACATAGATAATATTCAAATAAAAGTTTATTTTACGATATACATAAAAGAAAAAATCAGTGAATATTACAAAGAAAAATAGAACAAAACTTAATTAGCATTGGGTCTCTAACTTTCGCTCGATCAATCTAATTCTTAAGAAAAAAAAATATCATGGTAATAATAGAAACAAAGTAGATGACAAAGACAACATAAAGACTAGTCCTAAATAATATAGATGCCGTTGGAGATCAATATGAGAATAAACAAGCAAAACACTGATTATATTTGTTAACTAGCTATAGAATTGTACCATGTAGGGAGAACAAAAGAAATAAAAAAGACAATAGAAAGGCTAATCCTAGATTTATTATAGAAAAAGAACAAGCAATTAAAGCACTATAATTAGTATCATTACCTTGCTAATTGATTGATTAACTCACTAAATAATGAGAGAGCATCACGGAGGCACCAGCATGTTGGGGGGGTGCCAGGCCCCCCTCAGCCCCTCCCTCCCTCCGCCACTGGGCAAACTCATTATCATTACCAAAATTTGTTTCATGTATCTGTAAAATCTGTAGACCTGCTACTAGTTCCACATCCTTTTTTTTTGTTAGCTTTCTTAATTGAATGTATATATAAATGTATGATAATATGTATGAAACATACTATGCATATACATATCTGATCATGTAAATAGCAGGGTACTATAGCAGTACTTTTGTGGAGCCTACATTTTTTTTGGGGGAATAATCGTGGAGCCTACATTTTTCAAGACGGCCAAGCAGCAATGTGGCGTAGAGATACTGAGAGAGGGGGTACTGGTAGACTAGCTATATAACGGTGACAGGTCCTACCTTCTCTCCTCTTCCTTTCTTTCCCCTTTGCCTGCAGCCAACTTTAGCTTTTCTCTCTCTCCTCTTCTCTCTTCCTAGTTCCTACCCCCTTCTCTGCAAGTTCGAGAGATCAGGCTAGCTAGCTTGCTAGGGTTGGTGCTTGGAGGGAGAGAGGTAGCCTTTCCTCCCTTGCATATCAAGCCTTGAGATCAGACCTCGCCTTTCTGACCCCCAAACACAAGGTTAGTAGTCCTCTCGGTTGGTGGATAGTGGATACTGCCGGAGGTATAGACAGATCAAGGAGAGCAGCTAGGGGTGCAGAAAGAGAGAGGGTCAGCTACTAGCTCTAGCCAGAAGAGGAACAAGGAGGAGATCAGGGGCTTGGATATATACATAGCAAGTGAGGAGGGCCGGCCGAGGATACTGCTGTACAGATATGTCTCAGGCTATGTCCGGCGCCGGCGCCGGCGGTCCGGGGCAGTTCGGCGACACGACCTTCACCAAGGTGTTCGTGGGGGGACTTGCGTGGGAGACGCACAAGGAGGGCATGCGGGCCTACTTCCAGCAGTTCGGCGACATCCTTGAGGCCGTCGTCATCACCGACAAGAACACCGGCAGATCCAAGGGATACGGATTTGTGAGTTCCAAACCCTTCTCTTTTTTTTTCTTCATTCAGAACCATCATATATAATTTCCTGCTTTGTTAACATATGGTTTACTATTTCTTCTCTAATCCTAACCTTTTTAACTTCTTCGTTAATTTTGTATATATCCTCATCAATTCAGTTGAATAACCAAAGAGTTAGTTAATTAGTGTCCAATAAAACAAGTTGCACACATGAACCATTAATTGAACTGATCAAGAGCTTAATATATACGGTATTGAAATAGTTGTTGATGATTATAAGCTTGTATAATTGCAGGTAACTTTCCGTGAGCCAGAGGCGGCGCTGAGAGCTTGCATCGATCCGTACCCGGTGATTGATGGAAGGAGGGCCAACTGCAATCTTGCCTATCTCGGCGTCAACAAATCCAATACAGCACTGCTGCCGCCCTATCTGCAACCATACGGTAATTATATTATTCATTGGATTTGTCTTCACTCTTTAACAAAGAAACTAATAAATCGTTTCATCAATAGATTAATTAATGTTCGTGTTCATCAAAAGAATTTTTAATAAGTAATATAAAGCCTGATTGAGATCTTCTTAATTCATGCCAGATATATATACTGTTGACTCCTTGCTCATTAATAAGGACATAATTGATATATACATGCATCATCTAGCTAGTTCAAAGGCTTTTGCCTGTGCATCTCTTTGCATCATTTTATGCTGATGTATATATGCATTGCGCATAAACTGCGGTTGCTACTACTAATTAAGCTTTGTTTTCTATAGCTTCTTGCATTAGTGCTGCCTTAAAATAATCAAGACAATATTTCAGGCACTGCACTTTTAGAATCAAATCAAATATTGTCTGAAGCAGGGAATGCATGATGCCTTTTTGTTTAGAATCAACTGAATAACTAACTAGTAATAATTAGTTAAAAGTTTAATTTTGTCACTATACATATTGGGTATATGATGTGGTGCTAGCTATTTTGCAAGATCAATTACATTAATGTTGCATTGCATATATATCTTCCATTAAAGGCAAGATGCTATGCAGTATATATGTATCGTGCAAATAAAAAGGGTAAAAACTAGAACATGGTCTCCGGGTATAGTACCCGACAGTATTTCCCTAAGATGAAAAAAGCTGCATCACCTCCAGCTTTCTGCAAAGCGCTAAAAGCAAGCGTGGTTAGTTATTCTTGGGGGTTGTTCCTTCCAGGCTAGCTTGCCATGCTAGTTGCTTCTTCTAATCCTGCAGGTGCAGCTGCATGCAGCTGTATTCGTCAGTGTGCTTTGATGTCCTTGTCCTCTACAAAATTATCTTCATCCGTACACCCTTCTCTAACTAACTAACTAACCATAGAACGTACTGCATCTGCTACGAGTACAAATCTTTCTTATCAGCTGCTGCTGCCCAGCCTGCCTCTTTAATAGTAGTGTCTACTGCATTCTTTGGTCATGACATTGCAAATTGAATACTAGTAGCATGCAGATGGTTTACTACGAAATCACTTCCAGTAGTTAATCTAGATCTTCATTGAGTGCATGCATAAAATCATGGCACTGCATTTGTTCCTACATGAATCTTACTTCTAGAATTAATATAACCGTGGGCTTATTACTGTGCCGTTTACGACTTCGCAAATTAATTCTCCAATAATTAATTAACAATGTAACCTAATAATTTTGACTAGCACACTAACATCTTTCACTTATTATCTGTGTAACTGTGTGTTCCTTGCATATGGATGGATATGCATGCGGCAGCTCATGTTTATGGGGGAGGCAGCAACATGCGGGCAACAATGAAGTCCTTTCAGACAGCTGGTGCTGGTGGTGCCAGCCTGATGAGCTTCGTCCCGGCGGCCGATCATGGCATCCAGCAAGGAATTCCTACTTACAGTTTGTACGCCGGGTGAGTCGTACTTGTATCCTACACCTTGCATGCATTGCATTGGCCACCATCACAGCGACTAGCTTCTGATGCATGCCGGCCGGCCGGCCGGCCAGTGTATCGATCGATCCATCTGTGTGTCTCCCGATCTGCACTGCTGCGCTAGCTGTAAAGACGTGGGTTTCGGTTAAAGGCACCGCCGGCCTCTCTGCTCGGTCGTTAATGGTAGGAGGGGCCAGCCACTGCACCGTCCATCACACACGCATGTGCCTCTCATCTTCCTGCATGTGCCCATGGGCCATAGCTAGCTTGTGCAGCGCTCGCTACTACTGTACAGTGCTGCGTGCATATATACGCTCTTTTTGTGTTTATGCTTGCTAGCTAGCTTGCATTTCTCAGTGCGCAACTAGCAGCTACTCCCCTCTCCAATTTGTAAGTTGTTTCTGGCTCTGACAGGTGCATAGTTTTGCTACGTACGTACGCACCCATATATATACACAATGATTTACAATTTGGAACGGAGAGCGTAGTATATGTGTGTACACCCTCCTGTCAAAAAAGACTGTTGTTTTAGGAATAAACATAGACATATGCTTGTCCAGGTTCATTTCTAAAACAAGGGCGTAAGGGTTCAAGGGTTCGGAGTACTCGTCGATTACTTAGCTTGCTTCTATTAATTAACTCGCACCAGTCCACCGTATACTGTATGCAGATTGCAGCAGAGACGGCCTTGTGTAAGAGCGCATCATGTGTGACTGAGAGCATGCGGCATTTTTATACAGCAAGTACACTGTACACAGGTCTTGTATATTTTTGCGTACTACCTCGAGTACAGTCGTTACTGCCATGTGGGGCAGATCGCTTTGGAAAAAGCTGCGCTGCTGGTTGGCTGCTCTAGCTCCTCTTCTTCTTGCATACTAGGAGTAGCTGCATGCGCGCGGTCAGGCTCCCATGCATGCTGCGTGCATCCACGCTTCCGGCGGTCCTGCTTTGATCTGCGTGCACGGTCAAGGCCCAGGCTGGCCTTGCTTCTTGACCCATGCAATGCAAGCACGCATCCATGCAGCAAGTTCCCTCGTGTCCTTTTCATATGCATGGCAAAGATCAACGATCAACAATTGGTAGTGAAATTGCAACAACTTTACAACTGTATTTGACATCACACGCTATGAATCGATCTTGCATTTGCATGCATGTTTAATCTGACTAGAGTCCTTTTTTTCTTGGTAATGACATGTATGGTGCTAATTTCAGTGACTACAGACTTAGTTTTTCTTTGTATTTCTACTTTCAGGTACTCTCCCTATTTCTCGGACTACGGCTATCCGCTGGTACACACATATTCATTTTAATTTGTCAAAGATTTCTTTTAGACTTTTCTTTTGTCGTCAAAGATTCCCTTGCCTAGGTTCTTTGGAATAATATTATTAGTATTTTGACGTGTATGTCGTACGTATACTGATCATCTTCTACGCATGCATGCATGCAATTTTTTTTTTCAGAGCTACTATCAGCCCTACGCTGGTCTGCAGCAGGAAGCCCAGCTACAGCAGTACGCCATCTTGGGCGGCGGAGGAGCAGCAGCAGCGACGGCGCCGGCGGGGCTAACAATGGCGGCGGCGGCCAACCCCTCCGCACTGTACCCCTACTTCCAGTACGCTCCGGCGACCGCGGTGGCCGCTGGTGGATACAGCATGGTGCAGTACCCCCAGCTGTACCAGTACGCGGCTGCGGCTGCGGTGGGTGCCACGACGGGGGCGACCACCCTGGCCGCCGTTGCCGGAGGTTTCCAGCAGTACGGCGGCGCGGTGGCGTTTACTCCTAATTCCATTGCCCAAGCAGGTACAGCTTTATTTTCCACGACAGATTTCCTCCTCTTTTTTTCTGTCGTCAATTTCGATTAGCTAGCTAGTGCTATTATTGTACATACGCTGCTCAATGTGATATATACTACTCCCTCTGTCCCAATTGTGTGTTGTTTCTGGTTTTCGTGCCCGCAAGCTTGACTCAATTTGTATAAAATGCGTGCAACATTTGTATCTCCAAATAAATTTATTAAAAAAACTAGATTCAAAGACCTTTCCAATGATACTAATTATATACCATAAATATTAATATTTTTTAATATATATTTAATTAAAGTTGTTTCTCGGAAAGCGTAAAATGATAGACATTTAGAGACGGGGAGTATATGTATAAAATAACTACTTCTCTTGCATTTCTGTGTCAAGTAAAATTAAGTGAGCCCTTGTTTAGATTGGGAAAAAATTTCAAACCGATGAATAGTATCACTTTCGTCTTATTTGACAAATATTGTCCAATCGTGGACCAACTAGGCTCAAAAGATTCATCTCGTGATTTACAACTAAACCGATGATTTACAACTAAACTGTGTAATCGTGGACCAACTAACAGAGCGTGATTTTTCAGGCATGACAATGTCTCTGACATCTCCAACTCTGGCAGCACCGACAGCGCAGCAGTACCAGTACGGCAGACTGGTTCCTTCTCCCCTGGCTGCTGCAGCACCCGATCAGAAGCCCAGCTTGGCCTAGGTCTTGTTTAGATCCCAAATTCTCCTCCAAATTTCACTATGCAAAAAGAAGATTCCCCATCACATCAAAATGTCGGCAAATGTATGGAGTACTAAATGTAGATGAAATTAAAAACTAATTGCACAGTTTTGTTGTACTTTACGAGACGAACATTTTGAGTCTAATTAATTAATTTTTGGACAATTTTTTGCACTAAAAAACAAAAGTTGCTACAGTGCCCGAATCGGGTCCCCGATTTGGGGATCTAAACACGGCCCTAGACAACCACCAGGGCCTTGTTTAGATCCCAAATTCTCCTCCCAAATTCTACTATGCAAAAAGGAGATTCCCCATCACATCAAAATACCGGCAAATGCGTGGAGTACTAAATGTAGATAAAATCAAAAACTAATTACACAGTTTTGTTGTACTTTGCGAGACAAATATTTTGAGTCTAATTAATCAATTTTTGGACAATTTTTTGCACTAAAAAACAAAAGCTGCTACAGTGTTCCGACAGGAACACTGTAGCAGCGGAGGCCAATTCGGCACCCTGAATTTGGCATCTGAACACGGCCCAGCCTCTCAACCATGCATGCACGCACCTGCTATCTTCTTCAATTCCTTCGGTACATTACATGAGTCCGTATATCCAAACATTCAACGCATATCATGCATCTCTGCTAGCTCTCTTAACACAACAAGTCTTTGGATGGCTTCAAATGAAACTGCAGGCATGCATGCAGTGTGTGTGTGTCTGATAGGTACTAACCATGCATGCACACATGTATCTGCTCGCCTGCACGTACGTACACTTTGATGAGAGACTTGACTGACTTGTTGACACCGATGCTCACTCTGGGTTGGGTGCTGCATTCGCCTGACTAACTAATGCAAAAAGGACCATGGCAGGTCCAATTTTCCATACACATCATCATTCATTATGTCTGCTATAAAACCCTCTGAATCCATAATGTCTAGCTCATCAGTGATCAGTCTAGTAGTAGAAAGAATATAATATTACTTTAATTTGTAGTCGCCATGCATGCATATAAAGGTCATCACCAGTCAGCACCCTGTTTTTGTTAGTCGCCATGTAGTTCCATACATCATAATATTACTTTGTAGCTAGGCATAGATCGAGCATTGCTAACTGTTCCTTGCGCTCTTATGGAAGAGTGCAAAGGACGAACTGAACTGATGAGTCGCTGCTGGCTTTTCACGTGCAGCGTTACTCAACTAATCCGGTCATCATTTCTCTCAAGATGACATTTTTCGTTCACGAGCCATGTGTGAGTCCACAGAAGTTTGTGGAGACGCACACAGAAGGTTTACTGAATTACCGGTCAAAATTAATTTGTGCTACTCATATATAATATATACACATCTTCATGAACCAATGCAACTAATAACTAGCTAGCTAGGAGGTCTTGCTCATCTTAATCTCTGTTTTGTGTCCTTCCCTTCCTCTCTCTCCCATATCACGTACATCATGCATTGATCATCATCACATTGATCTGTCCTCTTCACCGTACCAATCAAGCCAGACATGGTTAGGCCAAGCCAAGCTTCTGATCCTTCATCATCATCAGATGAACGGTTATTACGTACTAGAACCCCTTATGATGACAGACATATATTATTACTGTTCGTCAACGATTTATGTAATAGACGTACACTATGAAGTTTTTTGAACACTATGAAGTGTATTTAGCTTCCTTCTGAGAGGCTAATGTACCATGCATATCTATCTCTTGAGGACTTGAGCACATTGGAGAACTCTACACATGAACCCATCATCAACTATATATGTATTGCATGGCAGTACTAATTGGGGAACTCTACATGTATGTAGCCATGCATACTAGCCATCACGCTTTGCTGCATGCATATATATGCCTATATATACCGGCCAGAAGTATAAGCACCAATATAATAACAATCATGGTTGCTTAGTGTCTTCAGGTCTTGTTTTGTTCATAACCGTGCTTAGTCTTTCGGAATATGTTTTGTTCATATAACCATGCTTAGTCGATTATAATTACATTAAGGACATGCATGGATCGATCTCCGAACCTCTTTGGGGTCGTACACGTATCATATTCATGCATGTTAATTTGTCTGACGAAGTACGTACACGCATATGTATGTTCGTCTATAGCTCAGCCAGTTGCCGGTGCTCCGGCCGGCGTGCCGCTGAAAGCCATCTGCGCCAGCACCAGGTTGGACGCCTGCGTCGGGTGGTAGGCGTCCCAGAACACGGCGCCACCAACGGCAGGCAGATCGAGGCCGCAGGTGGGTGATGATCGGCCCCAGCCCGCAGCACCCGCTGTCCACCACCGTGAAACCGTATTTCCCGGGGTTGTTGATCATGTCCTGGACGCCGGCGTAGGTGTTGCCGTAGACGAAGGCGGCGGCAGGGCGGTGGTCGGTGTTGAGCTGGTCGACGAGCGATCTGAGCCCCACCATCTGGTTCACCTGCTCCGCGCACTGGCCTCGCGACGGGCCCATCCCGGCCGAGGCCCGCAGGCCCGGGGTGCAGCCCAGCGGGCCCACACCGGCCAGTAGAAACTTCCTCAGCCCAAGGCTGTGCAGAGCCTGCAATAGTAGTTCAAAAATGTGTTCCACTCAACAACAACAACAACAACAAAAGTTTAAAAAAAGGGGCATGCTGCAACCATTTCATCTCCGTGATTTGGGTGCTTTGGTCTCACTATTCTCAAAGTGTATCTCCACGACGCTCGTTCCATCTTCACGCCAATTCTTGAAATCTCGATCGTCATGCGCGCTTATTGGCTCGTCAGCCTACCTCATGGATGGACACGCCTCCGACGCGAATACACCACCATCAAGCAGCAAGGCGGCATCGCCACTGTCGTCCTACAACCCCAATCGAGAAGGCATGATCCCAAGGGCTAAGAGCCTGATTGGTTGGCTTCTAAATTTTGCCATGCCAAAATTTTGGTATACTATGATTTTGGTTATTGCTTGGTTGACTACAAAAACTTACCAACCTTTCACATGTAGCTTGCCAAATCTATGTCAACTTTTTTTTACCTAGTTTTGGCTTGCCAAATCTTTAGCATCACAAATTTTTGTTGTAAACCAAGTAGGCCCTAAATACATGCAAGTGATCTAGTCTCTCCCTAAGCAAGCAATAGGTAAGCATTTCCAATCCAATCACATCGCAAGTCTAAGTCTCGATGACTATAGATGTGATGATTTTTTTAGGTCGATACCACATATAATATCTTTCTTTCTTTCTTTTTTCATTTTAGGCATTTAGAATCTATTTGCCACCGTATCGATGTTTTTTTTTGAAGGCAACATCAAATAATCTATCTCCAATCCAATCACACATCGCAAGTCTTGTTTAGCGAAGGCTAAAACGAGGAAGACTTATGGGCAGGGGAGTATCTTTCTTTCTTTTTTTCAATCTGTCTCCAATCATATTTGTTTTTTTTGTGAATTACATAGTACAACGCAAACGCTCACTACGCACACGAAGTCACCATAGACACTCTAGTCTACAGGCCCTTTCACCAACCTTATTTGTTGATACTAAGCAAATTGATCTTATTATGTGTCGGGTACCGATAGTAGAGTACCTAAAGAAGGGAAACTAATGGTCACCAACGATCAATTCGCCCGGAGGGCGCGCGACTGTGGTTTCATCCGACCCCCAGATGGTAGGTTCCACCTCGCCCGATCCCAAGGGCACGATTCCCGTCTTGCCCGACCCCGGAGGTGCGGAATCCGCCTCGTCCGACCCCGGGGGGCGCGGTTTCCGTCTCGCCCAACCCTGGGGGCGCGAGCTCCGCCCCGCCCGACCTCCCGAGGGGAGGACTCTATCTCGCCCGATCCTGGGAGGCGCATCCGGTCTCGGACGGGAACGTAGGCCCCCGCAGGGGGGCCACGCTGTCGCCAACCACTACGGGTGTGACGGCACGAGCCCGGGTCAAATTAAACTTCTGACACTAGGTAGGGAGCGAGCGCACCTCGACATGACCCGTGGCCATGACGGGCCGTACCTAGGCGCACACGTCGTCAACAGCGCTGGGCGGACCGACACTGTGCTGCCTAATCCTCGTACGGCTCCCGTCGGGGGAGCCAACTGACCATACCATGCGCCTAGACGAAATGGGACGCCATGACTGGCTGGCGACGCTCACGTACAGTGCCAGTGACGAACAGGGCCACGATGTGGAACCGTCTCCGTCATCATCTGCAGGACCAGCGGGACCCGCCTAATAAGAGAAGAATGGAAACACAGCCCTGGAGCCTTCTTCTCCCCTATTTTTCTCTTTCTTCTTTTCCTTCCTTTTCTCTCTCGTGTATCCCAGGCCTCTCCCTTGATCTATAAAAGGGAAGCCTGGGCTCCCCATCACGGGATCCGATCAGAACTCAAGTCTTTCTAGTGCACTTCGCCACTGGAAAGCCACACACTCACTCACCCGCGCGCGCACACCAAAGACTTAGAACATTGTCTCTCTCGTTCGTTTGTAATCCCTACTACAAACATTCAGTGCCAATAACACAAAGCAGTAGCGACGACCGGACGTAGGAACATTCAGTCCGAAACAGCATACATCCTTATGTCCTCTTAGCAAGGCAAAGTGATCACGTCGCGTGTGCACCTGTCCTGGCTGGGTCGCTTGCTCTGCTTAGGTCCACCACCAGGTACCGCCGAATTGACAAGTATACCCGCTGCTGAAGAGTCTCACAGTCGTGGGGTCCGGCCCGTCACGCCTCCCAGCCTTGCTGTCCTGTGCCTGCCAGGCTGCCACCTCTTCACCAAATCATTAACTAACCTGATGGTGATCCGCCGCGGTAGGGATGAAAACGAAAATGATAATCTCCGATTTTTTGAAATCGTTTTTGAGTTTTTTTTCCGATTTTTAGGCTTAAACGAAAACGGTAGCGATAATCGAAAAAACGAAAACGATAACGGTAAAAATAATTGGAAATGAAAGCGAAAATGATTTTGCCCTCTTCCGATCGTTTTCGAATATTCCCGTATTTAACTGATAATCCGTAGGTAATTACCGATTCAAAGGCCTTTAATTAATAAATCATAATTTATTTATAGACTACCCAATGCATTACGATCTGCACATGCAAGCACATAATGCAAATATTGTTTTTGAAAAGAACCCATCGGCACACGCAAGCACATAAGGTAAATATTTTTTTAAATGAACTATCTATACGAAAGTATTTCATCTGTATAACAAGAAGACAATCAGTCTATCACCCAATCACTTGTTGCACCTGTAACTCCAATAATTCATGTTTTGATCACTATGCTATGTTAAATCAACTTATTAGAATATGATTGTTTATACAACTTATTAGAACATGATCGTTTATTTTTGTCTTTATCAAGAATTGTCGCACTGTTGCTTGGTTTGCCACTGTTTGAGACCTAAGATGATGTGAACTATGTGGTTTCAGCTTGTGATCTGGTCAATTGTGGCTTTATTTATCTTTGTTATGTGAGATAGGCCGAGTTATATGAATCTTCGCATGTTCTACGATTTGGCATGTTTATCATTTTTGTAGATATCGTTCTCATGAATTCCGATCGTTATCGATGTATTTTTCGATTGACTGTTATCATTTTCGAAATTACCGGAATATTAGCGCCGTATTCGTTTCCGGTAATATCGTATTGATTTCATTTTCGAGAAAAAAAAGTGAAAATGAAAGTGATTTGGCCCTATGATCGTTTCCGATCGTTTTCATCTCTACGCCGCGGGAAATGTTGGTCTCAACCTTTGTCTGTCTAATCTCCGCCCCACTGGCCTAATCACTGCCTGCGACGTTGACACGCCCGGAACATTCCCACTGCTGACGTTGCGAGGATCTACCGCGGATTCACTGTTTGTCTACAAGCATAAACTGCCACGTAAATTCAAGGGGATAGATTGGGAAACAAAATTATCACATAATTTTTTTTTAAAAAAAACAACAACGCCTTTATATAGACACATGTGTCGTGACCGTGAAACATCAGACTTGCAACGTCATCAACTGTTTTCTTTATAGAACATCACATTTTTCTCCCACAACGAATTCGAGCAACAGGAATTTTAAAATGTTGCAGTCAAATCTAGTACACAGCCATCCAACCAATTTTAAATACCAAACCAACGAATTGCAAATACGAAGAGGAGTACCACACACGGAGCAAGATCTCTACTGCTAGTGGCAGTGGGCCTTGCTCGCCAACCACCTCAGTTTGACCAAACCTAACCGGGCCCACCAAAAAAACCAGAACGCCCTGCCCTTTTTTTGAATCAACGAAAAGAAAAGGAAGAAAAAAAACACGAAAGGAGACCGGAGCCAAATTGGCAAATTTACCTCTCCTGCCACTTCGCCTTCCTCCAACCAGCTTCCCCGGCGCTGCCCCCGTCGCCGCTCCTCCCCCTCCTCCTCTCTCCCCGCGTCAGATCGGCCTCCCCGCGCCGGGGGATCGAGGTCCCGCGAGCCCTCCCCCCTCCGCGCGCGTGCGGGACCCGGGACCCGCGAGGCGGGATGAACGGCTGAGGACGACGATGGCGCGCAGAGCCACGCCGCAGGAGGCCGCGGCCGCGGCCGCGGGGGCCGCCATACGCTCCGTCGGCCTCGGCTTCGACGTAGTCAGCGACGTCCGCCTCAAGTACTGCAAGCAGCGCGGCAAGCCCGACCCCTGGCTCATCGAGCTCGACCATGGGGAGGCTCAGGATATCGTGCTGCCAGGCGGCGTCACCGTCGCTGGCGTCACCAAGTCGGTTAAGTGCGACAAAGGGGAGCGGATGAGGTTCCGCTCCGATGTCCTGTCGTTCCAGCAGGTCTGCTTCTGGTTCTGTTCCTGTTTTGTTTGTATATCCATTTCACTTCTTATGGATCCCTTCATACTGATTGTACCGGCATAACAGAGAATAGCAACCGAACTGGGTATTATAGGGTTGCACGACGTGCTCTGTAACTGTAAATACTCTACCGCACCAAACGAAATAAGCAAATAGAAAGTCATGCTAAACTATTGCTACTTTGAGCAGGTGGGGTTTTGTTTGTATACCCATTTCACTTATTCTTATTCTTATACAGTTATACGTAGTAACATATAGGAGTGTTAGTTTCCTACCACTTATATCTATATGATAGAGTATAGCAACTGAACTGGGTATTGCAGTGATGCATGGCGTCGTCTGCAAATAATCTACCGATCAAACGGACTAAGCAAAGAAAAAGCCATGTTTAACTATTGCTACTTTCAACTACTAAGTAGTAATGCTGTTGTGCATGTATACCGTATAGTTAGCCGATATCGGGAGCTGCTGCAAAGTCCTGTCATTCAATAGAAAATAGGATCCGAATCGGTTGGAAACATTTAAACGTTTTGAGTGATAGAAACACAAGGATAATCTTGAGACGTTTGAGTCCTTTTAGGTAGATGCTGTTATATGGTCATATCATGCACTTTTCCTCTTCAAGTGTTGTTTTAAATACTAGAGTACATCTACATCCATGAAAACTATTACTGCTCATATCTTGTGTTTACAATGCTGAAAAAAGCCAGTTACCACCTTCCTCAAATTATGAAACACTTTGCAGATGTCTGAGCAATTCAACCAGGAGCTATCTTTGTCTGGGAAAATTCCATCTGGCTTCTTCAATACTATGTTTGAGTTTTCTGGCAGCTGGCAGAAAGATGCTGCTAATACCAAAACACTTGCTTTTGATGGTTGGTATGTCACACTATACAGTGTCGCACTCTCAAAAGGGCAAATTGTACTCCGGGATCATGTTAAACAGGCTGTTCCATCAACCTGGGAACCTGCTGCCTTGGCAAGGTTAGATCCATATCTGAATCTACAGTTTTGGCACGTAGGATGAAACTCTGTGTTTCTCCTTCAGTTCATATTTTTTACCTTCAGTTTTTTTAAATCTCCATTTTTCATAGCTCTCCCGATTTTATCATTGGCCTCCTGGAAAATGTGTGTCACCCCACACCTCATAACTTGTCATCTATTGCCATTTCCTATCCTTACTAATTGATTACATGTAAATGATGTCAGCTTACCATTTTCACTGAATCATTCTCTGAGTTCATCAATATAAAACTTAAAGTTTTTTTTTGAATGTCACCGGTGGGGATTACTCCCCACCTGAATAGATATTATATAGCCCAAAACGGCTCATTATATATTTTACAGACGTTTAGAAAGAAACAACAAAAACACCAAAATGCCCCAGCACCAGGGCGAAAAGTGGTAGAACCACAAATACACAAGCGGAATGCAAGGACTACCACGCACGAGGCACCGGAGCTCTTTGACGATGCCCCCAGGGAGGTGAATGACGCCAGAACGTAATCATCGTCAGCCAAGCAGCAGCTTGGCAAGGCTTTCGCCGGAGCCTTGTGCCGACAGGGAGCTGCATTGATCGGGCCGATCCACGAAGCAGTTGCTAGAGGTTCTTCAGTGACGCCTTCAAGAAGGAAATCTCGTCGCTGGCCCAGACATGATCTCAGCTGAGCTTTCGCCCAGAACCTTTTCAAGTGCTCCTGTTTACCTGCCCGCGACGGAGAAAGGCACGTATCGGCAAGCGTCCATGCCTAGACAAACAAGGTAGGTGCCGGCCGCTACCACACCGAGCAGAGCCGTTCCCGGACTCGCCCGCGACAGTGGGAGGCGCGCACCGGCAACGCTAGACCGTGGGGGGGTGGCGTCCGCCACCACACCGTACGGAACCATTTCAGGACTCGCCCGCGACGGTGGGAGGCGCACGCCAGTAACCGTCCACGCCTGGACGGAGAGGGGGGGGGGCAAGTTCCGGCTGCCACCACACCTGGCGGAGCCATTCCTGGACACGCCCGGGAGGATGGGAGGCACGCACCGGAAATAGCTAGGGGGGTGCTGGTCGCCGCCACACCGCGCGAAGCCGTTCCCGGACTCGCCCGCGATGGTGGGAGGCGCGCACCGGCAAGCGTCCACGTCTGGACAGAGGGGGTGCCAGTCACTGCCACACCGCGTGGAGCCGTTCTCGGACTCGCCCGCAAAGGTGGGAGGCGCGCACCAGCAAGCGTCCACACCTGGACGTCGCGGAGCCGTTCGGACTTGCCCGGGACGAAGGGAGGCGCGCACCGGCAGTGCCAGTCGCCTCCACACGGCCAGTCGCCGCCACACGTTGCGGAGCCATTTTGACTCGCCCGTGACGACGGGGAGCGCGCACCGGCAATGCCAGTTGCCGCCACACGTCGCAGAGCCGTTTGGACTCGCCCGCGACGACGGGAGGCGCGCACCGGCAGTGCCAGTTGCCACCACACGTTGCGGAGCCGTTCGGACTCGCCCGCGACGAGGGAGGCGCGCACCGGCAGTGGCCGTCGCTGCCACACGTCGCGGAGCCGTACAGACTCGCCCGCGACGACGGGAGGCGCGCACCGGCAATGCACCAGATTGGTGAAAGCACGCGACCGCGCCGGGACAAAGGGGGCTGCACCATGGCCGCACGTTGCCCAGCTTGGCCGCCGCCGCCTCACTCGCCATGTCCAGCCACTGTCCAGCTAGCCAAGGTCGACGGCCGCAAGCCAGGCCAGCAACCGGAGTGTCAGCCTGCCGTCGGGCATGCCACTACAGGGTAGGCAGCTAGCCTGGGGCGCGAGCTGGCTGGCCACCGCGTCCACTGGCCAGGACGCCAGCCGCCTCCGCGCGCACGCGAAGGCGGCCGCGGCCACGGCCACGCGCCGACCGGCCGCATATGCGCTGCTGCCGCCGAGGAGAGGCCGGGGATGGGCAGCCGGCTGGGGGCACGAACTGGCTGGCCGCCGCGTCCGGGCTGAGAACCGCCACCGCGCAGCACCCGGCCGCTACAGCGCAGCTGCCGCCGAACCTCACCATACGTGCGAGGACGCCGGATCCGGAGGTGTGGACGGTGGATCCGGTCCTGTGGAGGCCGGATCTGCCCCGCTGGCCATCCGAACCAGCCGAAGACGGGGAAGAGGAGGAGCGGCCACTGGCGCTATTGAAGACAAGCCAGAGAACAAGCAGAGCACGGATCTGGCCATCTCCTACGCGCATCTGCTGGTAGCCCGCGCAGCCGCGCCACCACTGGCCATGGGAGCCCGCAGCCATGGGGGAGCGAGGGGGAAAAAGGAGCAGAGGAGGAGGGTGTAGGGCCCTGCCGCCGCCTTCATTGCCTCCGCGCGGGCACCCGCCGGCGAGCTCTGGCAGCAGCAGGGAATGGGGTGGGAGGGAGGAGGCCGGCGGCGGTGTGGTCAGGACCGCCGTCGGAGTCCTGTTGGCTCTTGCTTCGCAAGCTCAACTTTTCGCTGTTCAAAAACTTAAAGTTTAGTTGCTTTACTCTTCAGGTTCATTGTAAAATTTGGCACTCATATAGTTGTTGGTCTAAAGATGGGCGGGAAAGATGTAATTTATTTGAAGCAACAGCATTCATCGACCTTGCAAGCTGCTGATGTTCAAAAACGATTGAAGGAGATGTCAGACAGGAGATTTTTTGATGCAAATGGGCAATCTGACATGGGTTTCAAGGACACATATGGGAACAATAAGGTGCTTTCTGAGCCTTTCTTTCTTCTTCCTTTCCCAGGATTTCTTCCATTTATCATCAATGATTACTGTTAAAGTGGTACCTGTACAGTATAACTTATTTAAGATTTAATGATTGCTTTGTTGAACACCCCACAACATGTAACGTTTATTTCTGTGAGCCTTAAAAACTGCAGCTTTTGACCAGTGGAATTTGTGTTTATCACCTCGATTACTAGGCCAACAAACATTAAAATAATAGATTCCCTCCAATTTATTTCATTGAATTCGTGGGGAAGTTGGGACAAGCAGCTGGCCTATATTGTTTTTTCCAATAGGTAGTTTTCCCTTTTCTGTGACATGATACATAATTATATACACACTGGTTCTATGGGCATGCGACCATAGCCTCAAATTGTGGCTGTTATGGCTGTTCTGGTTGAGAAATATTTAGATGGCAAATAGAAATATACATTGACAAAAATATTTAATTTCTTGATATACCATGCCCATAGATCTAAACTGCTTACTTGCTCTGAATTCTGATTTCAATCTTAGGTTTTACTTTTGTTGGGTACTGTCATGTATATTTTATCGTGAAAGGATGCTGGCTGGACGTAATATGTTCTCAGCTTACATTTTTCTTCCACATTTTCTGATTTAACATTGTTGCACACTGTACAGAGTGATATCAGAGAGCAACAGCTGAGATTTGTACAGTCCAGTCCATTGAATTCTTACTCGTCAACTGAGGTACAGAGCTTTGTGTTCATAATGTTCAATCGCTCATCATTGCTCAAGCAAAGAATCATATTTATATTAGCTTAGCTGGATGTCTTAGCATGATACACATTTTTTGTTCACCCTATCTCAGGATTTGGTGATGATGCCTAAGCGAAGAGGTGGGAGGGATAAAGAATTTATATCTCATAGCGAGTGGCTTAATACTGTTCAAGCAGAGCCTGATGTTATCTCAATGTCCTTTATACCAATCACTTCACTATTGAATGGAGTTCCTGGAAGTGGATTTTTGAACCATGCAATTAATCTGTATCTCCGACGTAAGTGTCATTTCACCCTCTTTTAAACTGCCGTGCTGTATTTAGGTTGACACAAAAAAACCCTATTCTGTACTCTGTATATATGAATGATGCTAGGAGAAATCTGGATATATAGCCACAGTATATTACAGCACAATGTCGGCGTTGGCACTTTTGAAATTTGGTTACAGTTTTTGCCCTAGCCATAGCCAGGAATAGGATGCTTCTGGTTTAACATTTGAAAGGGACTGTTTTCTAATATGCTTCTGGTGTGAGGTTCTCAATTGCTAGGGTTGAGATACCCTGCCACCTGGGAAAATCGATGGCCGAAGATAAAAGGGAGCTGAATTTATTCATTTTTTTCTCAAGAGAAACAAACAGTTCCTTTTCTTAAGGAGTTTCACAATTGAATGCATGGCTGGAGAATTTTAGTTAGACAATGTGTTATGGCTGGATGATTGGCTTTATTAATCTGACTAGAAGGATAGCAATGGCAGGGAATGGAGTTTGTTCACCCTTCCTAGGAATCTCTGAACATATTAACTCAATTACTGCTTAACCAAACAAAGTTCTGCCATTCTCCTTAAGTAGAGCCGACGCTAACAAATTCCTAGTCTCAAGTGCCAACCAAAACGGACTTGCCAGAGCAACAAATTCTATCCTAGCCACTTGTGGACGCCACAGCCTTTTTGTTTCTGCGTTAGTATTTGCCAACAAAGGCATCCGCAACACAATGGTTGTGCTCCTGCTCTGCTAATAACATGCAAATGTAGAAAAATAGATGATGCAAATTTCTACGGGGAAGAAATCCTATATGTGCCATAATACTGTAGTTAATAAGCCCTGTTTCCTAAGCACTTCCTAGATAACTATGCTAGTTAATTACAGTCATTAAAGACCTTGGGCAGCCCAAGAGGTGTGTACGGTTGCCAAGGCACCTATCTGATTAGCTATGCTCTAGTGAGCTGTTTGTAATCAATGCAATGTCTATCTCTATATATAATCAAGGAGGCGGCCTGGGGTTCAAGGCGTCTTCAGACTAATCAAGTCTGTGTTACCTCCAACATTTGGCATCGGAGCTAGGATAGACACCAGAGAGCCACGAGGCCAACTCCTCACCTTCTCCACCCTATGTCGACCTCTGCTGAGCGCGCTGCCAGGCTCAAGGCCAAGGGAACCGGCGATGGAGAGCTGGGCGACTCCTCCGGCCGGGCCGCGCGCTTGAAGGCTGCAGAGGAAGCAGCAGCGCTGGCAGTCCAGGCAGCAAAGCAGGCGGCGGCTGCTGCAGAGGCGGCAGCAAGGACGGCGCAGGAGCTGCGGGCCGAAATTGCTGCTGAGAAGGGAGAAGAAGAGGATGCAGAGGAGGAGGAAGAGGAGGCGAAGAGCAGGAGTCGGGGGCTGCGGACTCCGTCGCGAGACAGGAGGCGCTCGCAGTCACCACTGCGGGACCGGAGGCGCGGCCGCGGCGGCGGTCGCTACGAATCACCGCTCGGCAGAGTGGTGTACCGCGACTCCGGTAGCAGCACGTCGTGGCCGATGCTGGACAAGTCAAACTACTACGAGTGGAGTCAGACCATGAAGCTAAGGATGCAGGCGCGCGATCTCTGGGACGCCATCGAGGGCGGCCTTGTCCAGTTTCGCGATGACAGGCGCGCACTGGAGGTGATTGTCGGGGCCGTGCCCAAGGAGATGGGCATCCCACTCCTCGACAAGGCTACGGCGAAGGAGGCGTGGGACGCCATTGCTGCGACTCGCATCGGCGTGGACCGGGTCCGTCGAGCAACGCTGCAGCGCCTACGCCGCGAGTGGGAGAACATCGGCGTCAACCCCGGCGAGCAAGTGGAGGATTTCGCCCTGCGTCTGTCAACTCTGCACCAGCAGCTTGTCATTCATGGTGGCAAGGACATCACTGAGGAGCGTGTGGTGGAGAAGTTTCTGCGCACGGTGCCAGCCAAGTACGCGCAGATTGTTGTCGCTATTGAGCAGTTCCTCGATTTTGAGGCGCTCACTCTTGAGGAGGTGACTGGAAGGCTCAAGGCGGTGGATAATCGCGAGGAGCAAGCGCTGACCGAGCCGGTGGCCATCAACGGCAAGCTGCTGTACACCGAGGAGCAGTGGAGAGCGCGCTGGAGGAAGGAGAAGAAGGGAGATGATGCCGGTGGTTCTGGGTTCAGGAACCAGCGCGGTGGCGGTGGACGTAGCCGCGGTGGTGGACGAGGACGAGGCAGAGGCGGTGGACGTGGTGGCGGACGAGGAGATGGCAATGTTGCTGGCCGCGTCGGCCCCAACACCTGCCTCAACTGCAACCAGGAGGGTCACTGGGCACGTGAGTGTCCCCAGCCGCGCCGTGAAGATGCAGAGCGCGGCGGTGGAGGTGGAAACCGTGCTGGCCGCGGTGGTGGCAACCGTGGTGGAGGTCGTGGCGGCGGAAATCAGGCTGGGCAGCGTGGCGGGAACCAAGGAAGGCATGAGGCGCGCGCCCAGTACGCCGAGTGTGATGAAGATGGCGCCCTGTTTCTGGCACATGGCTTCATTAGCCTGGAACAGAGCACGCCGGCGCACAGCTACACGGCGCAGCACGTCGAGATCTCCGAGCCACGTGCTCGCGCCTATCTCGGCGTGGACGAAGAAGAGGTGGACAGCGGCTGGTACTTGGACTCCGGCGCGACGCATCACATGACCGGGCGCCAAGAGTTCTTTGCTGATCTGAACACTGGCGTTCGAGGAACGGTCCGGTTCGGGGACGCGTCAAAGGTAGAGATCAAGGGCGTCGGGTCTATTGTTTTCCAAGCCAAGACCGGTGAGCAGAGGGTTCTTCATGGTGTCTACTTCATTCCGGCACTGAAGAACTCTATCCTAAGTCTGGGACAACTTGATGAAGGAGGGTCCAAGGTTGTGATTGACGATGGCGTGCTTCGCATTTGGGACAAGAGCCGCCGTCTGCTCGCCAAGGTACACAGAGGGAAGAATAGGTTGTATATTCTGCATCTTGAGGCTGCACAACCCCTCTGTCTCGCGGCACGCAAGGATGAAGAGGCGTGGCAGTGGCACGAGCGTTTCGGCCATCTGCACTTCGACGCACTCCGGCGACTCAGCAAGGAGGAGATGGCGCGCGGGATGCCGGTGGTTGACCATGTTGAGCAGGTGTGTGACACCTGTGTTACCACCAAGCAGAGGCGGCGTTCTTTTCCGGCTGCAGCTGCATACCGTGCCCAGAATCAGCTTGAGCTGGTGCACGGTGACCTGTGCGGTCCAGTCACGCCAGCGACACCGGCGGGCAACCGCTATATCTTGCTGCTCGTCGATGACGCCACCCGTTTTATGTGGGCTGTGTTGCTGCCATCCAAGGACGCAGCAGCAGAAGCAATTAAGAAGGTCAAGGTGGCAGCAGAGGTGGAAAGCGGGCGCAAGTTGAAGGTCCTGCGCACCGACAATGGCGGCGAATTCACGGTCGCGGAGTTTACTGCATACTGCGCTGATGAAGGTATTAAACGACATTTCAGTGCCCCTTATTCACCGCAACAGAACGGTGTTGTTGAGCGCAGGAACCAAACAGTGGTGGCCATGGCACGAGCTTTGCTCAAGCAACGCCAGATGCCCTCTCGGTTTTGGGGGGAGGCAGTGATGACGGCTGTGCACATTCTGAATCGATCCTCGACGAAGGCGCTGAAGAATGCCACTCCTTATGAGGCGTGGCACGGCCGGGCACCAACAGTCGGCCACTTCAAGGTCTTTGGCTGTGTGGCTTATACCCGGCGGCTTACTCAGCTTCGCAAGCTCGATGACCGCGGCGAGGCTGGCGTGTTTATCGGCTATGCGGAAGGGGCCAAGGCATACCGTATCTATGATCCAGTGTCCCAGCGCGTGCGTGTCAGCCGCGATGTGGTGTTCGACGAAGGCCGCGGCTGGGACTGGGCATCACCGGCAGCAGGCACATCAGAAGCAGCGAGCAGTGAGTTTACTGTTGAATTCCCATGGGCGGAGGAACTCCCTGAAGCAGGAAGTTCAGCGTCGCCTTCACTATCTCCTCCGCCACATCCTGCATCGCCTGGTTTCTCTCCGGTGAATGCAGGAGAGCCTGCAGCGGAAGCAGAGGAGCCCGCAGCGGAGGCAGAGGCGCCTGCGTCGCCCAGAACACCTATTTCAGCTCCATCATGTCCTCAGGTTGAGCATGTGACCCCCTGGAGGATGATGATGAAAGGGTGGATGCCTACCACGACGATGAAGAACTCCGCTATCGGAAGATTCATGAAATTATTGGTGATCAGCCAACCCCTCCGCCGGCGCAGCGGCTGTTTGCAGAACTAAATCTCACCCATTCTGGTGAGCCTACAAGCTATGAAGAAGTCAAAGATGATCAAGATTGGCAAGCAGCGATGAAGGAGGAGCTGAGATCAGTAGAGCGGAATGGGACTTGGGAACTTGTTTCTCCCCGTCCTGGTCACCGTCCAATTTCACTGAAATGGGTGTTTAAGCTGAAGAAGGATGAACATGGAGCTGTAATTAGGCACAAGGCAAGACTTGTGGCCCGTGGTTTTGTGCAGCAGGAAGGAGTTGATTATGAAGATGTTTTTGCACCGGTTGCAAGGATGGAATCAGTACGTGTTTTGCTTGCCCTGGCAGCACAAGAGGGATGGGCTGTACATCACATGGATGTGAAGTCTGCATTTTTGAATGGAGAACTCCAGGAGGAGGTTTATGTTACACAACCTCCAGGTTTTGTAGTATCAGGAGAGGAGAAGAAAGTGTACAGGCTGTACAAGGCTCTGTATGGCCTAAGACAGGCTCCTCGGGCATGGAATGCCAAGCTTGACTTGACTCTCAAGCGGATGGGTTTTGAGCAGAATGTGTATGAAGCTGCTATGTACAGGAAGGGATCAGGTGACTCCCTACTGGTAATTGGAGTCTATGTTGATGATTTGATCATCACAAGAGTCAATCAGCAGAAGATTGAAGCTTTCAAGGCAAAGATGAAGCAAACCTTTGAAATGAGTGATTTGGGTCTTCTGTCTTTCTATCTGGGAATTGATGTGAGACAATCAGAGGGGAGCATCACTCTGAAGCAAACCCATTATGCTAAGAAGATACTTGAGCTTGGTGGTATGGCAGGTTGTAATCCAGCCACCACACCCATGGAAGAAAGGCTGAAATTGAGCAAGGAAAGCACAGCAAAGGAAGTAAATCCAACTCAGTACAGAAGACTGGTTGGCAGCTTGAGATACCTAGTGCACACAAGACCAGATTTGGCTTTTGCTGTAGGGTATGTTAGCAGATTTCTGGAGAAGCCAACAACTGAACATCTTCAGGCTGTGAAGAGGATTTTGAGATACCTGGCTGGTACTCTAGATCATGGGCTCTGCTACACCAGAACAACAGGCAAGGCAAGGTTTGTGGGTTACAGTGATTCAGATTTGGCTGGAGATGTTGATTCAAGCAAAAGCACAACTGGATGTTTGTTCTTCCTTGGAACCAGCCTGGTCAGCTGGCAGTCTGTCAAACAGAGAGTTGTTGCTCTGTCTAGCTGTGAGGCTGAATATGTGGCGATGACAACAGCTGCAACCCAAGCTTTGTGGTTGTCAAGACTGTTTGCAGATTTGTTGGGAAGAAAAGTTGAGGTGGTAGAACTCAGAGTAGACAATAAGTCTGCTCTGGCTTTGGCAAAGAATCCTGTTTTCCATGACAGGAGCAAGCATATTAGAATCAAGCATCATTTCATCAGAGATTGTGTGGAAGAAGGTAGCATCATGTCATGGACCTTGGGTCCATGGGGATAACTGTCATCTCCGGCGAGGTTATACCCCTCTGCCGCAGGCTTGGTTCTAGGGTAGCAGCCCTAGGCGCTTGAGAGTCATTGGGGGAAGAGAGAGAGATATTAGATTACTGATGTATTGCTTCCTTCTAAATGACAGACCTGCCTCTCTTTATATAGAGAGGAGACTAACCCTAAACCTTGACCTAACTTAACGGCTAAGCTAATGACTCTTGGGCCTATTGGGCCGGCGGCAGCCTGCTGGCTGCCCATGACATCTCCCCCTCCCTTGAGGACCAGCTCGTCCTCGAGCTGCCATAGACTTACCTGACACGACGTAAGGTTAAGCCTTTTACATCTCGGCTCACCTTTATTATTTAAGACAAAAATACGAAATAATTGTGGAACTAAAATATAAATTTGAACTATAGCTATGTCCTCCTGTCCTCCTGGATCCCAAGGAAAGAGCTGAACTGCGGACTTCATGTTGGATGAAAGGTGAAGGAGGAACCAGCCCATTCTTATGTTGGGTCTATCCAGCACCCAGGCAGGTGCCCGAATGAAGGAGACGACCCTCGTTGGCCGTGCAGGGGGCTGCATACCCAGATCTCGACTTCTGCAGGGGGTGCAAAAAAATATAGACGAGACCTGGTTGTTGGGCGCGCAGGCTGCGAGTTGGTGCAGCGATGAGCTGATCAGCAAGCGCAGCTTCCGCACCGCCTGCCTAACAAGGAAGCCGCGCCCTGCGGCTTGCAGGCGCACCGCGGCCTGCTCCTGCGATGACGGCCATGGGGTGGCCCTGGAGACCACGGCAAGGTGCCGCTCCCCACAAAGGGACTGCACCCGGCGGCTTGCCAGGAACCCTCGCGCTGCCGCCTGAAGCCGCAGCGCAGCCAGGTGTTCACGCAGCTTCCGGGTGGTGTGCCGCACCATGAATCCACGCGCTGCCGCTTGTATGCGTACTGCAGCAAGGCGTTCATGCTCGAACTTCTCCAGGTGAGCACGGTAGCGGTTGAGCATCTCAGCGACGCGATCCATGTTCTCTTGGAGATGGCGCATCCCATCCGCATGGCCTATGGTCGCAGCAGGAGGTGATCCGAAGCGCAGGCGCAGCAGCTCGGTGAAGCGACGCCACGCTGGGGTTTCCTCATCCTGGACCTGGAGGAACCACGTACGCGCTCTTTCTTCTAGATGACAGGAAGCCATCCACACCTTTTCTTCCGCCATGATGCGCTCCCGACGGAAGTATGATTCGCAGCAGTTGATGAAGTTGTGGGGGTCGGATTTACCGTCGTAACGCGGAAAATCCCGCTTCTGGAATCGCGACGGACGATCGTTGTGGTGTTCCCCAGAAGTGATCCGGCTGTTGTTGGAGAGGGCGGTGGGGGATGGTGGCACGGCGGCTGATGGTGGCGCGGTGGGGAATGGTGATGCGGAGGCGGCGGTGGAGGGATGCGTGGCACGGCTGTGGCTGGTGTTGGCGCAGGAGGGGGGGCCATCAGGTTGGTGGGCATGGCGGCGGCTGGTGAGGGAGGGCGGACGGGCGATGATGACCAGGAGGCGGATATGGTGATCGTACCTGGAGCTCTGATACCAGATGTCATGGACCTTGGGTCCATGGGGATAACTGTCATCTCCGGCGAGGTTAGGTCAAGGTTTAGGGTTAGTCTCCTCTCTATATAAAGAGAGGCAGGTCTGTCATTTAGAAGGAAGCAATACATCAGTAATCTAATATCTCTCTCTCTTCCCCCAATGACTCTCAAGCGCCTAGGGCTGCTACCCTAGAACCAAGCCTGCGGCAGAGGGGTATAACCTCGCCGGAGATGACAGTTATCCCCATGGACCCAAGGTCCATGACATCTGGTATCAGAGCTCCAGGTACGATCACCATATCCGCCTCCTGGTCATCATCGCCCGTCCGCCCTCCCTCACCAGCCGCCGCCATGCCCACCAACCTGATGGCCCCCCCTCCTGCGCCAACACCAGCCACAGCCGTGCCACGCATCCCTCCACCGCCGCCTCCGCATCACCATTCCCCACCGCGCCACCATCAGCCGCCGTGCCACCATCCCCCACCGCCCTCTCCAACAACAGCCGGATCACTTCTGGGGAACACCACAACGATCGTCCGTCGCGATTCCAGAAGCGGGATTTTCCGCGTTACGACGGTAAATCCGACCCCCACAACTTCATCAACTGCTGCGAATCATACTTCCGTCGGGAGCGCATCATGGCGGAAGAAAAGGTGTGGATGGCTTCCTGTCATCTAGAAGAAAGAGCGCGTACGTGGTTCCTCCAGGTCCAGGATGAGGAAACCCCAGCGTGGCGTCGCTTCACCGAGCTGCTGCGCCTGCGCTTCGGATCACCTCCTGCTGCGACCATAGGCCATGCGGATGGGATGCGCCATCTCCAAGAGAACATGGATCGCGTCGCTGAGATGCTCAACCGCTACCGTGCTCACCTGGAGAAGTTCGAGCATGAACGCCTTGCTGCAGTACGCATACAAGCGGCAGCGCGTGGATTCATGGTGCGGCACACCACCCGGAAGCTGCGTGAACACCTGGCTGCGCTGCGGCTTCAGGCGGCAGCGCGAGGGTTCCTGGCAAGCCGCCGGGTGCAGTCCCTTTGTGGGGAGCGGCACCTTGCCGTGGTCTCCAGGGCCACCCCATGGCCGTCATCGCAGGAGCAGGCCGCGGTGCGCCTGCAAGCCGCAGGGCGCGGCTTCCTTGTTAGGCAGGCGGTGCGGAAGCTGCGCTTGCTGATCAGCTCATCGCTGCACCAACTCGCAGCCTGCGCGCCCAACAACCAGGTCTCGTCTATATTTTTTTGCACCCCCTGCAGAAGTCGAGATCTGGGTATGCAGCCCCCTGCACGGCCAACGAGGGTTGTCTCCTTCATTCGGGCACCTGCCTGGGTGCTGGATAGACCCAACATAAGAATGGGCTGGTTCCTCCTTCACCTTTCATCCAACATGAAGTCCGCAGTTCAGCTCTTTCCTTGGGATCCAGGAGGACAGGAGGACATAGCTATAGTTCAAATTTATATTTTAGTTCCACAATTATTTCGTATTTTTGTCTTAAATAATAAAGGTGAGCCGAGATGTAAAAGGCTTAACCTTACGTCGTGTCAGGTAAGTCTATGGCAGCTCGAGGACGAGCTGGTCCTCAAGGGAGGGGGAGATGTCATGGGCAGCCAGCAGGCTGCCGCCGGCCCAATAGGCCCAAGAGTCATTAGCTTAGCCGTTAAGTTAGGTCAAGGTTTAGGGTTAGTCTCCTCTCTATATAAAGAGAGGCAGGTCTGTCATTTAGAAGGAAGCAATACATCAGTAATCTAATCTCTCTCTCTTCCCCCAATGACTCTCAAGCGCCTAGGGCTGCTACCCTAGAACCAAGCCTGCGGCAGAGGGGTATAACCTCGCCGGAGATGACAGTTATCCCCATGGACCCAAGGTCCATGACACATCAAGACAGAGTTCATTCCCACTGCAGATCAGCTCGCTGATATACTGACTAAAGCCTTGGGCAAAACCAAGCTGGAAGAGATGAGGAGCAGGATTGGGATCAAGGAGATCAAGATTAGTTGAAGCAGGTCTTAGGGGGAGAAATGTAGTTAATAAGCCCTGTTTCCTAAGCACTTCCTAGATAACTATGCTAGTTAATTACAGTCATTAAAGACCTTGGGCAGCCCAAGAGGTGTGTACGGTTGCCAAGGCACCTATCTGATTAGCTATGCTCTAGTGAGCTGTTTGTAATCAATGCAATGTCTATCTCTATATATAATCAAGGAGACGGCCTGGGGTTCAAGGCGTCTTCAGACTAATCAAGTTTGTGTTACCTCCAACAAATACTTCTGGTTGCAACTTGCAAAGCACACAATCTAGCAAAATTAGTATTCGACCGCAAGTCCAACTGCAACAATTTGGTGATATATTGAAATTTGGTGCAGATAAACCCCCAATCGAGGAATTACATCAGTTTCTGGAGTTCCAGCTTCCAAGGCAGTGGGCACCTGTTTACAGTGATCTCGCTCTGGGTCCTCAGAGGAAAAGACAAAGCAGTACATCGTTGCCAGTAAATATAATCGGTCCAAAGCTTTATATTTGCACTAACATGGTATGGACAGCTTCTGCTATTATCATAATCGACAGTTTTCTTTCTCTGTTTCATTTTCTGTACCTTTTTTTTTGAAAAAAAACCTAGAGTATTATTTCAGGTGTGTTTTTTTTTCACTAAGATGATGGTTTGAATTTTGATTCATGTATTTCCCCCATTCATATTTTGAACCCAATATCAAACTCGCTGCAGGTTGATGTGGGTGAAAGACCAGTTACAGGACTCCGGTTGTTCCTTGAAGGAAGGAAGAGCAACAAATTAGCTATACATCTCCAACATCTATGCTCTCTTCCTCAAATTATTCAGCTTGAAGATGACCCTTACAATCACCAAATTCCAGAATATGACCGCAAATACTACGAACCAATTGGACCGTGGAAGCGTTTCTCTCATGTCTGCACAGCACCAGTCGAGTCAGATGAATTGTCCATTGTCACAGGGGCACAATTAGATGTGGTTAACCATGGCCTCAAGAAAATTCTGTTCCTTCGCCTGCATTTCTCCAAAGCCTGCAATGCCGTTGTAAGGAACTCGGAATGGGAGAATTCTCCCAACCTAGCTCAGAAATCAGGCCTTATCTCAACACTCATCAGCACACATTTCTCCTCAGTAGCTCAGAAGCCCCCACCGCGGCCAGCCGATGTGAACATAAACTCGGCAGTGTACCCTGGTGGCCCACCTGTTCCAGTGCAGACCCCAAAGCTGCTCAAGTTTGTTGATCCAACAGAGATGATGCGTGGGCCGCAGGACTCACCGGGCTATTGGGTGGTTTCAGGCGCAAAGCTGAACCTTGAGAGGGGTAAGATATCATTGCGGGTGAAATACTCACTGTTGACAGCTATGATGCCGGATGATGAGTCACTTGATGATGATGAATTTTAGAACCTGGAACAAAAGAAACCTGTGTAGCTAACGTTGAGGATACAGATGAAGAATCTAAGATTTCCATAGAATTTGTGCATTTGTCTGATGTTGTATGCTTTGTGTTATTTTTTTAAATGTAATAGCATAAATGAGTTCTCTGTTCTGAGTGGAGCGAGAAAATTTGTTGTAACATTTCTTTGTAACGTGGCGCATAGCCATCAGCATTAGATAGATCAAATTATTTGTATATATGAGATGGATAAAAATTATATTGTTTGTTCGTATCCTGTGTACAAGTAAGTACGCCTTGTTGCGAGTTCTGGCTCTCTTGCCATATATTATTTTTCTACAGGCCGTGTGTTCACCTGGGTATCCGATTTGATGATGAACCTCTGAGCTCCGAGTGCTCTGATTTCAGGAAGACCCAAAGAGTATGGATTCGTATTATGTGACCTTGTTAGTACATGAGAGTTTCAATCGCTCTGCATATCTTAATTTTATTCCCGGTGGGCTCCATGACATATAGGATTGTGTTTGGCTGTCTTAGTTGAAGCTTGGCCAGGATCGGAGCCTGGGCAGCCAAAGCCTGCTTCTCTTTCGGTGATGCGTCTTTAGGTGTCTAGTCTGCTACGAAGTCTACAAGTACCTACAACTTTATCACTGTTCTTTCATATTTTCTTTGTCCTAAAATAAATGTTATTATGGTATCCGTGCTAATCAAACTTTCTCAACTTTGACTAGATTTGTAAAAAAATATTAGTAACTTTTATAGCTTCAAATAAGTTTACTATGAAAATATTCAAGGATTCATCTAATGACACTAATTATGCACCATAAATATTAATATTTTTTTTGTCTTATATATAGTTGGTTAAAGTTTGAAATGTTTGACTTATCAACAAGTGAGAATAACACTTAATTTAAAACGAACGTAGTATTTGACCCTTTCCCCATTCTTCCCGTATCCTTGCAGGCTATGTTGTCACAACGAAGGTACAGCTAGACCATGAAGGTCCATGGAACGTTCTCACAATGCCCCTAGCTTTCTAATTGAAGGTTGGAGTGATGGACCGGACCCAATGAAAGCCGCAAATAAGGTAACACATTCACTAGGAGCGATGGCAATTAATCGCGGGTTTTTACAATCAGAGCCAGCTAGCTTAAATAATCCACAAATCCACATTGGCAAAGCTAAAATAAATGCTAATGCTGTACCACGGGCGTTCCTTCCGCATCGGTCAGTCTGGACGTGGCTAGCTAGACTGTGGACCGACCTACAAGCCTGCTCCCCTCATTGGTATACACGATTTCTCTAAAAAATTAAAAAAAGAAAAGAGAGCGACATCTTATCTTCCCCATTCGTATCGGTTCCACCACACTGCCCGCCCTTCGGTCACGTACGCCCGAGCTCCGCTAGCGCCCACATCCGCATAAGAGTCGCCACCGTCTACATACGCACGAGCGTCGAGTGCCGCCGCTAGCCGCGTACGCACGAGCTCCACCGACCGCGCTACGCCTCCCGCCCGTGGTGAGGAAGACCGCTTCCGCCTCCACCACGGGGGGCTGGACGCCTGGTCGGCGGCCAGAAAGACCTCCGCCTCCGCCTGCCCAGCTCGCTGCGGCCGGATGTGGAGCCCGAACGGAGCCCGCCCACGCACATCTCGTGCCCGCTTACCCAGTTCGCCATGGCCGGGGCGGAACTCGCCCGCGTGCAGCCCATGACGCCTGGGATAGAACTCCACACGCTGACGATGATCCATTCTCCCAAGCAGCAAGGAGATGTTGCGTTGAAACTGCATGTTGCAAGCATCTATTTCAAGTGTTCAAATGTTTTAAAGGTACGTTGCAAGTGTTTTATATCGATGTTGAAAAAGTAGATCGAGATGTTCACATGTTGCAATGGTGTTTGCAAGTGTATGCCCCAAATATTTCATCTGTTTTAGACATATGTTGAAGTGTTTCATCTGGATGCTGCAAAAGTAGATCTTGATGTTGCGTATATATGCATGTTGCAAGCGTATATTTCAAGTGTTTCATATATATGTTGTAAATGTTTTATTTGGATGTTGTATATGTTTTGCAATGGCTACAAACGTGTTTTCCTGTGTTTCAGACGTATATTTCAAGTGCTTCCATTATTTCAGACGTATATTGTAAGTGTTTTATCTGAATATTGTAAAAGTAGATCTTGATATTCCACATGTTATAGTAAGACTCATCTATAGCAGTTGTTGGACCTGTCTGCATATGCGTGGGTTTGGAGTGGGTGTCACAAGGCGCGCGCATACCACGGTGCGGGCGCAGGACACGGGGCTACACCCCCCACACGAAGCAGGCATGGGCGTCTGGACGTCTCCGCTAAACGTTCCGTAAAATAAAACACGCCATATATCGTATTCACCATCCCAGATTGTCCTATGAAAAATGTTATAAGAGGTACCAAACTACCGATGTAGCATTATCCAGTAACAGTCTCGAAGCATTGGTGGCATTGAAAGAGAACCAGTAAGCCAAACAATGTGGACTATCGACTTGTTCGCTGGTCTGAAGTTTTCAGACCAGCCGGCTGGTTGCCCACTCATTTTACTGTTTATCGAACCAGCTAAACAGTATTTTCTCTCATAAAACCAGCCAGTTTCAGCCAAGATTGTGCCAGCCGAACACCTAGTATGTATCATAATCGGAACCTCAATAAGTTCCACCACACTCCAGCTATTCACTTCTTTCAAAGAAAAGAGTATATATATATATATATTCCTCGACCAGGAGTTTTTTTTTGGAGAGCGAAGAGCGTCCTGGCACTGTTTAATACTGTTCATAACGCGACGTCCGACACGGTTAATAGCGTGACATCAATATTTACTACTGTTCACTTTTGGGGATTTTTTCTCAGATCAATTTAAAATAATTTCTTCACTGTTCATGACGGGCGCGGCGGCAGCGCGCCCACCGTGCTAGTATGATACATTTGCCAAATGAACATCAGTTGTTTCTAAGGAGCATGTGGTTTTTAATCAAATTTGCGTTGTAGTCTGCAACCCAAACGGATCCAGCCTCAGTGCAGCAGTAACCGTGTGTGTGACCTTCTGTTTCAAGCGACAGGGTGACCCTGGGTGCCTGCTTTGATATCTGCAAATCCTCCAAATTAATTGAAGATAGTTAGCATCTAGCAGCCCAGTTCCCCAACACCAGCTATCAGAATAGAATGCTGTCAAATAGCATATCATCACTTCACCTCTTCTAAGTGAGATAGTGGACCCCAGTGATCATCCACACCAAACAAAAAGGCCATTTTCTCCTCTTGTGCTCTGATGAAAGTCCAGTCTGGTTCTTCAGTAAGCTGGAGCACAACGAGAAAGAAATAATCATAGCCACTATGCAAGTAAAGATGGAGGGGCTCTAGTTACTCAAATAGATGTGCTGTTATAATGGTCCATGCGTATGTATGTAGAAGTAGAAGTAGAACATCAAGTAGTCAGCATTGTGAGTAACCTTTTGGAACTCTGTCATTGCCATGAAAAGAACATTGCGCATTGTATTGTACTGCAATGGGCATGGAGAAGGGGCACATGTCTCAACATTTTGTGACAGTTGAAGCATATGAAACAACACACCAAGTTGGTTACTAAAAGTTCAGAACTAATCCTTAAGAGATGGCAGCATACAGCATCAACAGCTGTTACAGACCATGAAGGTCCAAGGAACCTTCTCACAATGCCCCTTGTAATTGAAGGTCGGAGTGACCCGATGAAAGATGCAGATAAACTAACCAATTTACTTAGGAGTGATGACCTGATCCAAATTGAGAAGACCCACTTCAGCAAAATGATCAGTAAAGATTTGGGAGAATATTTGAAACACAAGTCAAAGTAAGGTCTT